>JALMGF010000003.1:153840637-154440637 GCA_023333645.1 Sceloporus occidentalis
AATTCCAGTAGTATAGCATTTGAAATGATTGCTTGTCAATACAATGAAGAGATTCTTACTAATAGCAGCACAGCTTAATAGATTTGCAAGCAGCAATCAGAGAGCAAAGAATCACTTGGGGAAAAATCCATTTGTAGCAAAAGGGACTTTTAACATGACCAACAGAAAGCCAGTTCAATGATTTCAACCTCTTTTTTCTATGTTTATTTTTTTATTCTTTTTTTTAATTGTGTTGCTTAATAATATACAAATTCTTTTTTTTTCAGAATCTATACCACCTCTTTATCACTGACTATGAATGTTAGTAGTTAGAAATTATGCAGCTTATATTAAATCTCTGTGAATTTAGGAAATATGCAACTAATGTTGCTGATTCACCAGAAAGGAAGTATTCAAAACTTAAGTGAATAGTGTGGTGTTGAAAGTTACATCTGCAATTTGTTTCAGACATTGAATTGGGTTGAGGAAGTCAAAGAGGAGGAATGTTATGCTTAAATTTGCATGGGTGGGGTTTACACTTCTGGTACATACCTTACACAGTGTTTGAAATTGCCAGCCTTCTCACAAGATCAAACAGGATATTACAGCTATACATTGTCATTTTACCATAGTGCAGTCTCTAATTTAATTTTTCAAATATAGAACAGAAGGCGACAGGGCACTTGAATCCAGTATATATGCTGAAGAAAAAGAAGAAGACCTTGTATCACCAGATGCGATTATGATGACAAAAATTGTTATCATTATGTCTAGCAATGCCACCCCACCCCATCCACCCCCCAAAATCCCTATTATTTCAGCTTGGCAGCATCACAGCCAAAGGATTTCCAAGAAACTGTAGATTGGAGAACTAGAAAATGATGTCATGAGTGCTCTGCTAGTTGGAAGTACCTTAGCCCCATCCATACTACAGATTTACAAATTCCAGCCAGCTACCAGTCACACTTCGCAGAATCATTTGAGAGTGGTGTCTCAACCCTGAAATGTGGGTGGATTTGGAAGCAGCAAGCCTTAACTAAAGCTAAAACGGCCTGAGAGCAAGGAGACTCCACCCTCCATAACTGCCATCAGCCGGCCTGAGAGGGAGTTCACCAGGCAGGTCCAGCTCCATCAGGGCTAGCCTGGAAGAAGGAAGAGCCCTCCCTCCAATCCATCTGCCTTGGTCCAGGCCTCAGAGGGAGAGAAGAACCACTGGACCTCATCCCCATTCCCTCCACCATTCCCTTCTCCTTTTGTTTCGTGTCTTTTAGATTGTAAGCCTGAGGGCAGGGAACTGTCTGATTAAAAACAATAATTGTAAGCCGCCCAGAGAGCCATTAGGGCTGAAGGGCAGGATATAAATACCTAAATAAATAAATAAATAAAGCTAGATAAATATCTCACCAACATGTGTTTTAATGGTTCGCTCTCCCCAAGGAAAAAAATAATTATTACACATATAAAGTAAGTAATATGTCAATCATAACAATACACAACAAAAAGGTCATCACATTTTCTTTGTTTCTTAGAAGTAACTTGTTACACAGTTCATTGATTGTTATACTGTTGTCATAAATCAAATCATTGGTACTAATTAGAGTAGACCCATTGAATCAACCACTGACTCCATATTCAGATGGATTCAATGCTCCTATTTCTGTTAAGTCTAAAAACTGGATTTAGAGAGCTCTAGTGTCTCACTAGAATACATATTGCAGGATTCCATTGGATATAGATATCATGGCATGGTGGTTAAAGGGAGAATCATAGTGTTGTAACTATGCAGTGTGAAAGTGTTCCCAAGTAACTAGACATTAGTTTTTGCTCTGCCTTCAGGAACAAAATATCTTTTTAGATTGTAAGCCTGAGGGCAGGGAACCGTCCAATTATAAAGATTGTATGTACAGCGCTGTGTAAATTTACAGCGCTTTATAAATAAAGGTTAATAATAATAATAATCTTGGACTGACCTTGCACATTATTATAAAAATATGCATCAATCTGTTGCTTCTAGATTAGATTCTAAATCTTTGCTGTAAGAATGATGCATATTTAGATATCTGTTAGTTACTGTTGAGTAAACGCACAAATATGAGAAGAGAAGAGATTCACCTACATGGGTAACAAATTAGCAAACAAGTCTAAAGCATAGTTTTTGTGGGTTTTTCGGGCTAAGAAATTCTCTGAAGATGCCAGCCACAGATGCTGGCGAAACATCAGGAAGAAACTCTTCTAGAACATGGCCACATAGCCCGAAAAACCCATAAAAACCTATGGATGCTGGCCATAAAAGCCTTCAACTTCACAAGTCTGAAGCATTTTGTTCTGACATGTCCTTTTACTCCAACAGCCAAGTATCCCTATATTGAAAGTGTAATTTAATGATTGTGAATGTATGGTGATGACTGAGTGGTCAGCAGCATACAACACCCTCTGCATTGATTTGCTGATGCAGCAAATCAAAGGATTGGTCCATTAAAAGACTTAAACAGCAGTTGTATGCTGTAGTTGTTGACCCAAGTTTAGATTGCTTTCACATTGATTGTTTTAGCGGCATTGTTCAACAATCCGGAAGACTTATGAAACATAGTGATGAAGCGTTTGGATATTTTGCAGAGGTTTTTAACAAAATAGCTAAAAACGTCAGATGGCTGCAAAGAAGGGAGAACAATAGTATACAATACAATGACAAGAGATTCTACTAAATGTAATTGTTAGGAAAGGCAGAAATTCTAATTATGCTGATCTTGAAGATTTGACCTATCTGTGTTAGGCTCAGATAAGGATGAAAATTTAACTTTTTTCATCCTTGTATGGTAGGGAAAAAAAGTCATTTAAAAAAGAAAATCTCCTCAATGCAGGTAAGACTTAATGGTGGCCATAATCACTACTTAAAAGGGGGAAAGTGGATGACATGTTTTGCATAGTAGCATCAGCGTCACTCCTAATATTTCAAATGTAACTTTGGAATGTCTAACTCTGTAACTCCCCATTTCACCTTCCCAGTTGTAAAGAATGCAATTTATTGTACTGTATTGCATTGCATTGTATTGTGATATATATGCGCACGTAAATGAAGTGCAAACTTTAATTTTGGTTAAGTTTGGCTAGTTAGGTCTGTTAAGGAAAATGCAACATAGGACATACAGTAGAAGAAATAAAACATGTATGTGAAAGTCACAGTGACTAAGCAAAAGCAATTAAGAAGCCACACAGGTGAAAATGCTAATGTAATTTAGAAGTCTTGAATGTCAAGGACAGAATTATAGAATGTACAATTGGAAACACCTGAGATTCATTAAGTGTACAAGGTGAAATGATGAAATATTTAGGTATGGGTGGAACTATGTGAACCAATCAAAATGAGTGTACACGCCCACTGGGTGGAAACTGACTAGTGGGTGGTGTTTAACAATGGCTATAATAATTGCTATGATTGCCAATGTATTTTGTGGGTAGTTGTGGAGTTGTTTGGAGAGATTTTGGAGATTGTAGAGATTGTGATTTGTAGGGCATATAGTTTTTGTATATAGTAGAATAAAGTAGATCTTTTATATAAGACTACTGAGTTGTCTGGTGTCTTGAGTGAAGATACAAGAGCCAGCAGGATCCTGGAGAAGTGTGAAGACTTCTGAGGAAGAAGAGTGAGAAGGCTTGGAGAGTTTGTCAGGGTCTTCAGCCTATTCTCTGAAACTCTGCTGCTTTGGAGAAAAGCATTAACCACTGGCCAAAACTGGTCAGCGCCGCTGCATAATAAGGTGGTGAGTTAGAGCCAGAGGTGAAGAGCTACAACTCCCATCATCCCTGACAAGGTCTTCCTAAATTTTATTTGCTCTAACACTTTGTTGTGTGACTGCCAAGTTAAAAGCGTACTACTTCTGACTTCATTTGTAACTTGTACAATGCAGATGTCTCTCCCTTTTCTCCCTAAATACAGATTGTTTAAATTGAACTATAGCATACAGTATAAGCAAGTGTCATAGCATCTTAGGACAAAGGATTTAGAGTTCACTTTATTTAGATATTTCCATATACTTTATGGCTAGCAACTGCTATAAAATGCAGTGAAATACAGACAAGTTGGAAAATAAATTTTGCCTCATGCACTTTCCTTTAGCACATTTTATGCTCAGAGCTTTGCTTTTGTTTGTTTTCTAACTGTGTATATTTTCTCATATAGATTTAGTAACTTACATATTTAAATTCAGACTCGAGAATTCAGCATAATATTTCACAAATAATTCTCTTCACCTGTCACTTTATAATCCTGTGGGTCCTAAAATTAGCACTGTGTTGATGAAAAGTTATTGCTGCGGCAGCTATACAAAGCATAAAAAAGAAATTGAGAAGCTTGTCAAAGAAAAAGTTTTGAAAAAGAAATAATTGGGAATATAAAATAATCAAACTGACATAGGCAGATAGTGTCATAGTTCATTTGTTTGTTTGTTTATGCAGTCTTTGCAGGAATAAGAAACTATTAAGCTCAGTTTAACTACAATTCAGAAGGAAGACATCGTGAGGAGTATTATATGTACACTATCCTTAAACATTCTTTAGGTCATATGGTGCTCATTGAAAGATATTTTAAATATGCAGAATGTAACTCCAGTCTAAAAACACATCAGAGATTGCCAGAATATATGAAGCATTTGACTGCCATTCAGTAGAACAGCTCCTGAAAGCAGAATGCATCAGGAATTCTTGGTGTGCAACTAAGGCTGCATCTACACCACAGAATTAATTTATTTTGAAACCATTTTATTTGTCATAGCTCCATCCTATGGAACCCTGGGATTTATAGTTTGTTCTGGCATCAGAGCTTTCTGACAGAGAAGGCTAATGTCTCACAAAACTACAAATTGCAGAATTCCATAGTATTGAGCCATAGCAGTTAAAATCATGCCAAACTGTATTACTTCTGTGGTGTGGATGCAGCCTAAGTCACTGTACATACATATCTCATGGTTTCCTTATAAAGATATTTCCACATTTCACCCACCTCCATGATCTACCAGGAGACAAGTCTGCATTGTTAATGTCTCTCTATCCATAGGTGTCCAGGTATCAAAAACATTGGCAAATAGGAGGAATCTGATAACGTGAATTCTTATCAGACATAGGCATTACAAGAGTGCTAAAGAAGTAAATGTTTACTTATTTGGTTCTACATGCATGAATGAAAAAAAAAGATAGTTTTCTGGTAGCCTGTGCAATTGTGAATAGATTTTGTGCTTTTTTCTTCTTTTCATTGAGGGACCATTTTGCAAATAATCCATTAAAAAAAACCAAACACTTTTTAAAACCCTTTTTGAATTGTGGTGCCCGTAACTGGACACAATATTCCAGGTGGGGCCTGACCAAAGCAGAATAGAGTGGCACTATTACTTCCCTTGATCTAGACACTATACTTTTATTGATGCAGCCTAAAATAGCATTGGCCTTTTTAGCTGCCGCTTTGCACTGTTGACTCATGTTCAATTTGTGGTCTACTTGGACTCCTAGATCCCTTTCACATGTAGTTTCATTCAGCCACCTGAATTTAAGTTATCATTTGGGGGTGGGTGGGAGTAAGTATGTCCCTCTCTTCATGCAAGATGTAGTACTCTGGACTTCTGGTTGAGGGTAAGCTGTACCACAATCTATGTTCAGCTTGCACAGTTGTAAATTACCATAAGCCCCAAGCAATCTGCTTCTAAAAGAACCTGAAGCTGAATAAATGATGTACCCCTAAAATTTCTCAAAATTTAGGCATAATAGCATAATAGTGTTAAACGGATGCACTTGAAACTACAAAAGGGAAAGGAGAAAGAACCCTGATTTTTGTGGTTGTTTGGAATGACTATGGGCAATAGTTCTTTGTTTTTTATTTCTTTGATTCACCGTTGAATAAAAAATTAACCTTGATCTAATTCTCCAAAGAGGTAGAGTTTCCCTCATTTCTTCATTGTTTGCCTCCTTCAGTCTTTTTATGATTTCAAATACAGTAATGTTATCGGATTATTACAGCTACTGAAACATAATATTAATAAACCAAAACATCTTGGATTAATAGCACACCTCCCAGTTTTAAAATTAATATCTAGCAACATCCTTTAATTACTAGCAATCAAGTGGAATTAGCTTTGATTCCAAACTTGCAATCACAACTTAGTAATGTATCTTAATATTGTAATATGGAAGGAGTAAAAGGAATATTGAGAGAGAAAAGAGCTAATGACAGGTTTGTGCTATTATATAACTCTGTCTCAGAGGTAGGCACCTGTGGCCCCCTATTTGCAACAACAGCACCTAGTCATGTCAGTAATGGTGAGGGATTGTGTTAGTTGCCACCTCACATCTAAATCACTACAGTTCTCCACCCTTGCTCTCTCTGTACCTGGTTGACATTAGACTTACAGATCACCTCTTGAAATCAATGAGATGTCTGTAAGTTAAGATTTACTTAAGACCCATTTATTATAATGAGCCTACTCTGGCTAACACAATCCTTAGTCCTATGAGTGGCAATCTGATCATATTCATGGAGACAAAAGAATGCTTATGATTGGTTGATAGGTCTTCAGTTAGAATGTTGGGTTACAAAACAAGTAGAGGCATCTTTGCAATGTTGTTAATAAGGAGCCCCATCGGAGCTCAAAGGACCTCATTGTGTTCATAGTGAGTATTCAGTTATACAGTTCAGTTGTATTTAAGTTTTTAAAAAATCAGATTTGAATCATTTAGAAAACTGAGATGGGTGAGTCAAGGAGACCAAGAAATTATGAGCAAGCAAGACACTATGTGTAGAACATTTGGTCTTGTGGCTTCTGGGAAGAAGTTTGTGCTGTTTGCTTTCATATTTATTTGGACTATATCTTTGCAAATAAACATTTACTGGAAAACATAACAATTTTTCAAAAGGATGACAACCTGTAAGAGTTGCCCCTGCATCTTCTTCCCATTCAACAAAAGTAAATGTTATGCCCTAACTGCTTGAGTTTGCTGGTGAGATTGAAGTTGATTTTTTCAGATCCTGGACCCTCTGAGATGCAGGAAGCCACACCTCCCAAGGATAAAAAAAATGCCTAGTCTCCATCTTAAATGAAATGTGGGATCTCCTGACTTGATTAAGGACAAAGACACAAAGACAGATTTTTAAAAAGACCCCTCCCCCTGAGAAAATTATTTCTTGGGAGCAAGGTGCTGAACAGATAGACCAGGCAAGCATAGGCTGAGCCCATGCTATTCTAGCCCTGGTGCTCATCTGCCAGATTGGGGCAGTGTGGGTGTTTACATGCCTGTCCCCATGCTGGCCTGAAACTTGATGCCAGAACATGCTCCTTTCTTTGCCGTGCTGTTGCTAGTACTGAAAAGCCCCATCACTGCATCTGATGTGAAGATGGGGCACCTGGCCGCACCCATGTGGCCAGGTGCCCTTATTCCACATCAGACATGGCAATTGGGGGGGGGGGATTCTCAGTACCAGTGATGGTGCAGTAAGAAGAGCGGGGGACCATATAAACAGCTGGGGTTTGCTATGGAGTTTCCAGGAAACTCTGTGGCAAACCAGGGGTCATATTGACCTCAGGGTAAAGGTTGTTTACTCCAGCATCTGGCTGGATCTACCAGGTCAGTGTCCAGATCCTGGCCCTGGGTTTTGGTCTGTGTTGTCTGAACTGGATGGTATGAGGCCAGGTGGAACATGGGCATTTGGCCTGAGAGGGCAACCCTTAAGTTGTTCTTTTTCAAAGAAGGCCCTTCTTCATAGGCCAGGCTAAAGTTGAATGAGCTAACTCAAGTCTGAGGTGCAGTCTCAGGCAGTAGTAACAACATGATTGACCAAGGTTCACTGCTGAAAATAACAATATAAGGCTGCATGGCTTTGTGGCAGCCATTTAGACTCAGTACTGTGACATATGGTATTATAAACTTCATTTCATTTTGCTGTATGATTATCGCTGTTAGTAATTCCCTCTGCCCCATCTCGGATTCACCCCTTTTCACTCACTGCCCCTCACTCCTGGAACCTTCTTCCCCCGCAAGCAAGAGCCATCACTTCTTTAACCAGCTTCAAAACGGAGTTGAAGACCATCATGTTCAGGGCAGTGTTCCCAGGCATCGCATAATTGTCATTTGCTATTTGGTGTTCTTTTGTCATCTGTTTTACTGAATCATTTCCTGTATTGCTATTTATTTTATATGTATTAACCTACTAGAGAGGCCCCTTCCCCACCACCACTCCCTTTGTGTCGTGTCTTTTTAGATTTTAAGCCTGAGGGCAGGGAACCACCCAATTAAAATGATTGTATGTACAGCGCTGTGTAAATTTACAGCACTTTATAAATAAAGGTTAATAATAATAATAATAATAATAATTGCTGTTATCTGTGTATTTCATTTGCACTGTTTGACTTTGGTTTTGAAACTCTTTGGCGGGTTACAGACCTCCATTTAGTACGTAATGAATACGTACTAGGGTTAGGAAGGGGCGGTGCTTCCGCACCCCCCTAACCCTAGTACGTATTCTGTACGTACAATATGGCGGCGGCCGTTCCACATGGCCGCCTCCATATTTACGTATCAGACGCTGTGCGTCCACACGTGTTGTGGCGTCTATGATGTTGCGAGTCTGCCCCTGGCGCCTCGCGAAGTCATAGAGGCGCCGCTTAAAGAAGCTCCATTTTGGAGCTTCTTTTTTGCTCCGTAACGGAGCCGCGCGGTTTGGCTGCAGCGGCTCCCTTATGGAGCAAACAGCGGCGGCGGCAGATCGCCGCAAAGCGGCAGTTTATAACCCGCCTTTGATTTGAGTGAATTGGCGGCCCACTATAACCTGGTTTTGCTATTATTGTTTTCTTGAATCTGCTCCTTGCTTGCTCTTCTTGAAGCGAAAGTGAGGAGCCTGTGAAACCTTTGCTAGAGGGCTTTACTTATCTAGAAGTAGGGAAGCTAGCTTTGAGCTCTTTGCACAATGAAGGCACTGCTGTCTCCTCCTTCCCTAAAAAACAATCCTCAATATATAAGGTGTCTCACCTGACAGCCACCATGGTTGCATCCAAGGCCAAATGACCTAATAGCTGCCTCCTACTGTGCTCCACTGAGGCAAATATCCCCAGAAAAAAAATGGATCACTGGATAAATTTCACTTTTTTTTTTTGTTCCAGTATGCAGTTTAAATACAGTTGTAAATGGACCCCCCTGTCCCAGATGACTGGATAAAGGTTATCTTTGTGATCTTTTTGTTTAACCACAAAATACGCTATTCCATATTTACTACAAAATACCAATTTCTATCAAATTACAGAACCCCAAACACTATCGAACAACGGATCCAGCAGTTCTGGTCAGATCTTTAAAAATAGAAAGAGTAAATGAGTATCAAAGACTTTCAACTATGTCTCTTGTCTTGAAAGCCCAAATATAACTTCGTAGGGAAAGAAGGCCACCTTCTCTATGTGTTTTCTTCTTCAAGAACAGGAACAATTGAATCTGGTGTGAAGTCGAAGGCTTTCATGGCTGGCATCCATAGCTTTTTGTGGGTTTTTTTGGGCTATGAGGCCATATTATAGAAGAGTTTATTCCTGATGTTTTGCCCACAGCTATGGCAGGCATAACTGAATCTGGATTAATCTCCTGCAGAACTATACAGTTAAAAAGCCATCAGTTGATTGTTTGACTAACCAGTGATGCATCACTCTAGGTTCAACAAGAAAGATCTGTGTACAGTAACAGATACCTGGATAGAAAGGAAGCATGGAGTTTATCTCCAGCTGCATTATAAATTTCATCCAGGCTGCAATGGACTGGTCAAATTTGTCTTTTGCTATGGATAAAGATACCAAGGGCCTACTGTATATTCCTTCAAGATGGGTTTATCCACACAGATACTACAGAAAAGGGGAAATGGTTATATTAATCTACAAGAGTTTGTAAAGTTTTGTTTTGAAGTACAGTGTGCATCCAACATCCTGGATACATTGTATTTTTAAAATCATCAAGTGTAAGTGCAGGAATGCATACAAGAACTACTTTGTTGTTGGTTGTGTTGTGTGCCTTCAAGTCATTTTTGACTTATGGTAACCCTAAGGCAAAGCTGTCATGAAGTTTTCTTGGAAAGTTTCTTCAGAGCAAGTTTGCTTTTGCCTTTCTCTGAGGCTGAGAAAGTGTGACCTGACACAATTTGGCCCTACAATAAAATGCTGCAGCATAAAACTGCTACTTAGGCTGGAATGAGTTTGGTAAAGCCCTCCCTCCAATCCATCTGCCTTGGTCCAGGCCTCAGAGGGAGAGAAGAACCACTGGACCTCATCCCCTTTCCCTCCATCATTCCCTTCTCCTTTTGTGTCATGTCTTTTAGATTGTAAGCCTGAGGGCAGGGAACTGTCTGATTAAAAATAATAATTGTAAGCCGCCCTGAGAGCCATTAGGGCTGAAGGGCGGGATATAAATACCTAAATAAATAAATAAATAAATATGTGCCTTTTCACAGCCAGACTTCAGTGATATATGATTCAATATAGGAGTTGCTCTAGAACAACACTTAAGCTCCAGAGCATGGTAAGACAGACTATTCAAAAACACACACACACACACACTACCTCTCTCTACATGACTGTCTTAAACAAATAGGCCATGTAATCATCCCTCTCCTAACACTTTACATTTACAACAGAAATGTAAATTATGTTACATAAGGAATGAGAGGAAGGAACCAAAAAAAAAAAAAAAAGGGAAAAAAAAGGAAAAGTGAGGTTACAGATTTTATAATGACCAGCTGGAAAGAAACACTTCTGGCAGACTGCTGGGATAGCTTTTACTAGGTACTAGTTGGGGGAAAGCTAAATAATAATAATATGATTTATTTATAGCCCACTTTTTCACAAGGAATCAAGGCAGGTTACAACATTGAAGAAACAGTAAAAAGGTCAATCACAATTTAAAAATAAAGGCAGCTGATCTAAGTAATGGTAAATAATATCCTTGCTTCTTTTCTCTCTTGTGTAATTCTTGGACGCATAAGGACTGGAAAGCACAACTAACCAACAGCAGTGCTATTCCTGTTTTGCACTTCCTATTCTGTATGCAGAAGATTGTAGGCAATTGGAGGGAATTCTGAATTTGCAGTTTCACTTGTTCCAGGGTTAAGCGAAGCAACCAAAGGTGCCCTGCTGAAGCTATACCAAATTATGAAGTCAACGAGGGCCTTTTTTTAGTTTGCATATATTAACAAGGATGAGCAGCACTGTTTTCAAATTGGGTTAATACTTCTACCATGTTTTTCGTATGATTTTTTCATGGCTTGGGTTTAGACTATTTGAAAGACTGTAACCCCTTATATAAGCGACGGTGTGTGCAGAAATTGCCAGGGGAGGGCTTTCTCACAGTCCCACCAATAGCAATAGCAGCTTCATTTATATACTGCTTCATACCACTTAAGCAGTCTCTAAGCGGTTTAAAAATGTAAGCTAATTGCCCCCAACAAGTGGGGTACTCATTTTAGCTACCTCGAAAAGATGCAAACCCTTGTTGAGCATGAGCCCTGACTGGTATTGAATTTGCAGCCTTATGGTTTGTGAGTGAGTGGATACAGTATAGGTGTTTAACCACTGTGCCACCTCAGTTGTGACTGGTGAGGGCTTGTGAAAAAGTCTTCTCTGTGGCTGCTCCCAGGCTGTGGAACTACTTTCCACAGGTGGCCTGCTTGCCCCCACCCTTCATTCTTTCTTTCTGTCTTACAACATTTTAAAATATACTTTCCATCTCCAGTTTGCTGTGGGGAGATATATTGAGGGACTGAGTTCAAAATGGAAAAGTGTGTTATCACCACAGAAAACTCCTGCAAGGTCTCAGTAAAATCCTTGAAGCAAAGATGTTGTTCAAATATTCTTCAGCTACAGATACCTGCAGTATATCATCATATTTATTGTTATAAAGTAACTTTCCAAACTCTGCGGGTTGATATGATGAAGTTTATCACATCGGAATGGATTGGGAATGGAACAAAAGGGGCTGGGAATGAGTACGGAACGAGTGGGGGATGCATTTTACTGCACAGAAAAGTCCCCATTCCGTTCCCCATCCATCCCACAGGAGGCAATTTTTGAGAAAGGTTACTGAAGAGTTCTCAAAAATCGCCTCCTGTGGGATAGATGGGGAATGGAATGGAAGGGAATGGAATGGAATGGGGACTTTTGTGTGCCGTAAAATGCGCCCCCTACTCATTCTGGCCCCATCCTGTCCCCTTTTGTAATGCACAAGGCCCATTCCAGGGGCCTGTGCAATAAACTCCGATGTAAAACATACAGCACTGGCAATTAACAAATTGAAGTAATAGGTAAGAGCCAGGAGGAATAGCACTCAGGTATACCAACTGCATATCTCAACAGGTCCATCATTTAGACCAGTATAAAAAAATGAAAGGAAGGGGTTGCTAATGTCATAACACATGTAAGCTACTCCAGTATGGTGAAACAAACCTTGATTTGTTTGTTTCTGCTCATGTATTTTAATATACCTCCCAGTCTGGCAGTCACACAGATCTTACTTAACTTCATTAAGTGAAACCATTACAGTGAAAGGTTGGACTCTCCTTCAATGGAAGTCTTCAAAGAGAGATTGGACAGCCATCTCTCAGGAGTGCTTCAACTATTTATTCCAGCATGGCAGGGGGCTGGACTAGATTTGGTCCCTTCCAACTCTTTAATTCTACAAAGCACCATTATCTTATGATCACTATTTGGCACAACATAAAGTATATGTGGTAGCTCTGGAGGAAGAAAGAGTCAGAATTAATTCTCTTTCATTTTAACTAATAGAACATAGAGTGTTGATCTTTTGTTGGCTCATGCCCTTGGGGTACATTGATTCATATTTGGAGCAAGCCAGTTGTTTCTTTCTAATTTGGTGGATTCAAATTGGCACTGTTTAATTATATAGGACCCATTAGTTAGGGATACCTTATTTAAATAAGGTTTTGCCTAACTGTGTGGAAAAGGCAGTACAACCCTATGCACGTCTATGCTGAAGTAAGTCCTCTTAAATTTAATGGGACTAACTCTTAGGAAAGCATGCATAAAAATGTAGCCGGAATGACCTTTGGTTCTATGATATACTATATGTTCACAAACAACCTTTAAAATGATTGCTTAATGATTGTGGCTTTCCTTGAGGGGCACAAACATATTAGTATATCATACTTTGTAAAAAAAATGTCTCAGCCAGGGTCTGCATTATGCTAATCTTCATTCCTTTCAAATATAAACTCTCATTATATGACAGAGAAAAAGCCAGCCACTAATATCCTCAGAAAAGGGCCTAGCGGAGTCAGAAGTTCACACTCAAGCCTCATTTGCCCTGGGGACAGTTTTCCTTAGTCAAGTAATCATAATAAAAAGAAGCATTTTTCATACCACTGTAAATAATCTTCTTTCATCCAATTTTACAGCTAGGGCTAGAAATGCTGTGAATCTTGGCAGCTTTCTTGACCTATGGGGAGGACCCATAAAGTGAACGACTGGGCTGTGAATTTGTTTTCTGTCATCAGGTCACTGATGCAGAACATTGGCGGTTTTGATGTTGTGTTTTGCAGGGCCCTGCAAGGTTTTCGGTGCTTCAGTTATTTTTCACTGCAGCTATAAAGTAGTATGTCTGTGTGCATGTGTAAGCTCACATCCACATGTGAAATCTATTACATTTAATGGCTAAGTCGTAATTGGTCAGTTTAATATTTATGAGTCTCTTCATTTCAGTCTCCATAGACTAAGTGTCTAGGCTATCTGAATATCCAGCTATTGCAGTCCTAGATATGGTTACTCAAAATCAGGTGGTCACATACCCATTCCTGTACCCAGGAAAAGGGGGGGGGGGAGATGAGAGGATAAAACCTGCATTAATTTTACATTTGATAACATATGTACAAGAGGACCTGTTTAGGAATAACTGAGGGAAAGTAATTTAAATAAAAATACATGTTACTGTATGTACAAAACTGGGACCAGCTGACATGTGTTCCTATTCTGTCTGTTAATGGACGATTTAAACACCTCTGCTCTCCTTATTATTATTATGTTGAAATTAAATTTTTAAATTGGACCGGGAGTGCTCCTTAAATAGAACAAATGTGTACAATGTGTTTCCCTCAAGGTGCAGTTGAATTGCAACTCTCCTTTATTCCTTATTATTGTCTATACTGTCTAGAGCTGCTTGGAGTTGTTCTCCAACAACATGTAGAGGACTTCTCTTTCCCTGATTCTGACATTTAGGATGCTTTCAAATAGAAGAATGTCTTCTGACAGATTTTCAAAAAGCTATTGTCCTTTAGGGATGTAATTCTTCACTAAAGGTTTGTCTACACCCGTGAAAAACACCAAGCATACTCTGAAGCTGGTGCAGGAATGCTTCGTGACATACTGGCACTTCTGGGGACATACCATAATAACCTGACTTTGCTCTGAACTCAGACAACAGCTTGGTGTTTCCCAGAAATGTCAGCATGATCTTGAGTTCTTTGGCATGTGAACAGCTAGATTGGGTTCAGTTTGGCCCAATTCACTGTCCACACATCAAGAACTGTGTTCTCCCTATCCCTGCATTGAGCAGTACAGGGAAAGGGGGAGGTTTGTTTTCAGACCCACCAGCGCCACTTTCCCTCAGGCAGGAGCTCCTCATTAAATATTGATTCCTATGCCAAAAATGCTGAGTTCTGTGCACACTGACCATATGCAAAATTTATGCAGAACAAATTCCCAATTGTAGCTTTTTCTCTGCTCAGAAAACATTTTCTGTGCCAGAATTAATGGTTATGCACTGAAATATTATTTTCCAATCAGAACATGTTGTTTCCTGTGCAAAGCAACCACATGTGAATTTTGTGTAGAACAAATCCTGAACCATTCTAGGATTCCTGACTGATTTTTTTTTGACAGTCAAAAACCATGTGTTTCAACCATTAAAATTTTTTTTCTAATATTATTTCCATCCTTACAGTGTCCTCTGGAAAATAAGATACATAGCCCCCTAACTCAATAGTAATTTCAATGGGACTTGTTTCATGATATATTTCTATAGATATGCAGCTGTGCCATACACATATACACAAACACACACTTTTTCCTTTTAGTATTACTGCTTCACATGGTTATTTGAACATCTGAATATTTCCATTTGAATATATGCAGATGGAGAAAATGGGTTATCAAATTTATTTATGTTTGGAAACCTTTTGGCTTTAAATGTTGTTTTGGGCACAACAAAACTGGCCCCAAAAATTGTTATGCAAACTTTCACCAATAAACCTCATACCATAATGTAATTGTGATCAATCTTTGCAAAAGTGGCCAAAAGGGTGCACTTGGCTTTCTTCTTCACTGTGGCAGTGAACAGTCCGCATGAGGAGGCTTCTGCCATGGTGGCAAAGCTGGAAGGGGCATAGTCAGCCCTCTCCTTCTCCATGGTGGCAGAGCACTCCTTAGGATGAGGCCTCCACCACCATAGCAAAGCCGGGAAGCGAGCAGTCAACCCCCTCATTTGCTGCAGCAGTGTAGGTCTCCTCTTGAGAAGGTTTCTTCCACTGTGGCAAAGCCAGGAAAGGAGTAGTGGGAAGAAGGTCTGACAGGGTGTCACCCCTCTTCTGGGGTGTCACCCAGTGGACTTAACCCCCTGACACACCCCTAGTGATGCCCATGTCTCAAGTGACATAAGATGTATGGATGGGCATGACACTAATAAGAATCCAGTCAATGATAATATGGGACAAAAGATGTGACATCAAAACCTTTGTCCACCTGGTGCTTTCTGAATCTGATGGACTACAGTTCCCATTATTCCCATCAGCATGGCCACTGAGTCATATCATTGGTCCATTGTATAGTGTCACTGCCAGCAACTCTCCCGGGTCTCAGGGGAAATAGCTTGGCAACCCTGTTAACTGGGAGACACTGGCCAAATCCAATGTGATGTTCATGGCTTTGGGATTTTTGTTCCCTTTCTCTGAAGTTTCTAGTGCTCTCAGCAGAGTTTTAGGTGTTCAGAGGGCAGCAGATAGAAGAGGAGATTGTGCCTCCGCCTATTCTGGATTCCATTCTTGTGTGAGTGTAAGTTTATATATAACATTTTCCTTTTATTTGGAAAGGTCATATGAACACTGAACATTTTGTAGGAATTGTTTCATAAATCATATTATGCATTTGGACCATCGTATAAGAAAATAACTTGAAGAACTGGAATAAAATGATAGGAATAGTTTTCATTAAAATGTACTGTCAGAAATTTGTTATTTAGATGATATAATAGTATATCATTCTTTCCCCCCCTACAATCCAATGAGTTATAATCATTTCTGTGTTGTTATTTTAGAATTATGGAAAATAAATATTTTAAAACTAGTTCTTCAATTTGCTTTTGTTTGGAAACACATATGCAACCTTCTAATTTTCCATACAGCACTCAGTCCCATCTGTCTGGCAGTGGTTGTCATTCCACTTAGTCAAATTATACCAGCAATAAGCAGCTAACCTACAATTACTTTCATTTCAATTGTGAAGTAGTTTATTTGTGTTATATAAAGCTTTCTCCAGGTGCTGCATCTGGAGTTGGCATTGACTGAAATCTTCCAGAGACAATCGAACTATTTTTACCTTCCCAAATGAAATCTTGAAAACTTCTTTCACTAAATCTGTTCTTATCTAACATATTATTAAACTGAAGGAGAGGACATTGGCTTGCAATAATGAATAAAAGGGAGATTTAGACATGAACTTATACAAATACATTATTCAAAACCTGTGACTCATTTAATATTCTTTTTTTTTTTTTTTTTTTTAAAGTCTGCTTGGCTTAAAATTGCTTCAAGGAATAAACAGTTTGTGATTAAAACCAGGAGACTGATTATCATCTTAGCAAAATGGCAGATAATAAATTCATATTCCACTTGGGAACAATATGCTAAATTGATTAAAATCAGAATTGTTTTCTGTTCCAAGCATAAGCTACAACTTTCAAATTCAAGTGACTTCCTCAGTGGAAATGACTTCCTGGAAACATCTCAAATTATGATATATGTGTATTTGGAAACTAAAGGTACCTTGAAAAATACTCCCTGTACCCTACATTTTTTTCCTCTTTGTCCATGTTAGGAGGGGATCATTCCACTTTAGTTAGCAGTGAAAGATGGAGCCCTCTCGCCTTTGCTTTTAGGAAGTTTATTTGGAAGGTAGGCATTGAAAACAGTTTGGGACTTATTTGCAAAATTCATATGTGGCTGTTTTGCATTAAAAAAAACCCCAAAACATTTTTATATGTGGAAATCATTATTTATTTATTTGTTTGTTTGTTTATTCCTGTCCACTGCATAAATAATCCAGTTCAACACCACTTTAACAGCCATGGGTTAATGCTACAGAATTCTGGAAATTGTATTTAATTGTAGCAACAAAGCTCTCTGACAGAGAAGGCTAAATGTCTCACAAAGGCCCAAAACACACTGCAGAAATAATCCAGTTTGCGATTACTTTAACTGTCCTGGGTCAGTGCTAGGGAATCCTGAGAACTGTAGTTTATTGTGGTACCAGAGCTGTCTGACAGAGAAGGCTACATGCCTCACAAAACTACAGTTCCCAGAATTCCCTAGCATTGAGCCAGGGCAGTTAAAGCAGACTCAAACTTGATTATTTCTGCAGTGTGTTTCGGACCAAAATTACAGTTCCCAGAATTCCATAGCAATGAGCCAGGGCAGGTGATGTGGTGTCAACCTGGATTATTTCTGCAGTGTGCTTGCAACCCAAGTGAAGAATTACATCCCTAGGAAAAAGAGACAAGACAGAAATAGTTTCTGTTGGCCTAATGTTTGGTCTGTCCTTGAGATTGGGGAAGTTACTTTCAAAAGGTAGTTATTTACAGCTCCCAAACCCAAGTTACTTATTATTATTTTGTAAAAAGTAAGTATTTGATTTCCAATTTTCTCAGAAGTAACTTACTAGTTCTTTTTTTCTCCAGTTATTAGTTAAAGATCTGAATCCTATAAGCAACTGCCCTATGGTAAATTGTACATTCTCTTTCTTTTTAGTACCTCAACATTCAGAGCAGAACCAGAAATATAAGACATAGCACAAACCAACACTTGAATCATGTGATTTTCTTCCACCACAACTTCATGTGGCCATACCCCATAACCATAATTATAACATAATCATATACAGTGGACCCTTGTTATACTCTGGGGTTTGGGTCCAAGATCCCCTGTGGATAACAAAATCTGTGGATGCTCAAGTCTTCTCTCCTTCAAGATTCACCTGGTGGCTGCCACCTTCATGTAGAAGTAGCTGGTGGAAATCATGGAGCATTAAAGAAACTTCTGACTATGCAATTATAACCAGATGGAATGCAATGACATCACTCTCTAGGACCAATAGAAGACCCCCAAGTAGGTCTTGGATTATGTACAGTCATACACGAATTTTTATGCACAGATTCAAACACCCACAGTTTGAAAATGTTAAAAAAAAGTATAAATTTTAAATATCAAACCTTGATTTTTCCAATTGCCTCAGATGTTGCTGTCAAATAACCACAGTACAACATGTTGGAAGTAAGGCCACAACTTTATTTGCAAACAATTGGTAGGGTTGGCACAAAGCATAAGGTCAGGATCTGTGCAATCAAACCACCCGATGTAGTCTGATTATCCAAATCGGGCACCCACCCGGTGCTTGGGATGACCTAGGGGCTAAGGAACACAACTTGACCGCAAACCTTGTCTTGCGTTCACCAATTCACAAAGCCCCTAGTCACCGGGAGGCACTCCTGCGTTCTGGCCCCCGCAATGGCCAAACGCCTGCCCTATTTGCCCCTGGGTACCTATTGACTCCCAAACCAGAGCTCCATAGCCCTGGTACCACAACGTGCAGATCCTGGCCTATGCTGCCGCCACAAAACTTGTGACTAAAAACCACCTAACAACAGCGGTGGGCGGGCGGGAGAAGCACCAGGACTTGCTCCCTTCCACAGCTTGGCTCCGCTCTGCCTGAAGCCAAGCAACCGCCTGAGGGAAGGGGCCAGCAACACGGCCTTAAATAGGCCTAGGCCCCTCCCTCCCTGCGTGCTGTGCGGGGCCCCACCTCCAAGGCCCAGCCCACCAATGGGCAGCCTTGGAGAACCGGAAGCCCTGCACCAACGAAACCGGCTCCCAGAGCGTTGCAGAGCAGAAGGGCCGCCCCTTCCGCCCCCGCGCACCAATAGGGAGCCGGGCAAGCCCCAGAGCACTCTGGGGCTTGTAGTCCAGCTGCGTCTAGCGGCAAAACGGTCTGCCCGGCGAGGCGGGCGACCGTTGCTTTTTATAAGGGACCCCATTTTGCTATGTCATTATATTTAATGGGGCTTGAGCATACATGGATTTTGTTATCCACGGGGGGGGGGGGGGGGATCTTGGAACCAAACCCCAGCAAATAACAAGGGTCCACGGTATTTGTTATTCTGTATCTGGTTACAGGTACATCACCATATCCTCTACAACAGTGGTTCCCAACCTTCCTAATCCTGTGACCCTTTAATACAATACCTAATGTTGTGGTGACCCAAACCCATGAAATTATTTTTGTTGCTACTTCATAACTGTAATTAAATAAGTGTTTTCCAATGGTCTTAGGCGACCCCCCATGAAAGGGTCATTTGACCCCCAAAGGGGTCCCGACTCGCAGGTTGGGAACCACTGCTCTACAATATACCCCACTCTATAATGACAACTAACTGGCTATGGGTGGGGATGTAACAGAAGGAAGATGAATCCTGCAAGGTTTCAGCAATTGTCTAAGGGAGTTAGTGAATCCCTCCCTCCAAAATGACCAAAAAGTTAATAGATAAATTCACAGGTGTAACTTTCAGCTCACAAAGAATTTGACCAATGGGATAGGTTTTAGAACTAAAAGAGTTAAGTTTCCCCTCATCATATAACAATCATAAGGTAATGCAGTTCTATGTTGGGTTTAATAAACAAAACCAATTATTTCAAACTAACTAGCTACTTGTAACTAGCAATATTTAAGCTCTGGTGTGATGTGGGAAAATGTTTAATATATCTCTATGTTGTACTGAAGCTGGAAGTATTAAGCATTGAAATGGTATAAATGGAGCAGAGTCAGTGTTGGGCCATGCTATAACATGTTTCCAAAAGTAATTCATCTAGAAAAGTTCACCTTAATATTTGTAGAGATAATTAGAATACCGACTCTATTCATTAACATTTCAAATCTCATTTAAATGTAAATTGTAATATTCTCTTTCTGTGCAAGAGTGGGTAGTTAGTGTCATTTTTGAGAAATAAGTAATTTGTTCCTCATTAGCTGTAAGAATAGATAAAGATGTAGATCAAAAATAGATAATGGACATAGTTGAAAGTGGTTACCTTGTCTTGATGGGGAATTTCAAACAAGCAGCCACTGTATATCTCCCATTTAATTGTACATTTGTTAAAATTTCCTCTCCATTCGTATTTCACCACATTTGATGTTAACTGGCTCTCCTTGTCTTATTCATAATAGGAATGTGTGAGTACAAAAATGTTTGTGCTTGTACATTCGTGAAAAATAGCTGTGCTTATTATTATTTTTAAAAATTCATATTATGTTAGCTGATTAAACCCATTCATAATACACACCTATGATTCAAAGGCATCTCAGAGAATTAGACCATTACTTTTAAAACAATTGACTGACCACAAAACACATTCACATGCAAAAAAATAAAAAGTAAAAAAGACATTCAAGCCATTTAGAATTCAGCTTTAATCAGTTCAGAAAATTAATAAGGCACATTTTCTCAATATTGTACAGAATCAGATCTAATATTCTGTGAGAAAGAAACCATAAATCTCTCTCCTTCCCTTTCAAAAGCCTTTTCTCTATTTCATTCAGTAACCTTTTTTAGAGCTGTTCCCTCACACAATTGCCTCTCACAACTGTGTGATGGGGGTGAACCAAGCCACATTTCATTCTCATGCCTTGGAGAGGAATCAAAAGTGCCTAAGGCTATTGTTTTGCATCGTGAAAAATAAGCCTGTGCCACTTTCCAAGTATAAATACAGGAGTTAAATTGGGCTGTAACTGCATCCTACTTTAGTACTGGTAATGGTGTACATCCCTCTACCACACACAGTAAGTAGCCCTTGTCAAGAAAACATCCATAATAGATTTTGCTTAGGGGTGCCATAAGTCACAAATGACTGGAAGATGTACAAAAACGTCTGTTGTTAGTTTAATCTTACTTTTCAACTTTTGTATAATACATTTTTAAAAACCCTCTGAATCAACACAGAGGATGCATCTTGACATCATTTTAAGTAAAGTAGCTCCATCATATGGAATCCTGGAATCTCTAGTTGTGTGGGGTCTGTAGCCTTCTCTGCTAAAGAATGCTGGTGCATCACAAAACTGCAAATCTCAGGATCTTGTAGGATAGAGCCATAGTAGTTAAAGTGGTATTATTTCAAGAGTTTAGATGCACCCTGTATGAACTGTACCCTTTAAAAATGTTTCTAAGCAGCCTTGAATTCACAGAATGGGGAAAAATGGGAAACAAACAAACAAACAACAATGTAGAAATAATTGGAATATTGGTTCTATTCATTAACATGGAGTCAGATTGGCTTTATCTCTATTGAGCCTCTGGAAGGTAATTAAAATGATATTATTTCATCTGGCCTTTGGGTTGTTTTGTTTGTTTGTTTGTTTTGAAGTTTTCAAACTGCCTTTTTAACTGTTCTTTAATCATTTTTGATAAATGTCTCTTATTATGCCTTACTTTGGGTGGTCCTGATGGGCAAGGAAGAAAATAAATAATATTTTTAATAAATCAAATAAGCGTTATGTTTCATGTTCTCTGCAATCTGTTGCAGGTATTAAAGAAATGGCAAAATGAGCTTGCCATGGCCCCGATCTGGCCAGTAAAGGGGCAGCTGCAGACTATCTATCTATCTTCTGTCTTAATATTGTCTTTTCCACTAACAGACAAATTATCAGATAATATTATCTTCTCATAATGTGGCCATATATATAATAGAGAGAGAGAAAGAGTTTCATCATACATATTCTATTCAGTTATTACATCTTCTTACAAACATAAATGAGTATGTGTCACATATTTATATCTTGTTAAATCTTCTTTATACAATACTCAGTATTTTAAACCTTCTTCTGTTCTCTGCCATATAACTAGAATTGCTAATAGCCTAAACTGACTGTATTTTATAACTACTTATACCTCAAATATGTCCTTTAACATTTAAATTTCAATGGCCCGATACAAATGGGCAGTTTGCGGCATCCTCGCCATGAACTAGGGCTAGATGAGGCTGGGCATTTACATGCTCAGCAGCCCTAGTCCTCAAGGACACTGCCATCATGCCTTCCCACTCTCCACACAGTCATGCAATAGGGGATCCCTTAAAGATCTCAGATTTCAGGCCAGCCCATAAAGGAGGAGACATTTTCCCCCAGATATTGCTGGCACAAGCTACTTCAGGTTTTTTCAAGTCTATACTAGCACCTAGAAATGAGCTTGGAAGAAAACTGGAAGAAAACCTGGAAGCCCTCAGAGGTATATATCAGTCTACAGTCTAGGGCTGTATTCACACTGCAGAAATAATCCAGTCTGACACCACTTTATCGCTAATGCTCAATCTTATGGAATCCTGTGAATTGTACTTTGATGTGGCACCACAGTTCTCTAACAAAGAAGGGGATACAAACGGGCAGGGGAAGACGTCTTGGAGGTGTATTCTGCTGAATACGGAGCCTCCAGACCGCCCGCCCCAGGGGCGTGGCTCAGGAGATGGGGCTTCCACATGGGGGGCAGTGAAGACGCCTCACCTGGGGCCGTTTCTGACCCGCAGTTTCCAAACTGCCGCCTCGGAGGACGCTGCAAAGAGAGAGGCAGCTTCCTCACGGGCGGCCAAAAACGGGGCTTTTTTTTTCCTTTGCCGGCTGGCGGATGCGCAGCTGCGCAGCTGCAGCGCTAAGCAGCGGCGGCAGAAAGCCTATGGGCACATTTAAAGTGCCCAAGCCCCTTTAAAACTTTTTTCCCTGCTCTGCCCAAGAACAATGGTGGTCTCCTGCCAGCTGGTGATCAGCTGGTGTTGGCATCCTTGTCCGCTTGCACGTTGGTAGTGTCACCAGCATCATGGATGCCTCCTCTCCTTTGGTCCCCGCGCTCTTGCTGAATCTGCAATGCACAGCCACAGCTGTCGCCGCTGCCACCGCTGTCCCCCTGCCATCCCCCATCCCCTCCCTTGTACATATGTAAATATTTAAAGTTTTAGCAGTTTTTATTGTTAGGTGAAAATGGCACAGGAATGTGTGTAGGGGCTCACTTTAAAGTCCAAACTTTCCAAGCAGCGCATGCGTACATGTTGCTCTAGGGTTAGGGTTAGGGTTAGGGTTAGGGTTAGGGTTACGAGTCTTAAAATGCGCTGCAGCTGTGCTGCAGCTTCCACACCTGCATGGCAGCTGACGCTGCAATTAAAGCCTGACTGCAAACTGCGCATGTTCCAGGACCCCGACTCATTATGCGACGCAGCTGACTCGGAGCTTTTAAATGGGCAACTTAAATTAGCGGTGTAGCAATTCTGGCGTACCGGTGCAGCAGCTTACAGACGGAGCTGCGCAGCTGCGCATCAAACGGAAAAGAAGCGGAGAAAAGCAGCACCTTTTTAATGCCGCCTCTTCCCGCTTGGGGCGTGCGGGGGGCGTGTTCATGGCGGCATTCAGGTAAGGCCCGTCTGAAGGCTCTACGTTCATGACGTCATGAATACACCACTTTTTGCCCGTCTGTATCCCGCCTAAATGTCTTACAAAACTACAGTTCCCAATATCTCATAGCATTGAGCCTTGGCAATTAAAGCAGTGCCAAGATGGATTATTCTGAACTGCAGGTGCAGCCTACCACATTTTACACTAGCAAGAGGGTCTGAACATATACGGTGCATTACAGTGATGCTGATACAGTAATCTACATTTCACCTGACCCTTAAGGTGATGCAGATTCTGGTCTACAAATGTTTAATGATAACAAACCAGTTTGCTTTAAGGAGTAGGAAATCAAATATAAGTAGTAGATCTTTCCATTTTAGAACAAACAGATTTTTTGTTTGGTCTTACATTTGATGTCCACATTGGAGGCTCACATCAGAGAGCCAGTAACACTGTTTTGATCTGACCATGGACAATTAAGTTTATATGAGCAACAGGTGTTAATATGTTTACTGAAATCTGATTACTACAAAAAACCAGGTGCATAAAAACAAGGAATTAAACCAATTCAGAAGAGTACCCTTTCTTTCTCTTTAAAAAAATCTAAATCCTGTTAGGTATATATCTTGGGTGACCTTGTTTGTCCCCCCCCCCCCCTCGCACACTATCTTTTAATATTAGGTGTCTATAAAGTACAAAGCTCGCTGCTTCATCTCTCCCAACTTGGATCAGCACTTACATGTTTGCAAAGCTTTCCTGGGGGCTTGTTGGGCTCACAGCATCACCACATTTCTTGTATTCAAAAAGATTTCCAAGATTTGCTCTCAATGGGTTCTGTCTGTCACTCAGTCTTTGTGTTAATCTTCTTCATTCTTAAGAGGCTGTATTTTTTTCCCTCTGCCTGTCACTCATACTTTCCAAACTTCTTTAAATCTCAGAAGCTGGGTTTGATCAGTGGGATCTGTCTTGCTCTCAAACATTTCCAGTTTTATTAAAAATAGGCAGTTTTTCTTGCTTATTTGCCACCACACATGAGAAACACTTACTCTTTAGATCCAACAGTGGACATTAACCACAATACTTGATTGCAATTGAAAATAGTAACCCAGTGTTTCCTCTTCCTGTGTGTCATTCCATGTTGTTGGCTACCAGTAGTTAACCTGGACAAAATAACTTGGAATATGATAAAATGAAATAAAGAGGTAGGAGAGGTAAAATAATATGACTTCTTTGCAGGGGTGCCACATGTTCCAGGTACTGTCTAGCTTTGGCTGGTTTATATATGAATGGAGTGTTCAGTTTAATGTTAGCATGTACATTGATTTCCAAACAATTTCCCAGCCAAGCAGCTTAAGGAGCCAGAGAAGCTTAACTTCATCAATAAAGCTGCCTGACATTTCTCTAGCATTGATTGAGTCATTTCTTGGAGTAGTACAGAAGGGTCAGAAGTTTTCTTTTGCTAAGAATTTAGTGAAATTCCAAGTTTCTTCATAATTGGGAGGAAAAGATCTTGAGTGCTTTAAAAAAAACTATACTGTTATCAGGTGCTGAAATACAGTAATTTCTTCCTATCATATGTCAAGACAATAAAGCCAATTGTCATACCACCTGATAACACAGTCATCGTGATAAATGATCACTTGTTCAATATAGAGATATTCCATTTTGAGTCTGCCCCCCCCCCCCCCGAACATCAGTGTGTTTTGAGTTGAATGGACATTGAATTTTAACTCTTTACAAAGATTCTATAATAGTATGTTCATTATTCCACTGGATCTGAGAGCTTTACCACTGGGGATGCAATTATTTCCTAATTTCATTCCTAGAAGAAGCAATTTTCTTCCCTCTGTGAGAATATCTTTGAAAACTACTCTCAGTTCTGATTTTTTTTCTTCACACAATTTGTGTGTGAAGAAAGCAGCATTGTCTCACGCTCCATACAGCATTTTAAGACTGAGGCCTCCAAAGACTATCCATACTCCCTCCCCTCATGAAAAAAGATGAATGTTTTTAAAATGAAAATGTTTCCGTGTATCATGCTTCCTTGCATGTAAGACACAAACATCATTTTTTTCCTACAACATAAGAATGCACAAACATTGTGCTGTGAAAGAAGACCAAAATGCTGCTGTCCTTTTGCCTCAGATGCTGCTGCCGAATAACCACAGGAGACCGTGTTGGAGGAAAGGCCACAACTTTATTAAGCAAACCATTGGTAGGGTTGGCACAAAGCATGAGGTCAGGATCTGCGAAATCAAACAACCCCACGTTTGTCTGATTAACCACAACCTGGCACCCAACAGGCATTGGGATGACCTAGGGGCTAATGAACACCGTATGACCGCATCTCTGCCATGCGTTCACATATTTGCTAAGCCCCTAGTCACCGGGAGGCGCTCTCGCGTTATGGCCCCCGCAATGGCCATACGCCTGCCCTATTCGCCCCCGGGTCCCGACTGACTCCCAAACCAGAGCTCCGTAGCCCTGGTACCACACCGTGCAGATCCTGGCCTATGCTGCCGCCCCAAAGTTGTGACAAAAAACCCAAACCCAAGCGGTGGGTGGGTGGGAGAAGGCTCAGCTCCTCCTCCCTTCCTGCTTGGCTCCTAACCATCCGGAGCCAAGCGCCGACTGAGGGCCGGGGCTGGCAGCACGGCCTATATAGGCCTAAGCCCCGCCCTCAGTACCACCTGACCAGGAGACTCCTCCTCCAGGGCAGCTGAACCAATCATCTGCCCTGGAGGACCGGAACTCCCGATCACCGAGCCCAGCTCCCAGAGCGTCGCGGGGCGGAAGGGGCTCCCTTTCACCCCGCGCACCAATAGGGAGCTGGGGCAAGCCCCAGAGCACTCTGGGGCTTGTAGTCGTTCGCTGCGTCTAGCGGCAAAGCGGTCAGCCCGCCGAGTCGGGCAACCGCTTTTTGCCTCAGATGCTGCTGCCGAATAACCACAGGAGACCGTGTTGGAGGAAAGGCCACAACTTTATTAAGCAAACCATTGGTAGGGTTGGCACAAAGCATGAGGTCAGGATCTGCGAAATCAAACAACCCCACGTTTGTCTGATTAACCACAACCTGGCACCCACCAGGCATTGGGATGACCTAGGGGCTAATGAACACCGTATGACCGCATCTCTGCCATGCGTTCACATATTTGCTAAGCCCCTAGTCACCGGGAGGCGCTCTCGCGTTATGGCCCCCGCAATGGCCATACGCCTGCCCTATTCGCCCCCGGGTCCCGACTGACTCCCAAACCAGAGCTCCGTAGCCCTGGTACCACACCGTGCAGATCCTGGCCTATGCTGCCGCCACAAAGGCCGTTCGAAGAACGCCTACCGCCAACCCTGCCAAGAGCGATATAAAAGTTCACCGCAGGGCCAAGTGCGGATGAACAAAACCAGCGAAGGCCTTGATCTCCAAATTCCAATAGTCCTGATATCCTGTACAGGCATACGAGCCTGCGAGACAGCAGTGGCCACACCATTGCAGTAAGAATGACCTCCAAAATTGTCAGCTGGGAGACCCAATCGTAATGCAGTCATTCTTAGCACAGCAACACATGGTACCTGTACAAAGGTAAACCAACCAAATGTACAAACAAAATTGACAACCATAGGCCAAGATTCCCAAAGACTGAATGGCCTAGATCACCCATGCAAATGAGCCACGATGGTGACGCAACACCACTGTTTGCCCAACTCCCAATTGATCGCACTTGGACCAGCAAATAAAAGGACATACCATGCTTCAAAAGGCAATGACAGAAGCACAAGTGTCCTCCCAGCAAATCGCTCTTGGACCCAGCTACCAATTCCCCCAACCTGAATGACAATGGGACCACCGCAACTGAGTACAAATTAGTTGCTGAATTACATACACATGCAATTGTATACAATAACTCGATAATATAAGATAACAAAATGGTTGCAAGGCCACAGTACCAAATTCAAACATTATACAATGGCTTATGTATAAATCTTGTGTTAGGCAGAAGCAATTGGAAGCTAAAACTCCCTCCATTAGATTGGAACGTAATGACCTGTGAAGGAAATATTGTAATTAAGCAACACAACACAAAATTTAAATCAAACCCATAACTCTATCAGATTTTAAGGCTTGTTTGTTCAGAACAGCCACCACCGTCTGATTATCACACAAAAACAAACTTTTTAGTTAGCGAATTTCGGAACACCAAATTCCTTGTTACGCCAAAGGGGAAGCGGCTCCCAAATTGTCATATCCCTCAGGATATTTGTAGCATGCAATCTTAAGGCCATATCAGAGCACACCAATGGCCTTGAAAATATACACAACCCAATGCTCCCAGCTGCATCAGAGTGGACCTGCAACTTATCACCCAAGCATCAGGACCTTTGCCAAGTGGCATTCCCATCAAAACCTTATAGGAATTGAACCAAATCAGCAGGTCATCATACATATAGCTCTGGAATTCCTTGTTACGCCAAAGGGGAAGCGGCTCCCAAATTGTCATATCCCTCAGGATATTTGTAGCATGCAATCTTAAGGCCATATCAGAGCACACCAATGGCCTTGAAAATACACACAACCCAATGCTCCCAGCTGCATCAAAGTGGACCTGCAACTTATCACCCAAGCATCAGGACCTTTGCCAAATGGCATTCCCATCAAAACCTTTAGGAATTGAACCAAATCAGCAGGCCATCATACATATAGCTCTGGAATTCCTTGTTACGCCAAAGGGGAAGCGGCTCCCAAATTGTCATATCCCTCAGGATATTTGTAGCATGCAATCTTAAGGCCATATCAGAGCACACCAATGGCCTTGAAAATACACACAACCCAATGCTCCCAGCTGGATCAGAGTGGACCTGCAACTTATCACCCAAGCATCAGGACCTTTGCCAAATGGCATTCCCATCAAAACCTTTTAGGAATTGAACCAAATCAGCAGGCCATCATACATATAGCTCTGGACATATTACATACTGAGGTAAAAAACTTAGGTCCCGCCAGAGCTCAGGCTAGCCTGGCTCAAGAGGCTATACTAGGAGCCACCACCTTGTAAGTAAAGTAAAGGTGACCCAACAAAACTGAATATGTTTTAGCGTGAGCTGGGGACACCCACAGCATATCCCAGCAAATAACACAGCTTAGCAAACTATCATGAAGCTGCGAGGAGAGGCCAATAACAAAATCCAAAGAAAGCCCAAGAAGGGCATGGGGGAAACAGGACCCTCGGCGAGAAAGCAGCCAACTGAACCCGAGATCCAGAAGCCAATAATGTAAAGGTATTAAACAACTCACATTCCAAAAGGTACTAAAAGTCTCAAAGGCTGAATGGCCTTGTCGAAATACCAGTTACCATCGAACTGGATACCCAAAAGATGAAAATCATCAGGATGGACAGGGAGTAACCTGAAGGCAGACTGGATGTCGCACTAGCCAAGAGTGCACCCTTCCACAGGCCTGAACAAGTCGGACAGCAGCATGGTCAAAGGAGGCATACCGGACTTGAACACAGCTCATCTGGTATGGCATCATTAACCTATGAACCAGGGGGGTGAGAAAGGTGATGGATAATCCTAAATTCACCAGGTGCTTTCTTGGGAATTACTCTCAGCGGAGAAATATGTAACTTGGTCAAAGGTGACACCGAAAAAAGGATCTGCAACACGCCCAGCCTGCATTTCTTTGTTGATCTTGGCTCTAAGGACCTCAGGCATGGACCTAGCAGACTGCAGGTTCTTGGGAAAATGGTGAGCGAGGGGTGCAGAAACTGGTATCCTGAAACCAAAAGAAAACCCTCAGCTAACTAAGAAGCAGCCTCCCTGTTAGGGTATGCTGCAAGCAAAGGGATAAGGGCCTTTGTTTTAACAGAAGAAAAAGCCAACAAGAAAACCTGGGCAGGAGAAAAGGCAACTGAGCTACTTATGGCCCCCTGCACTCCTGGTTTTGTGTCCCCCAGGACCCTCTTTTTTGCTGGCAGTTGCCATAGCAGGGTGCCCTCCCCGAAAGGGCTGGGAAACCTGAGCAGAACGTGTGCAGGAAGACCTGGGATGAGCCCCTTTACAATTATTATAACAATGATCATATCTACACTGTACGAGTACAACGTCCTGCATTAAAGTCCCAAGGAAACAACGGCCTTAAAGACCGTAAAACCATCCATCCAGTTGGCAAAGGTGTGCTTAGCAGGATCCACCTTTGGCTCATGCTTTGGCTTCTTCATGGATGTAACAGCTACCGCTTCTTTTCCTTTAGGCTGAAGAAGGGAAAAAACATCCACATAGCATCCCCTCAAAATGCTCTTGCGCACTCTCTTTGACAAGTGCGCACCAGGGGGACGCTCACCCGGAGAATAGATGGGGAACTCAGCAGCCAATGGATCAACCCACACACCCTGAAGTCCGGGGCGCCAAGCCCTCCTCTTAACGGCCCAGCAAGGCAAACCAGGAACCAAAGCATGCTCGACCCAAAAACCATCCCTCCCCAACGGCACCGCAGGATGATCGCCACCTTCAGCGGCAGGCTGGACGGCCCCATCCAAACGAGCTCTGCAACGTCTCCTTTTGGCCTTGTGCTTTCTTTTCTTTTCCTTTCACCGATCATCCGATGAAGAAGGTCCCAGCATGTCGTCCTCTTCCGATGACGTGGAAGACGACCTAGAACTGGATGAGCTGGAAGAGCTGGATGCGTGCCGTCTAGAAGGTTGAGATGCAGGAACAGACGAGCTGGACACCTGACGTCTGGAAGGCTGAGATGCAGGAACAAGTGGTGTTGACACACTAGCAGATAGCCCCTATGTAGTGGCCTGCTGAATAAGCTCCGCAATAGACTTTGACAGGGTGGCCAAAGCCTCTGGGAACAGTCCTGCAGCCGCACAAGGCTGTGACGAAGATGTATCAGTAGAAGGCATACCCACAGAGAGATGTCCCACATTCGAACCTCTGCTGGAGCCCGATGACCTATCTGGCCGAAATGGCACCTCACTGGGGCTTTCTGTTGAAGTAAAATGCTCCGAATCTTAGACCTCTTGGGAGTCTTAGGAGGCATGTTAGAAACTATTCAAGCTCTCTCAGAGGAGAGCAATCAAGTCCAAAAACACTTGTCCTTAGGCCCAAACAAGGCCTGCTGAGGCTCCCCCAGAGGAGAGCAATCAGGTCCAAAAAACACTTGTATTTAGGCCCAAGCGAGGCCTGCTGTGGCTCTCTCTGAAGAGAGCAATCAGGCCAAAACAGTTGTATATAGGCCCAAGTGAGGCCTGCTGTGGCTCTCTCTGAAGAGAGCAATCAGGCCAAAACAGTTGTATATAGGCCCAAGTGAGGCCTGCTGTGGCTCTCTCTGAAGAGAGCAATCAGGCCAAAACAGTTGAATATAGGCCCAAGTGAGGCCTACTGTGGCTCTCTCTGAAGAGAGCAATCTGGCCAAAACAGATATATATAGGCCCAAGCGAGGCCTACTGTGGCTTCCTCAGGGAGAGCAATCTGGCCAAAACAGATGTATATAGGCCCAATTGAGGCTTGCCGTGGCTCTCTCAGAAGAGAGCAATCAGGCCAAAAACAGTTAAATATAGTCCCAATTGAGGCCTGCTGTGGGAGAAGGCTCAGCTCCTCCTCCCTTCCTGCTTGGCTCCTAACCATCCGGAGCCAAGCGCCGACTGAGGGCCGGGGCTGGCAGCACGGCCTATATAGGCCTAAGCCCCGCCCTCAGTACCACCTGACCAGGAGACTCCTCCTCCAGGGCAGCTGAACCAATCATCTGCCCTGGAGGACCGGAACTCCCGATCACCGAGCCCAGCTCCCAGAGCGTCGCGGGGCGGAAGGGGCTCCCTTTCACCCCGCGCACCAATAGGGAGCTGGGGCAAGCCCCAGAGCACTCTGGGGCTTGTAGTCGTTCGCTGCGTCTAGCGGCAAAGCGGTCAGCCCGCCGAGTCGGGCAACCGCTTTTTAAGGAAAAAAGGTGCAATGCAGCATTTTTGAGCGGCATTCTTAACTTATGTTTGCAATAAGCGTCATGTTGCATCAAAGGTATCATTATGCAGCATCCCAAATTGCTCCTGAAATAATTGGCATGCCCCCTACAGTGTTCAAAATAGCTTTGAAACATGTTAAGAGTGTAATTGGGACAACTTGTATTTAAAACAAGATGGAAAAAAGTAAAATAATTAAAAAAAAAAAAAAAACACCAATAGCACACCACCCTTTGCCTTTTGTTTGGGAAGTGAAACTTGGTGACAAAATTGTTACTGTAGAATAATAATAATAATAATAATAATAATAATAATAATACATTGTACCTTTGTTTATCACTTGATATTGTTGAACTGTTATTGACTTGTGAGGCTAGGAAAAATATGTGTCCCAAAATATTCCATTAAAATATGCTGAGTGATTGGTGTCACTTTTTATTAAGCAGGTAGTATACATGACAGAGGAAGCCAGTGCAGTGTAGTAGTTTGTGGTTTGACTGTGAGCAGTGTGCAAATCCTTGCTCAACCAGGAAAATCCACTGGGTGACCTTGGACAAGTCACACTCTCTCAGCCTCAGAGGAAGGCAATGACAAACCTCCTTTGAGCAAATTCTGCCAGGAAAACCTCATGATAGGTTTACCTTGGGGTTACCATAAGTCAGAAATGTATTTAAGGCACACAAGGACAACGATTACATTGCAGACAAGGGCTGGCTTCTTCTTGGTTTACTCTTTCCCCAGTTGTGGCTCATTAAAAATTAGTGGCATGTTGTTATCTTGTTAAAATATTTCCTATACAGTACATGACAATGAATTCAATGGCATGAAACTTCAGAAAGGAGAAATGCATGGCCAGGCATGCTTTTCTGAAACTACATATTGTTGGGAGGAAGGAGGAGATGAATGAGTAGGAGAAGAAGTTTGACACTAACCACTCCCATCACTAGTCTCAGCTTTGCCAACTTAGCAGTTCCAAAGCATATAAAAGTGAAAATAGATAAATAGGTACAAATTTGGTGGGAAGGTAACAGCATTTCTTGTAGTCATGCTGGCCACATAAGTAGTAGATCTTGAGAGAATGCCGCCGCTGCCAGAAGTTGCTATCACAATCCGGTTGCATCCCAGAGGAGGCGTTTTTCAGGGACACTTCTAAAGAGTTCCTGAAAATTGCCTCCTGGGGGGATGCATCTGGAACGTGATGGGAACTTCCGGCGGCAGCGTTGGCATTCTCCTGTGCGGTAAAATGCATTCTATGTTTAGAACGTTTATGGATTGGGGAATAGCCACTCATCAACATCAGGAGAGCCATGTTCCCCACTGCTGCTGTATATCCTTGCTGTTTGGCTTTATGTGAAGTTCATTATTGACTATATTTTATTAATGGTAAAGGTGAGCACAATAGATCGCTTTGGTAAGACATACAATTACAGGGTTCTGGAATCATAATGATGGATTTCTCCCTTAACAGTGTATCTTAAAGAAAAATGCCAGGGGTTTAACCAATCTGATATAACTTATTTTAACAATAATACCTCTTGTACAATATCTCTTGTACAATTTTGGCAATAATATCTCTTGGTCATACATTTCACAATTAATTGGCTTCCTTCTTTTCTTTGAACCAAACAAAATTAATTTCTCTTTTCCAGTTAACCTTTTGTGTGTGTGTGTGAAAATAACCATCTATCCACCAAACAACAGCATCTGAGCTACTGGTCAAACAGTGTGTTTCAGAGATGAAGAGGTCACTATTTTAAAGGGAAAATTCATTCTCAGAATTGCTAAAGGTGACAGTCCAGTCATTAAGGTTGTAGTTCCAGCAGTTCTCAGTCTAACAAGTTTTCATCTCTATCATTTCATATGTGTTGATCCTTTAATAGGAAAGTCTGAAAAAGAAAACATTGCTGAAAACCTGTCATACCATCAATAAGACTTTTTATATCACTGTGTCTTAATTCAGAGAAGGTTCCACAGATAAAAGGGAAAACAATAGGAAGTGCTGATGTTAAAAATCATCCAAATAATCTTGTTCAGAACATAATTTCAGGTAGTGCCCACCACATCTATCCCTCACCCCCATGATTTGTCCTAGGAACAACCTATGCACTAACCACATCATTATGATTTAGCTTCCACATTCAAGCTTTGTTGTATAAATGCTGGTGCCTGGTTAAATTGGTACAATTCACTTCTGCATCCTTATTCTGTTTGCAGCCATTTGTTCTTCTAAGAGCACTGTAGTTGAAACAGCAGGCTGAAATACTTACTTTGTAACTGCATGTGAGTAGGTACCTCAAAGCTCAATCCCAAACTACAAATAGGAGGTTATCCAACTGCAGATCAATTAATGATTGATCGAAACACTGACATGTGAATAATTCCTGGGTTGCTGTACCTGAGAATGGAGTAGGGAGCAAATGCACACACCCATAACAAGGTTACAATAGATCGCTGAACCTGGTTGTGAAAAGAAGACCCCTTGTAGACATTACAGCCTTATAGACTGACCTGGTTAGGAAAACGAACTAAGCAGAGACAAGCTCTTTTTCTGTGACAGGTTAGTGAGGGAATCAAGGACTCTTGGGAAGTTATCAGTGCACATTCATGGTTATTTTTTGGTGAAATGGTTTTGCCCAGAATTGCTCTTTGGGTTCTGGGACTCAGAGATGGGAATGGTCACAACCTTTAAGATTGAACTCAATCTGCTTTCTCCTTTAGGATTCAGATCTTACAGGCAGACAATTGTTATGGAGGTGTTTTCTGTCTTCCAGCGACCACTAATTTGCCATATTGGGCATACTCCAGTATGGACAAAGTTGGGGCCAAAAGGGAAGACAGTGAAAGCATGGTAGTTGTTTGTCACTCTCTAGCAGTCTGATGTAAAACCTCAACGTATGTCTGAAGTCCTTTCTTTACTTAAAAGGGTACAAGTCCCACTGAAGACACAGAGACTGATCTCGGCAAAAATGCTTAGGGGGACTGTACTGAAAAAAGAGAAGATCCAGGTTGCACCATCATTTCATTTACGACTGAAACCTAGGCGGGATACAAACCGCCACTTTGCGGTGGTCTGCCGCCGCCGCCGGTTAGTCTGCGGGGGAGCCGGAGCCTCCACACGGCACGGCTCCCATGCAGACTGAAAAAGAAGCTCCAAAATGGAGCTTCTTCTTGAGTCGCGTTTGCGACGTAGCGAGGCGCCAGGGGCGCACTCGCTACGTCACAACGCCCGCGACGCGTACGGATGCTCAGCGTCTGATACGTCAAGATGGCGGCGTCCATGTAGAAGGGGCGCCGCCATCTTGTACATATTGAATACGTACTAGGGTTAGGGGGGTGCGGAAGCACCACCCCTTCCTAACCCTAGTACGTATCCTATACGTACTAAATGGCGGTATGTATCCCGCCCTAGTGAGCTTTCTTAGTGTGTCAAAGCATCAGTTTTTGCAGACAGGAAGCAGTAGAGGGAGCAATAGGGAGCTGAGAATGGGAAGGAACTCTCAGGCCCTGTGCAGACTGGCCATTAATGTTGGCCTGTGGGTGGAGTCGGGGCATCACGTCCACATGATGCATACCCTGACTCTGCCCCCAGGGTGCCATGATGCCACACATCACTCCACACAGCATGTGGCATCACAGCACTCCTTTGGCACTGCATCCACATGACACAGCACCAAAGGAGCACCTTCAAGCCGCAGCGATGTGGCTATCACTGCTTTTTGCGGCTCCTTTAGCACCCTGGAAAGGATGGATCAGGGCCACAGTGTCCGGTTGCTGCTGCCCCAATCCAGCATATCTGAAGGCAGCTGCCTTAGAGGCAGTCTGCACATCCCCTCTCTTATTAACCTTAATTCAGTGAGAATCTGTAGTGAGTGTTGGTGATGTGTTGTGTATCTAGGCTCACTAAGTTTTAAGTTCCCTATTCCTTTCTTTGTAACAGGCTGTCTTTCCAGAAAAAAATTTAGAAATAGAGAACAAAGAAAAAAATGTTGTTAAAGAGATTATTACAGGCAGCAATCCAGAGGATTTATGGCTTCTCTGTGTGTTTTGTGAACTTTTGGATAGATCTGGCCTTCCATTAGGCAAAATAACACGACCATTTTAGTTCTTTCTGCTGGTGGGCCAGCAGCACTAACTGTTCAGGAATCTTTTATTAACTCTCTAGCTCTTCCCCTTTGTTAGAAAGCATTCCCAGGTTTTCTAGACTATCTTGTTGTATTAGATGTGCTGAGGGACACAGTTCCATCACTACTATTGGAGTGAAACATAACTGCCAATCCATTCAACTTTTTGGAATGGGAGGGAATCCCATCTTGTCCTTCAGCTTGGGAAGCAAGTATCTTGAGTAGAGATGGAAAAAATGAAACATATTATTTCTTGCATGTGTTTCTTGCCCACTCTGTCCTTGACTGGGTGTTCTATCCAGATTTTCCCCTCAGATTTGTAACAGAAAATAAAATACAAAATATTACATTTCCCCCCAAAAGGCATGCTAATGCAAAGCCACTTGTGTCCATTTCTATATGCAAAAAGTGCTTCTTCTCTCTCCCCTTTTATTTGAATCTCTGTCATCATTGTCCATCACTTTCAAAACAATATGATATTCTCCATTAGCATGTGTATAAATATTGTGTCACAGTAAATTTTGGGAACAATGGATTCTTCCCATCAAGCACAGATTCCATTGAGACAAGGCAGCACCACAAGGATGTCACCCCTTCAGAATAGGGAAAAATGGTACCAATGGATTCCATTGCAGATTTCAACTTGAACTGGTCCTGCTTCTGGGACTTCACACTATCTTCTTCCATGTTGTTAAAGATATTTAAAGATATGCTCATGATAGTTTCCTGCCTGAGGTGGGGAAGCAAAGAATATCCCCGCAACAATTAAGGCACATAGTAACCAAGGTCACCCTAGTTATTTCTGCACCCGAGGCAGAAAAATCCCAGAAGAGTCTCTCTTTACCAATAACAATATAATAACTAACAATTCACTGCCCTTGTATAATAGCAAAACCATCTGCCCAAGATGGCTGCCTCACTCTGCCTATTCACCTGGATTATATGTGGTTTCTGGGCCAGGGAATTTTTTTTTTTACTATATATATATAGCCAATGAGAAAGAGCATAAAGTTATTTTCGTTGTATTTCAGTGCTGCAAACAGTACTGAGCAACAATTAAACGGCAACAGACACTGCATCCTGACATTTCTGAGGCAGAATTCAGATTAAGGTGTGTTATATGATGCAACTGACACAATGCAGTCAGTTGAGGCAGTGAGAGTAAAAAGTATTAGCAATACTTGATTTTACTACTAGCTTTTCATTTTGGAATATAGCCCAATAAATGATGGGGAAATCACCAGTTGAATGTGTTGCATGCCACAGATGGACTGAAACATAAAATGAAGTCATTATTTGAAAAAGATACTTTTAAAAGGAAAGAAAGGAAAACAGATCCCTAAAAAGTCAATGTGGTGTTGAGGAACAGAGAAGTTTGTCAGATGCTCTTGGACAACAAGCATTTCAGATGACCATAGACTAGTAATTGACTGCTGTCACACTGAAAAATTAATGCAGTTTGCAACTGCTTTAACCGTCAAGGATCATCCAGGTGTTTGTAGTCTGTTTTGACATTAGAGCACTCTGACCGAGAAGGCTAATTATGTCACAAAACTACAAATTCTCAAATTCCATAACATTGAATGTTATTCAACATAGCCATGACAGTTGTAGTAGTATCAAAGTGCATTAATTTTGCAGTGTAGATGCAGCCACTATCTCACACCCGGACAGTTGTGAGTAGGAAAATGAAGAAAGAAGAAACAGGAGCTGCTTGAAGGAAAGACAGATCATAAATAAAACTAATAAAAAATAAACACTGCACGTTGAATGGCATTCTTCAGTGCCAAAAGCTGAGATTTCCAATAATATATTTTGACAGACTAGAGAGAACATGTTCATTTTATTTTATTTATTTTTGGCTTACATCCATTTTGGCAAATACAGAAAAGCAAAGTCAGAGACAAACACCTAGTTCTGCTTTCTTTTCTTTTCGCCAGGTTGTCAGTATTACAAACAATTAAGAAATAACACATTCTATTTCTCCTCATTTTCCCTTGAACTACAGAAACCTTGCAGGGGAAAGACCACATTCTCACCAGGGAAGTCAGCCTCTTAGACTGAAAAACAAAATGTTGCTTCGGGGTATCATAATCTGCAAAAGCGATGCTCATTGGGGGATTAGTGTTGCCTAAAATGTCCTTCAGAAACAGCTTATTAATGAAAAACATCTGATGTGTCTCACACTATGCAAGGGAGTAACACTGTTACTGTTAGGTGGTTCTAATGAATGCCAGTTGCACTTACATAGAGAAGAAACGGGGCGGGTGAAATGAACCACAAACCTTACTATTTGTACGTCTTACCATTGTAAAAGAACCTCAAGTCTTACTATTAGAAGTTCTTTCCTATACAGATTGCCCAGAGTGATATATACTGTCAAAATTATCATAGGAGGGAGTGTTTTTTTACTGGCTTTGTAATACAAGCTAATGTCAATTAATGACCCAGATTGACCCAGACATCCCTGGTGTTTGTGAATATTGACTCACCCACACTTACCCAGTATCATCCTCCTTGATAAGCCAACTACATATAAAGACCTAATAACTTATTTTAAAAGTGTGGCTGCCACATTTCACACAAGCTGTAGATCCCAAATGCTCTTCAAGTGCACCTAGAATAGGGTAGGCATTGTGGATCCCGAAACACTGTTCTGATCATACAGCAACAAAAATCTCCATCAACGCCCCCCTCCCCCGTAAGCAGAACAGCCCTCCCGACAAGACCATTTCCATGCTGTCAGAAAGTGTGGGAATGAACATGGTTCAGCTATTTTCCAGCAGCTGGAAGTGTGCTGAGAATGTTTTCTGTAGAGACTGCCCCAGGGCCCCCGAAGATCTCTCCTGATACATGTCACAGTGTGTCCAACTACGGGAAAACAGCCAGACCCATTCCCAGCCATCTCCTCATTCTCTGGCAACAGAGAAATGGTTGCATTATTGGAGGTATGTGTGGCACTGAAGGAGAATTGTTGAGGGCTACCATTGGGAGATGTAGCTATAGAGATGTAGCTAAATGAAGCATATAAGTCTCTTGATTCAGAATCTTGGTCGTCATCTGTTGTTCTCTTCCATTTAGTTTGTTCTTTGTCCCTCTTGACCTCTCTCTAATCTATTTCAATGGGACAGAAGCAGATGAAATGTATGACTGGAACAGTTAGTTCTTATTGATGAGCTAGTAAATATTTGTATCTGAGTTTTCCGTTTTCCTTTCCCCTCCATAGCCCCCTATCCTTTTGTGCTATGTGTTTTTAAATTGTCAGCCTAAGGGCAGAAACGGTCTTGGCTTGTTTTCAGTAATATGTAAGCTGCTCTAGAATCCTTCCAGCTGAAAACTGGGATATAAATACATTAAATAAATAATAACTATGAATTAGAAAGTGCTAGACTATGTGGCTGGCATCCCACCAGTAAGACAATTGTGTGTCTTTGTTGCTCACTGCACTGGCTGTCAATTATTCTTTTGAAAGAGCATGTTTTCTAGCACAGATGCTAAATCAGACACAATCTTAAATTATAGCATTGTTTTCCAAAGAAAGAGGGCTTTGTTTTTTTCAAATTGCTGCAAAATTTATTTTATATCATTTTTGTGACACTTTCATTGTTCTTCTTTAGCTCTCAAGATAATAATATCTGCAAATTTATGAACCCCTGTACTGCATAATTCTCTGTGTCTCCTGTTTAAGTTATTGACATACAGTGGTTTGCTGCGAGTGATAATGATTGGCTGCAAAGTTGCCAAAGTAATATGGATTTTTTTTAAAGTATCTGAAACGACAAAGACAATATCTATCAATGGAAGTGACACATTAATGGCTTTGGCTTGATATGCTAACTTCAAACCCTCCATCTAAATTCTAAACCTACTACTAAACCATAACTATCTCTCAATTACAAAGGTGATTATTTCTTTCACCTGAGGCAAGTAGTTAAATGAATTAACATTATAACTGCTCTTTAAGAGAGCAGCCTGCATTGTGGTTTGACTGGGATGGCATCAAGGTGCCATTCATTGTATGAACCCATGCATTATAACTAGTGTGCCCCTAGCCAACCAGATTGGCTATTTGATATGGTGTTGACATTTTTTAAAAAACACCAATTGTCCACATCATGGGAATCCTGGAAAATTAAATGACCTTGCTGTCAGGACTCTGCTGTGATATTTTGATGCATAAATGAAAATATTAAATGGTGTCCCCCTTCCTTGACATCTGAAGCAGCAGCTGAATTTTATTGAAATACTGACAACTAAATAGTATTCTCCACTCTATCAGAGATCAGCATGCTAGTTTAGAGGCTGAAGGACAGGCTACACAAATAGAGTGCTCAGGAAAAATGGCTGGAGGACTAACACAACTGCTTCTGATCTCTTGGCCAGCAACTGTCACCAGAGGCAGTTGCCTTACTCTGCCTAAAGTAGGGCTGACTCTGCTCATTGTACATGTTTACCAATAATCCCAATTCACTAGCCCACCTTCCAAGAAGATATCCTATGAAGCAAGAATTTTCCAAGTAACTATTTAAAATGTAGCTAATGGGGCTGTACAGACAGGTGGGTCCGTGCCACCCGTTTTTGCCCCTTGTCTGTGCTGCAGCATCCCCATGCAGCTGCACAGATGTGCCGCAAAGAAAGATCTGCCTACAGCGGCTTCTTTTTTGTGACCCTAGAAGCAGGAAGGGGCACCGCCATGACGCCACTTCCTCCCATCAATGTCTGGTTGCTGTACGGCAGTGGCGGCATCATGGTAGACCCCGTATGGATGGGAGGCTGCCATGATGTCGGCGTCCGTACGTATTAGGATTCAGGAGTGTGCAGTTGCTGCGTGCTCCGAAACCCTAAAATCACCGCCGCCATGCCACAAAACGCCTGAACTCTCCCTAGAAGCTAGAATTACTAAACTGAGGCTATCACACTTTGGATATATTATAAGATGGCATAACACTCTGAAAAATATGATACAGCTCAGTAAAGTGGAAGGCAGTAGAAAAAGAAGACCACATTACAGCTGGATTGTCTCCACCAAGGAAGCCATGGCTCTGGGTCTACAAGGCCTGAACTGAACTGTCAGTAATCCAGACTCATCCTGAAGGTCTCTCATTCATAATATCACCATATGTTGAAGCCAACTTACAGCAAATAATAACAGCAAATTAACTCTGGCATTTCAATGCAGATGGCTTTCAAGTATCATATTTCAAAACCTGAAAATTCAGTTTGAGATCAGTGTTTGATACATTCTGGTTCAATTCTGTATGTACCTTTATCTTCCATTCCAGCCTTCTTCAAGAAAGTTCTATTGGCTCTCTTACATAGGTATATGCTACAGAGCTGCTTTCCAGCAACCAGGCCATACTGAAACATATGAGCAAATGTTTTAGTATAGATTGCCTGCTTGATTTTTTTTAACTATTTCAGATACCCTTTTTAGGCTCAGTAGCACCCTATTCAGGGGATATAAATAATTGTACACATTTGTTTTTGATGTTTTTTAAAGACAATATAGTCCAGAAATGGAATATTTTCATACAAAACAAACAAATGAACAAAATTAGGAATGCAAAATCTGATATTTGCTGATATTGACTACAGGTGAAGATTTTCTCACTTAACTGTATTTTGAGGACTGAAGGCCCTGTTCAGACCAGCCGGAAAGGCCACCCTGTGAGTAGAGTCAGGGTGTCCCATCCACATGTCGCATGTCCCGACTCTACCTCCCAGAGCGCCATGACACTGTGTGCCGCTCCACATGGTGCGTGGCATCATGGTGCTCCTCTTGTACTGCGTCCATATGATGCAGTGCCAAAGGAGCACCATATAGCCACAGCAATGCGACTATGGTGCCATTTCCAGGGCACAAAAAGGAGCCACTTTTTGCGTCTCTTTCTCGTGTCCTGGAAAGGCCAGATCAGGGCCACGGCGTGAGGTTGTCTCCGCCCCGATCCAGCTGAAGAAGGGGCAGCTGGAAGCTGCTACTTCAGAGCTTTTTGTACAGCCCCTGAAGATTGTTAAGTACTTTTAAGAGTCTGCTGTATTGTTTTAAATTGCACTGGTTTAATTGCTTTTTATCTTTTTAAATGTATATGCTAAATTGTTTTAATATTGTTAATATTTTAATCATGTTTTAATGTTGACTTTTTATATTTCTGTAAGTATATTGTAATCATGTTAATTTATAAGCTTACTTGAGTCCGAGTACTGGGGAAATAGAGAGGGGAAATAAAGTTAATAAATAATAATAAAGTTAATAATAAAAATATAGTAATAACATAGTAGATAGCCAATAATTTTTTAGCTCTTTTATGGCACTCTAAACCTAAGTCTTCCTTCACCTGAATAATTCCTTTTACAGAAATCTAGCACAATTGAGACAGAGAGGGACTGAAGAAGAGGAAAGGGGAGATGGACATTCATTCAGACAACTCTTCTCCTGCAGTCAGAAGGCAAACAGCCGGGTCACAATTACTCCACTGTTACTTCAAGAGAAGGCTGGGAAAATGTGATTGTGCAGTCTTGTTGGATAGCAAGTGTTACTGGGCAGTAACTTTCACCACTGGTTATAGTAGATATGCTGATGGTAGCTTCAGTCCAGCAACAACTACAAGATCATAGCTGCCCCCACTCAGGCTTTTATAAGTATGTAATCTTATATCCCAGCCAGCCATCTTGATTGACAGATGGCTCATAGAAGGCTGCTTAGAAAAGCTTCTGTAGAGATACTCAAACATCATCAAATAAAGCTGACTGAAGAAATAGGGCATCATCAACAACAGAATATAGGCACACTGAAAATATAGTATACATTATTGGGAGAGTTTTAAAGCATTTATGGATAATAATAATAAATTTATTTCTATCCCGCCTCTTCAATAAAATCGAAGTGGTTTACAACAATAAAAATGTATAACATAATAAAATAAATCCCATTATCCTCCCTTCCTTAAACCAAATCCACATAATTACGATGCAGTGAATATTATAAAATCCAATTAAAATCATTTAAAGTAGTCACAACAGAAGCAAGACATCTTGGGCCAGTCACTGGGACAATCCATATCAGTGGGGCTGGATCAATACATCAGGGAAGGCCTGTCAGAAGAGAGCCATCTTGATGGCCTTTTTAAAGCCATCAAGATTAGTGATATTTCGAATCTCCTCTGGCAGGCCATTCCATAATTTAGGAGTGGCAGATGAAAAGGCCCTCTGAGTAACCACAGCCAGCCTGGTCTTTGTTGGCTGTAGTAAGTTTTTCCTAGAAGACCTAAGTGTGCAGCATGAATGATATGGAAGAAGGTGTTCCTGCAAGTAAGCTGGACCCAAGCTATGAAGAGCTTTAAAGGTTATTACCAACACCTTGTACTGTACCCAGAAACTAATAGGCCACCAGTGAAGAGATATTAAAATTTGAGTTATATGGTCACCTCTAGATTTTCCATGTACCACCATTTCGAGATCCCCTGGCTCCAGGAAGGGTTGCAGCTGGCATATCAGCTGTATTTGCTATTGTAAGCTTCTCTGAGTTTCTGTGGTTAAAAAAAAAGAATTGGGCTACAGTTACTCTCCATCTACTGTTCAGTGTATGGATAATGTTTAGAGCCAAAGCCTCTCTCAAGGACATGACTCTTTGTGCAGTCCTTTAAGAATTCTGATTCAACCTCTCTCTCACACACACAGCAAGAGAGAGAGAGAGAGAGCAGATGCAGACATACATCCAACCACTTGCATCATTCACCATCCACATTGTTGAGACTGGAAAGCAGCAGTTGATGAGACTGAACAGCAGGTGCAAATGCACACAAGCTGAATCCACATACAAACTCAGCAGGCCTGAATAGTGGGGAGTCTCTATCAAACACACTGGTAATATATGCAGCACTGGTTTTCTGTGTCTCAGCAGCAATATGAGTAGCAAACTGCAATACCTGTGGATTTCGCTCATTCTTTGCAGCTGACTTGAAGCATTTATTTTATTTTTTGTGATCTGAGGGTGGGAAACTACCCTTCTTATCTGCTGTGTATTTCATTCCCATTTAGGGACTCCTTTGCCTGCAAGATGATTGCTGCCTCACCTGCCATGCTGCTCCTGTGGCTCCTGGGGAAGAATGCAAGGATGCTGCCTGTTGATGCTAGGCATTGCTAAACAGCTGAAAGGGGGAGCGTGGGTGGGGGAATATAATTTTGCTCCTCACTGGCATTGGCCTCTTGCTCTCATGCTTTGTGGGGATGAATTGAATGAATAGAATGATACTGTTACTTCTTGCATTCTAAATACTACACTCATATTGATACAGCTTGGGATCTTATTGGCTTTTTCAGCTGCTGCATCACACTGTTGACTCCTGTTCAGCTTGTGATCCAGTAAGACTCCCAGATCTCTTTCACGTTTTTCTGCCTAATTATAGTATTTTATATTTCTCTCCCCTGAAATACCTTTTCTTAGTTTTGGCCCAAATCTGTAATCTGCTAAGGCCATTTTGAATTCTGATCCTGTCCTCTGGGTTATTAGCTACTCCTCAATTTATTTTTGATTAGAACTTACCAAAAATTGAAAATTGCTTCATATTTGGAACTAAAAGGATATGTTATTTTTTTTTTTAAAAAAAAAAGGGAAAGATACTGAAGCAAAGAGACTTCATTTCTCCATCCACACCCAGACTTTTCCAAATGTAACTTTGAAGTATGTGTATGAATTCCTGTGCAATTAACAATGTCAGTGTTGATTAACATTGCCACTTTCTTTTTTTCTGACAGGTTCTTTATCTTTAACACTAAGATGACAAGTAACTACACCATGATTCCCTTCAGCTATGACTTTTTTAAAAAATCTAGCCAATTTAAATGGAAGACATTTTCCTTTCAGCTTAGTTTTTTATTGTTGTTGTTGATGTTTTTTCTGTAAGAGTTTACAATTTTCTCCATCTCTAGGCTATGAAGAATTTGAAGCCTAAAACAACTGAATGTGAGAGAAATGCAAAGTGACAGAATTTCTAATCTCTATTTTCCAGAAATCGTGTTTATGATTGTAACCTTAAACTCCTGTCCTAGATGTCTGCTCTGGGAATATTCCCTTTTCTCACTGTTCTGTTGTTGCAACCTGTCTGTGCCGATTAACTGCAGTTTTTCTTCCCCTTTCCTTTCAGAAATCTTCTACGCCTCAAGGATCACACCCTGACTGGCTCTTTGCCATCTGGCTGATGTCTGCATGATACACGGAAATTTGTTATCAGTGCCCTTTCCAACATAGAGGTTATTGCCACAACTAGTGTCTCCTCTGTTTTATTTCTCTTTTTGCTTGTGGGATAAGAGTTCCCTGTGCTGACATTTTGATTAGGCCTTCTGACTGGGGGGGGGGGGGGGGAGGCTCCCTTGTCTGTATGTTTTTGTGGCTAATGCAGTATAAAAGTTGGGTTTCCCAGGGGGCTGGAAGAAAAATCCCAATGTCACAATCCAGTTCTACTTGTCTGCTTTAATATGTTTTGAAAATCATGTTTAATGTGGCCAGGCCATTTTATGCTAGATTCACCCCCGATCCCTTTATTCTAACGTCTGGCTGTCTCATATGACACATATGTCACTCCACAAACTGTTATTCTCACATCATTGTTCTCTTATCTTTTTTATTATTTTTGGCAGCCTGTTGTTGCTAGTGACTGCTTTCTTTTTTTTAGCTTGAAGGGCTGCCTGTAAGAAAGGACAGATAACTCATCATCTAAGGCAGGGTTGTGGAAGATGGGATAGGAAAGCAGGGAAAATGGTAAGGAAAATCACCAGTTTTATGGTGGTCTCTTATCTGGAAAGAAATATAGGTTTTAGTGGCCATGGCTAGAGATTTCAAATTGTCTAACCACCCATTGCTCTAGTGCCTGACCTTCATTCTCTCATCTATCCTGTATCACTAGCAACCCAACACAGGCTGCATTTGCATTACAGAAATAGTACAGTTTGACACTTCTTTAACTGCCATGGGTTAATGCTATGAAATTCTGGGATTTGTAGTTTTGTAAAATATTTGGCCTTCTCTCAGAGAGCTCTGGTGCCATACAAAACTACAAACCCCAGAATTGCATAGCATTGAACCATGTTAGTTAAACAGTATAAAGCTGCATTACTTCTGCAGTACAGATGCAGCCACAGTCTATGCTTCTGCCAGTAGGCAGCCCTTCACTGGCCAGATCTATCAGTCTTTGGAGAATATGCTGTGGGAGATGTAGGAATAACTAGGAATCAGATCAGTTCTGGGACATCTCCAACCGATCAGTGGTACACGGCAAATATTAAGGAGTATAGTCAGGAGCTAAAGTGATAGTAAGCTGGAAGAGCCTCCCACCCCATTTTCACTGTCTCTGCTGGCAGCACTGCGAATCATATTTGGCAACAATCTGGAGTGCAGATGAAGAAGGAGAAGGAGGAAAATAGGAGGCTGGATCAATGGCCAATACTTCCCACTTTCCCTCCAAACCCCATTCTCCATCCTTATCTGTCAAGAGTCAGTATGACAACAATACCTGGTCATTTAAGGAGCAGCAAAAGAAGGGTGCCAAAGAAAGGTCTGGTTGTGTGTGTATGTAAGCACCCTCCTAGTTCAGATCTTTCTCTCTTCTTCCTTGAAAAGACTTAAGGGAGGGAGAAAAAAAGGTGGACTTTGAGGGCTTTACAGAAAGTGGTATCTGAAAGTGGTATCCAGGTTAGCTGTGTAGTTGGTCACTCTGAACAGATATTCTTCACATTAGACTATGTATCCTTGATGATATATTGGTTTTAGCTGAAAACTGCGGATGACAACTTGTGCTGTGCTAAAACAAATCCCTTCCTTATCTTTGTTTTGATCAGTTCAGAAGGAAATTGGTTTCCAAAAATAATGTTCAAGAAGATGAAAAAGTCTAAGAAATCTCCATTGGAGGGTTACATGATACTTAGTTATGAGGCACCCAAAGGTTGTGCATGAATTCTTTGATTTCATTGTATAATTCTCCAGCATACTTAAAGCCAAGAAATGTCATGTGGTTACTCTTCCTCAGCAGGCTTTTTTTTCTGAGGAGGAAGTATATGAAGCCAAGGAGTGATGGATAGCCATGTAGTACCCTCAGATTGGGATGTAAATCTTCACTCTTACACATAAAACATAATTATTTCAAATTGTTTTCTCCTTGCTTTGTGAAGAGGGTTTGATGCATTCTAGAATTATTTTTCACATTTCAAGACTTTTTGTGTGTGGAAAAACTGTCTGCATAAGAGTGAACCTTAAGAAGCTAAAGAAATTGGTTAGTTGGAGCATGTACTTAATTTTGACAGTTTCAGAATACACCTGACCTGCACCTAAGGAGTAGGCTTGGGGTGGTTTCATTAGATTTCCAATTAAAGCCCTCCCCAAACTTCTGTGCTGAACCACCTTCATCTGATGTGTACTTTAATAAGTCGGCCTCATTATTTTTACTAGCTTCTTTCATATATTGCCATCTTGTAGCATTAATCATACAGCAGAATGCTCACTTATTGGAATTTTGTTTCTAATCAAGGGCACAGGATAAGAAAAAGAACTGGTTGAAATATTCGCAAATGCAAGTTGAAAAGACAAAAACAAATCTTGCATGGGATCCACTGCCTATTTAATGTGAAATCATTACCAGCTTAAAATCAAAGCTTTCAACACTGTAGGACTTTGCAGCATAATATGAGGAGGGGAATGATTTTTTTACCCCCATGAAGCCTGAAGTAAGAAAAGGAAATAAGGACTCTTGTTATATAAATAAAAAGACTATTGATGATTTCATATTATATTTTCAACCATCAGTTGTTTGCTTTTGTGCTTGGCTTCAGTTGTACATTTTTGATTATTAATTCTGATTGCTTTAAAAAGTGAAGTAAATTTTAGTTGGTATTAGTTGGTGAAATAAAAGACAGGGCTTTTATCCTTTTAATGGTTGTGTAAATGAGGGAATTTCTGAAGCTGTTGATTGCATGCCAAGCAACACCTGCTCAAAATACTTTCTTGTATATAACAATAAAAGGTACAGGAGCCCTGACCATTATTTCACCTGGCAATCCTATGATATATATTTTCCTCTTTTATTTTCCCTTGATGTGTTGCAGTGCATTAATTATGAAGTGTTGGTGGTACTGTAGAGATATTAATAAAGGTTATAGCCACATATGAGCATTTGCTTTTGCATATTTTCAGAGTACGCTGAAGGGGAAGTAGGGCTCAATATGTTAATCTGGACACCCATATTTTCATCTGTACCAGGTCAATCTGCAACTTTTGCATACTGAGTGAGAAGTTCCCATGTTATAATCCTCCCTCTTCGAGTAAATGCATCCAGAAATTCATCCTGGCAGACAATCGAGAACCCTGACTCTGAAGTTTCCTAACTCCATGGAAGACTCTAACCACATTCAAACCAGTGGAAGAGAATTCCACATTCACACTTTACACAACTTGGCATTATTTGAGTGCACGGGAAAATAGCTTCTGAAATGAGATTCTTGAACTGTAATGTTTACTCCTAGATGGCATCAGGATTACACAGCCATTTTGTGTCTCTGTGTGTGAGACTAACATATTGTTAATAACACCTTTATAAAATTAGTTTCTCATTGACTCCAGATAGCCCTGCTTGACAGTGGAAAGATACTTCTAGTTTTCTAGGAATCTTGGCACTTTGGGAATGTTGTTTCTATTTTCCATGAAATATGAATGCTACTAAATGCCCTTTATGTGTTCAGAAAAGTAATATCTCTGAACTGGGCCTTAGGCACAGATTGGAATGGTAACTCCACAGAGATTTTCATCAGTTTTGTTTATTCCTCCCCTTAAGTCTCCCTTCCTTTTAAAATGTTATGTTTCTTATGAGTGCACACCTCTGTCCATCTCTACACTCATTTTTTTGTAAAACAAATCTCAGCCGTTTTCTATGCAAAATACGAAGAAATTAATGGCTTGATAAATTCTTACCAAAATTATACTGAAAAATTTCCATCCATCTCTAGCTAGGAAGATGGAGAGCATTTTTGATTACTGTTGCACCCAGACTTTGGAACTACTCCCATCACCCTTTTCTCTGCTGTTCTCCCATTACATCATGGAGTGATTGCTATCTTGGAAGGCCTTTACGCTTTAGGGCAGGAGTGAGTAGCTATGGCCCTCCATCCATTCTTAAACAATGCCCCTTAATATCGCACCATTACATCTTGAACTGTTTGTAAATGTCTTTAATGTGTTATGGAAGCCATCTTGGGTCCTGGCCTGAGAGAAAGGCAGCATATAAATAAAGTAAATAAAATAATAAATAAATTATGTTGGCGAGGGCTGAGGTGAGTTGTTGACCAACAATATCTGGAGATTAATAGTTCCTCTTGGTCTGGAGACAGGATTGTGTGCCCACCAGAATTATATGTGATTCTCCCAGATATTTCCTTTGGTTTTTCTTATGCCTTCATAAGATTCTTGCTTAAAAAAACAACATTGTTGATTTTTTAATTGTTACTTATTCTTCTGGGGTATGTCATGCCACTCTATTGTATTTTATTATTACTGAAACCACATTGGGGGGGGGGGAATACTATGTGAGGAAAGGTGAGGTATACAAAATTTAAATATCTTAGGGCAGGGTTTGGAAAAGAGGAAGAGTAGACCACAACTGTCACAATCCTGGTTAGGAATTCTGGGAATCAGTTAAAAAAAAATCAAGATTTTTTAGGATGTCTGTCTAAAGCATACAGGTGTAACTGCAACTTGCCTGGTTTAGGCCAGTATGGAGGTTTCAGCAAGCATTCTGCTGGGTTTCTATGTTGAAGCATTGCCCAATCTCCTTCCCTGATGCACCGGGGAAAATAATTTTCTCAGGAGCAGCATCTTCCTTTTCTTTCTAGCAGACACTACACAAAGCATAAGAAATAAACAATATTGTTCAGCCCAAATGTCATACACCGAGGGAAGCTTTTGCTTGGATTTTGTTTTGTTTTTTGGGGGATTTATTTTTAAAAGAATGATTGGAACACAGCTGACATCCAATAACATTTATATTAATGGCAAAAGGTGTTGCAAGTTTTCACCCATTTCAATCATGCACTACTTCATCCAGTAAATGAAAAACCTGCTTGTCAGGAACTCAGAGGGGAGGCTGGCTTTCTTCCAAGGAAATTTATGTTTCTTGACAGCCTTACTCCTGCTGTACTTGTTGAGATTTTCCAGCACATTTGAAATGGAGATGGGTTGGGGGTTGAGGGTGAGAAGAGACCTGCAGAATGCTCTTCCACCTTGATTCTTAGCAACATTGAAAAAATGCTTTCTTTAGTTTTACCATCATTATGAAATGCCTCCCGGCATAACTGCAAGGCTCCCATGCCCAGTAACCATTCTATCTAAGCTAGAGGATCCCCTTCGGATGAGGCGATAATAATCAGTTAAAAAGAGAGAGAGAGAGAGAGAAAGCAGAAACAGAGAGAAGTAGAGAAGCATATTCTTGATTAGAAAAACTCCAAGGTTTACTGCACATATGAAAACAAAGGAAATAAATCTGTATGTGGAATAGGTTATTTATGTGTGTAAGTATCTTTCATTTGTATTTTATTCCCACCTTTTCTCCAAGGAACTCCTCGTATCATTTGGAGGTTTTGCCAGAGTGGCAACCCTCTTTAATAAATGTGATTCAATTAATCAGAATGAGTTAACCTACTTATTACATTTCCATAAATTTGCATGTGGGTATAGCAATAACTCTGAAGCAAGGAAGAAGTAAACTTTCATGATTTTCAAATAACACACTCGAGAGTTCACATATTTATCATAAGCTTGAGTTTTCACTTAGGTGGGGGATCCCAGTTTGTGTCCTGTTGGAATGGATATGAGACAGAGAGCGCATTTGCACTACAGAGGTAATACACTTGACCTGCCATGGCTCCATCCTACACAATTTACTATAAATCTTTGGATTTATAGTTATGTGAGGCATCAGCACTCTTTGGCAGAAAAGACCTTGAAAAACTATAAATCCCAGGATTCCATCAGATGGAGCTACAGCACTTAAAGTGGTGTCGAAGTGTATTATTGCAGTAAATGAATTCAGAGAGGTGACATCTATTCCAAGCCTTGCAGAGCCATATTGACTGAGCTGCTGTGTGGCATATTGGAAACCCCTAGGCAATGCCACAGATTGTAGGCAGAGTTAGGACTTCTAGTGGTGGGCCCAGAATACTGTGTCTTCAGCATGGTCCAGCAAAAGCATTTTAAAATGGGCTATTACCTGGCCCGCACCCTCTTGACTGATTTGACATTGTTTCCCTACTATGTGTTTATATTTACATACCAAATGTGAAGGGGAGGTAGAGGTACAGACAATGAGTCACCTGTGCATCATCCATTGAGTTTTTCATGCATTTGCATATAGATCTCCTTGGGCCAAATCTATTGCTATTTCTATTGCATCCCACTGATGCTATGCACAATTCATTATATATTCTTCTATGTTTTAATACTTTCAGGACATTATTTTTTGAAGCACTGATCAGACCATAGCAACTATTAATGAAGGGGTGGAATCACATTAGAGAAGGACTGTCATATGTATGGACCCTCTGGGGCTTCATGGGTGTAGAAGGAAAAAGAATGAAGACAGGGAGCAAAGAATTTGGGAAGGCACTTTGGACTGAGATGAGAGTTCTTAATTGAGTTTGTTTCATTTTAGTTTTGCTCAAAAAAGAATTTGAGATGGAAGACAGTTCTTCTCTTTTTCCACTGCTGTACACTATTTGTCCGTTTATCCATTTTCCATCTAGCAATATTTATATTTCACCACTCCAGAGTGAAACTAGGAGCCACTCCTTAGCAAGTTCTGAATCAATAATACCCTGTAATAATTGTGCTTTGGGATGGAATAATTTAATCATTAAACATATCATCATGCATACTAAAATTGAATTTATCATGAGCAAAGGCAAGTTGTAACATGAAGAGCCCACAGTGGAGTGTATTGGTTAATACTTTTGGATCTGGATTTGGGAAGTGCAAGTTAAAGTCCACATTGAATCATGAAGCTTAATAGGTGATTCTCAGCCATTATCTCCTTCTCAGGCTGCATCTACACTTTAGAACTAATGCAGGTTGACACATCTTTAAGTGCTGTAGCTCCATCACATATAATGCTGGGATTTTTATAAGGCCTTCTCTGCCAAGCAGTGTTGGTGCCCCACAAAACTACAAATCCCAGGATTCTGTAGGATGGATCCATGGCAGTTAAAAAGGTGTCAAATCATTATTACTACAGTGTAGATGTACCCCAAGTCTCATCTGCCTCAGAAAGCTGTTGCTGAGACGATGACGTGGTGAGAAGGAGAGACATGTGCACTGTCTTGAACTCATTGGAGAAAACTGTAAATGTGATCAATAAAATAAAATAAACAGGATAGTGACCCCAGTGCAAAAACCTGATGTGTTTCTCTGGAGATTTTTCTAGCAGCATTTTGGGTGGGGGACAATATTAAACACATATCTCAGTAACTTTTTGCATTCTCAGTCAAGAAGAAAAACAATGCTTCCTAGGTGGTGGTTTGTTTCATGTTCTTATTTCTTATTTAAGTAGGCTGAAACTGAAAAAAATTAATCCCTTCCTGTTTCTATTTTTATTTAATTATACAGAATGTCTAGGGGATGAAACATCAGTAGTAAAATGGCAGAAAATTAAATTATTTGTTGCTTGCTTGATATCTCTAATCCTCCTCCCAATTTCATATGCTGCTGGATATAACAAATCAATGTTAATGTCTTTTTATAGAATTGATATTTTTCCATTAACATATATAAAACAATAAATCTTTGAAGAGATTCTTTATCTCTTCTGACACTTTTTTTCCTCTTTTAATGTATGGCCTTGTAAAAGAAGGGAAGGAAGAAATATAACCCTGTAAAAAAGATGATGCTCCTATTACTCATGTAAACTAGGAGATGCTAATATTGCTTAGAAGATTCCTAAATTATGGGATAGCTCTCCATCTGATGAGACCATCTTTTCAGGGTAAAATAATAATTGCTGAGACAAGCAGTAATTAGCAATGATAAATGCAGGAACTAGCCTTTTAATGTAAAGATTAATATTTGAAATGCTAAAAGTGTAAAACTCTGCTGTGTTTAAAAAAGAACCTGAGGTTGCTCTACAGAGTTTATGAAATGCCTTTCTAGTTTCTAGTTTTGAGCACAAATCATTGTTCTTTTACCCCAGTCCCCAGACATTCCTTATAAAATCACAGGGACTAGAAACATCACACAAGTCAGTACAAATCCATTTTTGCTTGCACAGGCAGTATGCGTAACTGGTTTCAGTGGCAAGTAGTCACCAGATTTTAGCCACAGTCAAGAGGAATTCAGGCATATTGATACCCAACCATGAAATAACGAGACCAGACACGTAAATTGGATGAATAAAGGGCCATTTATTTGACCTATAATCTATTTAAAGCTAAGCACTTGAACTTCAACCTTAACTTCAAACTCTGAGCAAACTGAGTAAAGTGAAAAGCCTGGTGTGGGTCCAGCTGAAGCCAGATGTCAATCCTAGACTTCCTCTTCAGCCTTCCCTTTGAGCACAAACACCGAACCCCGAGGTAAATCCGATGATTCAGATTGCATCCTCAGTCCAGTCCTAGGAAAGTAAACATAAGGCACTCTCCCCCAAACCCCCACGAATTTGTAAGGTTGAGCAAAACCCCCATGTCTACCCCAAAGGCAGGTTCTCTTACAACTCCATGCCCCTTAACGTGTTTAAGCTGATCAAGAGCCTAACCTTTCACCAAAAAGGGGTGCCAATGGTGCGTACCAAACAGTTCTTTAACCCCATATGGGCCAATGAAACCTATTTAACAGCCACCCAAAGCCAATTACCAGTCCTGGCACACAGTATGGGGTAGGCAAAAATGCCCAGGAAAGGGGGAGAAAATTCCTACCCGGCCCTGAAGCAACCAACAAAGTTCATACTGCATTTAGGATGGGAGGACGGGCTGCTTCGTGGAAAAGAGGCAAAATGGGGGGTGCACTGTCCTTATATACTGACTCCGTCTCCAATCACATGCCTCAGCTTAGTCCAATGGACCTTGCTGATAGTGAAAATTCTGGACTCTATCATGGAGGGTATCAAAACCCCACCCTCCCTCAAGGCTCTGCCAATCGTCCTGGTGTGATTTCCATGAAATCAATAGCGCTTAATTGAGCATCTAACTCCTAAATAACTTACTGAAGCTTAAATGTGTTTAATAGTCTCCTGACAACAATGGATCCATAAACAAATTAGTGACATATTTGAGAATTGTAGTTTAGAGAAAGAAACATTCAAACCAAGTTATCAGAGGAGGTATATGGTGGACATGATATCAGTTCAGAGAAAGGGCATTCAGTCTTTAAAAATGTGCAAATGAAAGTTTCATTAGCAGTCAAAAAAACGTGCTATGGGGAGGAGTGAACAACTTCAGTCATACTCAGACTGGGTGGCCTGACAAGGATCAGAAACATCATAGACCTTGCTGTGGCAAAATATGCCCTCCAAAACCAGCTGAATTGTGTAGGTTTTTCATAGCAGTCCTCTTCATCAGTCACAGCAGGCTCAGAAGGCAGCAGCATTTTCACTCAGTGGCCTGAGCGCTTCTGATCATATTACAAAAAGCAAAGTACCTGCATTATTTTTACTGCCTCTGAAAACATAGAGCTTATTTTAATTGGCAATGCTGTGTTTATGCTTTACAAAAAAAGTTCTCAGCAGTGTAGCTTTGAGTGTATTAGAAATAAGAGTCCAGATGTTCATCTAATGTAAACCATCATAGATATCTTCTGGAAGTTGTATCGATAAATATTTTCACAATGGCATTAGATATTCATATTTCTCCTATCTAATATCAACTTCTTATTAGACTTTATCACACTGACAATTCTCTTGGTAATCCCTTTTGGTAGAACTACTGTGAATCTCCAGGACTGTGTAGCTTACACTGACTTTGCTGTGCTGGGAGGGGGTTTGTTTGTTTGAGAACTAGCTGCCTTATCAGCCCTTTGGCTGCTTTCCTGGACAGAATATCCACTGGCCTTGTAATTAGGCTGATAAGGCAGCTAGTTCTCAAACAAACAAACCCCCTCCCAGCACAGCAAAGTCAGTGTAAGCTACACAGTCCTGGAGATTCACAGTAGTTCTAGCAAAAGGGATTACCAAGAGAATTGTCAGACGGTCCGAGGTTCAGGGTAACAGATAGGCAGGTCGATGAAGCAGTCCAAGGTCAAGGTTTCCGGGTAGTCAAGACAAGAAGCCAAAGGAGCCAGAGACAGAGTCTTTCCTCTAAAAGAGTCAGATATCCACTGGCAAAGAACCACACATGCTCCAGGTGCTTAAGAAGGCAAGGAGCGGGCCTTCAGCTGTGTCTGATTACGAAGACGCTTCTGATAAAGCTTCCGAGATCTTCGAAGGCCCTCTCTTTCTGCTCGACGCTCATTGAAGGTAGGCACACTGCCCAGATCCTCCTCCGTGTCCACAGCCTCGGCACCAGGCAAACTTGACTGCTGAACCTCTGGAGGGGCCATAGACTCTGCTCCAGCAGAACTAGGGCCAGCCTCTGGCTCCTCCATTACAGGTTCAAGCCCCAGGGGCTCTGGCTCCTCCATTACAGGTTCAGGTCCCAGGGGCTCTAGCTCATCCTCTGAGTCCTCCAAGCCGTCCTCCAGACTGGGCATGACAGTATGACAGATCTTCAAATATTAAACATGGTTATCACATTACCACTTAACTTTCTGGTCCTCAAGCTAAACATATCCAACTGTCTAAGCTGCTCTTCGTTGGACATGGTTTCTAGACCTTTCACCAGTTTGTTCACTCTCCTCTGTACAAACCCCAGCCTGTCAACATTCTCCTTGAATTGTGGTGCCTAGAACTGGTCATAGTATTCAAGGTGAGGTCTACCCAAAGTAGAATACAATGGTACTAATACTTCCATCGATCTTGATGCTGTACTCCTATTGATACAGGCCAGAATCGCAGTGGCTTTTTTTAAACAGCCACATCACTCTGTAGACTCGTGTTCAGACTGTGGTCTACTAAGACTTTTAGACTGCTTTCACAAGACAGGTGCCACCCAACTTATATCTGTGTATTTCATTTTTACTTCCTAAATGTAGTAGTTTATATTTCTTCCTGGTGAAATTCATTTTATTACTTTTGGCCCAACTTTCTAATTTGTTTAGGTAATTTTGAATTCTGATCCTGTCCTTTGGAGTATTAGCTTTCCCCTCCTATTTTGGTGTCATCTGCAAATTTGATAAGCATGGCCTTTGTTCCATCATCCAGGTCATTGCTAAAGATGTGAAATAGTACTGGGTCCCAGACAGAACTCTGTGGCATCCCTCTAATCACTTCTTTCCAGGATGAGGAGGAGCCATTAGTGAGCATCCTTTGGGTTCAACCGGTAAACCAATTACAAATCCACCTGAGAGTGTTATTGTCTAGCCCACAATTTACTAGCTTTTTTGCAAGAATATCATTGGGGACCTTGTCAAAGGCATTATTGAAATCAAGATATGCTACATACACAGCATTCCCTTCATCTAACAAGCTTGTAACTCTATCATAAAAAAGAGATATGATTAGTCTGGCATGACTTGTTTTTGAGAAACTGATATTGACTTTTAGTGATCACAGCATTCATTATAAGTGCTTACAGGCTCTGTTTAATGATATGCTCCAGAACTACAAGAAAGGTGCATAACATCAGTTGAACGGTATGGAAAAAGGAGATAGTAAATGACTGATACTAACCAAATGCACCTTCAATCCTGGAGTTTGTCACAGATTGAGGGTTCCCTCCCCCCTCACTTCTTTACAAAACTTAATAAAATGTTAGCAACACTGCCTCTTACATAAATAATAATAAATCTAAATAAATAAATAAAGCAAGCAAATTAGTTGCCAAGATTGCTCATTTCATTCTGACACATTCAAATGAATATAAATAATAACAGCCTTCCAGGAGGGGAGTTTGTGATGAGAGACCAATGTCTTTTTAGTCCTATGCTTCTGTGAATAGCCTCCTTCAAGTAAATGGAACTGATTAGGTGAAATATTGTTCACCTTTTCTCATCAAGATTGTGGTGTTTCAAAATGTCAATTGCACTAAAAATTAATGACAACAGCTATCCAAACAAAAATGCCAAAGTTCACGTATGTATTAATTATGACTTGAATGCTGTTCATTTCCAAATGTGAAATAAATGACCGTAATGAAATTCATGCGGTAGCTGTGGTGATGGGGAATCAATAAGCCAGCAAAATATAAATTACATGGATATAACTTCTTTATGTTTTCCTGTTTTCTTCTTTTATAGTTGTAGAATGCTCATAAAATTAACAGCTTCCTCTGGATGGAGAGAAAGCATACCCAAATTTATGGACTGTTGAAATGAGCAGGCCACTGCATATTGAATTTTACTTTCCCCTACAAAATGCTACAGTTAAAATTGTTTTATAAATACTGCTTGATAAAAAGAGGATTTTTTGTTCACAGCCCAAACTGCATTTATGGATAGTCCATTCTAACTAGATTTATATCAGCAGAAATCTAACAGAATTTTAAGTTCACATTTTCCTGAAGCCGTTGTGGTGGAAGTGATAATTCAGGCATATTATTATTATTATTATTATTATTATTATTATTATTATTATTATTATTATTTTAGTATGCATGCATGTTGCTGGTATCAGAGTTGACATTTTGATTAGGCTGTGTGACTTCCCTTGATTATGGTCCCTTATTCCCCCCCCCCCCCAATGTGTGTGTGTGTGTGTGTGTGTGTGTGTGACAGAGAGAGAGAGAGAGAGATCACACTGTCTAGATTCAGTTCTGCTTCTTTCCACCCATTGGTAAAGGTAAAGGTAAAGGTAAAAGTAAATGTTTTCCATTTGACAAGTTTATCAAGTAACGTCTGACTTTAGGGAGTAGTGCTCATCTCTGTTACTAAGCTGAAGAGCCAACATTGTCTGGCTGTTACCTTCCCACCAAAGTGGTACCTATTTATCTACTTGCATTTGCATGTTTTCAGAATGCTAGGTTGGCATAAGCTGGGACTAGTGACAGGAGCTCACTCTGTCACACAGTACTTGGTCCTCAAACTGCCAATTGGCTGATCTTGCAATCATCAAAAGTCAGCTTCTTAACCACTGAGATGCTATGCCCCTGCTCATCTATTAGTAATAAATATAAATATATAAATAATATTTTATTTATATACCGCCCTGTGGCGAACCAATCCGGGCGGTTTACAACATTAAAATAACATACAGCATAAAAACAATATATTTCCCTCCCCCTTAAAAAGTTATTAAACAACATATCTAATTTAAAACCACAATAATAGTTAATAATGTGTAACTGAGAGTGACATATCCTTGACTACTTTGTATTCACAATCCCTGCATTTCCCCTTATTAAGGAATACATAAGGACCATGAAAGTTCACCAGTCCCCACTTAATAGTCAGTGGCTGCGACAATCAATGGGGGTCTAACTGTCAGACAAAATCTAATGAATTTCACCTTTGCTAATTAACCATCTGACTATTTAACTGAGACTGCCTCAGCTTGGTATCCTTCAGACATTTTAGGCTACAATTCAGCAATGCTGTCCATTGGTCATATGGGGTGAGATTGATGGGAGTTGAAGTCCCAAACTCTGGAAGGTACCAGATGAAAAGGTCTCATGAAGATAGCAGCACAATGGATCCATAGCTGAATAAATTTATTACCCTTGCTTCATAAAAACGGCTTCTCTGATTACCTGAGTGCAGGACATTCTATGTGCAAAGTGTGATTGGGATGCCTGCAGATCTAATTTTTTCTTGATTGATATAAATGGGCAATTGTTTTACTTTACATTAAAATGATTATCATGTTACTTTCCCATGGTGTCTATAGAGCTGGAGACTCTGGCTGTTTAATATAAACACAGAATTCTACCAGTGTCCTCTGAAAAGATAACAACCTTAAAACACAGAAAGGAAGGGAGAGAGAGAGAGAGAGAGAGAGAGCGCTTTGAATAGCTAGAGGGGAAAGAATTTGAATTAGTATAATTTCTCATGGCACCAATGCTGCCCATTTCTGTAATTGTATACCATTATCACCATTCACTCCTCTGTCTATTCTTGCATAGAGAATTGAAACATCATTTGAGTTTCCTCCAAGGATGGATTAACAAGATCAGCTGTGACATGACTTGATTAATTAATGAGACTGGAGCATTCTCTGGTCCTTATGTGCTGTTCTTGAACTTCTGAGATGGGAAAATAATTCCAGCCTTCAATATTTTAGAAGCCAACAGGGTAAAGCAAAAATCCAGTTTGACCTTCAATAATAATAATACAACCAAAATCCATTATAGTATATGCCAGACTAGCTGGCTACATCCAACATGATTCCATCCTCTTTTTTCTGATTTAAAAAACAGAAAATAGTTGAAGTTTAGAAAACAAAAAGGTGGGAAATCAAGAACTTTTAATAAAAAAAATTATAATTGGATTTCTAGCTGACTTCTTAAATAAAGATGGCAGATGGAATTTATTATTTCCCTGTTGCTGTGAGTATTAATATGTGCATTTCCCAAAGGAAATTAGTCTTTCCTTACAGATTCTTTTGAAGGGAGAAAGAGATGAATTCATCAAAAGAGAGCACAGGGAATCAGTAACTTAGGCCTGTTACAGACAGCCAAAATAAAGCTGCTTCGAGTCACAGTGGAGGTATGATGTTTCAATGATGCATGCATCCTAAGAGTCCAGAAATCACACCAAAGGCACGTTCCAGCCCTAAGGACTGGGGCATGGCTTTGGTGTGGCTTCTAGACTCTTAGGACGCATGCATCATTGAAACACCATACCTCCACTGTGACTCGAAGCAGCTTTATTTTGGCTGTCTGTAACAGGCCAGAGATATTTCACTTGGTACTGATGCTAGTTATCCAGACACCTGAAATAAGAGTTGTCTCTGAATTCCATCTAAAGCAATGTAGCAAATTATGTTGTCTACAATGTAAGCATGTGTAAGTGTCTTGTCTGTCTGTATATCTATATATGTATCAGTCAACATGCTTGGTATCAACATAAGGAGAAATCTAAGGAAAATAAAATTAGTTTCAAGAAGGTGAGCAAAATTGTTCTGTTTCTGAGGATGGAATTTCTCTGTCACTCTTTTGGACTCAGAAAAAATATCCTCATAGGGAAGATAGTAGATAAACTATGGCGCTTTCCAGACTGCCCAAAAGGGCGGTCTGCTGGCGCCAGTGTTTGCTGCGCAGAGGAGCCGCAGCGGCCAAACCGCACGGTTCCTCTGCGCAGCAAAAAATAACTGCAAAAAGCAGCTTCTTTTTGTGACGCCATTATGATGCCGCAAAGCGCCATTGGTGCACTTGCAGCATCATAATGGCGCCAAGATGTGCAGACGCTAAGCGTCCGATATGTCAAAATGGCAGCACCCATGTAGAATGGGCGCCACCATTTTGTACATGCTCAGCACATACTAGGGTTAGGGGCGTCCAGAAAGGACATCCCTTTCTAACCCTAGTACGTGCCGAGCACGTACTTTGTGGCGGTCTGGAAACTGCCTATGTTACATGGATATGATAACTGCTTCTTATCAACATTGTGTGTTTGATTTCAGGACTATAGAACCTGTAGCCCTGCAGGTATTAATGGACTCAAATTGAGTTCTGCCCCAGCCTGCTTGGCCAGTAATGTAGGTGATGGGAGTACTAGTTCAGCACCATCTAGAAATTCAAAGTCCTAAAAGGAATCTGTGCAGCCAGATGTTCCAAATTCTTGATTGTGTGAGGGACTCCATATTTTCCAAGTTTGCAAAAAGAATCAATACCCCCCCCCCCTTCTACAAATGGTTCTGTATTCTGGAAAGTGTAGAGGGCCTGGTCAGGTATGCAATCACAATATGCTGAGATGAGAAGGAGAGAAAGAGTGAAGAGAGGGAAATGGGCAGGATGGAAAGAAGGAAGGTGAGTCACTGGAAGAAATGTTTTAAAGTGAATATAGTTAAATTGGAACATGTTTCTATTATGACTAATTTTGAACAGATGCTACCTTCCTCCTCCCTAGCCTGAATAAGTATCTTAGGGGAGATGTATTGCTCCATCAAGATCACACTGGATCTAAATCCATGTATCCTTTTCCAAAAGCCAGTATGGCATAGTGATTTTAGTGTTGGATTATAACCAGGGTTCAAATCCCAGCTCAGCCATGGAAAGCCATTGGGTGACCTTAGACAAGTCACATGCTCTCAGCCTCAGAAGAAGGCCATGTCAAACTTCTGGTGAACAAATCTTGCCAAGGAAACCCCACGATATGTTTGCTTTAGGATTTCCATACATCGGAAATGACTTGAAGGCACACAACAACAATCCTTTTCCCCATTTTGATGTGATGAGTCCCACAACCTTGTTTGGTGATATCTATCTATCTATCTATCTATCTATCTATCTATCTATCTATCCATCCATCCATCCATCCTTGGAAGAAAGGTTAGGCTGAAAATATTATTTTCCATTTCAATTCAGAAACGTTTTAAGAGTCTGACTAAAAATCAGGAGGGTGGAAAAACAGAATAGGTTAAATGGTTTGTGATGTAACTATTAACCCTCCATTCCCTGTGGTAAGCATTTTATGGAGAGATAAGAAAAAGACTAGAGCGGTGCAAACAATAGCCATGTTGTGAGAATTCTAGTGCTTCACTTCACAAAGTTTTCTAAGAGATTTTCATGCAGCACTGTCACACACATACACCAAAAAGAATCGTAAGGTACCCTTCTAAATAATTATCACACAAGCTGAAAATTCTCACCTAAACACAGGAAACTGAACACCTCTTTTGCTGGAATGAAGTGAGTGCAATTTGCTGAATGCAATTCCATTTCCCACAATAGGTGGATTCCATAACGTGGAGGGTGAGTGTGTGAGGAAATATCTTGTTTTGAGAAAACACTGATCTGCCAAATGTTGGGGTATTAATGAGGTTGAAACATCTACAAAAAGGTGACATGACTCTGAAATGTTGCACTCTTCTCCAAGGCTTTTCAATAGCTTAAATATTTTGTATGGGAACCACTGCCAAACGATGTGCCCATTAACATTATATTGTTATCTTTTGCAGTGATACAGCAACACTAGACCTTGGGATTCAGAGATGTCTGTGATGATAAGCAGTTTGATCCAGATTATTCTACAAGACAAACAAATGGGCCCTTGAACAGATCAAGCCTGAACACTCCCTGGAGGACAAGATCATAAATTGAGGCTGTCATACTTTGGCCACATCAGGAGATGGCAGGACTCATTAGAAAAGATAATAATGCTAGGGAAATTAGAGGGTAGTAGAAAGAGAAAAATATCACAGGTCAGATGGACAGAATCAATCAGGGATACCACAGGCCTGAATCTACAGGGCAGTTGATGCCAAGGGGTATTGGAGATGTCCCATCCACAGGATCACCATGACTGCCATTTTGGGGGCTGAGATGGAATGTCAAGGAAGACTGAAGTGTTCTGCCACTAGTTTTTGTGTTTGATTTGTGTCCACTTATCTTCTGGTTCAGATACTGGCCTATTTGCCCAATGTACAGTGCTGACGGGCATGGTTGACAGAAGATGTGAAATATCAGAGGATGAGCAAGTGAAAGTTTTTTCTAATGTTGTGGGTGATGCAATTAGGTCTTATTATGATGTTTCCCAAGTAAAAATGTGGACAGAGTTTGCATCTGAGTATGTGGCAAGGTCTTGTATCCATCTCCTGTCTGTCTCTTTTGGTAAGTAATCATTCGAGATTGAAAGGCTTTCTGTAGAAAAATAAAGACCTCCCACCAAGAGCCCTTGAGATGGCAGCATTATTGTCCAAAATACAATAACTGCTGCATCAAGAAACCTTTCCTCTGTCTGAGGTAAATTGACAACATCTTTATCATTTTGACTCATGGAAAGGACTCAGGGGCTGAACAGACTGGCACAATACACCAGTTTGGGGAAAATGTGGGGGTGTGGCAGTGTGGGAATGCATCTGTGGTGCAGCGATTAGATGCCACATGCTGCAGGAGTGAAGAAGAGCCGCTGTGGTGGCAAAAGGAGCCACTTTCTGCCACTCCATTTTGCTCCAGGAAAAGGCCAGACCATGTAACTAATCATAGCTGGCATTGTGCTTATACATTCATAACCTACAGCTCCAGATCTGCAACTTCTCTGTACTCAGTAAAATTACATAAAACTATGCTGTAAAACTATGTAAATGCCACCCAACCCATCTTAAGAGCAAGCAGATAATGCAGGGGTGCTGGCTTTCTATGACTGAAGGAAAACAAACAAGAGAGAGAGAGAGAGAATCCTAAAGGTCACAATTCCACACTGCAACTTTTGTTTTCCTGGCCATACTCATTGTTTGAAAGTGATAAAAGCCCCATTTGACCAGAGAACAGAATAAATTTGTGAGAACACCACAAGGAGCTAGACGTTCAACTCTTTTCATCTAGCTTCAGTATTCTTAGAATCTGCTGTGTTTCTTCAGTCTCACAGAAGAGTGATCAATATTATTGCTGCCAAGTTAAGAAGCATATCCAAGCATATCTGCCATAGTCTGAGCTTCACGTGAAACATTAATGAGATTAGCATCCCGCATGTCAACTATTTGTGCTTCACAGATGTCATGTAGCATTAGCACAAAGCACCAGATATAATTTCTTTAGCTAATAACATCCAACTGTTCCTTTCTACACTTGTATAGAGATTTGGTTTTAATGAAATTAAACTGATGGGGAGGAGGTTTCATTTCACTACCAAGACACCAATAATTTATATGGGTGACAGATAACAGTTGTAAAACATGGGTTTCTTGTTTCAAGGGCTATGAAAAATGAATTGCTACTCTCTCCCCAGTTTGTAAAGGAATGTTTTTGCTACCACATGCATTAAAAATAAATAAATTGCAGAACCAGTTTTGCTACTAGAAGAAATGGGAATGCTGTACAGCTCAGAATGTGAGGTTTATTTTTATTGGATTGATTAGTTACCTTTATATACCATCTTTCCTGTAATGAGCCCAAGGTGGCCTAGTTCCAATATCATTCTTCCCAAGAGGGAAATTCCCAACTGTGTCTATAACCCTGTTTCAAAGGCTTTAAAGAACTAATGAGGTTCTTCTCCTGCCACTACACTGGAATGGAAGGGGAGGACTGCTGGATAAATTACAACACAGGAATTCTCTAAGGATCTAGAGAATCCCCTGAAATCAAGCAGCTGTTTGCATTTTATGATCACCTGAAGACTCTTGGGCCTGTTACAGACTGCCAAAATAAAACTGCTTCGGGTCTCTTTGGAGGTATGCTATTTAAATGATGCATGGGTCCTAAGAGTCTGGATGTCGTGCCAAAGCCACACTCCATTCCTAAGCACTGGAGTGCAGCTTTGGTGCAGCTTCCGGATTCTTAGGATGCATGCATCATTTAAATAGCATATCTCCAAAGAGACCCGAAGCAGCTTTATCTTGGCAGTCTGTAACAGGCCATAGTCTTCATCACTCATTTCCCTGTTGCAGGCTCAGCCAGTAGTAATTGCTCCTTGATTCATCTTATTGAACATGATTTAAATTACTTGACATACAATCAGAAGAAAGTGTACATATCTTACCTCTCCCTATGCATCCTCAAAATGAACAGCACTGTTATCAAATGTCATACAGGGGAATCTACTTAGATTCCCCCTTCACAAGAATATAAAATATAACAGGATCATGTGAAGATCATAATAAGGACTGCAATCCAGACATATTGTGTTATTTTTTATCAGGAAGCAGTACCTTTAGATATAGTGGTTATCTTTTATATTTAAAATATGGAATATATTTAGAAATACCTGTGTGTATTTCTCAACAGAATAATTCCCAGAAACACTTTTGGATGCATGAAAACGTGGTGACCACTACAAAGAAATAATACTTTTCTCTTTCCATGGAGAGAAAAATTTGGGAAAATATTGATTTTTCACATGTAAGGATGAAATAGAATAGGTGTATCCCTTTTTCATGGTGGAGATTGTTCTGTGTGTATGCTGACATTTCCCATTATATACATTTTAGGAAAACCTTGTATAACTGCCAGCATATGTGAAGATCTTTATGTGCAACTGGACACACTTGCTTATGGAGAGTAATTGTGGAAAACAGAACTTTCATTTTGCAAGATATCCCCTTTCAAAGCTAGAAGCTGTAGTGAATTTTGATATTAGACTACAGTCGGCCCTCTGTTTTCATGGGGTATCCATTTGCACCCCCCCCCGGAGACTCGCCTGTATTCAAGCCCATAGGTTTGAATGGGGTGCTAATTGCAGTGGGCGCCCCATTGACATTCAAACACAGACATCCTTCAAGCCTCTGTAATTCTCCAAGACTGTCATGAATAGAAGTTCCTAATTTGTAACATACCCTTTGATTGCTTTCATCTTTACTGTATAATTATTTCATTTCCAACCAGTCTTCTACATCTAGAATCATTGGAGCTTAATAGGTATTATCTGTGAAATTCAAAGAGAAGTCATCAATCTTTTATTATGTTCTCTCTTTAATCAGTCCCCTTGTTTTTAAATAAGAAAGTAAAAAATCTATTTCACTTACTATGACCATTCTGACACCTTTTGATCCTCATCAACCTTTTTCACATCTTTAAGCTCAAAATATTTGTGTTTTTTAAATGTCAAAAAGATTGGTCTTCATGGATTATGGGAGCAAGGAGGAGTATACATGGATCCATAAGTCTGGCTGGCATTCTGTTACAGATTTTAAAAGCTCAACCTGTTGTTTTTGATGTTGCAGTTGTTGTGTGTCTTCAAGCTGTTTCTGACTTATGGCAACCCTAAGTCATACCCATCATGGAGTTTTCTGGTGCTGAGTGTGTGTGACACACCCAAGGTCATCCAGTGGGTTTCCATAGCCAAACAGGGAATCAAACCCTGGTCAACAATGTTGTAATCCAATGCTCTCACCACTACACTAGACTGGCTCTCATAACACCAAGGGGGAAATCAGCCAGGCATTAAAAGCCAGCATGGAGCATGGCAACCACATGCTGCACACCCCAACTCTGCTTCCAAGCTGGAGTCATGCTGCCCTCCCACCCAGATGGTGGGCAGGTGCGAATGTTCCTGCAGTGCAGCAATTAGATGCCACACATTGCAGGAGCAGAGAAGAGCTGCAAAAGGATCACCCTTTCCCTGGTGCAAAAAAGAGCAGCTTTCTGCTGCTCCTTTTTGAGCCAGGAAAAGGCCAGATCGGGGCCATGGCATATGGTTGCCATGGCCCCAATCTGGCACACATAGAGGCAATGTGACATTACCCCCCTAGGGCCATCTGTTTTTGGCTGAAGTTACCAAGTTGGTAAGTAAGTAAGTAAGTAAGTAAGATCAATTTACATCTGCCTAATTCACTTTTGATTGCTTGTGGTGGTTAGAATTTTCTAGCAACTGTGAAACAACAAAACTACTTATCCCACAATACACTTTTTAGGATCTTGAATCCACAGCAATGCCATCATCCTATAGGGCCTCTGAAAGGAGAACTGCCCATCTTTAGGAACATAGCTAGCAGCTCTTTCACTGCACCAACTTCTAGGCTGGCCGGGAAATGACTATGTTGGAGGAGGCTGCAACAAGTAAAAAAGAGAAAAATAAAAGCTTATGATTTGTGCATAAGGGGTGGAGGGGACATGGTATAGTTTAGCTTGACGGACCTTTATAATATGCCTTACTGATCCTGCAGCTCAGCTGTCTGTGTTACATGTCAAGATATAGGGTGCAGCAATCAAGCTGGTACTTCTCTCTTTGTGGAAATACAGAAATGAAACTTGTGTGTGCATACAGCCCTTTACTGTTGCAATTATCACCACCAAAGAACATAGAAATGGAGACAGTGTTCACTTTTACAGATATGTTTTTATTGTTGTATAAGGCTCTGTGAACACCCAACTAGAGAATCTGTATAATCAGATAATAAACTGGATGAAGCTGAATAAACTGCAGTAATCTGCCAGTTTCTGTTTTTCTCAGTTTCTCGTTTTTACTGTCTTAAATCTGATTCATGCTGGACTTTTTATGCTCAGGTGAAAAACTGTATACATTTTTATGCATAGGTCTCCCAATGTGTGCAATTTTGTATGCAATCTTGCTTTATAATATTCACATTCATTGCAAGCAGTTCTCCTATTATAACATATAGTGTAAAATTATTGGAAAGTTCAAAACATGCTACCTAATTAATATTTGGCATTAGCTATAGGAAGCACATAACACTTATTCTCCTTAGTTATATGGTTTGCTTCCAGATTAAATTCATGGTGGTAGTCTTTGCTGCTAAATCCCTTTATGGGCTGAGCACAGAATTTTTAAGGCTATTTCAGCTGCTATATGGTCCTTCCCAAACTCTAATATTTGTGGATAAGAAGTGTTAGCAGTTTTATCATCTATTAGGTGTAAGATGTTAGCCACTATCAAATACAACATTTTTGTCCATGTCTCCTCAGTTTGAGAATCAGCTAAAGCAATCCAAAAGCTTTCTTTCTTTCCATGGAAAGTTAAAAATTTTCTCAAGTTTGTTTGGGTTTTTTTTAGAAGAAGAGGAGGAGGAGAGGGGATTAGAAGTACAAAGAAGAAGTGGTTTTTATAATATTGTTGGTTTATCTTTGTTGTTTTGTGTTATTTTACATTCTATTTTGTGGTTATTTTACATTTCAGTTATTGGTATGCTTGAATTTTATTGCTATGTCACACTGACTATTAGACTTTAAAAAGTGTGTGTGTGTGTGTGTGTATAGAGAGAGAGTGTATGAACCTGGGTAGGGAGGAGTGATTCCCATGTTAATCTGTGTGTAGGAAGATATATAAAAGAGGATTAGTGTCTGCTAATTGGTGATCACATGAGAGACACTGCAGACTGGGTCAGCCAGAAAAATCAGCAGTGGCAGAACACATTACAAACCATCCTGGGCACAAAATGCTGTTTGAAAACACTGAAATTCAGAATGCACAGGGAAGCCATTGAAATCCACACACACTTGGACAACTTCAACAGGAAAGAAGAAACCCTCAAAGTAAATAAAGTTTGGCTACCAGTCCTGAAGAACACCAAAACCAGGACTCAGTAATGCAAATGAGAAACCACTCAAGGTAAGAGGCTTTCCCAGCAAACAATGATCACCAATTAGCAGACACTGCTGCTGATTTTTCTGGCTGACCCAGTCTGCAGTGTCTCTCATGTGATCACCAGTTAGCAGACTGAGGAGGCTATCAACAACAGAACAATACACAGATTAACATGGGAATCACTCCTCCCTACCCAGGGTCATACAATATATATATAGAGTGGGTGTTATATATATATAATACCCACTCTCTTCCAGGTCAGCATTCTCTGAAGATGCCAGCCACAGATGCTGGCGAAATGTCAGGGATAAACTCTTATAGAACATGGCCACATAGCCCAGAAACCCCACAAAAAAACTATGGATGACGGCCATGAAAGCCTTCGACTTCATAGTCAAGAAATAGTTTTGGGACCATTAAAAACAATCAAATATTATTTCCATCCATATACTTATCTTCAATGCACATGTGGGAAAGAATTCATATAGTAATCTTAAATGCATTTATTCACTGGTTTATTTACTCACAAGTTGGAGGATTTCGGATTGAATTCAATTTGTGAGTTTTACAGAGCTCTGTACAATTCTATTCCCATTGTGACCACAATGTCATAGTGAAGAATTGAGAGACAGCAATACTATATTGCAGTATAAATAAGTAATAATGTTAATCTTAAAGGGAGAGATGACAATTATAGTCCAGCCTTTTGCACTTCGCATACATAGCCTATGGCATTGCAGAATTCGTTGGAGTATGAAGGATAAGATTGCATTTTAAAGCTGCTGTTCTTTGCTTGTAATTTAGGTGGCATTCATATATACTTTAAATAAAGCTGAAGATGGAAGTGCAAATGGATGAGTTATGGATGTGGCATCACAGGCAATAATTACTAAATTATTGTGATACTAAAACTGACACTGTTTCTAAGATAACATATAATAATAGTAATAATACAGTGTTTTCTGCAGAGAAAGTCCAGATGAGATAAATGGCACAGACATATTCTTGGGAAAGCCTCATTCACTCCAGTTCAGATTCCATGGGAAAACGTCCCAGAATATTGTACCCAAAGACCTTTGAAAGTTATAAATATCTGCCACTTAGATGACAGTTGCTCAAAAAGACCACATAGTATTTGAGGTAGTGATAATTAAGCTGCATAATAGGGAGGCATGGACAGACTAGACTATTTTGCATTCATTACCATTTTCATGTGTGCATTCACAAGTTGTAGTTGTTGTTAAAGTTTATTTATATAGTGCCATACGATTTATATGTCCCTTCTGTTACAGTATACTGTCAGGGCACAGGTATGAACGCATACATGGTTGAAGCATAAACATCTCAAAGGGATCTTTGAAATTTGATAGTTGTGTATTGAATGGTGGATCTAAACTGGCCAGAATATGGTGAGCTGCTGCCATAGTATTCTGGTCCCAAAGGTGCCCCCAAATTCCCCTGTTACCTGGACACTGTGGAGTGATACTAGCTGGCTGTCTACACATGCATCCCACTGTGATGTCCAGAGACACCACTGGTGGTGTGAACCACTCTCTAAGAGAAGAAAGAGGTGCCCAACATCGATGACATAGCTGGGTTCCACATTCAGACCTCATGGTGGCACAGTGGACTGAATTGTAAACAGCTGCCTGAGATCACTATGGAGGCTCTGGATTTTCCTAGAAGATCCAAAGCAAAAGGTGATTTATATAAAATGGTTTCAAGGGTGGTAGAAGGTGGATTCAGTGCTGAACTGGCTGTATGCCATCTGGACAGATCTCATTGCACAGGTTGGACCCTGCATCATCTGAACTGATTGCCGTGGGAAAAGGCAGAAAAGGGATGGGATGCTAATCCCTTTCCGTGTGGAAAGGCCCATGTTAGCATCTTATCAACAGCCAGCAATAAAAAAATACAAATAACTGGCTACAAATACATAGTTGCTTCATGACGGGAAGACATCAGAACCAAATCCACAAAGTAGAAAAGGTTGTAAGAGCCAGACATTTAGTGCAAGACCTGTGGGGCTATAGAGGACTATCATACCCCAAAAGCTAGTATGATTTGAAATTAAGAAACTGCTATGAGGAAAAAGGAGGTTGATTAAAAGTGGTTGCAATAAAAAAATCTTCCCTTAAAATACAGACACATCCCAAAGAGACACTAGGTGAGAAAAGCGAGGAAATTATTTTTGAAGGGAAGGAGGTACTTCACATAAACCAAGAGTTTCAGGCTTTAGTTATTTCATCATCATATATATTTTATTTCATTTATATCCCATCTTTCTGTCAGAATGGGACCCAAGGTGGCACAGAACCCAGATTAAAACAAATTACAGATGAAAACAACCATCATAGTATATATAACACTAAAACAGATTAAAATAATTTTCAAAGCTTTGGTATATGGATAAAAGTACACCACTTCTCAATAAAAGATTCTCACACATCAACCATTTAATAGGCAAAAGCCTATCTAGATCAAACATAATTGACTTCCAGTACAGGGAGAATAGTGAGGAGTCCAGTCTAGTCTCTGATGGGAAGAAGATTCACATTTTATCAACACTGAATGAGAAGGCATTCCCTATGTCTTCACCAAACCTAACAGTCAAAGGCTGAACATAAAACCCTCCCTCAAGGATCTCCAAATCTGAACTAATTCAGAAGAGGGCATATGGTGTTTCATGTAGTCTGGAACCAAGCTGTAGAGGACTTTACAGCCCTGGAAACAGATCTATAGCTAGTGAAGCTGTTGTAATAGAGGAGTTACATGTTTCCTATAAAGGGGTTGCATCCACACAGCAGAATTAATCCTGTTTGTCGCCACTTTAACTGCCATGGCTCAGTGCTGTGGAATTCTGGGGATTATAGTTTGTTATGACACCAGAGCTCTCTGACAGAAAAGGCTAAATGTCTCATAAAACTATAGTGCCTAGAATTTCATAGCATTGGGCCATGGCAGTTAAAGTGGCGACAAACAGGATTAATTCTGCTGTGTGGATGCAGCCCTAGATAGTCAGTGATTCCAACAATATTTTAGAAAGATACATGCAGGAGCAGGGGATAAGAGATTTATGAAAGAGATGGAGGTAGCAAGCAGACCTGGTCCAGTATCAATTCTAGGCCCTTTCATATAGTTTTGAAATGGAGAAAAAATATTTGCTGTTCAGGCAGGTCTTCTAAGACAAAGGAATCAAGAGTGTGCCTGGATGTCCAGTTGACTTTTCTGAGAGACATTATTGGGCACTTGACTTAGTAAGAAGGTAGGTAGTAAAGTCTGAGTCAATAACTCTATCAGAGGGAGAAATTACATACTACAGTGGTACCCCGGGATACGAATTGATCGCGTTACGAAATTTCCGGGGTACGAAAAAGTTAGATTGGAAAAAACTGTTCCGGGTAACGAAAGATTTTTCGGGTTACGAAATTCATTTCGGCGCGAAATTTAAATGCGAAGCGCGGCTAGCGGCTTTCCAGCGCTAACGGAAAGCCTTTTCGGGTTGCGAAATGTATCGGGTTACGAACGGCGCCGCGGAACGAATTAATTTCGTAACCCGAGGTAGCACTGTATTTGATTTAACAACCATTTACTTGAGCGCAATCTTCACATAAAAATGATTGTTGCTAGATGCAGGATGTTCAGCTTTAGTTAAAGCTCTCTGTCTGAGATATCCATACTTAATACAAACCTGATTGCTCTCTACAAGTTGGGTATATTCAACACTGAATAATTAATATGATTTAAAAGAATTACTATATATTTCTGTCATTTTCCCTGGATGCTCTCTGAGTCACCATAGAGAGTTCTTTGCAACTGCAGATTTAACTCTTCTTTGACCTGGGCCAGATAAGATTTGGGTTCAACTTGCAATTTTTATGTAGAGTGTGTGCACACATTCATGGTTTGCTTTTTTGCAAATATATCAGATTTTCTGCATAGGAAACAGAATTTCTGCAGATAATAATATTTCTGCATTTAAAAAAAAGTGCTGAGTTTGTTCAGAAAATCCATGTGCAGATTTTGGGCAGATGTCCTGAATACAGAGATTTTCATCATTCCTGAATTCTTCCCATCAGAATGTGCTCAGAAACACATATTCTAACCTTTTAAAATATTTTTGAACATTCTTTCTATCCCTACCCACCACATAACTTTCAGTAGTGTCATTGCTTCTGTCAGAGTATAGTCTTCCTCCTTATTTTGCATATGTTAATCTCAAAACAGTTAGGGTTCAGTGCTGCTCTTTAGTTTTTAGCATCCTTTAATCCTGTATTATGTAAAAAAGAAAATGCTGTTAAATCCTTTAAAGGGCTAAGAACCTATGAACCTTACTAGCTATTTAATAAGAAGAACATCAATAAGAGTACTTTTTCCTAGTCTGTGAGGATGGAAGTAGTATGTTTGGATATTCTTTGTATACATCAGCTGCATTCCAGCCAGAAGATCATCAGACCCAGTTCCCAGTCTAAATTTTGTAGGTAGAAGCAATGATAATATTTCTCTACCTGTCACTCAGTGAGCATCACCACCACCATTACTACTACTAATACCACCACTACCACCACTACTAGTAGTACTACTACTACTAAAAAGGGAGACAAATAAAAGATATATGCACAATTATAACAATATAGAGATAATAAAGGTTGTACAACCCACTGTGATAGCGCTTTATCCTTCTGAATCTACTATTCTTCTGTTCATTGTTCTTCTAGTTACCATAATTGTTATGCAAGCTTAAACACAACCAAGCCTTTTCTAGGGAGGTGAAAAATGAGCAGGAAGTTTAAGTGAACATGTCTCCAACTCTGGTGACCCACCTTCCAGCTCATTCTGCTCTAGCCATCACTGGGTGTTGTAAACCACTAAGAATCTTACCTTTACATTGCAGGGCTGTCATAACAAACTATTACACTACTGAAGACCATGAGGTAAGGCAGTGGAGAAATCAAATCCAACATTTAATTGAAAACAAAAACAAAACAAAAAGCACATGACTCATGAAACTTAACTTTCTTAATACCCGACATTTATGATAGATAATTTTTATACACATTTTCTATTATTGTAAAGTGTTTCCTCCCCATAAATAATAGGTTTGTCTGATTCTACTGCCCAAACTTTGGGACAAATACCATTGCCATTTTATGTAGTTTTTATTCCTCTTTTTTCTACCTTATAAATCAATCATATTTTAAAACAATATGTACTGCAAATAAAGGACATTACATTTTACCCTCTCATCTGCTTTTAGTGGAGACCACTTCTTTCCATTAACATCTCTTTAAGAGCAGCTTGTGCCACTGAGAGTTTGACCTGATATACTCCATTTTAAATTCCATCTTTTAATATATATGTTAAAATATATAAAACAAAATTAAGATATTGTTTTCCAGCACGACTGCCTGGTCTTCTATCAGAACTCTTAACATCCAAATATTGTATGTGTCTTGACTGACTTCCTACTTTTTTCTTTTTAAAAAATGTCCTCTTCTTTCTACCCGTGGGGAGATCTGGGGAATCTGAAGCGTACAAGCATTAGAAATTCAGCCCATTACTTTCAATATTGCTTTTCAGAGGTGAACATTAATATCCTGTGAATAAAATAAATGAAGTCCCTTATTCTTCAGTTCAGTACTTAATGCTGTTTTTAAAAATTAAATAACTTTCATACATGTGGTTCTGCTGCACTTACATAAATACCAACTCCAGTGGAGGCATAGTATATCATTCTAAATGAGAAAACATAAAAGCTACCTGTAACATTATGAACATTACTAAACAAGAAGGATTGTTCATGGTTCCTTTAAAGAGCCATGAATTTTAATCTATATCTCCATATCAGTAAAGAGAAATTATAGAATGGATAAATCAATGCAGTCTTTTATCAGGGGCAAAAAGGAGAAATGTTAGATGGCCATACATCTTTGAAAGTTGCTGGCAGTCTCATTAGTGTGCTGTGATATCCATTATATAGAACATCATAAAGATGAAAGCTATTAAATGAGAAAGTAGTTTCAAATTCTATCAGAGAAAAGCAACTATGATTTATTATTCAAATTGATATAAGTACAATGAAAGGTAAGCCAAGTGATGATGCAGAAAGAGGAGGAATAGAAAGAACCAAACCAGAACTCAAAAAGTTGGCTTGATTGACAAGATCACTGGTGCCTCTGTCCAAGTGTCTCTATGTCATTAGCACAATAGCTCACTGTTGCAAGTGATATATTTCCTGTCAAAGAAAATAGAATATGTGAACAGATCTCTCTCTGTGCAAAAGAAAATGCTAAATTAGCAATAAATTCCATTGTAAGGAAATTCCTATGCAAAACTTCTGTCTTTAAAGGAAAGAAGAAAACGGAGCATTCAGTGAGGTTAAATATTGCCCAAGAACATCATCTTTAATATAAGTAGGTCACAGTGGATATTTCTTTCATCCTACCATTGCAATTTCCTCTGTTTAACTGAAGTGAGGAAATATAAAATATGTTTGAATCAAGCCTTTGTTCATTTCTCCCTGGAGCCCTCTCACTAGGACCAGGGTGATCCATCTCCACTAATATAGGTTGATTATATTATCAGTTTGATGGGAACTGGTCTTAGTTAAGTTCTGCTCCTTGTGCTCTATAGAGGATTGGAGAACTCCATCTCTGTCATGGTGGTGCCACCACTACCCTTCCAACATTAAGCCTATGATCCAAATTGTTTTATTTCGATTACATTGTAAAGATGTTATTGACCCACATCCCAATTCCACACAAACATCTAAAGTAACCAATAAGTTTGGTATGCAGTATATTAGTAGTTAAGATGTCAATTTTGATGATCGTAAGGTCTGAAAATGGGCAGTTCAAGGCTCAAGCGCCACGTGACAGAGTGAGCTCCCATCACTAGTCCCAGCTTCTGCCAACCTAGCAGTTTGAAAACATGCAAATGCAAGTAGATAAATAGGTACCATTTCAGTGGGAAGGTAACAGCATTTGGTGCAGTCATGCTAGCCATATAACCATTGGAGTTGTCTTTGGACAACGTGACTGTCTGGCTTAGTAACAGAGATGAGCACCACCCCCTACAGTCGGTTATGACTAGACATTCATGTCAAGGGGAAACCTTTACCTTAACCTTTTTAACCAAAAGAAAAACCTCATTGGCAACACATTTCTCTAAGGCCCAAATCAAACACTGTATTTTAGTATCCAAAACTGAGACTTTCTTCCACTTACCTTCCTTCTGTAGACTTCTTTGTACCCTCCCTCAAAAGCAAACAATCTCTCCAACAAATAGCACCAGAGAGTTTTTAGTGATGTAAAAAGCAGGTTGTCTGATATCAGTTATTGGTTCAATAACGTTAAAACAACAAAGGGAAGAGAAGATCCCAAAACTTACAAGATAATTTCAGTTGCTGAGCAATGGGCACCAAATATTGTTTATCAAATGTTTCATTGCTAAGTTACGCTACATGGCCTGGGCCCGAGTTACTTAAGGGAACGCCTCTCCCTACATAATCCACCCTGCACTCTCAGAACATCTGGCACAAAAATATTAGAACACCCCAAAACCAGGTTGAAAACTACCTCTTGTATAACGTTTTCTGCAATGGGCTCTAGACTTTGGAACAACTTACCAAGGTTTGTGTCATGTGTCATCTGAACAAGATGACACTGGAACAGGGAGAGGGATGGGCCTTTTTGGCCAGGCAGACAAAAATACTGCAGAAATAATCCAGTTTGAGACTGCTTTAACTGCCCTGGGTCAGTGCTAGGGATCTTGGTAATTGCAGTTTATTGTGGCACCAGAGTTGTCTAACAGAGAAGGCTAAATGTCTCACCAAACTACAGTTCCCAGAATTCCCTAGCATTGAACTAGGGCAATTAAAGTGGTCTCAAATGGGATTATTTCTGCAGTGTGTTTTAGAATTAGATGAGCCTCTGGTCTGATCCATCTTAGCTTTTCTGTATTCTAATTCTTTCAAGGTAAGCCATAGGCAGAGGTGAAGTATGTTAGGAGTGAGAAACTAGAAGTGAGGGCCAACTAGATAGTGATGCATTTCACTGGATGTTGATTTAATTATGCATGACTATAGATGAGAAAGGTACACAGCAAGCATTACCTTCTGAAAATTCTTGCTACCAACTCTGCCAGTAAGTGGTTTTGGATTTCCTGGCTCATACATTTCTGTAGATTTGGTTTGAATTGGCCCCTTGAAGAAGCCTTTAAGAAAATCTGACATCTGAAATGAGACATATGTCCTTTTTACCATTTGTAAGGAACACCTTGTGTTATAATCCTAATGATCTGATATACCATCTCAGATCTTCCACTCTCTTGGGAAAGGGTTAGTTCAAAAGATTGTATTTTCTCATTACTACATTCCTACTTGTGTGCTAAATAAAAGAATGGGAGGCTTAGCTCTATTTCACATGTTTATGGGCATGCTGGAAATGATCTTTAACAGTATGTAAGACCACTTTGGGCTCATGGACTCACCAAGATCATATGAAAGTACTGTACCAGTTTTATGAACTAGTGCTTCTTCATAAAAGGACTGATGAACAGCTATCAAAATGTGTGTGTCTGTGTCAATTTGGAAAGGGCCACCCTAGTGGTAGGCACCTTTGCTTCCAGTACAATTTTCCCATGAGTGCCCAACTAATCCATACAACCAGTACCTCAATTTGATGTTGACTGGGGCATCACAGATTTGTTTTATTAACTTGGTACAGCCCCACATATAAATGCATGGGGGGAGGGATAACTTTTAAAATGTGGTATAAGATTGTAAGCCCAAAAAGTCATGATTATACTTTTCTAAATTGTGAAAAGCACCCATCATACCAACAGAAAATAAATGCTTTCAATTATAATAATTAAATTGGGAAAGCCAGGGGTGGGAGAACACTAATGGATGGGATGACACATGGAATTCAAAATCAGGCACCTTAAGTTAAAGAAGTATGTTTTTCTGGTAATATTTCTGTAACCATCTGAGTGCTCAAAGTGAGGTGTGTGCTTTAAATACCTTTATGATTTGTGACCATAAATTGGACAAGAAATTTGGAATTAGTGTCTTTGTTTAAACAGTTGATTGTTACTCAAAGAGCATTAACTGCATTTTTATGCTGATGGCAAAAGGCTTTATGGAGATAATTAAAGAGAGGCTTCAATTTTCATTATACCCTTAAGCATCCTCTCTCTCTGAAATCCAGATTAGATTTAATAGAGCTATTTGCATGCACATTTCATTGATTTGAAGTTTTAAACTTGGAAACAAATTGGCATTGTTACAAGATATTGACGTCCCTGCCAGATCCTCAAAGAACTCCAGAGGAAGCTTTTGGTTAAAAAACACAGGGCAGCAGTTTGCAGGGAGGCTTGAGGACTGATCAGTACCCTTTCCCCTTTCTCCCTCATTTTTACTGACCTATTGAAATACTGTTAGCATTCTAACAAGGCCATTTTGCTGAGCTTTAAAGCTGAATCAATAGTTTTAGTAGTGTACTATTCAAAGATTGACTCAACAAGGCAGCTTTAAGGGGATTTTCACTGAGCTTATGAATGGCTAGACTTTACTGTCATCAGACATTCTGACAATCAAATGCAAAACAAATGGATGGATTTGTAATTACAGCATTGTACCAATGTATGACTTACCAATTTGGACAAAGATATTGCGATTTCCATGGTGCTTGATAACACCTCCACATTTTTTCCAGTTCTAAACAGGTAATCCAATTTGATTGTGCCCCATCAAGTGATGGATGATATATACTTTCTTGGCCCATAAAAGCTCAAGTCTTTCGTAAGTTCAGGTCACTTTAGGAGCAGAAACTAGTAAAATAAAATCCCCTCATAAAGATTATTTTCAGTAAGGAGTAAAAATGTGGAGAAAGACATTAGTAATGCTGAAGAGATGCTCTTCAAAAAAAAATTCTGCTGAGGAGATTGCTGCTAAGTAAGAATATTACAGTAGTAATGCTGCTTCTACTGTGACACCCATACGACCTCTTTTGATTCCCATTTTACACTAACTGAACATCATCAAAATATCCCTTTTCTTTCTACTGGCTATGACTAGGGGGAGGCGTTTGGGATTACCTTTAATTACCTCCCTCAGGCTGCATCTGTAATGCAGAAATAATCCAGTTGGACACCACTTTAATGGCCATTGCTCAATGCTATGGAATCCTGGAAACTACACTTTTATGGGACATTTAGATTTCTCTTTCAGAGAGCTCTGGTGCCACGATAGTAGTTTAGCAACAGCGTTGCAGCTTCATTTATATACCACTTCATACCACCTAAGCAGTCTCTAAGCAGTTTACAACTGCAAACTAACTGCCCCCAACAAGCCGGGTATTCATTTTAGCAACCTTAGAAGGATGCAAGCCTGAGATGAGCTTGAGTCCTGGCTGGTATTAGACTCACCACCTTGAGGTTTGTGAATGGCTGCAGTACAGGCATGTAACCACTGTGCCACCAGGGCTAAAACAAACCACATTTCCCAGCATTCCATTGCATTGAGTCATGGCAGTTAAAGTAGTGTCAAATTGGATTATTTCTGCAGTGTGGATGCAGCCTAAATCTTTTTCATCCTTTTCCATATGAACAATACTATGCTCTTCAAAGCTCTGAGATGATAGATGGAAGCACAGGGCCATTCTGCACATTATGTGTTGATAAACCAGAGAGTGTCAGTGTATCAGTTTAACAGGAGATAGTATGTAGTTTTACTTGTGTGGCACACATGATCAGGAATGCAATTACTTGGTAATTTCTAGTGATTCTTTTCATAGAGAAAATTGGGGCTTGGGAATCTCTGAATGCTAGCCTCTTTCTCTGATTTGGCAGCCTTTTCATCTAATTACAGACTGGTTATGCAGAAGCAAGGTAAGCAGACTTGTACATGCTCTACATACTTTTCACTTGATTATTACTTTTAAATATTCTGTGGTTGAGTACCTTTCCTGAAAGCAGAGAGCAGAGGTGTCACAAATCAACCTTGATTATTTTTATTATTATCTTTTGTTAAAAGAAAAATAAATAAATCACATAACCTTTAAAAGATTCTTCTATAAATAAAATGCACGGAGTCAGAGACATACAGACACCAACACATGTGCATACAGACACATGCATACACAATGAAACATGTTGAAGCTTATTGATTGAAAAAGAGAAGATTGATGTGAAAGGAATCCAAGATTAACTTGTTTAATGAGAACAGAATAAGAAAGGTAGAATTCAAGGCCTGGAATCCATCTACTACTAATATTTGAGTATATGTTAACTCCTTCCCTTACTGAAGGTAAACAAAATTAATTCAGAATCACACTGGGAATGCAAAACCAATTCAGTCTCTTGGATTCTGTATTGAGAAGTAGTGGCTCAAGACATATCCTTGCTGAAGCTGAAACAAATTCTTACTCATGCCTACCACTGTAGAAAAGCACTTCTGCTAGAAACAAAAACATTTTCTTGTTAGCATTGTGCTACAACTGCGTCCACATACAGAAGACTGCCAGCCAGGAAGACAATGCTTCTCAGGGCCCATTGGCCCAGTGAGAAGGTTTTGCTGGCCTCTCATTGGAGAGACCAGTTGATTTAAATAAAGTGGCGCGCTGTTGCGGACTGTTAGACAGGGAGGGGGCAGGGCTAAGCCTATTTAAGGCTATCCCGCCCTTGGCCTCCCTGTCAGTTCTGAAGTGCTGGCCCACCCTCCCACCTCGACGACAGTGTAAGATTCATTCTGGTTGCTTCAGAGCCGGGTAGGAATTTTTGCCCTTGTTTTCGCAAGGGTTTTTTGCCTACCCTACACTGCTGGATGAGGAATTGGACGATTGGCTTGGGGTGTGGCCATAAATAGGCCTCATGCATAGGCGGGAGGAGATAGTCGGTTCGGTGAGCACCTCGGCACCCTCCTAAAGGGTGAAGGTGGGTCGCTGGAACTGAGGTTTACGTCTTGAGACTAAACACAAAGGGAAAGAGACTTGCCTTGGGGCTGGCTTGAGATTCAAACCCTCACTTAAGTCTTGAGAGTTAAGTGGGGGAGTCTTGGGTTGGCCTTCCGGATGAGGACCGGCCAGGGAGCAACCCAAATTATGGATTGCCCTTGGGGCTCAGGTGTTTTCACCCTTTTGGAAGCTGGGGAACTGGTCTTGGAGCAGACCATCCGCCAGCTCTTCCTGCACAAGGTTCTCCCCCCTGGGCTTGCAGTTCCCAAGAAATAAAGTTAAATAGGTTGAATTTTAATAAAGTTGCCCATTTTATAACCCAGTTCTCTGTGTCTGGTCTCGTTATTTAATGAGTTGGTCAGCCAATACCACTGCCAAGTGTGGGAGTAGTTCACAACTGCTGAGGTTCTTCCAAAGAGGCTTTTAGTTGCAGCAAATATTTACAATCACGATACAGCAATATTTCCACAAACCAGCATTATGCTCCACTGTCAACCGAAATCCACACCACCACATTGTGTACTGGAGCATTCATCCTTATATACACAAACATAGCTAGGATTATGAGCCAATCCCTCTGCTAGTATTTCATCAGCTTCCTGTCATGTAGCCACAGTGGCAGTGCAATTTGGAACTGCTATGACTCATCTCCATGCTCATGTTGCCTCAGCTTCCACTGAATCAGCATTTCCTCTTTAACTCATTGCATGCACCTGAGACATTTTACACAGCCTGGGGCAAAAATGTACTGACATTCCTGCACAGAAAATAATATTTCTACTCAGAGATCTTGTTCTGAGTGCAGAAAATGTTGTTTCCTGTGCAGGAAATTCACCCACCCCGCCCAGAAAACAGCATTTTCTTTATGGGAAACATTTTAGCTATAGAAAAAAATTATGCATAAGAAAAGTGAATTTTGTGCACAATAAGTCTAGAACTTTGGAAATTCTCATCCATCCAGGCTTCTCCTTCTTTTTAAAAAAATAGTTTTTATTGATTACAAAACATTTAAAAACAAAAATCAACAATACAGCGATTGCATAGATCAAACAACATTGACTTCCTTTATCTCTTCTAGTCCAAATTAAAGCATCAATTATGTTGTGTACATTTACAGCACTATAGAAATAAACTAATAATAATAATAATAATAATAATAATAATGTTCTCTCTTTGAATTCATATTTAAAACTGAGTCTGTATTTCAGTATCTCAATATATTTTACATAATTTTACATAAAACATATTCATTTTTCTGGTATTTTAAGTGCTTTGAGTTTATACTTTCTACTTACATAGATCACTTATTTCATCTCTTGGAGTTTATCACACACAAGGGCTCTCATCATGCTCCTGTCTCCCAAACATCACCAAACTGTGATGGGAGCCTCCTGGTGGGATCGCTCATGGTGCTACACTTCCATTTCATCATGGAAGTGTCAGCGTAATTGCTAGGAAAAGGGCCCTTTTTAATAATGGATCAAATTGTTATTTAAACAGGGCCCTTTCCCTAACAATTACAAGAATGCTTCCATGATGAAAACAGAAGCGTTCCTCTTTAATAGCACCAGGCATGATCCCACCAGGAGGCTCCTGTCGCAGATTGGTGACATTTGGACAACAGGAGCATGACGGGAGCCCTCGCATGTGATAAACTTATTTCTCATCCTTTTAAGACAATACTCATAAATTCACCTGTTTCCATACTTTAAACAAATTAATCAAAGATTCCCAATCTTTTAAAGATCTATCCAGTGATATTTTTTTATCATGCAAGTCAATTTATCTATTTCCATGTATTCATATAGTTTCATAAACCAAATTTCTATTTTTGGCAATTCATTACTTTTCCATAATGACGCATATAGTACCTTTCCCGCTACAATAATGTAAAATAACAGTCTTCCATATTTTCTTTCCAAATTCTCATCTTCTATCATATTTAAAAGATACTTTTTTGGATCTGCACCTCCTTTGATATTGCCTCCATTGTTATTTTTTTAATCTGTGAATGTACTGTAGTCCAATATTGCTTTGGCTTTTTTTGTATTTCCACCAACAGTGGAAAAAAGTACCTGTTTCTACCACACGCTTCTATTCTTCTTTTTGTTATTCATTTTAGGAAGTTTGAAAGGTGTCAAATACCAACAATATTGCATTTTAAATAAATTTTCATTTATATCATAATTTAGGATGCATCTCATTCTTTTATTCCCATTCTTCTCCAGTTGGGATAATTGTATGTTTCAGGTTTGTCCTTCTCAGGACTTTCAGACAATTGAGAAATACATTTTAAACATATTCTTTTCATCCTTAAGACTCAGGACCAGTGCCACCATTAAACAAAATGAGGTCATGTGATCAAGCAACAAATGTTTGGGCATGGAAGAAAACGTTAAGAGAAGTAAGGGTTTTTTTTCCCAACTACATGACCTGTTTCCACTCCCTAACCTAGTCAGCTGCCTTCAGGTAAGTTGAAAGATTTTGTCCCATTACCATACTGAAAAGCAATTCAACTGCCATTCCACTTGTCTTTTTTAACATGGATTGGCAGGAGGTGCCATTTTCTTTATTTCCTTAGGCAGCAAAATATGTTTGGTTTGTATGGACTATGATCTTTCTCTGTGTGTGTTTGTGTGTGACCTCAAGAAGGGCTGGTTTTTTCCATGGGGCATATGGTTGCCAAACTGATATTTTTGTAATTGTTTTTAATACTGAACCTTGCACATTCAACATAGCTGTGTGTGGTGTGTGTGTGTGTAGGTACATTCAAGTCAGCTGTTGACTTATGCTGACCTATGCATTTAATAGAATTTTTTCAGGCCGCAACTATTCCTTTATGTTCACAAAATAGCTAAGCAGCACTGAGCAGAGCTTTCACTGTACCTGTCCCTAACAGCTAAAGTCAATGCCAGTATTTGCTTTCACCCACATAAGCCAGTAGAAAGCTAATATGCGCTGAGGTTTACTACTGGGTTGTTTCCCAGAAAGGCTGACACCATGGAAACAATCATGAGCACACAGGTTAATAAGGCCTGCTAAGTGAAGACTGGCACCTTTTTCATCCCATGCTAATAGCAAAATGCATTTGTCATCACAAACGCATGGACAACAGCAGAAAGCTATTAAGAAAAAAAGGAAAGGATTTTGTCTACAGAAAAACAAAAGGCAATCCGTTACTAAGAAATCAATAATGCATTGGAAGACAATTTGGAAGTGGGGTAGAAAGAAAGAAAAAAGAATCCATTAATAGCTTGAATGTTGGCAAATTTCACTAATTATGAACACAGATCTTTATTTATTGTAGTTTTAGTAGTCCAACAAATTAATCAATTAATCATTGACCCCATATTTAGACAATATTGTAATCTTTTAAGTGTGTTTTGCAATGTTGCTGTTTCTTTTCAAATATCTTTCTGAACACATGGAAATAATGACAAAAACACCCTTATTTAGTACATTTGAGATGGAGGGGAATCAATTAACTCTCCTCCTTTTTATTGTCCACTTGGAATCTTTATTTTCTGCAGCTCTTGCTAATGGCACCATGTCCACAGAGTGCACTAATTACATGAAAAGTGGAACAAGAATGCTGTCATATTAGAATTCTCATCCAGTCAATGTTGCAGATTATTATCGCACTTATAAATTGACCTGAAAAATGATACCAAAATAATGAAAAATAATAATGAAGCTCAGTCCCCAACCCATCCAATCAGAGCAACATGGATACACTTACTGAAGAATTTATTGCCTTATTAACAATGCAGAAGGGAGGGGGGCATATCTCAGAATCCACTTTGTTGGCTCAGATCAGTGATTGACCTGACTTAGCTTGAATTAATATTGCTCTTCATAATGGATCTGAGATGGAGAAACACTTTTACTTGTTTTCTGTCTTGCACCTTCACTGCCTTCCAACTTCACTGCAAATAAGAATGTGTTTTTAAATGCAGTGCATGCCACAAATAGCAATGGTAAAGAAATTATTGTATTCACATTTCCCTATGAATCTTTGCACATCCTGAGACTACCAATGAAATAGAACACAATTTCTCCAAGAAATGCATGCAGTTATAAGGATTGTGAAACAAACATGGTAGGTAGTTGGGCAGTTCACCCCCCCCATTGCCTTCTTGCTGCTCACCACACCATGTGACACTACACACAGGGACACCACTGGCTAGAAAGGTGACCCCTTCATGGAAGCAGAGAAGAAGCAATATCTGCTGAACATAATCTCCACCCCACTGCAATCCCCTTTTATTTATGTGTTTTGTCTAGACTGTAAGCCTGAGGTCAGGGGGATGTCAAATGAACAATTTGTTTGTAAGCCACTCTGAGAGCTGTTGTGTCTGAAGAGCAGAGCATAAATACAATAAAGAAATTAAATTTCAGAGAAAAGTTTCATACAAATGAAATATGCAATTCAAAAAATTTGAACAACTAAAATTTTGGACAAGGTAAAATGTATACAGAAATCTATATATATTTTAGCATAGCCATATGTACAAGTGTATAAAAATGTGCACACATTTCCATGCATTTTTTAAAAAAATCAGACTGAAAAACAAATTGAACATGAATACAGCTGGAATATTGAGATGCTTGGTGAGAAGGAGAATATCAGATGTTTGTATCTATAGCCTATAAGAACCAAGAGCAAAATAAGGACAGGCTGGTGATAACTTAGATGTAAAGTACAGTGGATAGTGTTAGTTTACGTATCAGTGGGATGATGAGTCTGCTCTCTTTTTCATCAGAACTATAAAAGACTTAACCAAGCTGATGAAACTCAGGCTGTTACCACACTGCAGAAATAATGCAGTTTGACACTGCTTCAACAGTCATGGCTCCATCCTATGGAATCCTGGGTTTTGTAGTTTGTTGCAGCACCAGGACTCTCTCACAGAGAAGGCTAAAAATCTCACACAATTACAACCCCCAACATTTTAAAGCATTGAGCCATGACAGTTAAAGCAGTGTCAAAGTGAATTGATTCTGCACTTTGCAGCTTTGCCCTCCAAAATATATCCAGCTCTTTGAACAGCTTCGTCATGTTCAGTCCAAGATCCAAGCAGATTTCACCACCAGCCACATAGATGTCCCATCCACTTCTGGTGATGTGTTCAAGTAAAAACAGCAGTGGGAATATGGGAAACTGTCTTACCTGACAGCATATTTCTCCACCTGATTCTTAGTACCTAGGTACCTTGATAGCAATATCAATCCATCATCTGGAACCCTATGAGAAGGTATTTCTTTCAGTGTAAGGTATGAATGTAATTTCAGTTTACTACTTGTGGAGGCACAATCTCATGGCAGGTGGGAGGAAAAGTCAGAGCACTACTTCCATGCATATTTTAGATTAAAGCTCTTACTGTCAGGAACTAACTTAGACATTTTGCACTTTAAGAAAGGAAAAAGTATACACATATAGAGAGAGGAAGGGAGAAAGACAAGTTGGGAAACCCCAAACAGAACATAATAAAGTGAAGAGGGCATGGCTGTTTGCAACTCCCAAAGTGCTGGCCTGAGATCTCAAGAAGGGCTGGATTTCTCCATGGGGCTTTTGGCACCTAAACTGATCTTTTTAAAAAAATGTTTTTAATACTGAACCTTGCACATTCTACATAGATAATATATGTTGTGTATGTGTGTGTGCATGTGTGTGTGTTTGTGCACTTTCAAATCACCTGTGAACTTATGGTGACCCAATGAATTCCATAGGGTTTTCGTACACAAATAATACTTAGTGATGCTTTTGCCAGTTTCTTCCTCTGAAATATATCCTACAGAATTTGGCAATCCTTGCATGTCTCCCATCCAAGTACTAATCTGGGATGACCCTACTTCGCTTCCAAGATCAGACAGGATCTGGTGTTTTTAGGGTATTTAGTATTCCACTGTGTTGTAATCCCTTCCCAATAGGTTTGTGAGTATCAAAGAAGAGTCACCTAATAAAATTACATATATTTAAATATTTTAAGATGGCCAAGATTTTTGTAAAATGAATCTTAATGATTCTAATAAGCTGCATACACTCAGACAGAATAGCTGCTCACTTGCTAGCTATTCAAACACTTAATCTATGAATGAGAACACTTTTAGTTAACCTTTTGTTAAAAGAAGAAAAAGAACAGAAGACACTATAAAATGAGCTGCTATTGGATTGCTACAATTGTTAGAAATAATTCCTTTCCTATTATTTAACATTTTTATGAAGAAAAGATATTTTTATGAACAATTAGTTGATATGCCAATATCATTGCTAGGGATTCTGCCTGACAATAAAGCTTTTAAAAGACTTTGGTGTTACATACCTTTGTATCATCAATAAACAGTTCCTGTAATTAATGTATGAATTCCTAGATATACAGTTCCTTTAGAAAGCTGCAGCACAGTACAAAGAAAGTTTCATTAGTTATTTATATTTTCTAAGTCATTTGCAAAGCTTAATTAAAAGAAATCCATCAAGCCCTCTTCACTCTTTAAAAAGTGATTAAATGCAACTCCAACTTAGTATAATTATGTCCTTCAGACTATCTCCTAAGTGATTGAGACTGCTCAGTTATAATTATAAGGAAAATACACTTTATTCTCTCAAAGTCCCTGAAAGATTTAAGGGACGTTTGGCTCAAGGATAGTCATGGTTTATCAAGAACTCATTTCTAACCCAGTATTATTAATGTCTCAGGAGTATTGTCTATTGAGTTCCACAGAATTTACTCCTTAATAGGTATATATAAGATTATTGTATAGTAAATATGGGTGGCAAACACCAGAATCCACTTCAAAACTAAGCTAGAGAAAAAGGTAGCTAGCAAACTATAAAGATACTAGTTTGAAAAGCCCTTAGATTTCACAAAGATGTCTATCTTATTTTATTCTTTATGGCTGCATACGCAATTCAGAAATAATCCAGTTTGACACCACTTTAACTGCCTTGGCTCAGTCCTATGGGATTCTGGGTACTGTAGTTTGTTGTGGCACTAGAGGTCTCTGACAGAGAAGGCTAAAAATCACACAAAATTACAATTCCCAGAATTCCATAGCAATGTGCCCTGGCAGTTAAAGTGGTGTGAAAGTGGATTATTTCTGTAGTGTGGATAAATCCTATTTGATTTTGCGAGCCCCCTTTTCTCTAGACACCTAGAACTGCAACATAACAAGGTCTCTTCCTGAGGGAAGCAGTAGTAGATATGAATTGTGGTGACACAATAAAAGCTCTCTTCAACCATTTCAGGTTCACAGATGAGGGAAAACAGGGCCATGTTATCTGATTCTTGACCTTCAACTGCATCCCTACTGCCCAGCCTTATACCTTTAATACACTGGGGAGTAAAAGTGGAAGCACTGAGCCTACTCTGTATCTTTGGTGATTTAGAATCTGAATTCTTTAAGGCTCTACATGAGGATCCCTGTTTCAGTTTAGGGCTGTAAAGTATATTCTCAAAAGTTCTTGTCCTCAACCAGAAAGGCTGCTTCGACATGTAGGACAATTATGTGCCTAATGCATTGGTCAAAAGCATTGCTTTTTGCACATTCTTTCAAACATTCTGTGCACCACCTGTGGGGTTTTTTTTTTGGGGGGGGACTATTAAAAATTGCAGAAAATCATTTTTAAAATGTTCAAATCTCACCAGTAGAGAGGGAGGGAAATAATGGTTTGCTCTCTCATGTGAGAATGAAATAAACAAAGGTTAACATACCTATCTCAGACCTTTCTAACAAACATGTAGCTGGCACTCATCTGGACAAATGGCTTTGTACATTAGAGAGGGTAAGGGCAGCAACTGCAATCTTATTCATTCCTTCATAGAATCACTGGCATGTAAGTTATGAAAGTTTAAAGTAGGCTTTGTTTGTTTGTTTGAAGTATTTGTATCCTGCCCTTTAGTTGAAAAGACTCACAGAGAAGCTTGCTTTATTTGTTTGTTTTCCCAATTAAATGTATTTTAGCCATTCGTAATTTAAAATATGTACATTGTGGACATTCTGGTTCTTGGAAATTCCTTGTATGTTTCACAGATGCTTGCAGTATGGTTCATATGTCCTTTCAAACCTTTTTCATGACCACTAAGACTAGCAAATTTTCTTGCTATCCCTTTCATCAACCCATAAGGATTTTTTCAACATAGTTGCTTTCCCCCCTAAAAAATGCATCCTGTGAATGAAGTTAAGGACACAAATGGGAAGACCTGAAGATCCTGTGTATGTTTATTACAATGTCCACTTCCCTCATGGCTCACAACCAGTATTTAAAAATCAGAAAAGAAAACAATCAGTGGTTTTGCTTTGCTTTGCTTTGCTTTCCTTTCCACAGCAAGTCCACCTAGAGACTAACATGGGAGGTAGCACACATAAGAGATGAAATTTTTAAGGTGCATTGACACAAGATTTGTCTGAGATCAAATCTCCAGTGAATAGACTGGCAAAGCTTTTATTTGGAGACTTTGATAGTAACATCAAATTGCTCCTGCACTGACGGTAAGCTGAAACTGCAAAGGCACTTTAAAAATATAGCACAAGAGGATGGATAACGACCTAAAGAAGCCAATGCTTTCAGCTAACCTAAAGACAAATGTGGATTTTTTTCACCCATTGTGGAGGGTAGGTACAGACACTATCCAACATAATGTAGCAGGAAAGGTGAACTGCAGTCTGGAGCGATACGACTGATATTCCCCCCCCCCCCCCCGGCAATTTTCTGAAGCTTTAATTTTCTACTATGCCATTAGAAAACAACAAACAACAGCAAATAAACAACTCCTCAAAAACATATAAACAAACAAAGGTGCCTTAATATAGTCTCTGATTATAGAGCTCTTTCCCAGCAAAGAAGATAATGGGGATTGAAACTCATCTATTTTTCATGCAAAGATATGTTCTGATAGAGTACTAGTTCACTGTCTGCCATTCTTATATCTGATTCATTTATTATCTTTAATAATAATAATAATAATAATAATAATAATAATAATTTATATTTCCCACCTCTCCCTGTGGATCGAGGTGGGATCACATCAATAAAACAACACAATACCGTATAAAAATATGGTCAATGGTACTGTGGCATTCCATTCTTCCCCCTGAAATACCTAAAGCTTACTGTAATGTTCTGGAAGCTGCCCCACACAGCCATTCCATGCTTTATGGTGAACAGACAGGATCAGATAAGTGCCTGGCTACAATCCCATTGTGAGATGCAAAATGATGACATAATCACTGAGATATGCTGTAGTACTCCAGGGGTCCCAGCACTGCTGTTATCCATAGATGTCTGGCTATGGGAAGGTAGCCAAACTACTCCTGCCCATTCACCATGAAGCATGGAATGGCTTCAGGGGCTTTACAGTAAGACAGTCAAGTGTATGGCTCAGAGTATCATAGCTCCACATGTGGATATTTATGAGGAGCTGTTAGACTGAGGCCAAGCAAAGATTTCCACTACCATCCATCTTTCTGGTGAGTTTTTGCTGCTCAATACAGCACTGTAAAACACTGTTTGTACACCATGGAGGTTATTCAAAGAGCTATTTCAGATGTTCTTGGTGTGTACTTCTTGAAAATCAGGCTTAGAAAGAGAAGACACAGTGATATTTTCTACTTTAGAGGCACCCATTTTCCCTCTCTACAATGAATGTAAAGCAAAAGATGCCTCATGGATATAGAAAACCGAGGGTGACAAGGGCATGGATTTGTGCAAAACAGCAAGGGGATTAAGAAAGGAATAGGGCTTCCAGAACCAGCAAAGATCTTTCCACACATTTAGAGAAGAAACTCACACACACAATAAAATAGTTAAAGTTGTGGGTCATTGTTAGAGTTGCATAGCAAAAGCTAAGGAAACATTTAGAGAAATTAATCTAGAGGGTAAACATGTGACGAGACACAGCAATGAAATATATGCAATACTGGGAAAATGTAGAAAAAGACATTTTAAAATGATACATCTGGTTTTTCTCTGTGAAAGAACAAGGAACAAAAAACCACCCAAAGAATAAAATACCACTGGCAGAACTAACAGCTCTGTGCTTTAAAGTGTATAATTAATTTCCCCTGGATATCAGACAAATTCCTCTTGCAAGATACATATTCTTTCTTCATATACAACACAGGGCTACATTCTTTTCTTTGAACAGTGAGAAATGTTTCACCTTTAATTGAAGGGAGCAATGCAGTCTAAACAAAGCAAATCTGCACTTGGTAATTCTTTGATGAACTCTGCACACTGTAGTGTGGTTTTTTTTTTTTTTGGGGGGGGGAGGGTTAAAGGTACAAAGTAACATACATAGTAGACATTTTCTGATTAATTTTGCCCTCAAATTATGGCTACACATGTAGGGTTGGATTTAGACTTAGTCGTGGTTAGTGGTTGCACAGAATTCTGTAGGGTTTCCATTGCAAGAGCAGCTCAGCGTTTGGGCAGGCATTAGGGACAGATGAATATTTGAAAATATGTGAAAAATTGACAAAAATGTTATTCAAGTGTCAATAAACTCTGATGAGAAGTATCCTGAACTGATAACAATCTTCATAGTTCAGGTTTTATTCTTCATGAAAATGGCATGCGTTTGATTTGTCCAGAAAATAGCATTTTGTGCAGGAAACACTTTTTTACTGTACTGAAAATATGTTCAGAAATATTATTTCCTGCCTGGAAAGCAAACAAGCAAACAAACAACCTGTTTCTTGCACAGCAAATGCTGTAAATGTATACCTTATTCTGTGCAAAAATCCTATTTGTTTGATTTTGTCAGGAAAAAAATGTTTTCTGTTTGGGAAACAGCTTTTCTCCATTCAGAAAATAGTATTTCTACATAGAAATAGGCTTTAAAACTGTGTGGGGTTTCAAAGACTTTCTCTCAGCAGGAACAAAATTGCTAAAATTATTCATTTCTTCCTTCAAGAATAAACCTAAGCAAGAATTACATCTCTATCAGACACTGGCTCTTCAAATAACATGGTGACTGCCAGTTTGTTTTACATCAAGTTAATCTTGCATTTGGACTTGACATGGTTTCCTTTACTCCATGCACTGCCCCCAATTAATGCAGAAGTATGTGGAATGATTAATACATGCACAGTTTGATGCATGAATTAATACCATAAGTACCTTTGTACTAACAAAAACACAAATACACTAAACACTACAATGATGTAGAGAAATGCCTTGACAAGCCCACCCAAAAGAAAATGTTGCCTATACATATCAGAGATTAGAAGGGATGATTTATGATACACAGATATTCACACTCTTTTCACAGTTTGTGGTTCCCAAGAAATGATCTGAAAATCTAAACAGGGCTATACATAAATGTGCAGCAAGTTATTTTCCTGTATAATCAAGCAAGCAATAGATATGTGAAATCCGACTTCTCTCCTCTAGATGGAAATGAAAATCATAATGAATATTAAAGTAGAAGCAAGAAGTTCCCAGTCACTTGTATCATTCCTTTCCACAGGTTCTGGTCATTATAATGGTAACTGCTATTAAGTAATGTTGCAAATTGTTTATCCTTAGTCCTATTGTAGGCATGACTTAGAGGAAGGAGGCATAAAAACTGAAACAAGGTACATCAACAGTTTAATATCAGCAGATGACACCACACTACAAAGACACAAGGCACAAGGAATAACAGAATTTATTATGTACCAGTGATTGCAGCAAGTGGACAATATAACTACTAGTATATTAAATTAACCAGGGGTCCTGAAGCAATTGTAGCACTACGATTCAGCCCTAACTGCCATGGTTCCATCATCCAGAATCCCAAGGTTTCTAGTCAGATGAGACATTAAAGCTATCTCACTCAGAATTACAAATGGGCATGTTTTATGTTATTTCTGCCTCCCATTTCAATTTCAATTTTAATTCTGTTTTACTTTCTATGGTAACTATCTTACATATTACTGTTCAATTGTGTAACCATTTTATTTTTACCTGTTTATTAGTATATCTTTTAGCATATATTGTGTACTTTTTAGATATGTATAAGCTGTATACAAGTGGTGCATGTCCTGGTTCTGGTGCATGCTCAGGTTATTCATATGTATCTATATTGTATTGGGGTTTATTGCACCTGGTGCACTATATTTACATTTTATATATAGGTGTGTGGCACTGCTTTAATACTACGTTACTAGTATTTTGAAACGGCCCTCGGGCTATTCAATAAACTGTACTTCTACAAATGGGCAAGGAAATACCTATGGGACAACTTTTTTTAAAGGCATGTATGCAATATAAGCTTATACGCTTATTATTGAGGCTAAGAAAGTCTAGATTTTCACAAACAATATTTCAGTAAGCTCTGCTGGCTGATAGCTTTGTCCCTTGAAAACACTGGTCAGTGTGTTCAGCATGATGTAGTATAAAAGAATATGGATCAGAAATGAACCCCATAGAGGATGGTTTAAGACAAAATCTATCAACAGTTTTGCATGGGTGGACACCCCCCTTTCCTTTCTTTTTCTCTTTCCTTCTAGAAAGAGGGAAGCTCTGTTGAATCTGAAAAAAACCCACCATGTAAGCAGAAAAAGTCCCTCTATATAGTCATAAAAGCACTACTAACTGTTATTCATATGGATCTCCAGACAAAGGCCTTTATATCTTCACCTCAATTTATTTCCCTGCTTCTGTAATGAAAAGTAATCAGGAGAGGTTAAAAGACAAAAGAAGGAAGAAAGATTATTCCATTGCCTTTAGAAGTCCCTGAGTCTTCAGGCTGTATTAAAGTTGCTGTCTCTAATTAGTATCAGTCATACTTCTTAGATTCCTTTGTAGATCTTCAAAAAGATTCTCGGCTTCTTGTTATATTTCCATATCTTTGAGAAGCTTCAGGTGGTGCTGCGAAAGGTACAGCTCAATAGATATGACAGGAGACTTTACAAAAGGCAAGGGAGGGATCATAAACCAGCTTGAAATATAAGGAGGAGGAGGGGAGGATGGCTATGCTGCTGGATGCAAAAGAGAGAGTAAGGGAATAAGAAAGAATAATAGGCAGGCTCCTAAAAAGAAAATGAAAGGCAAATGAGTACTTGCTGCTCCTTGATATATGCACAATGGAAAATGTCTCCAAAATAAGAACAGTTTTATGATATCACCATTTATAAACTCTTCAAATAGTCCTTCCAACCAACTATATTAGCCTGTTTCCAAGACATCTTCCTGTTTTTCCTTCAAAATTGTTCAACAATGATATTTCAAAAGACAGGTATATTGCACCTCTGTGTAAGGAGTTTTGGAAGTATATGAAATAAAATGTCACAATTGGGTGTAGCACTGATTTTTAGCATGTCCAGATACTATACAATCACACTTTCTATTAAGATTATAACACCAGGACTTAGTGGGTAAGTGCTGGTAAAATGCCAGTAAAACGTCAGGGAAATGTGCATGTATGAAAGCCTGACGCACTTCCCAAATGGCATGGAATCGTCCCCTCACCTCCAGTGTCCCTGAATCATTTGGGGAGCAACAATTTCCCATTAATGCAAAGTTTCTATTCATAAGAAATTGCTGCTCCCCGAACTATTCAGGGCTGTGGATGTTAGGAGACGATTCCCTGCCATTTGGGAAGTGTGTCAGGCTTTCATACACCCTGACATTTTACTGATATTTTGCCAGTGTTTACTCCATGGTAAGCACTGGTATGAAAATCTTCTGTGTGTCTCTCTGTCTCTCTATCTCTCCAGTAATTGTTAAAAGTTTTTCTTCAAAAATTTAACGTAGCTTCTTTCTCAGTATCATGGTTGATGATTTCAGCAATGTGGGTATATATTTTATGATCTGATATAGAGCAGAGCCTTTTAGTTTGAGAAGACAAAGGCATACCTTGACTCAAGTGTTCTGTATTAGGCTGCTGTGATGGAAGGATACTAGGTGACCAAATAGTTTTTAGAGAGCTTTAAAACCTGCATGCTTTCTTTTTTAAAATGACACCTTAAAGGCCTGTGGAACTGCCCTAGGCTTTCCAATTTACATGTTGAGATATCTCCTTATCTTTTCATTCTGAAACCAGCCAGGAGTTTGGAAGTCAATCCTGCAAATAAACATATTTGTCCTTGCCCTTGATCTTGCAAGTTTCTACAAACAGAAAAAAACAAGGGATTGTGTATGTACAGAGAGTTGATGAAGAGAAATCTTTTGAAGTATTTCTAAGAGAAAGAGCTGTACTAGACTTCTGAGAGCATTGTTAATCAACTTGCACGTGCTAATTACAGTCGGTCCTTCTTATACACGGATTTTTTATACACGGATTTAAGCATACATGGTTTGAAAATGTTCCAAAAAAGTATAAATTTACCTTGATGTTCCATTTTTTATTAGGGACACCATTTTGCTATGTCATTATACTTAATGGGACTTGAGCATACACAGATTTTGTTATACACGGGGGATCTTGGAACCAAACCCCAGCGTATAACAAGGATCCACTGTAGTATCTGTACCATGATGGTCATCGTCTAGACTCCACTGACATTTCTGGATGTGACTTTCAACATAGATGAAAATATATTTCTATGTCAAAGGCTACTTGTATGTGACAGAAATTGGACAGGGTGGCAAATTTTATTATTAGCGAATGAAACAAAGGGAAAATGGTATGTTCATATAAGAATTAGACTAGAGGCTCATCCCCACTAGGGTATGAATCTATTTCCAGATTGATTTATATGTACAGTGCGCCCGCGTTATACACAGGTGTGCTATACGTTGGCTTTGAGCATATGTGCTCAAGCTGCAGGGAGCGTGTGGGGCAGCGCGTCCCATTCAGATGAATGGGGCGTGCACCTGTGGCGTGCGCACGAGCCCCATTCAAATGAATGGGGCTCCAGCATAGGCAGAATTTGCCTTATGTGGAAGGGTCCGGAACAGATCCCCTGCATAAGGTGAGTTTCCACTGTATGCCGTTCACACTGGGAACCATTTTATATGTAATTGCATTCACTTGGAGTTGTGTTAAAGTGAGACAAATCTAAAAAACCCACTTTTTTCAGACACTAGTTTTTTGGCAATTCTTTTGTAAAAAGTTAACTCAAAGGAGTGTTCTAACAATCCAAATGAGGGATCTGATTTGCATCTCACCTGAAGTTGAGGGTGGTGAGCTGGGCTCCCTTTGCCTCTCCTCACCTGGCAGAGCAGGGACCCGATTTCAGGGACCTGACTTTGGGGCCACTGTGGTCATGGAGGACAGTGGCCCAAAGGGAGCAAGCCAGGTGTGGAATCTCTCTAGCCTGGCAGCCAACTTGGGGGAGCCAGGGCTGCTTAGCTGGCTCAGCCTCGCCTGCTCCCCTGGGGATCCCTCTGGGTTGACATTCTCTTCCTGGCCCCTCTCCTCTCTCCCTACTCCCTTACCCACTACTTTCCTCCTTCCTCTTCCTTTTCCTTTCCCAATGTGATCTCTGGGGCCTAAGCAGGGCTGGGGCATGGAAGCTCCAGGCTGGCTTGCAAGAGAGCTGGCAGGGCAAGGAGGAGTAGAGAGAGACTTACCATTGTTGCTGCTGCTGCCATGGACAGAGAGGGTCCCCCGAAGGGTTCCAGCAAGTAGTGGCATAATGAGGGGCACACCAGAGGGCAGCCCAACAGGAGCAAGCAGAGAAGAAGCCGCCAGGGCCCAAGCCTTCCCACTATGCCACTGCCCCTCCTCTATTGTTGTTGCTGTTGTTGTTGTGTGTCTAAGTCATTTCCAACTTAGGGTGCACCTGTCATGGGGTTTTCTTGGCAAGGTTTTTTCAGAATGAGTTTGCCTTTTCTTTCCTTCTCTTCCTCTTCCTCCCCCTGTATATCTGCACTGTATATCTCTCCTGGTACATAGGAATTCAGGCACGAACCCTTTCTGAAGGCCCAACCCCTTCAGACGGTGCAGAGATTGGAGGGTAAAGCTGAGTCATTCTTGGGATTCTATTATCTTGGGAATCAGCTGCAGACTGGAGGAGTGATTTTCAAACCTGTGATTGAAAATGTTGGGCTTCTTTATTGCTTTTCCTATTAAAAAAAACAACTAAGGAGGAGTACATCTAGCTCAGCCACAGCCTCAAGGATTGTCCATCAGGACTGTGGCTGGATCCATTTTCCTCCTCTTTCATTGTCCCTGATAGTCTCCAAGTAGTAGCTGAGTTGCATCTCCAACTGAGTAGCATCTTGACTGGAATGAAAAGAACTGAAATGGTTGTGTGGCTCAGCTAGTGAGTAGAAGAGAAGTTTTTCCAAAGGGGGCCAGGACCCTTGTCCACCACTTACCACTTCTCATTCAGAATAATGAGTAACATGGAAAAGCTTGTTTGCCGATTGACTGGGTCCTAGAGAATCTCATTCAAAGACCTCCTGGATGCCCTTTTCCTTAGAGAAATACAGAACTCTAAGCTATTCTCTTTATAGAGAAAAGCAACATGGTCTTAATAACATCAGAGGATGGGGCTTTATGTGAGGGGTCAGTATGCAGACATCATCCTATTCTCCCTTCATAAGTTACAAATAGGATGATCACCATCCCACCAACCAGCTTAGCCTTATTGGAGAATAATATCGAATTTCTCTTTTAAAAATATTGCTTGTTAAAAATCTTGCATAATCGTATTTAGCCCTTTTGCAGGAGGTTTTACTCTGCATGCCAACTTTCCCCCCTTGTGCTTTATCTTACAAGTATGTAAAGTCTATCCAAAGTTATTATATATTTACAAGGGGATGATGAAAAAAGTTTCTTAAACTAGAATGTAGTGCCCAGGAGAAACATTTTACTCATTTTTATTCTTTTACTCATTCATTATAAGCCTGGAATGCTTCATTCTGTCTTTTGAATTTTCTAAGCCTATTGCTGTTGGAACAACGAAAGCCTTCTGGGTGAAACCACCAAATGTAATCTATGATTGTCGTCTTGCTCTTGCTTTTCAATTCACTTTGTTGATGTCCTGCAGTGGAAGCTGCATCCAATTTATATTCATGCATCAGTTTATCATACCTTTTTCTCATTCATTGGTATGCTATGACTGTGAAACACACACTTGGCAGCTGTTCTTTCTGCCATACCTTTTCTTGCTCTATTTAAGCTTATGGGATGCTGAAACCAGATGGAATTAATATTACATTTACTTTTTGAGTATTCTGAATTATGCAACTTACTTTAACACAAGGATGATACAAGATCTTGCACAGAGGAAAGGATTTCTTGCTTTATCATGTATTCTTTCAAAGTATATTCCATCCCATCACCATGTAAGCACAGCATCAACTGCCAATACAAAAGATAATGAAAGTTCAACTCAATCAACATTAAGATTAATTAAACTCTCAACAGTACTAAACACAAACAGTCAAAATAGTATAATCACTGTTCAAAATTTCATAATCATGTCATGTTATCCATGGTTTGGGAATCTTTAGGTTAAATGACTTTAAGAAATTTGATTGTGGGAGTGACAGGAGGAAAGTACTATGGTAAGAGTGAGGCTTTTTCCTCCCAAGCCTCGCAAATAATCAAAACTGTGAGTGTCGAAGCAATGAATGTGGAGGGCCGACTGTATTTCAAAATATAGCTAACCCATCTTTCTGCCTATACACAACCAAAATATTCAATATTTTATTTAGTGTGCTTTTGAGACATGGAATTGCTCTCTCCCACCCTCATCAATTCCCCTTTCCCCATTGATTTGGACTTTCAGTTTGGAATTTGTCACTGCAACTTGGGTGACTCCTGAAATCACTGTATCAAATGACAAAGAGGGGCCACCTGATTTTCCTTGTGCATTCAGATTTGTAGCCTGGCACAATTTAAATTTGATTTTAACCATGACAATTGTTTTCATAGATGAAACAAACTAACAAACAACAAACAACTCCTTTCCTGTTTAGGCAGTTTCGGCAAATCAGTTCTGCTTTTTGGTTTTCCAGCTTCTTAAATCTCTATTTCACATTTATTTGTTTCAGCTATGCATTAAAAAGAGCTAAAGAATATGCTTCTATCATTTTTTTAATTTAAATTTTTCTTCTGTATAGAGTACACTTCAGAGGAAAAGTGTACTATCCAAATCGTATGAAATATATCACAGAGTTATGTAGCATATTGTGATACATCTGGCACTTATGGTCAAAAAAATCACATTTGAAAAGAAAAAAAAAACCACCCTTAAAATATAGTTGTCCCTTCACATTCACGGGGGTTAGGGGAACAAGACCTCCATGAATGTGAAAAAAAACATGAATACCCCCCCCCCCCGAAGCCAGTTAAATGGACGGGTGCACAGGGGAAGAGGAGCATGTGCAAGTACTCCTTTTCTTCCCTCACCCTACCATTCCTTTAACTGGCTCCCAACCCATTCCCCTATGAGATAGCTGTCTTCCCCAGACAGCTATCCCACCTGGAAAAGTGCTGGGGAAGATCAATCCTCCTCCATCTTTTCCTGAAAGGATAGCTGTCTGAGGAAGGCAGCTATCCCACTGGGAAAGGCATAGGATGGGCACACATAATCTTTCCAGCTGCTCCATCCCTTCAAGGCTTTTTCCTCCCAAGCCTCGCAAATAATCAAAACTGTGAGTGTCATTTGCGGTTGTGTTTATAATTTTCAGCTAGAGAGCTCTAGTGCTTCTTCAAACTACAAAACTCAGGATTTCAGAAGACAGAGCCATGGCTGGTAAAGAGAAATCATAACACTATAATTGTGTAGTGTGAAAAAGCCCAGTATTGGACTTTAGTCTTTGTGTCATAGTTTACAGATTATATGGAACAATTCCCTTAGCAGAGCAAGTGTTTCAGGAAAAATGAATAAGAGGAAATTTCATATATTTTTCCCCAAAAGATAGATGGTTCTCAGGAAAGAAGATATAGGAAACAACATACTTCCCACTCAAAACAATTTTAAAAATAGTTGTACTTCTTATTAAAAAATGTTTCTGTTTGTTTTCCTCTGTTTCTCAGATCGGCTTCTTTCATCCAGTTTATATCAAGACCATTTCTCTTCAATAGTCTCCTCTACTGACCACCTCTTATGTCAGATGCTGTCCTTCCTTTTAGTACCACAGAGCTGCAGGAGGTGTTTGATCTTGTTGTGATGACAAGAAAGAGACCAGAACAGAAAGGAAAACTAGAGAAGCATGAAATTGTCAGGGCATGATATTAGTGAAGATGAAGTTGATTAGGCAAATGCTTATTCACATCCACTATTAAGTCGTATCTGTCACATAAACCGAAAGGATATAACTGGATAATTCATTCCAACCCTCTCAGCCTTATGCTCACTGGACATTCTCAGTCATTTGTGTTTTCACATTCCTCTCTATATGATTATCCTTAAAGAGATTTAGGAGGGGAGTTGGAATAATTCTGTAAAGCGCAGCATTCCCCAAGTCTATTAATATGTCCCTCTTCTTCTAAAGGTAGGGTACATAGGCATCAATATTCAGAGACTCCCCCCCCCCCCTTAGTATATTGATGGAACAATGTGTGATGGAACAACTGTGAGTTCACTCTTCCTGCCCACAGCTTCAACTTTCTTTCTCTTTTTTTTCTCAATGTCACTCCCTCTCCCTCCTTCCATCTAGTTCCACACATTTGCTCTCATCTCAGCTTAGTTCCATCCACAACAAAGGTTTGTCCCTATGACATTTCAAACACTGGAACAAAAAGAGGCAGTTAATTGCTAGGCCCACAAAAACAGGCTGCATCACTTTATTGTTATTTGACTACAATATTCATCTTTGTTCACTAGTCACCTCTAGGATGTGTTGGTGGCAGACTGGAGCTTGATATCCTAAGTAAATCTCATTCCTCTTTCTGTTCTGGGGAATCATGTTGTGAGATATGGTAGTTGGGGGAATGGGAGGGAAGATGAAAATGTTATTCTGTATAATCATTCTATCACTTTTTTATTTTAAAAAGTCAGTGATCCATTGGAAGATAGATATATTTTGAAGAATTAAAGACAATATATCAGTTCCATGCACTGGACAGACGAGGTGAGATGTTGTAAACTCAGCTATGTATATCACCAGAATGACACACTGGGACTTGTTAAGGATTTATAGTTTTCTTCCCTTTCTAAACTAAGCAAGAGATAACTGAACTAAGGCACATGTAAAGAAGTGTAGGAATAGTTGATACTTTTAAAGAAAATATTTATTCTATTAACAAAAATAATATAAATTATACAAGGGCTTTTGACCTTGCAGGTACAATACGTATAGTTATCAGATATTTATTTCAAGCAAGCCAACAGAAACAAAATTAATAAGGCCTAACCATTCTAACTGACACATTCCTAAGTAACTGATACAGAGATGGAATCTTCCGGCCCAGATGCGTTGGAGATGTAGTTACTAGCCTTGGCCTATCACAAACTACCCTCCTGAAGTATGCTTTCTTGACACAGGCTCAACAATGGAGTCATTCCCAACCGTCAAGACCCACATAAAGTGAGATACTCCCACTTCAAACTCCCCACTGCAGAAGCTCCTCCAACTGAACTCAGAGGCCTTTTTATATCCCTCTGTTGGAAGTTTCCAGAAGAAACTCTCACTCCTGCTCACTGATTGGCCAAGTGGGCCTTCCGCCAACTGTGATGTAATTACTCATGTGCATGTACTTCCCTCCCAGCTTAACTCTTTATTGCCTGATAGAAGTCTTCAAATGACTAGATGCCCAGTCATTACAGATATATATGTAGAGAATTCAGTCTCACCATCCTTTGTGTTAACTAAGCCTCATTCTCATCAAGGATGGCTGAGAAATGGAACAGAAGAATCACATGATGCTGATAAATCTTATTTTTTATATATAAAAAAGATCCTAACTAAAACAAGGTAATTCAGCTATCTAGAAAGGCAGCTATGTTATGAAAGCAGTAAGAGATATAAGTATATAAGAGAGTTAGCAATATAGCAAAAACACTGAAAAGCAAAGGATTGAGAAAGTATTGTTCTTCCCTGTTGTTAAAATGGTTTCTAATAAAATCTTCCCAGAGGGGTTACAAATAAGAAAGATTGCCCTCTATTTTATTTTATGAGTGTTTATGTTTTACAAGGTAACACTCAGTAGACATGTATACCATTTTATAGAAGACTTTTGAACTGTAGTCCTGCTCCATAAAATTGGCATTTCCATATCACATTGAATACTTGCAGACATACAGCTCCATTGATATATTAACTTGTGTCATATCCTTAGGATCAATCCTTTGCTCATAGGGCCAAGTTTGTGCCATGTAAATATTTACAAGCCAAGTGAGCAGCAGGGCATTGTCCAATGGTGTTGATGCACTTTTTTGGGACAGGCTGCCTTTGTACAAATGGACTAATGGAGAGCAGTGGGAAGTCATAGTTGCCCTGCATCTGAGTAGAAAAATGTCTCCATCTTTTCAGATACCCCATTTGTGTGGTTGGAGTCCCTATTGCTCAGTGGGACATCTCACACATTGTCCTGTTGTGCATTACCACATTTCCCTAACATAGTGGGATATTTTTTCAGCAATGTAGCTCTTCCATCATAAAATTATATATCATAACATATGAAACAGGATCGCAGCCAGAGATACTTCATGTAAATATATCTTATATAGGAGAGTGTTTGTGAGGCTTCATATATTTCATTCCTTAGTATACTTCCACATGGTAACCCTATATTGTTAGCCTCCATCCTCATCCTGCGCATGGAACTGAGAAAACAGCAATTGTATTGGGTGAAGCAATATTTGAACTGGAATGAGTGTAGCAATGTAATGAGTGAAGCAACATTTGAACTGGAAACTTTACATAGGACACTGTTAGGATAGATGGCAAACCCCTCTTGGGAAAAAGAAAAGAAAAGAATGAATTTAAATCATGAATGCATTTGTGCAGCCCTTGAGATCTTGTTGAACTGCAGCTCCCAGAAGTCCTTGTTAGCATAGGGAATGCTGCAAAACACTAGAAATTGCAGTACAATAACATCTCAAGGCCAACATAGTCATGCATTAAATAAATATTTCATATAAAACTGCCATTTTTTTTTCATTTGATTCATACATGAAAACAGAATGCAGTTTGGGACCTTCTTCCTTGTTCTTTCTAAGCATAAGAACTTGTGGAGAGACAATGGCAAAATGGAAGGTGCAGAAAAGCCAATTGAAGTCAGGCAATAAAAAGGAGGAGGAGCCATTAAGAAATGGAGTGTGCCATAAGCTGCTAGGAGTGCAGTAACAACTGCCAGGACTGCAGTTAATAATAATAATAATAATAATAATAATAATAATAATGTTTATTTGTATTTCCCGCCTCTCCAAAGATCGAAGCGGGATTACAGCAAAAGATAATACAAAATAGTACAGGTAATACACAAGATTAATAATAATACAGTCAATATGAAATATTAATACAATCAATACAATACTAATATTGAATTTATCAATTTCTATTAGCTCTCTAAAATCAGTTGATCAGTAGTTGATGAAAATAGTCAAAAGTGGAAAGTTGTTATAAGATTTTTATGTGATGTCTTGAAGGCCTCTAGAGTAGTGATGCAACGGATCTCTTCCGGAAGGCTATTCCACAATTTTGGGGCCATGGCTGTAAATGCTCTGTGGGAAGTTATCATTAATCTAGTGTTATGATGTTCTAATAAATACTTCCCTGATGTTCTAAGAGTGTGGGGCAAATTGTGTATGGAGAGGCATTCCCTCAAGTAACTCAGGCCCGAGCCATGTAGGGCTTTAAAGGTGATAACCAACGCCTTGTATTTAGCCCGGAAGCTAATTGGCAGCCAGTGAAGAGAGTTTAGCACTGGTGTTATGTGGTCAAATCTAGATGTACCAGTGACCAATCTGACTGCCGCATTTTGTACCAGTTGAAGCTTCCGGACTTGGTACAAGGGTAGCCCCATGTAGAGCACATTACAGAAATCTAAACGAGAGATTACCAGTGCAAGGACCACTGCTTCAAGGTCCTTTTGGTCCAGGTAGGGACACAGTTGGCATATCAGCTGAAGCTGATACCAAGTTAGAACTGAGATATGACCCATAATGGGATTCAGACTCCCATGTAAGGAAGAAAGTTTAAATGGATAAAGGAAGTCCAATGACATAGAGGAGTGTGTCACAGAATTGCCAGGAGTGCAGCTAGAAATAAGATTTCAGCCTGAATGGGATTCAGATTCCCACATAGGGAGAAAGGATTTTAAAAAGGACAAAAGAAGTCGTAGGCAAATAATTTAAACTGTTATGTTCTTTAAGCAGTGGAGAGCAAGTAAAGGGAAGGCTCAAACCCACCTTATTCTGTGGAAATGTAACTTGTGAATAAAGCTAGTTTCAGAAGATTTATACTCCTAATGAATGAGCTTTACTGGAAGGTGTGTACAAATAACTAAAACACAGTTGAAGTGTAACTGAAGTAACTGAGGGCCGGTACACTCTGGTGGTGAAACGCCACCCCTCTTTGCTGCACACTAGGGTTGCCATAATTGTCCACTAAAACCTGGGACAAAATGTAGAACAAAATCTAGACCAAACTGTAGGACAACTGCAGGACAAAACTCAGCCCAAAATGTTGGACGTTTAAGGTCCTCAATTTTTCTTAAATGCCCTACATTTTGGGCTGAGTTTTGTCCTGCAGTTGTCCTACTGTTTGGTATAGATTTTGTCCTACATTTTGTCTCAGGTTTTAGTGGACATTTATGGCAACTCTATGCAGCGCAGCATTGCCGCAGCAACCAAACTGTGGGGCAACAAGGCACAGCAAAAAAGAAGCCACCTAGAGCGGCTTAGTTTTTGCGATGTTGCAAGCAGGAAGGGGCGCCGCCAACACCACTTCCTATCAGTGACGTCTGGTCACTGTACGGCAGCGTCATCATCATGGTGGCCCCTGTATAGACTAGGGTTCCAGAGAGTGTGGTTGTTGCGCACTCTGGAACCCTAGAATTGGCGCTGCCATGCTGCTTCCTGCTCATGTGTACCCGGCCAGAGTGAACTGGAACAAAGTCAATTTGTAACAAGTGAATTGATGCACACGTTTTAACCACAAGCTTTGAGAACCAACTACCAAAAGAGATACCATCATAAGTTCTTTTGTAAATAACAGTTATTTTCTTCCTGTTCACAAAGGAGTGGTTGGAAGCGATTTACAAGTAACAACATCAAAAACACATGACCAAGTATATTAAAAACCCCTACTAGTAAAGAAACTGAAGAAAGTTGGGGGATCAAGGGTTTGAAAAATAGTTCTGAGGGAAGAAAAGCCTCAAACTATTTAGGAAAAGACAGGAGAGGAATCCTGTGTAACCTGGTGGTCATATAAAAATGAGAACTAATCTTCACTACAGACGAACAGAGGAAAAGCATCAGTGTCATCCTGTCTATATACAACATTGATTTTTTTTCCTGACGTCCACCTTGATTTAATAATTATCAGAAGTATGAAAGTACTATTTGTAGTGGTATTTATCACTTCACTATGACTGGAATCCTGTTTGTGACATATGTTCATGTGACTTGGAAGGTAGTCATCATCCCACCCAATATGGAAAGCAGCTTCTAAGCATCATAATAAGTTGCCACAGGAGATCTGTAAAAGTTGCCGCAGTGATGAGGTGGTGTCAGTTTTATTTCCTTTTTCCTCCTCCAGCTACAGTACTGCTCAGGTATCTCCTCTTCTCCCTCAGCCAGATAATGGACACAACACGACATACAGGCTTATCCTGGTGATTTTTAAATTGTGAATTTTAAATGCTGAATATTAGATTTGGATTGTTTTAATATGTGTACATTTTATTTGTCCTTTTAAACTGATGTGCATTTTAACAAGTATTTTAACTGATGTTCTTTGTTAATTTTTGTTGCCCTCCACCTAGATCCATAGCTAAAGGTGGGTAATTATTAATAACAATAACAATAATAATAATAACCGTCACCATCATCATCAATGGTAGAAAAATGCCAACTCACCTTGACTCTTTAGTGCAGTTCATGTTGCCTTTGTACCTACCTCTCAGTTGTTTGATCTTTCTGTATCTCTGTCTCTATATTGCCTTAAAAATATATTGCCTTAAAAATGTGCTTTATTTTCATTGCTGTAAATTAAAAGTTTTATTCTGCAGTGTGTGCAGATTTTTTAATCTACTGCATTATTATATTTTAATATTTTATGCTCTGTAAACTGTTCAAGGAATAATATTGTGGGTGGCTATTATCAATATGATAAATGGACAAGAACTTAGGAAACATAACAAGAGTTAATAGACAAATGTATGCGTTTCCTCCTCCATGACAGAAAGCTGTATCCAGTAAGCTTAAAGATTGAGTGTGGCTGAAGATTCTGGATATTTTGAACTCACTTTTTTAGTCTGAAAGGATTAAAAATGCACCTTTCCTGATTTAGGGCATGGAGCATAGTAAATTGATGCTTGGAGCTGGATGTTAAAAGAAGCATGCTGCAGAGACTGTGATTAATGGCACCTACCAAACTAGTCTCTCAAAGCAATATAACATGTAAGCTAATCAGAATGTTTATCTAACCATTCTTGATGTATGACATGTAAAAGTGCAGAGAAATGGCAATGAACACTGAGCTTCATAAGTAACATTTCACTTATTTAAAATGAGTGGGATTGCTTAATACAGTATTCTGGAGGTTTGGGTTTGTTTTTTTTAAACGTGTTTACCAAGTTTAATTAGTTCATCCTAGAACTTTCTGAATTAGTGTGGGAAAAGGGATGGATGAGATAGTAATCTGATACATTCAGAAGCCCACCCTCAAAAAAGTGGATAAAATGACTAGTTAAATAAACTCCCTATTCAGACTTTGGCCCAAAACACAAGGGGAAAATGATGCAGCTTCACGCTGTGTTGGCAGTGTGTCATTACATGATACACGCCCTGAATGTGGCCAGAAGCTGTGCCGAAGTGGCATCATTTGGAAAGAACTGGGCCAAGAAGGAGCAGATAGAATCTGGCAGCCCAGTTCAGGACCATGGCAATGGCCAGGATTGGGACCAGGCATGCGTGGTTATCATGGTCTTGATGTGAACAGTCCCAGAACACCATTGTGCTTCTCTTTTGGGTCCATCTGTTTTGGACCGTTGTTGTTGTTGTTGTTGTTTTTAGCATTTTACCATGGTGGCATGGAGGTGTGGGGGGTATATATATATAATTGTGTGACCCTTGGTTGAGAGGAAGTGATTTACATGTTAATCTCCATGTTGTTGTTTTTAGCACAATCATGCAAATAATCTCACTAACATAGTTTTTTGTGGGTTTTTCGGGCTATGTGGCCTACAACAACAAAAACAATAGCCCAAAACAGATGGGCCCAAAATAATAATAATAATAATAATAATAATAATAATAATTTATATCCCGCCTCTCTACAAAATGTAATCGAGGTGGCTTACAAGATTAAAATATATAGTTTGAACCCTCAACCCACCCACCCCCTTAAAATACAATTAAACAATGTAAAATTTAAAACATAAAACATACTTAAAAACAATACAAAACAAATGGCCGTAATAAAGTTGTTATTATTATTATTATTATTATTATTATTATTATTATTATTAAAACAATACAATAACTGTGGTGAAATCAGAGGTCACCAGTTAGATTTTCCTTCTGATAGCCAGAGAACTATTCAGGAAAGGCAAGCCAGAAGAGATCCGTCTTTCTAGCTCTTTTAAAGCTGTTCAGAGTGGTAATATGATGGCTCTCGTCCAGCAGGCCATTCCACAATCTGGGAGCAAAAGCTGAGAAGGTCCTCTGGGAGGTCGTAGACAAATTTTTCCCTGAGGATCTAAGTGTGCGGGGAGGATTATATGGAAGGAGGCGGTCCCGAAGATAGGTTGGAGTTTATTCCTGACGTTTCGCCAGCATCTGTGGTTGGCATCTTCAGAGAATGTGTTTGTTTGCGCAAATCTGTGGATGGCAAGCCTGGGCTTCCACTTACATTACTGATGACTGACATTCATTTTGAAGTGGCACAAACTATTGGGGAGGACATTCTTGCCAGATAAGAAGTAATTGCATGGGGATAATGATAAGATCCAGTTTCATAGTGGGAATGGCAGACCTTTGGGAATCAATTACCAACATGGAGCAAAGGTGCAACAGAAATCGGTTTAAAATGTAAGTGGGAATGAGCCCTAAGAAGTTATGACAATACCCTCCCCATCTGACAACACCATGAAGAGCTACATCCCTCATCTTACTGCCCCCCCAAAAATCAACTTGAGCCCCAAATGTCCCTGAACCGATCTAGGCTATTTTTGAACATTTTTGTCCCATTTCTGGACTCAACTCCATAAGAAGTCTTTTATTTACAATTTCTGACTTGCTTCTTATTTTTAAAAAAACGTGTTTTCAGGGATTATATGATTGTCCCTATTATGCATCTGGGCTGCACTATTCCTACCCCTGCAATAAGATACATCTGTTTTATTTATTTTGATTGCCCTAAGAAAATCCTATAAAATTCAAGGTATTGCCACAAGTCAACTGGCAGCTTCAGGGTTCATACAAACACATACTCTGCAAGCTTACAAAAAATGGAGTCATTAAAAATATGGAAAACAAACAAAACAAAACCCCATTAAAGCATCTTATTTGTTATTTATATATGTCATTTACAGAGTTGATGTATGAATTTGTGAGTAGTGCATCCTCAGGCATCCTAAATGATGTCAAACAGTAATACTGTCAAAGATTAGTTAAGATGAAGGGTTTGAATACCTGCATTACCACAACTTTATAAGGGGAAGGATTATTATACAGATATAAGGTGTTGTCACATTGCAGAATTAGTGCAGTTTGACACTGCTTTAACTGCCATGACTCCATCCTATGGGGTTTATAATGTCTTGTGGCACCACAGCTCTCTGACAGAGAAGGCTACATATCTCACAAAACTACAAATCCCAGAATCCCATAGCATTGAGCCATCACAGTTAAAGTGGTGTCAAACTGGATCAGTTTGCAGTGTAGATGCAGCCATAGTCTGTGTTACACATTATGTCAGTGTAGTTATTCTGACTATGGTGTGGAGTGCATATGCAACTTCCATCTCTGGGACATACAATATTGGGTACCTGGTTATTTTTAACCATCTGAGAGGCTGTCTTGGTAAGATGATAGGGAATGATTATTGATCACACACCCCCATTATAACATGGGCCAGTATAATTTTCCCCCTTAGCTGGAAGAAAATAACCCCTCTTTTTAGGAAAACTCCTCTCTCTTAAAATTATATTATCTTTGAACATATTCGAACATTTCATTGATGCAGGCATTTTGTCTTTCTTTCCAGAATTTCTGATAAATATTCTAGGGCTGGATAAACATTCTAGTTATTCATTGTTGCATACAAGAACTAATATTTTCTCATGGGAGATTTTTTTTTGTGTTTTTTCAATTATTTTTTCATTGTTTTTGTGCTGTTTAATTTTTTTTAATAAAACATTATTTAGCGGGGGGGGGGACCCTCTAGTTTTGTGCAAACAAACAACCTCCAGCCCTTGTTGTGTGTTAAAAAATATTTCTGCACAAGAACCAGTGTATTTCTTTTCAAAATTCATTGTTTTATGTGCAAAATGTTGTTGCTGTTGCTGCTCTTCCTGCTGTTGTTGACCTTTTGCTGTTGTTGTTTGGAATTATCTCTCAACTTACCATCCTCTTTCAAATAGTTCATTTGGAGAAAGAAGATGTTGCAGTTTTTTTGGTTGCCATAACAGGAGATGATTCCACTTTTAAAACATTACTTCTAATAACATTAAACTACCCACTTTAATATATGTTTCTAAGGTCTGTTGATTTTAGTTAATTAAAGGCAAAAGGACATTACCACTCCACAATGACACTTGTTTTGTGATTTCTCATTAGGTATATAGCACTATCCAGGTATTGCTTACTACATTTTCTTGAACAGAGGAGCAGGAAAATAATTACCTGGAGAAGTGGTGTAGTCTCCTTCTCTGCTTATTTTCAGAAAGAGGTGGAACAGCTACCTCCTGGGGATGCACTGAGCAGGGAGTTGGACAGAATGGCTTATGGGGCCTCTGCTAATACTATGGGGGAAAAATAGTTATTTGTTTTCCTTATGTGGAATGAGACATAAATTCCTGTCCATATGTGAACAAGATCCCTGATTTTTCACTCACATGAAGAGCCACCACAGAAAAAGGAACCGCTGTTCTTCAGATGTGTTGCTTTTATAATCATAGAATCATAGCACCGGAAAAGACCACAAGAGTCCAACCTTTTACCATACAGGAATACACAGTCAAAAGACTTCTGACAGATGGTCATCCAGCCTCTGTTTAAAAACCTCCAAAAAAAAAAAAAAAAAGGATACAAAAAAAAAGGACCACCACTCTCCAAGTCAGCATAGAGTTGACAGAGAGGGGTGTGCATATGCACTCTCCTGTTCCCACACTGAAGAACATGTCGTGATGCATGTACTTAGATCATATGGAGCCTCAGGCAATAGAGTTCTAGATATCTGAAGATGAAGTTGACAACAATGTGGGCTGTCTTTAATACTTTTTTAAAAATTCAGACAGTGCATTCAGCTATTTAATCTCTCCTGGCAGGTCATTCCACAGTCTAGAGCAGTGGTTCCCAAACTTTGTTCATTCAGGCATTTTGGACTTCAACTTCCAGGAGCCTTAGCTGGCTTGGCCAGCAGTCAGGAATATTGGGAGTTGAAGTTCAAAACAATTGGAGGACCAGAGTTTGGGAACCACTGGTCTAGAGGCAGCTGATGAAAATTTCCTCTGGGTGACTGTTGCAAGTCTAGTCCTGAAATAAATGTACTGCAGAGGACCTGAGTACATGGCGGTGGATAATATAGGAGGAGGAGATCCCAAAGATAATCTGGACCCAAACCATGTAGGGATTAAAAGTTAATATCCAACACTTTGTACTTTGTCGAGAAGCTAAATGGCAGTTAGTGAAGTGATTTTAATATTGGTGAGATATGCTCACTCCTAGATATGGCAACAATCAAACTGGCTGCCGGGTTTCAAACTAACATTGGACCCAAACAGACAGGCCAAAATAAATCTCCTTTGGGTCAGTTTGGAGGTATGCTGTTTAAATGATACATGCATCGTAAGAGGCCAGAAGCTGTATTGAAGCTCCGCTGCAGTCCTTAGAACTAGAACGTGAATTGACATGGCTTTCGACCTCTTTGGATGCATGCATCACTTAAACAGCATGCCTCCAAAGTGACCTGAAGCAGATTTATTTTGGCCTGTCTGTTTGGGCCCAGAGGTTTCTGAAGTTGGTACAAAGGTAGCCCAATGTAGAACACTGCAACAATTCAGCCTTGAGGTTACCAACTCATGCATTACCATCTTTAGGTCTTTGGAAATAGCAGCAAGACATAAACAAAGACTGCTAGAGTGATTCATAACAGTGGGATTCACTCTAGCATCATAAGTGGAAATTGCCTGTGTTTGCAGGAATGGCATAAGAAGAGCCATAGGAGGTACTGCTAAATATAATACAGCAGTGTTTTACTCTCCCTCATCTCCACTGCCTAAAGAAAAGAAAAAAGTGGCAGGAAATCAAATTGGGCTATATGTCATTTTAAGTAATGGGGCCCAAAACATTGGTGCTGATTATTCTTTGCTGTTCAGTGTTCATCTGATGTCAAAATATCATGAAATATGATGCTGTCTGCTATCCATGTATACTTCCTCCAAAGACAATGTATATCATAGGCTAAGAGTGATAGTTATCTTATAACGTGAGATAAGTATGTTACACATGGAAAGAGATGAAAGGAAAAGCCAAAGAAACTCAAGATAAATATAAATAAATGAAACATTCAACAGTTCTAGATCAGATTGTGTGTGCGTGTGTGTGTGTGTGTGTGTGTGTGTTAAAATCCTTCATCTGAAAAATCTTAAAGCAATTTTTGAGGCCATCACCCTGCCACCCTCCAAATAAATGGAGATTTCCATATCTGAAGACCCTGAAATTTTCTGCTGCCATGGAAACAAAGAGAATAAAATCAATGCAAGTACTGAAAATACACATTGATGACAGCAGGGATGAAGAAGAAGTGAAGAGCAAACCAAAGGAATAAAAACAAAGAATGAATAACAAAGGGCACTAAGTGCTATATTCTGGGGAACTTGTGTGCTCTTCTGCTGTATTATGTGGCCAGGAAAAGGAATATATTGCTGTAGAATGAGGTTCTGTATCTTCAAAATGTAGAACATAATACAGAGTATGAAAAGTTACTTTTAAAATTAATAAATTATCATTATAGTTGTAAATACTACCCACGTAAATTAGTTCTTTCTCATTCTCTCTGCTTTCTTGCTTTTCTTTTCTTTAATTAAGTAATTATAATACTTACCATTTGGTCTTTAAAAAAAAAAAAAAAAAAACTGGATGTTACAAGCCTGTAGGACAAACCATACTGTCATATCTAACTCATCATTGCCTCAACAGTCGCAGCTGAGCATGAGGCAACAGCATAGTGACCAGGTGTAGCACAAGCCAGAATTTGAAGCATATAATATCACCTCTCCATCAATAAAACCATAAAAGTAGCAACAAAATTAATTAATGATAGAGTTGCACCACAGAAAGAATGAACGTATTTCTTCTTAGGTTACAGTAGTAAAGTGTGATAGTCACCAATCCATTATGTCAGAATAGTATTAATTCCAAATAGCCATTTATAATTACAGTCACCCCTCCTAACTTGCAGATCTGGGATCCGTAGCCTTGAATACCCACAGAGGGCTCATGGGCACACGCTCATAGGCACGTGCCCCATTCAAGCCTATGGATATGCGCGAGCCTCCATTTTTGTGGGGGGAGCCAGGATTGATTCCCCCGCAAAAATGGAGGACCAATTGTAGTTATTTCCAAACTCTGTCAAAAACAAAGTAAATATCCTAAATAACACAGCAGGAAAGTAAACACATTCCTTCCTGCTGACCTGTGATTAGTGATCTTCTAGGATCTAGTAAACAGAGAGGCCCAAAAATCTGACTTCTAGTTACTTCAGGGGTGGTACATTCAGACATCGCATGCGCCCGGAACACCCAGAAGCTAGACTGAGGCCACCTTAGGTGGCTTGAAGCTGCTCGAAAAATGACTCTGAAACAGTACTCGTTGCCAGTGGCCCATTCGAAACCACTGCAGTGGCCCTCTTTAAGAGCAGGTCACATGGCCCTACACTGATTGAGGGCTGACCAGTGCTGGAGCAGCCAGAGGCAACCCCAAACTGCTGGTCTGCTTCACCCCCTTGTCATTATATCCTGATACAACAGGAACCTGAAAGATTCTCAACATTCTGAGAAAACTAATTTTTCATGTATAGCTTGATCATTTCTATTACCCCCCCACCCTTGCAAATAGTGAATAACTTGTGATACTATCCAGTGTAGCTTTGAAGTGAAATGATAATCTATATTAGCTCATAGTTTTCACAAAAATATTAGATCAGTTAACTTTATTAATTTAATTTTAAAACCCATGTGAAGAGAAAGTAGATCCCTTTTCGAAGATTGCCTAGTCTGCACCTGTCCACTGGTCAGTTGAACGGATTTCCTTAAAATCATTTATTCTTATGACTACACACACACACACACACAAATTGAGACATACATTTTGAACTGATGATCCCCTGCACATTGATGACAGTTTTACATAATATACTTGTATTTATTTATTTATTATTTATTTTATTTTTATCCTTCCTTTCTCCCAAGTTGGGACTCAAGGCGGCTCACTGTCTGTCTGTCTGTCTGTCTACATATACATATATACACACACACATTAAAACAACACTTTAAAAACAATTAAAATAATCCAATTACAACAGTGAAAAGTTTTTAAAAATACAACATACAAAATTTAAAATATATAAGGTTAAAAATAATTGAAACCAAGGGAGTTCCACAGGATGAGTGCAGCCACTGAGAAAGCTCTCTCATCTTATACATTGGGCTTGGTGAGCAAACAGAAAAGCTTTATGTCTATGGGCCAATAAGGATATTATAATTTAATTTTCCTCTACAATAACACTTGAAAACCTTATCAACAAACACTCATCTATACAAAATAGTTTCAAATCGACACATAGAAAATGGAATATAAATTGGCTGGGACAGCTAGCAAAGGAATTCCCCATTGTCTGTTCCCTTTTGATTTATACTATCAGATATTTAATGCCATTTCTCTTAAATCTGGAATATAATTTCCCAGAGGATGTTCTCTGGGTTTTAGAAAGAAAGTCTATTTGGTCAACATATATTCACTAAATAAATGGGCCATTTCATATACTTCAAAAGCCTCACATAATTTACCAGAGGCTCACTGCCATGTGTTTTATTTATTTATATTTTTTAAAGTCAATTCAGAGTGTAAAGCATTTGTGTTGTTTTTTTAAATTCATCTTTGACAAAAATACAAATTCTGCATCAACTTTTGGAATGATATTCCTTCAATCTAACCTTCATGATTACAACTCTTGCCAGTGGTCCCTTTCACCTAGAGCATGGCTAGTATAAATCCGGTGGCCACTACCAAATAGTCAATCAAAACCTCATTTTTCTGATCCTGGTAGGTCCAGTAAAGAAATTTAACAATGCTAATTGTCATGGAGCTGTGTATTGGTTTCTTCTTCAGTTTGAAGTCTGATGTGTGGCTTAGATCTGGCCCAACTCATTCTTAGATTGATTTGGACCGCAAACAATCTAATCCAGAAATCAAATCCACACCAAGCTTCAAGAATTCTGTTTGCTACCTTCCTGATTTGACTTGCACATGGCTATATGAGTGTGTGTGTAAACATGTGTTTTCAAGTTGCCTGTTGACTTAAGGCAACCCTGTCAATCTCATAGGGTTTTCTTAGGCTTTGTCTGAAGAGTCAAAACACCTGCCTCCCCCCCTTGTTCAACTGTTGTCCTCTTCAGAATATGCAGGTCCTAAACGCTGGTTCTGATGTGAGCAGTCCACTGAAATCAGGCATGTTCTGCACCAGAACTGGGGTAAAACAGTTTTAAAAACATTTTAAACACTTACCTGTTACTCCAGACCTTCCAGCAAGATTCAGAGCTGCAGCTGTCTGCATAGGCATCCTACTGAACTGCCAGTCACTATAACTCATTCTGGGATCAGAATAAGGTGCCCAGCATATGATCACTGCTGGGTGTCTCATTATGACCACATAGGCAAGTCCTTTTGCAATGGTGGTGGACATGACAAGTGGCTCAGTAGGAAGTCTGTGCAAACAGTCAGCATGGGATGGGAATGACGAGCCAGGTAGCAGAATCAGATCAGAGCAGCTGTGAAAGCCAGGATACTCTGGGGCAGCCCAGAGTATCCTGGCCCATACAGACACAGCCTTTAAGGAATACTCAGAAGTGGTTTTGCCAGTTCCTTCTTCTGAAACAGACTACAGCACCTAGTATTCATTGGCAGTCTGCCATTCAAATACTAACTAGAGCTGACCCTGTTTATTTTAAAATCACATCTGAAAAAGTTTGGAAATGCCATAGATGCCATACACAGAATTAAACTAGGCCAGTTTGAGACAAGTGATTCCAAAGGTTTTTCTGTGAGACACTTGTTAAGAACAATAAAATGAAACAAAACCATATTTTTAAAAACTGTTGGCTTGCTCAATCTTGGCAGTTGTATTTATCCTTCAACTTTCCTTCTAAAATATCAATCAGATAAGTGTGCAATTTGCATCCATGTGTATGTCTATGTGTAAACAACAGGATTCCATCCATAATTTACGGCTTGTTTTTGTTTGTTTGTTTGTTTTTTAGTTTGTTTGCCCACTGATGTTTCTTTTGAGTAGTTATATTAATATGGTGTTTGGGTTGTGTAAAATTGTACTGTCTTCTTGTTGTTGTTGCATTTAAGTATCTTTTGTGAGCCACCTTGAGTCCAATTTGAGAGAAAGGCAGCATATTAAATCAATGAGTAAATACATTCACAAGTATATGAAATGAATGGCTAACGTGCACAAGGGAGAACATGTGAACCCTTTGGGCAGCATCTCAGTGTCATCCATATGTACCCAAATCTCTATTGATCTCTTTTGATCCCTGGCCACACTCTATATGGAAGACTCAGAGCTTTGAAATAATCAATAACAAAAACAAGTTCATTTTCTTGGTAAAAATGGGGGAACAAGTTGCAGCTCTGAACTAATGTAAAAAAAAGGGAATGAAATTAACAGTTTTTGGTTACTTGTTAAACTTACTTTTAAAAGGCATTTGACAGGAATTTTTCAGATTATTAATACCAAAGTTTTCCTTTGTTAAAGATAATACAGAAGAGTAATGAGGTGAGCATCACAAGTTAGTTTTTAACTTCCATAATGAATAATGACAACTGATCACATATCGAACACTGAGGTAACTTTCCAGGACAGTGGGAGGACTAAAGACTAAATAGAGTTAATGCTGTTTCCACTATTATTGGCCTTAGAAAGAGCTTGGCCTCATATTCCACTTGTTGTGGAGCTCCCTAAGAGGCTTTAAAAGAAATACTAAAATACAGTTTACAGCAGCTGCTGAGAACTTGTTCAAAGAAACACATAAACAAAATAGAAAGGCACTCTGCTCTTCAATGAGGAAATGATAAAGGTGCGGGTAGGAAAAGTGACTGAGCTGGATGGAATAGTGAGCTTTCCAGAAGGTCAGATTAAAGGCAACCGAAAGTAAAACAGTGTATTACAAAAAAGAAGAGAGGATAATGATAATGATAATATAGGAAGAAATCAAGGCACTTTTCCCTTTTCTATGTTGATGGGATTTGGAAATTCTTTCTTAATGATTCACATTAGTGGATCCTATTAGCAGTGCTCACAAAAGTTTAATACATAAGGGGATGTAGACCCTTACATTCTGCCATGTGCATATTCACGCTAATTTTTGCAGGAAATCTCTAAGACTTGGCACAGTCCTAAAAATCAATTAGCTCATGTGCTTCTAAGCCAGAACTTGGAGTGTAATCCCTCCTAAAACTAGATTTTACCATTCATTATAAATAAGACAGGTAATTATGGAATTTGCACTTTCCCAACCAAGTCTGAAGCCATTCAAGAGATTTACCTGATTAGCAACCTTTAAAAATATATTTGTAGAACTGTAATTCTTCTCCAATTTATGACCAGGAATGATTGATACATTTTAATAGGTTGCAGATCTGGGGATAATTAATTTTTATAATGTTTTACTTTATTGGCAGCTCATGTGCTGCCGTTGGTTCTGTGAGCTGACCCACGTTTTATTACAACTTCTATGTGTGATTTTAAATTGGTATTGACATGTTTGTTTGTTTTTTTGGTGGCATCATCCCTGGTCCCTGTATCATTCTCCTGTTCCAGGAGAAACAGATGTTTAAGAAATGCTATTTTCTGTCTGTTTTCACTTTTATACTAGGAGGAAAAACTTCAGTTCTTGTATTTTTGCATCTCAAACAGATGTTGAAAGATGAGTTATGCCAGCATTTTCCAGACAATTCTTTTTTGGGAATCTTTCTGATTCTCACCAGCAAAAATGACCACTTTCCAAAATTACCTTATAACCCTTTAAAAAGGTTATTTTCATCCACAATATCCTAGGATACAAAAAACTACAATCATACTCTAAAAAGGAAAGGAAAGGAAAGGAAAGGAAGAAGTTGTGGCATGGATTAGTATTTTGAGCTTTTCTTTCTCCCTAAACTGTTGAAATGGTCACAAGATAAGGGAGAATGATTTCCAGAAGCCATTTGCTAGCAGCAGTATAAATCTTAAGGCTCGGGAATGGCATATCTTCCTACCATGTGTGCATACATGTGAGAATATTGTAGCAATTTGCAAGGTCCAAGCATGAAAATGGCATATATTGACAAGCACAGGAATGATCTTCTGGTTCAGGTTCCCTCTTCCATCATGGAGAGAACCTGGATAACTCCAGGTGACACAACCCATCTATCCTGTTTTATGATGAAATGATCACATCAGCAAGGCCAGTTTTCAAATATATTTGTGTGCATAGGTATCTATTGTCCATTAATTCAGGGATTCATGCTTACCTTGAAAGGGATTAAAACAAGCTTTTCAATGAATGTTAATCTTTCAGTGAGAACATGTTCAAAAAAGGGATAGAAGTTATGTGTTCTCTTTAAAGGAAAAATGAACAGCAACCATTATGGTTATATTCAGACTCAGGAAGAAAATATTAGATGACCCTGATGCAAGCATTGCAGTCAGCAAAAAAACCACAAAATCAGCATGTGCTTTATAGACTATAGCAAAGCCTTTGACTGCATAGATCATAAAAGGCTATGGAATGTCCTTAAAGACATGGGAGTGCCAGCACATCTGACAGTCCTGATGAGGAATCTATACTCAGGAGAAGAGGCTACTGTCAGGACAGAACACGGAGAAACAGAATGGTTCCCAGTTGGTGAAGGGGTCAAACAAGGCTGTATCATTTCACCCTACCTGTTCAACTTGTATGCAGAACATATTATAAGAAAAGCAGTCTTGGACATAGAAGAAGGAGGAGTGAAAATAGGAGGAAGGAATACCAACAATCTAACATACGCAGATGGCACCAGAGTACTAGCAGAAAACCTCACAGACCTGGAGCACCTACTAAGGAAGATCAAAGAAGAAAGTACAAAGGCTGGTTTAATGTTGAACATAAATGAAAACAAAAATAATGACCACCAAGGACCTTCTCAAGTTCAACCTAGACAATGAAGAAAAAGAAATAGTAAAACAATCCCCATACCTGGGATCAAACATTGATAGAAAGGGGGACTGCAATCAGAAAATCAGAAGAAGATTAAGAATGGAGAGAGTGGCTATGAAAAAACTAGAAAATATTATAAAATGCAGATATACAATTCAGCACAGAAGTTAGAAAGTCATTGTATTCTCTGTTACCATGAATGGATGTGAGAGCTGGATAGTTAAGAAAGATAGGGAAAAAATCCATTCATTTGAGATATGGTGCTAGAGAAGATTGCTGAGGATCCCATGGACAGCCAAAAGGACAAACAAATGGGTGCTAGAGCAGATCAAGCTGGAAACCTCCCTGGAAGCCAAGATGACCAAACTGAGGCTGTCATGCTTTGGACACATCATGAGAAGGAAGGACTAATTGGAAAAGACAATATTTCTGGGAAAGGGAAGCAGGAAGAGAGGAAAGTCACATGCTAGAAGGATAGATTCTATTAAGGAGGTTATGGATATGAGGTTGCAGGAGTTAAGCAGAACAGTGGAGGACAGAGGGTCTTGGAGATGTCTCATTCATAGGGTAGCCATGAGTCGAGATCAACTCGAGGGCAGTTAACAACAACAACAAGGCAATAATACTCTTCAAGAACTATAATTCCTCTAAGAACTGCAACACTCTGAAGACAATTGTGAGAAAGCTAGTTGAAAACTTCACCTTCTTTCATTTACCAGTTGTGTTCATAATTGGGTCTGTTCCCCATCTCCTTCAGTCTCCTGCCACACAGATGTACTTGCCTTCACTCTGGGAGCTGGGAGTGACTTTAATGGTTCTATAATTTGGAGTGGATACCTGCCATTAAAAATATAATAATGCAAGGCAAATGTTAAGGCAGCAGGCATCCAAGTTGGAGACAATGCAGGTGGATCAGTCGAGGAAACCATAGCCTGAGGTTGTAAGACTGGAGCAGAACTATTAATAATAAGGTCTTTTTGGAGGTGTCTCATTCTCGTCCTCAGTTTCATGTGAGTATAGAAAAAAGCTTATGCATACATAATCAGAGAAGGAGGAGAAAGAGGGGGAACAAGAAACAACAGCAGTTGCTCAAAATTGTTGTTTTAGAAAATGGTAGACCAAAGGAAGGAAGAGATACTGAATATTTTTACTACTTAGTGCTAAAAGAACTTTCCCCAGTAACCCCTTATTGGCATGCACCATCCCATCCTTGTTTTCTAATTTGTGAATGGCAGTGTGTTTCCAATCCCACAGAATGTCTGCCAGCCACTGGGGAATTGTATTTGCTGCAATCAACCTCTCTTTCCATTTTGTCCACCTTTTATTTCTCTCCCATTTCCTCGTTCCTCCTTGTCCAAATGCAGATATGAAATGGGTGGGTTTTTGTCTTGGATCTAGGACTATGTTTTGCCATAGTTACAGTCAAATCAAATTTCTGTTTTGGTCCCCAGCTCTTCAATTCCACTTGAGAAAGAGCCGATCTTGAATTTACATGGAATTATTATTTGTCAATGGACAATTATAAGCCTAATACTTCTGTACTAGTTATGGAGAAATTATGCAGTTGATACTGTCCTGCTAGTTATTGAGAAATTATGAATTGGATGCTCCTCTACTATTTGTTATGGGGAAATTATGAGTTCAACACTTTTTTTACTGGAGAGGGACAAGGCGGCTGATTGCAGTGACAGCCAAGTGTGCATTATGCTAAGTTGTAACATCTAATTTTAGCATATTCTTGTTCCATTACTTTCAGTGGGAATTGCAACTAACCTTTACTGGATTGTACCCACAGGAATTTAATTTGTGATTAATGTACTCTGCCACATCTCTTTGCAGACTGTGCTTGTTATATGATTGCTTTGGGAGACTTCTCACTGTTTGACCCCATTTTTAGTAATAGCAGATAATATTTCACATTTGGCAGTGTCATCCTATTTATTCTGCAGCATGTTTCTTATCTCTATATGAAATTATTTAAAGAGAAAAAAAGACTAAGAACAAGCAGCTGCCTAGTCCCATAGCACTTAATGTTTTATCTGGAGATGAGAAATAGGCTACTGACTTACTTTTTTTAAAATAAGTAAGTACAAGAGTGATTCCAAGTATTTCAATTGTCCATGTACTGTAAAACTGCAGATTTTGACTTCTAAATCCCTTCATGACTCTGAAATGGGGTATGTGAATAACTGTCTACCACCACGAGTGCCTGTTTGTAGACTAGGAATGCCATTTGATTCATTTTTTTTTTTGAAAGACACAGACTTTCAAAATTAGAATCCATAATATAGACCATTTTCTTCAACAATGGCCCTTTTCTAGGTACCTGAACTATCTGAAGTCTGAGATTATGGAATAGTCTCCATAAGAAAGCCTGTGTGGCTCTTGTTACTTAAGTACCGCTCCCCCCCCCTCCCATACAAATCTTTTTTGGGAAGCCTTTAAATCTCAATTTCTTTCCTCTCAGATGAAGTTTCTGATATCCCCATTTTTCATATTTGCTTTAATGACACTATTGTACAGTCATCTCTCCACATTTACAGCTTTGACTTTTGCAGATTTGATTGTTCACATATTTGATTAATATGTTCTCTCTAGGAATCACTAAATCCTCTTGCATGACTCTGTTGGAAAATTGACCATACAGTCACACAGGAGGACCTAGAGATTCGAAGAGAAAACACTTCTCTAGGCACTTGTAGGTCCTCCAGCACAATTCTATGTTCAGTTTCGGCTGAATGTTGAACATAGAGCTGCACTGGATGACCTGCAAATTCCTAGAGAGGTGTGCTCTAAGGGGTTTTTTTTTTAAAGTGTTTTTTATTGCTGTTTTTCCCCCAGTTTCACGGTACTTTTACTGGTGCTTTCTTTTCTTTTCTTTTCTGGTTTTTTTTTTTTAAATCTGATTCTGTAAGCTCTTTGAAAGGATGGGGTAAAACCCACATTAATAACTAAATAATCTAGCAAAATCTACAAAGCAGGACATACCTTTTCACCAGTATTTCAGACCATGGTTGTTCTGATACAGTTTTGAAAAGTGACTCTCATACTCCCTCAGCCAGAATGACCAGTGCCCCCCCCCAAAAAAAACAAAAGTCATTTCCCCAAGCTCTACTCTCTGATTAGGAAGAGTGGGAGGAATAGTATCCTCCATTTTTAAGAGTTTAAAACATCGCCTTTCAAATTCTTCTGTCACAAGCATTTACACACACTGGCTACCGAGCTAAGCCAAGCCCACAGCTGTTTAAAAAGACACTGCATTCAATAAACTCCACAAGCGTCTATGACCTGTGCTGTGATCTTTGAATACACATCTTTCAATTTAGATCATAAAGCAAAATATATAAACAGCAAATAAGAGATGACCCAACATCAGCCAGAAATTGCTTTTCAGACATAAAGAACATGAACATTTGCTGACCAACTCATTGAAAAATGAGACCAGACACAGAGACCTGGATTATAAAATGGACAGCTTTATTTAACTAAACTTATTTAAACTTATTTCTTCGGGAACTGCAAAACCAGGGGGGAGAACCTCTTGTGGGAACAACAGGAGGATGGTCAGATTTTTGAGCAATTCCCCAGCTTCCCCTGGGCGAAAACACCTGAGCCGCAAGGGCAATCCATAAGTGGGTTGCTCCCCGGCCTGCCCACATCCAGAAGGCCAATCCAAGGTTCCTCCACTTAACTCACAAGACTTAAGTGAGGGCTTAAATCTCAAGCCAGCCCCAACACAAGTCTCTTTCTCTTCGTGTTTAATCGCAAGACCTAAAAGTCAGTTCCAAAGACCTATCTTCACCCTTTAGGAGGATACCGAGGTGTTCACCTGGACCTCTATCTCCCCTAGCCTATGCGTGGAATCTATTTATGATCACATTCCAGGACAATTGTCAAAGTCCCCAACTAACAGTGTGGGGTAGGCAAAATAAACCTTGGAAAGTGGAGAAAATTCCTACCCTGCTCTGAAGCGATAAGAAATTAATCTCACACTGTTGTTGAGGCAGGAGGTTAGGTCAGTGTTTGCTTTAAACTGAGAGGGGACTGAGCAGGCAAGGCACAAGCAGGCTAAGCCTCATCCTCCTTCTCTCATCGGCACACAGAGCATGCCATTGTTATTTAAAATTGCTAGTCTTGCCAATGAGAGGCCAGCAAAAGCATCTCCCCAGCCCACAAGGTCAGGGATAAGTATTGCTAACTAACTCATTGAATAACGAGACCACACATAGAAAACGGGGTTATAAAATGTGTCAACATTGCCAACCATAACAGTGTAACAAAAGGCCATATCTCACTAATGTACCACATGTTGTGGATGGCCTGCATAACTAGGGCCTTGCCCTTCAACAAACCTGGATCACTGACTTCTAAATGTATCACCAATATATGAGGGGGTAGAAACTGGCCTTGGTCAAACAACATCTGCAAGTGGCCATGCCACCACAGGCCACGTGTTCCTTTCCATTCAGTGATGGCCCCAGCTGACTTCCGAAATGGCACTTCCTGGCTTGGCGGGCTGCCCAGAACACCATGCTGTATCTGCAGATCCACACATTGTGTCTCATCACAGGGTCATATTTGTGACCTTTGTCTTACTGATGCTATCACATCACTAGTCAGAACAATGCATTTTCTCTTCATACTTCTTTCACTTTCTGATGTTAATTTTCAATATTTTTGTTTGTTTTCTTGTTTGTTTGTTTTGTTTGTTTGAGGGGAAAATTGCTGTGGAGATCCTCAGTTAGACATTAATGGGCTTTATGCAGCCTGGTAAGCTTGCAGAGAGAAAGTTCTGGTTACTCTGACAGGTACAGTGCTTTCTGGAGAATTCACTTGCCCTTCCTTGATGACTACTATGTTTCACCTAATCCCTTTCCCTTCAGGACTGGCTACTGAGTTTCAATCCACTACCTTGGGCATATGCAAACATCCACACACATCCTTCTGTTTATGCTGTCACTAGAACTTTTATACAAATCCAGTTCTCAATATCACAAGAGGGGGTATTCTTTGCCTAAGGAACTCCTGTGAAAGTCATGGGACACCACAAGTTGGCAGGTGACTTGAAGGCAGACACACAAATGATCTACTGCAATATCTTTGACCATAGACTGTGTTCATGCCTTTGAGAAAAAACAAAAGATTGGTACTGTTTACCAAAGGTAACACAGAATATCTTATTATTTATAATCTCATGTATACTTCTATTTGATGCCGCACCACACTCCTGCACCAAAACACCTGATTACAAGTTATATCATGTCAGTGATATCCTACAGAAGGATATTCTATCTTTTTTTATACCCTGTCCCTCATATTCATTCTTAATTATATCAGTCTTGAATATACTTTTCTTTTAACTTACAAAATGATTTTTCTGAACTGTCTTTTCTTACCTTGCCGCCCCCACCTTCCAGTCCTTATCTGACTCTTTCATCTTCACTCACACCACACCATTCCAGACCACATCTCTCTCCCCCTCACTTTCAACGCATTTTTCTGCCAATCCTCATTCAAATTCAAATGTACACTACCTGTCAGTCTTGTCACTCACACAGTCTTGTCAATGATACTTGTCAACCACTTCCCCCAAACCTCTGACTGTATAAATGCATGGTGCATATCTTAGTTTATAATGTATCATAGCAACTGTATCTGCTGTGTCTTCTGTTGCAGCCACCTTCTCAGTCTTAGGGGAAGAGGACATACCAGGGAGTTCAAAAGATAAAGGAACAAACAAAATAAAGTCCAACTGTAAGAGAGAGAGGGGGGGGGTACTGAAATTGTGAGAGATAATAAATAATAATAATAATAATAATAATAATAATAATAATAGAGTTTATTTTTATTTCCTGCCTCTCTAAAGATCGAGTTGGGATTACAGCAATAAAATAATACAAAGTAATACACAATAGTACAAGATGTTAATACAATCAATTAAACACTAATATTGAATTTAGGAATTCCTATTAGTACTCTAAAATCAATTTATCAATAATCAGTGGTCAAATTCGAGAGTGGGCTATTGTCATCAACTTTTATATAGAATCTGGTGGATAAGCCCGTCGGAAGAGATCTGTTTTGAGTGCTTTCTTAAATGTCTCTAGGGTGATAACGCAACCGATCTCTTCTGATAGGCCATTCCATAATTTTGGGATTGCTGCTGTAAATGCCCTGTGGGAAGTTGTTATTAACCTGGTGCTGTGATGTTCCAATAAGTACTTCCCTGATGTTCTGAGAGTGCAGGGCGGACTGTGTAGGGAGAGGCGTTCCCACAAGTAACTCGGTCCCAAGCCATGTAGGGCTTTAAAGGTAATAACCAATGCCTTGTATTGTGCCCGGAAGGTAATTGGCAGCCAGTGGAGAGATTTTAATACTGGTGTTATATGGTCAAACCTAGATGTACGAGTGACCAATCTGGCTGCCACATTTTGTACCAATTGAAACTTCCAGACTTGGTACAAGGGTAGCCCCATGTAGAGCACATTACAGAAATCTAAATGAGAGATTACCAGTGCAAGTACCACTGCTTCAAGGTCCTTTCGGTCCAGGTAGGGATGCAGTTGGCGTATCAAACGAAGTTGATGCCAAGCACTCTTGGCAGTCAGAGACATGGAGAGATCGATTTGAGTGCTATCAGCATACTGATAACACTGTACCCCATGCTTCTGGATGATCTCTCCCAGCGGCTTCATGTAAATATTGAATAGCATTGATGACAGTATCACGCCTTGAGGGACACCCGATATGAGCTCCCTCTTGGACGAATAACTGTCCCCAAGCGACACAATCTGGACTCTGCCCAAAAGGTAGGACCTGAACCACTGTAAAACAGTACCCCTGTTCCCTAACTCCCTCAGGCGTTCCAGAAGGATACCATGGTCTATGGTATCGAAGGCCACTGAGATGTCCAAGAGCACCAGCAGGGTCACATTTCCCCTGTCGATGCCCAGACGGAGATCATTGACTAAGGCAACCATGGCAGTCTCAACTCCATATCCTGCCCTGAAACCAGTTTCAAATGGGTCTAGATAATTGGTTTCATCCAAGATAACCTGGAGCTGGAAGGCGACTGCCCTCTCGATCACTTTGCCCAAGAATGGTAAAAGGAAGACAGGTGAGATAGAGGTGAGCTTTCTTCTTCATGGGGGTCCCTAACAGATTCTTGGCCGAAATGGCACCAGAGCGAGATAGTGTTCTTTATTTTCTTGGCAGAGATAACTATGTGGGCTGTTGAACAATGATAATACCCACATCAAATGAGAAATCTGAGTTCCAGTTTCCCACAGGATGATGGTGAGTTTTTGAGAATGAAAAAGTGCATTTGCCTAGGAGGGGCGCCGCCAAAGTAAACCACAGAAACTTATCTTGGAGGAAAGGCCACAACTTTATTAAAATGGCAACATTAACAACAACAGCAATCGTATAGAGTTGGCCCATAGCATAAGGTCATAATCTGGACAATCGGACAACACTCTGGTTGTTCGATGACAGCAACGGCCGCCATCAGCCGAACATTGGGATGACTTAGGGGCCATGGTATGCCATAACCAGCCATCTGGATGTATATCTCGATAGCCCCTAGTCACCAGGCAACGCCAAACATTATGGCCCCCTCAATGGCCACAACATATGCCCTCAGCGTACCCGTGTCTGCAAAGTCTCCTGCTCCAGTGCTCCGCAGCCCTGGAGACCACTCATCCCAGATCATGGCCTATGCTCTGCCCAAAGTTGTGACAAGCAACACCAACCCGAGGGAGGGAGGATGGGGAGCCGAACAAAATGGCCCCTAACATCAGGCCGTGCAGCCTTATAAAGGCCTAGCAAGGGGGAGGGGCCAGGAAGAGGTTGCTCCTCCCGCTCCAGGCTGCACCAATCAGCATCCTGGAGGACAGGAAGGAGCAACCATAGAGAGGCCCTCTCAGGGTAGAGAGGCCTCTCCCCACCAAAGCTCCTTCCTCTCCCTCCCAACTGGCTCAGCCGGCCCCGGACGCCCAGCAAGGCATGCTGGGGCACTCTGAGGTGCGCAAACAGCAGCAGCAAAGCGCGGCCTCCCTGCAGCAACGCGGCTGGGTGGGTGAGCCCGCCTGCCGTCCTTTCTCTGGGTTTAGCATCTAACATATTCTGGTTTCCAGGGAGTCCCGCCTGCCGTCCTTTCTCTGGGTTTAGCATCTAACATATTCTGGTTTCCAGGGAGTCATTTCTAAATCAAAACCTGATTTCTTTGCCTTCCCTTCTCTTCCCTTCCCTCCCCACTCCCTTCATTGCACACATTAGCATTGCCTACTCTATAGTAACTGATATTAAAATGTCAATTTCACTTAGTACAATCATATGCAGTTCTGCTTAGAAAAGCTCAATGTAAATTTGTTGTATATTTTCAAGTAGCCATAGAAAATCCTGTGATAGGGTCCCCTTAGTATCACCATATATCAGAAATGACATGAAGACACATAACAACAACAACAACAACAACAACAAAGCTTAGATTGCACACCTAACATGGGGTAGCATAAAAGCAAAGACAACAAACAACACATATTGCGATTGGATGGTGATACAGTTATAGTTGCACTGGTTAGATATTAAATAGTTCTTTGTTGGTCAAAGCCAGCTTGCTATACAGTACTCTTCCCAGCCTCCCTGCTGGATAGCTCAGTAGAATGATAAGATAAGGGGACTCCTGGCAGTGTGGGCCAAAAAATAAAACTATCTTCATTTTTTTAAAAAATTGCAAGAAAATACTGGTTAAAAGTATCATGGAAGGTTTGTTTTATAAAGAGAAATAATAGTTAATGTGGTAATAGAATAGAATGAAGAAAAAGAAACATGCAAATGGACAGCAGCCAGAAACAGACAGATTGGTTCATCCTACAATACATCCCAAATGGATAGAGACAGGGAGGAGGAGGAGGAAAGAACCTTGTAAGGGATGCTGGGGGGGGGGGGACTGTTACTGGCACATATCCACCTTGTCAGATGTTTCACATCTTAATGGCCAGATACATGTAGCTACACACACCATTTGGTGGCCTGGTGGTTCATAGCCTGGACACATTCTAAAACAATCTTTTGCCTCATGACCTTCTTGGCAAAATTCCTACAGGCGTCACTAGAGTCCATGTTTTATTGACTTGCTGCTAGCTTATTTTCAGTCACAAGTCTTCTTCTGTTTAGTCATTCTTCACCTTATTTATATTTCTGCCCAATCCCATTTAACCTTTAAACTGACTTTAAGACATGCTGGTCCTTTATTAATAATGGTGGTGGGGTACCAGAGGCCTTTTGCTTGGCTTAGCAGGACTGACCTTTAAATGAGTTGTCCTCACATCACATTTTCCCCCCACTACTGTGCTACTCACATAATTTGCCACATTCAAATAGAGAAATAAGAATACAGACAGTCTGGTTTCTTGATATCTTGCTGAGTTTCCACCCCCACTGCACAGCCTTCTGTTAATTCTGTTCTGTTTGTTGGATTTAAATGAGCACATGTGGATTAGAAAACAACCTTCAGGATTAAAAAAAAAAAGCATTTGGCACGTCACAATGTTTTCTAGGTATAAAAAGTACAGTATGTAAGCTAGGGATTCCAGCCAATTTTGATGAGGTACTGCTCTGCAGCTACCTCCATATAAGCTTTGGAGAAAAGCAGCAACAAAGGATATTATTTACAAAGCTTTAAAATACAAAGAGAGACTTCTGCAAAATAGACGTTTAGAAAATAAAAAACAAGCAACTCTTCTCTTTGGTCTACAGTTTAATTGACTTCAAGGGGATGAAATTGGCTTGATGTTCAAATAGGGATGCTTGAGGAATTTGATCTTTGCAAATGCTAAAATGAACTGGCCCAATCTGTTCCTCCCAGACTAATGGGCAGATTGGAAAAGTTTCCCATCACATTTGGGAGTCCCTGAATGCTCTGACTCAGCTCTGGCCTCAGCCAATACAACAAAATATGTTTACATGTATATATTTTGTGAAAAGAGAGTTTTGTCTTTTGAGCATCTCTTGAGAGAGAAAACAATTTAAATACATATTTAAATGTATATAAGAATCCACCTTTCATGCAGATTTTAAACAAAATATATAAATTAATATGGACACAAGATGAAATTACAAGTGTTCATGTGTGTAATACAAATCAGTCAAAGATAGATTTTCCCATACTTACATATGTCAACTATACTTAATTTCTTTCATTCTTTTAAGTATTGGATTAAGAAAAAGATCTCTTATTTAAATGTTTTTAACCCAGTTATTCCATATTGTCACATAGTTGAACTAACATGTGATTAATATCATCAAATGTTCGGTGTGTGCCAGAGTTTGTTTGTTTATTTCCTTTTGCGGGGAAAAAAGGCATTTCCCATAATTGATTGCTCTCATAGTTAAGTAATGACCGCTTGAAATTTTATACCTTCAAGTGATATTCACACTCTGTATAGAAGATAGAAAATCTTAAAGGTGTAGATGTTTGAACAATCCACATATGTATATGAGACCTTTGTATGTGAGATCTCATCAAAGAACTCTGTCTTAACTTAACAACTGACATTTACTAGTGTTATGACATGTGGCAGCCATTCACATATGGGTGAATGGAGGGCTGTAAATATTGGGGTTAAACTTGCCCCTGTGCATACTCATCAAATGCCTATGCCACTTTCCAGTGTCTCTCAGAGGTCACTATAGTTGTGTGGTGGGTTCACGGTACCAGGTGACAATCTAACAAGGGTTACACCAGTTTTCCCAAACATATGCCTTTTGGCAGAAAGGAACTGTGGCATTCACATGCATCCTTTTAAAATGCTAAATATATGGTGTGAGTGGGGAGAGGCTTAGTGGGAGAAGGCAACACTTCAGGGTTTTGTTTTGTTTTTTAAATTGACCTCAGAGTTAAGTGTTATTTTTAAAAAGTTAAAAAAAAATATTCCAAAATTTTCTTTAAAAAACTTCACATGTTACAAAAATTTCACTTCATCCACGAGAAACTATGTATGTGTAAATTCATTTAGGCTGTGTTTGTAACATTGTAATTTAGGTATAATTTTAGTTTTGCTAGTTGTTTTTGTCACTATTACCATTACATTCGGTGATATGAAGAAATTATTATTTATGAATACAAAAAAAAATTACTAAGGTTTCTGCAACAGCTGTAATCAATATGGAATTAATGACATATGCAGTGGCATCCCTGTGGTTGGTGTCACATGATGTGTGTGTGTGGGAGGGCAAACTGCCTTACCCTCTACTGTTTGCCTGCTCAGACTTGTGCAGCCCCCCCACCCCCCCAAGGACTTCATGGTCTGGTGTGGCTGCACCAGACCCTGAAGGCAGCACTCTCCCCAAAGAAGGCCTTCAGAGGCCAGTACGGCTGCAGCCACATCAAACCCTAAAGGCAATGCCCCCCAAGGCCTTCAGACTCTGGCTTGGCTGCAGCCAGGCCAAACCCTAGCCACCACCACCCTGGAAAGGTCTTCAGGGTCCTGTGTGACTACAGCCAGGTGGGATCCTGAAGGCTGCATTCCCCCCAGAACCTTCAGGGTCCAATGTGGCTGCAGTTGTGCCAGACCTTGAAGCCAGTGCCTCCCCCAGAAAGGCCTTCAGGCCCTGGTGCAGCTGCAGCTATCCCAGACCTTGAAGGCTGCACCCCCACCAAGGCTTTCAGCATGGCTGCAGCCACACTAAACCCTGAGAGCAGCAACCCCCTGGACTTCAGAGTTTAGTGTGACTGAAACTGTGCTGAACCCTGAAAACACCACCTCAGCAGCCACTGCTATTGAGGTGGCCAGCACTGTAGCCTCCAAAGGGCCCACTTAGGATTCTGGGTGGCTGCTGAGTGAGTGGGAAAACACCCTTTCTCACTTGCCCAATAGTTGTGTCAGTCATTCCAGATGTACCACCTCACCAGGAGATACCCCTGTCTGGGGTGTCACCTGTGTGGGCCATTCTCCCCTAGTGACACCACTAGACATATGCAGAGTATATGTAGGCAAATGGCAAAGTGGTAAAAGTGCTTTAAGATGCCATTCTGATCTTTCAGTGGCCCTGTTTGCATTGAAAAATAACCTGGTGTAGGTTAATTCCCTGAAATGACACAATCGAATCTCTCTGTGGCAATGATTGCCAGGATCGATTCTATCTGTGGCATTTATTTGCCATGATTGTGGCATTTTATCCTGGGATTCCATTCACATTGGTGATGGGATAAAATGCCATGATCCTGGCAGGAGGGAGGGAGGAGGAAGGGGAGGGAGTGGAGGTGGCTGAGGAAGAGAAAGAGGAGGAAGGAGGAGAGCGGAGGGGGCAATCGGAGGTGGCTGGAAGGCAAGAGGAGAGTGGAGGGGGCAATTGGAGGCAAGATCAGGGGTGATGGAGGAGGAAGAGGAGGAGGAGGAAGAACAAGGCTTGTCTGGAGTCGGTAATGGGCTGGATGAGGGAAAACCGACTCAGTCTGAATCCAGAGAAAACGGAGGTACTTGTGATAGGTTCCCCTGGTCCAGGAATGGCGGTGGTTCCACCTGTTCTGAACGGGATCACGCTTCCTGTGAAGGACTCCGTGCGCAGTCTGGGGGTGCTTCTTGATTCGTCCCTTCACCTTACAGCTCAGGTGAATGCGACGGTCAAGAGCACCTGTTATCAGCTTCGGCTTATCCGCCAGCTGCACCCATACCTGGCCCAGAGGGACCTTGAAACAGTGGTACACGCTCTGGTAACTTCTCGATTGGACTTCTGCAATGCGCTCTACATGGGGCAACCCTTGTACCATACCCGGAAGCTACAAATGGTCCAGAATATGGCAGCCAGACTGGTCACTGGCACGTCCAGGACCAGTCACATTACACCGGTACTTAAAAATCTGCATTGGCTGCCCATTCGCTTCCGGGCGCAATACAAGGTGTTGGTTATAACCTATAAAGCCCTACATGGCTTGGGCCCAGGATACCTTGAGGACTGCCTCTCCCCATACATTCCGCCCCGCACCCTCAGAACATCTGGGCAGCAACTACTGAGGGTTCCAGGGGCCAGGTTAGTCTCCACAACAAGGAGATCATATTCCATCGTCGCCCCGACCCTCTGGAATACGCTGCCCACTGAGCTCCACTCGGCCACCTCCCTGGCCCAGTTCAGGAAGGAGCTGAAAACCTTCCTGTTCCAATCAGCATTCCCAAGTTCAGCTAGTCCCCCTCACTGACAGCAAGGGTAGCTGGCTTAAGGGGTTTTAATATTGGTTTTAATAGTTGTATTGTATTTGTATTGTTTGTTTGTTTTGATGATATTGTATTGTTTTATCTTGTTGTTCACCGCCCTGATCATGGGAAGGGTGGTATATAAATAAAAATTTTATTTATTATTTATTATTAAGGATGGAGGGGGCAAATGGAGGTGACTTGAAGGAGGCAAGAACGGAGGTGGCTGGGGCAGAGGAGGAAGGAAGGAATTGGATGGGAATGATTTTCAAGTTCCCATTAGCAAAAAAACAGTTCTTTTGAAAAGAACCACAAGAAAATCCATGTCATAAAACCCGGGGTTAAGGGGGATTTACCCCACCCCCCAATTCACATCAGGAAACCCCGGAGCAAGTATGAATCACCCTCCAATTCTGGTCAGTAAACCCAGTGCAAGTATGAACAACCCTCATTTAAATCGGATCAGAGCCCAGGTTAAAATGCAGTATGAACGACCCCAGTGATTACCAACAAAAGAACAGATATAATATGTTTGAGCAATTTTCTGTTGATGTTCTTTTCTGATCATTATGACATGAAAATCACAGCTACATTGAACATTCTTCAAAAAAAAAAAAAAAAAAAAAAACAGATCCCCTTAAGCATGCATGCCATTTTTCTTATTGTTGAACTCTTAATTTAAGAAGGCCCTGGTTTTTCTTCAATATGTCTGTTTTGCAATGGTACTTTTAAAAAATATATATTATTATTTAGTCCTTTGCCATTATACTAAATCTGCTTTTGCAGCCTGCTTTTTATAACTGGTGAAAATACTCTCTGAACATATAACAGATTCTATTTCTTCTACCAATTTTTTCTTCTTCTCATATTGAACAAATATTTGAGGGTTCTTTCAGTCCGGGATTAAATCCCTAGTCCTCACCATCCCTTTTTTCAGTAGCACAAAGAAAAGAAAAGTCTGACACAGGTTATAGTAGTATTTCTATCACATTTTCTGAAAACATGCCTGTATGTTAAATAGATGAATAGGAGTCATAGTTAATAACTTTGATGATTCAAGGGCTGAGGGTGGGTAGCTGATTCTTTCTTTCTTTGTTTGTTTGTTTGTAAAGAATACCCCTTAGACGTTGTCACTGACACATTTGACCTGGCCTTGGGAGAAGAAAGTTAAACTGAAAAATAGCACTGAACACAAGTTTGCAAATACATTTGCTCATAAATAGACAGGGGAGTTACAAAATCTTTTCAGAAACCAAATTTTCTAAAGAAAGTCTTTTGAGTAGGAAGAAGTCCCTTTGAAAGGCTCAGAATAGCAATAACATACTTTAGAACAAAACCAAGGTTGGGCGAGAGGATGACCCTAAATATCAAAAGGATTTTGACCTACATTAAAATGTGTTAAACCATCCTGTTATAGTGCTTTGAAGATTGCAGCCTCTTAGAAATGTAATTACAAGAATAAAAGCATGTGTCAATACAATATAGCGTTGTTCTATGATGGAAGTTTGGCATAAAGTTTAATATTCCCATGACACTCCTTGACAGATAAAGTAATACTGCGAAGGGCAAAAGCTGAACCAAACAAAATTGTTCAGAATTCTTGGGAAGTCTGGATCCCACCCACTGACTTCTGTTTCACAAGACTCTTGATCAGCAACTAATTTATAAAAGAGGCTTTCCTCATGCCCCCTGCAGTTGAGTAAAAGTCAAAGGGTAAGAACAGTACTTTCATATGTCAATTTATTTTCTTTTAAATCAAGATGTAGACAAAAAATATCTTTAACACTATCCTACCCCATAGGAACTAAAGAAGAAATATTTGCAGATCCATTTCCTGCACAGGAGTGAGCAAGATTAAGTAGGCCTTTGTCTATGTTTCCTGACTGGCAGATAATTTCAAACATTAGCATTCACATTTAAGGCATGATTAACCACAGAACCTGAAGCATGGATCCAACTCTTACATGATTAATAAGTAATGGTAAAGAGAATGACTGTAATAATCAGTACAGAGAAATAAACACTGAGAACAGAAATGGAAGAACCACAGATCTCTTCCACAAGATCCATAAAATCAAAGGGAAATTCAAACCAAGGATTGTGGTGCTGTGCAATCAGTAGAGAAACATAATGTATCACCAACAGGAAATAAAAAGATGAAGCAATACATAGAAAAGCTATATAAAAGTGATGAAAAAATCAATGTTACATAGGAGGAGGAGGAGGAGGAGGAGGAGGAGGAGGAGGAGGAGGAGGAGGAGGAGGAACTCCAATTTTTGGAAAGTGAAGTGAAAACTGATTCAAAGCAATTGAATAAATCACCAGGAACACATGGCATAGTGATAGAACTGCTACAATTCACAGAGTTAGAATTGACTTTAGTTCTAATTAAAATTTCCCCAAAAAATAGGGGGAGGGAGAAATGGCCCTCAGATTGCAAACAGTGAACATATATCCCCATCCACAAAAAATGACACAAAAGATTGTAAAAACTACAGAACCATTGCATTTTCCATGCAAGAAAAGTCATGCTCAGAATATTGCAGTAAAGACTCCTACCACATATAGAGCAGGAAATTATAGCAATAGCAAGTACATTTCTATACCACTTATCAGGGAACTAGCACTAAGTGGTTTAAAGAAGTTTCAGATTCATGTAATGAAAGCTGGACTCAGTAAAGGAAGAGACACTAGAGCTCACATTGTAAACATGTGGTGGAGAATGGAATGCACAAGACAATTCGAGGGGAGGGATATAATGTGTTTTACAGGCTACACCAAAGCCTTTGAGTGCATGGATCACAAAAAGTTGTGACTGACTCTTAAAGTAATGGGTATACCACTTCATTTGATTGTCCTGGTGCATAATCTATACACAGGACAAGAGACTACCATTAGAACAGAATACAGAATGGTTCCCAATCAGAAAGAGTGTCAGACAACACTGTATCCAATCACCCTATTTATTCAACTTGTATGCAAAAATGGTATATGCAGAGCAGGTTTAGACCCAGAGACAAGAGGAGTGAAGATCAGAGGAAGGAACATTAACAACCTAAGATATGTAGACCACATAATATTACTAGCAGAAACCAAAAAAGAATGAAGATCAGGGGAAGAAATATCAACAACTGAAGATATTCACTTGATGCCATACTACACACAACTACACAGAACACAACAGATAGTTGGAACAATTGCTAAAGGAAGTCAAAGAAGAAAGTGAGAAGGCAATGAAGGAAAGCATCAAGAAATAAAAAATCATGAGCACAAAGGATTTACATCAGTTCAATGAAATTGAAATAGTTAAACATTTCTCATATCTTAGAGTAATCACTGATCAAAATAGAGATTGCAGTCAAAAAATCAGAAGACTAGGACTGGGAAGAACAGCATTGAAAGAACTAGACAAGATAGTAAAATGCAAAGACACAGCATTGAATATTAACATAAGGATTGCCCAAATCCTTGCATTTTCTATCACCCTGTAGAGATGTAAGAGCTGGCAGGTGAAGAAAGCTAACAGAATGAAAATCATCTCATCTGAGATGGAGTGCTGGAGCAGAGTTCTGAAGATACCATGGAGAGACAAGAAGACAAACAAATGTGTATGCTCTCCCTAGAAGCTAGAATTAATAAACTGAGGCTCTCATATTACATCTACATCACGAGAAGGCATGATTCACTAGAAAAGACAATAATGCTCTGAAAGATAGAAGGTAGGAGAAAAAGAGTTAGATCGCATGCCAGATGGATAGAATCAATCAAGGAGACTACCACCATGAGTCTAAAGAAACTGAGCAGAGAGGTTGGGGACAGAGGTCTTTGAGATATTTCATCTACAGGATCATCATGAGTTGAACTCAAGTCAAAGGCAGTTAACAACAGCAACAACATCCATGTTACCCTTCCAGTGGCATGCAAATTATCACTGTATTCACCTTAGGCATTAGCAATTAAGCTGGATTCCAATGGAAGGAGTTTTTAACAGTGTTGGAGTTGCTGTCTCATTGATGATTTTAATTTTTTTTAAAATCTGTCTCGTATTTCCATTTAGTGTATTATATTAATTGAGTTTCTCAGAACAACCGGGAAGAACTTGTTGGAAATTCCACCTTCTAAATATGCTACTACATCGCAGAGGGCCTTCTCAGTAGTGGCCCCACAAATCTGGAATAGTCTTCCCGACGAGCTCTGTCTTATCACTCCCCTGGAAACATTTAAAAAGAGGCTTAAAACCTTCCTCTTCTGTCAAGCCTTCCCCCTTGGAAAATGAAGTCGTGTACTCTGATCCCATTGACTCTCTACCTCACTCTATTGATTGAATGATTGTTTTTAGATTGTATATTGTATTTAGTGCTCTTGGTTTTATCTATTTTATGATGTTTTTGTAATTGGTTTTAAACTCTATGTAAACCACTTTGATCTTTTTGGAAAAGTGGTATATAAATAAAATTTATTATTATTAAGGAGCCCTGGTGGCGCAGTGGTTAAATGCCTGTACTGCAGCCATTCACTCAAAACCACAAGGTTGCGAGTTCAAGACCAGCAAAAGGGCCCAAGCTCGACTCAGGCTTGCATCCTTCCGAGGTCGCTAAAATGAGTACCCAGACTGTTGGGGGCAAATTAGCTTACTTGCTAATTAGCTTACTTGCTGTTCACCGCTATGATCTTTGGAATAGCGGTATATAAATAAAACAAATTATTATTATTATTATTATTATTATTATTATTTTATTATTTGATGTTATTATCATTAGCTGCCTTGGGAAAAAAGTAATGGTGGGGATGAAGAAATCTGCAGCACTTTTGAGACTAAGGAATAAAAAAAGGGGTAAAACAGTTCCCAGCTACCCACACATGGGCCTGTTTTCAGGTGCTCCAGGGGTATGGTGCTTACATGCTGCACACCAGCAGAGTGCCTGAAGGCTGGCTTCCATCTGCAGCAGGGCAGAAAAGCTGGGGTTTGCCAGCGCAAAAAGAAACGCCTATTTGCTGCTTCTTTTTAGGCTGGCAGAAAGGTGGATTGGAGCCACAGTGTGTGGTTGCAATGGCCCCAATCTGGCTTTTTCAGGAGTGGTCTATTTCATCCCTAATTGGTTTATTTATTTTGGTTTGATCCTTTGTAGATATTGATGAAATCTCTTGTTTAAATAAACCAATTAGTCTCAAAGATGCTGCTGGATTCCTTCATCTGCTATCCTTCCACTTTCCAGATTTTATGGTGAAGCAGACTAACAAAATTATCTCTTTGAGAATTAGACTTGGGTGTCACACATTGGTGGAAAGGCAGAATATAATCTGATAAACACACAGGTCTCAAAGTAGGGAAAAAAAGTGTTTCAGAAACATGGTATTATCAAGGGTTATTCTAGAAGTGAAATGTAAAGTCTTGGGGAAAAGATATTGCTTTTGGTTTCCACCTGCTTTCATTATCTGCAATTTCATCTTTGTACTTTTAGTTTGTTATATTAGTCCACAAGTTAATAAAGAAATGTTTTCATCAATAAAGGAGTTTATCACAATGCCCTTTCCCATCTTTTCCTCCTGAGCTATGTGTGAGATCAAAACTTTTAAACATGGATGTTATTTCACTCTTCTTTGCCCAGGCAGGAGGCATCTCATACCCAGTCATATCATCTTGTATCCAATCTGGACGTCTCCCGAACTTTTTTGGAAGAACATGATTTTCCTGTTCTTTGCAAGGTGTGGAAGAAGTCCAGATCATGTACGGGATGCCATGATCGGGTATGGGATGCCTCCTGTCTGGGAGACTGGGAACACATGACACACCTTTCACATGACACAATTATACCACTATGATTCCAGCTGAACTGCTATTGGAACATCCTTTGGAATCCTGGGATATGAAGTCTATGGTATTTAACTTTCTCAGCAACACAGTTCTATTTCTTCATCAAACTACAAACCCCAAGTTTCCATAGGACTTTACCATGACAGTTAAAGTGGAATCATACCATTATAAACTATGGAGTATGAAAGGGCCCAGATAGGAACAATTACGGCTACCCACATAGCAAAATATGACATATGACCATTTGTAGCCATTCTTATTCTTCTTCCTGAGTTTATAGATTCTGTGCATGTTGTTATCCAACTATAGATGTTAGGTCATTTAAAAAATTGGCATAGTAATATGTGAAAATGCAGCTCAAATTGTTATTTTACAAGCTGCTACAAGGATTTGTAAAATCACATTTTCAGAGATATGCATAAAGTTGACCTGTATATTATATAATGGATGGGGCCAAGCAGCAGAGATAAAAACTAGAAGGGAACATTTTCTAATCTGGAATGAAAACTCATTTCTTACCCATTTGTATTACAGACAATCCTTCTACATATTCAAAGAATGCATGAGGGATGTTTGTGAGGCTAGGAACCAGGCTAGCTACATCCTCATTGTGTTTGGAAAGTAACAGCCATGTTCCACTCATCATACACTCGATAAAAATGAGAAGGGGTGCTGGCATAATGAGGATTTCCATTCTTGTGGAGTACATCTACATACCTAAGACAGTAAATACACATTTCTCACATACACAAAAAGGATAGATAAGGGTGTGAATGGTCATCACTTATGTCAGTGGTGGAAACAACATCTATGATTTCATTTCCACCCTCACTCCACATTCTGTGAACATATGAGATTTTGTCTGAAGCCAGACAGAAGAATCCACAGGGAGTCCAGTCATGCTGCTAGGATATGCACATTTTTGCCTCCTTATCAGGTCATCTAAAAATGATGAAAAGGGATCCTTTTTTACATTGATTGAAAGCCTTCATGAAAAGCAACTACTGCCCAGGCTATACCCTAGGATTTTATTTCACCCCATTACTACCATGGCATCACCTGCACATCTAAAAACAGATTCTAATTCACATATGGATGAGCCTTCCAGTTGGACATGTTTCTTTTTTTAAAGCAGTGTCAAACTGTCCTGAAAATGTCAGTGTGGTTGCAATTATCAGTGCATATATTTGACAGTAAATTTCATTAAAATCAATGAGCTTTATTTCTAACCAGGAGCCTGAATCTATGCATGTTTTCTTAGTTGTAAGTCCAATTGAAATACTAAACATCTGGATAAAAATGAATGAGCTGTATATGTGTTTAATTATGCTATGTATAAGAACACTGTATATTCCCCATTCCAATTTAAAGTGGGATTTCATGGAATCACATGAAACACTCTGCTCCATAATTCCATATTTGCCAGTTATATCTTAGCCACTGTTGGCCTAAAGCCAGAATAAGTATGGATGTAATACCGCACAATCATATTTACTCAAAAATAAGTTCCAGTAGTTTCTATGGGGCTTACTAATGATTAAGTCTACATTTTAAGCACTCTTGCATATACATTTGTAAAGACCAGCCTGGTATAATGGGAAAAGGCTCTTATTATTTAATGTATGTTTAGACATCAGTGACTATATTATCTATGCAAGTTCACAATCAAACTGAACCAAATGTTTCATAATATTCTTGCTGTTGAATTACAAAGACATGGTAATACTCCTGCCAAGTTCTTACTCTTATGCAGCTAAAGAAAAACACTAACTGTGTGGGAATGTTATCCAAGGGAACACCTGAATCTAATTAATCTGTGAACATTTTCCAACTGGTACTGGTTTGCTACTGAATTTTACTTAAATGTTTCTTTTCATTTCTCCTTCCACATTATTATTATTATTATTATTATTATTATTATTTCTTTGTGTTAGTTTTGCCTTCCTGGAATGTTTTGTGCATAGGCTTTTCCCTGAAATCAAGCTACAAAAAGACATAGCAGAAGAAAAGAGGACAGTGGTGGCTGCTGGCTTCCAAGTTGGGTGAGATGGTGAATGCTTTGTGATTTAGCTTCAGCTTTAATGGAGCTATCCAAGGTGTTGAACATATTTTGAAGATAGTGTTCAGCACGGTGGATAGCTCCTTCAAATTTAAGATTAAAACCCAGAGTAGGTTCTCTGTCCCACTGAAATGGAAGCACAAGACATCACTGGCAGAAGCAGGAGTATGACCATGAGGAAACCTAGCACAGAAAGTTGCTGTGCTTAATAATCTCCAGACAAGTACTTATAGTACCTTATAGAAGGGGTATCTTTCATTCTCCAGATGTGTTCAATGCTTTTGCTAAAGTGCCTCAACCAGAATGGCCATGGCAAAGGATAACAACTCCCAGTCAAAAAGTCACTTTAAAGAGGCATTTAATGATCAGAGCAATCAAGGATTAGGCCTAAATATTACCCATGATTTTAATTAGACCCCTCATTGGAATACAATTACTATACAACACTTCAAAGCATTAACTTCAAGTCTATGAAATGGGAAGGCTCCAAGTGAAAATGCCCTCCTCTCAGAATTGATTGCATCTTTTCCAGACTGTTGGGCACATATGTTTGCATCCCTGTTTTCCCTCATTGACCAAATAGGAATCCTCCCACATAGTTGGCTCTCAGCCATGGTGGTCTCCATCTATTAAAAAAAAGACTTAAGGAAGATCCAGCTAATTATAGACCTATCAGCCTTCTTGATGTTTCCAGAAAAATCTATGCCAGGCATCTCTTGAAGAAACTGTAGGACTGGGTAGAGGAACAATCTTTCCTTGCACCAGATCAAGCTGTTTATTTGTACAGAGTCATCAACATTTGACCATTGCTTGCTGCTTAAGCATATAATAGATAAATATTTGTTGGGACTCTCTAATATGAATTATGTTGCTTTTATTGTTTTCAAAGTGTTGTTTGATTCCACCCCTAGGGAATGCTTGCAAACCAAGCTATAAACTTTGGGGATTTATCCACAACTGTGCCAGACAAGGATGCTTACTTGCACCACTTATTTTTAATCTTTTAAAAAATGATATTGTAGCCTTCCTAAAGGGCAATTGTTGTTTCTCACTCAAAGTTTCAATCCTCTTTTATGCTGATGATGCTATTCTAATATTTCATGTTCAGGTAGGACTGCTTAGACCAATAGATTATTAAGACAATTTAGTCACTATTGCCAAAATGAACAGCTCTCTGTGAATTATAGCAAATCCAAGGTATCGGTCTTTAGTAAATCTAAGCAAATGTAAAACTGGAATATAGATGAAAACAATTTAGAACTCTTCCTTTAAGTATGTTAGGGTTATATTCCAACAAACAGGGACTTGGTATCTCCATGTACATACTAATATTTTGCTGGTTGATAACATTCTCAATGGTTTACTGTGATTTCATTGTACTAAAGGGAGAAAGCTTGTGTAATCAACTCTAAAATTATACCACATTAAGTTGTTGCCATAATTGTTATATGGGGCCCCAGTATAGGCTGTTGTCAAATTAGATCTAATACAAAGTATCTAAAATAAATTTTCTGAACGACTTCTTTCTTTACTAGTTTCCACTAAAATGTCAAGAATTCAGACTGAACTGGGACTGATGTTGAGAAGAATTGAAGCTTTTACACTTGCTCTGTCCTATTGGCTGAAGGTGATATTTAAGCTGACATCAGAATTTATATTTCCTGGAACAAATGGGACTTACCTCCTGCAAACAAACTGTCAACTCTATTGTTGCAAACCTGGAGTTTTCAGTCCCTTTCTTATTGACCTTGGGTTATTATAGAGCAAAGGAATACTTACTACAACACCTTAAAGATATCAGATTGTGGTTCTGAATGTCTGATATAGCAAGCTGTTTATCTAATAAATTTTATATACATTTTGCCCTCTCCTCCTTTAATCTTCCATCATACTTTAATGCTCTACCCGCCAATAAAATGAGATTGGGATATTTACAGACAAGGCTAAATATCCTTCCCTTAACAGATTTCATGGAGCACATCCAGAGTACTCCTAAGGAAAATCCATTCTGATTTTGTAATTCCATTGTGTAGGATATTCCTCATTTTGATTTAGAGTGTGGTGATTATTCCAATATTAGGAAGATACATATATACTCATTGTTTACTAAAGTGACAAGATGGTCACTGCTGGAGAAACCATGCTTTCGTTGGATAATTGTAACAAATATATAACTTTTAGAATGATTACATTCGTGACTTTGGCCTTACACTTGCACACAAAGGCCAAAGGAAATAATCGTGTTATATTTGTATAATATATATCCCCTAATCGAGTGTGATTGGGGATAGGACTTTGCTTGCCTTTGTTGAGGAGAGACCAGCAAGAAAGAGAAGTGTGATGTACCTCTGCCATGTTTGGAGAGATGCAAGACTGGACCCAGGTTACTTAAGGCCTGCCTGCCCCGCACTCTCTCTCCTTTGCTTTGTTGTTGTTTGGGGACATTAACAATTGGCCAGTGTGTGATCATAAATAGGCTTCCGGGCATATATTGGGGAAGACATAAAAGCCCAGTGAACACTTACGGCACCCTCTTGAGTGAAGGTTAGGTCTCTGGAACTGCCTCTTTAGGTCTTCAGACTAAAGGTGTAGGAAAAGACTTGCCTTGTGGCTAGCCTAAGACATAAACCCTCAGTTAGGTCTTGTGAGTTAAGTGAAAGGATCTTGGGTTAGAGTTCCAGATGCTGGCTGGTCGGAGCATAACCCAAAGTTGGGTTGCCCTTGGGGCTCTGGTGTTACACTCAAGGGAGGCTGGGGAGGTGGTTTAGGAGCATATGATCTGCCCTATCCAGTCCCACAGTAGGTTGCCCCTCCATTTTTTGCAGAGCTTGAAGAAAAAAGTTAATCAGGTTACGTTAAATAATGGTGCCCCTTTATAACCCAGATCTCTGTGGCTGGTCTTGTTATTTTTCTAGTTGGTGAGCAATGGCTGTTTGCTAGTTAGAATAAAATTATGACTGACCAATTGACAACTTACAACAATATTGGATCTGTAGTCAAAAATATCTGAATGGAGAAAACATCCCCTTTTCTTTCTTACAGTATGTTTAAATTTAGGAATCAGTTTTAGATGTACAATGGTCTCTAGAGCATTTAAAACAAAGATGGAAACACTATTCTTACCTTTAACCTTACACTTGTGAAAATGCTTTTACTGTTTCAATTTATATATCAAATAGGTCCAAATAAAGATTAAAGTAAGATGTATTTGACAATGCTGACCCCAAAGCTGTCCATTCACTAGCAGAAAGCCTTTTCTGTTCACATGAGGGAGGTTTTATGACCTGCTGAAAGAGTGCCAGATGAAAGAATGAAACCCAATTTGAAGCAGTTCTTCTGTTTGTGTAAACTTTGGCACAGGACTTTAGACAAGTTCTTTCTCAACACCATTTTTATCGCTCTCAAGAGTTTATATTTTACAACCTGCATCTTCATTATTCACCATGTTTCTTATACTAATGCAACTTCTAATAAATTATGGTACTCTGCTATAAGACCTCCTCTTCAAGTTTACAGAGGAGTTCATGGAAAAGTAGACCCTAATATATTTTATCTTTATATTTGTAGCTTCCCCCCCCCTCCCGCCAGCTAAGTCAATAACTCAATCTTTAGATAAAAATGAAACAAACAAAACAAGGAAATATATGAATTAATATGGTTTATAATACAAGGAAGCTACAACTGTTGCATGATAACACCTGCAATGTTTACTTCCAGTGTTACTTCTTATGAGGTGTCAGAGATCTCTGGGTATGAGATATAGGCATGGGATAAACCATCCAAAAAGGATGGTCTCCCGGCTCCCAGCTTTGGTCCATGGGGAAGCTGTAGCCTCTAGACTGCGGGACTTCCCTGTGGACCAAAAAGAACCTGCAAAAAGCAGGTTCCTATTGCGGTGCCATTATGACGCCGCAGTGCACCAATGGTGCACTTGCAATGTCACAATGGTGCTGCGATGTGGAGACATTAGGCGTCCATCACATAATGATGGCGACGCCCATCTGTACAGGGCGCCTCCATTTTGATGCCCTCATCACGTGCGAGGGCGAGGGGCATCTAGAAGTGCCGCCCCTCACACGTGATGAGGGTGCTCTATTACACCCGTCTGGACCGGGCCTTAGAGAGAAAGAGAGGCTGCTGCCATATTGCAGAATTAATGCAGTTTGACACCACTTTAACTGTCATGGCTCCATTCTGTGGAATCCCATATCTCATTGTTGTTGTTGTTGTCATCTTAAAGCCATTTCTGATTAACAGTGTGCCCACATCATATGCAAGCACTCCATACTCAGCTTTCAGCTTATGCTGAAGCTGCATGCCAGAAGCATCAATGGTGCACGTGCCCATGGCGCACACACTGCACTGCACCGCATGCGTGAGCGGATCCCCGCATAATGGAAGGGCTGACTGTATAATGATCCTTACGTGAGACTGTCATGACGTTTTCTTGGCAAGGTTTGTTTAGAGAGTTTTTTTTTCCCTTGCCTTCCTTTGAGACTGAGAGCATGTGACCTGCCCAAGGCCACCCAGTGGCCAGATGGGGATTCAAACCCTGGTCTCCAGAGTTGTAGTCCAACACTGAAACAACTATAAAACACCAGCTCATAAAACAAAAAATCCCAGAATTCCATGGCATTGAACCATGACACATGCAGGTGTTGAACTGCATTAATTCTGTAATGTAGATGCAGCCAGAAAGAGTGACAGAGAAGGAGGGACATTACATTCTAAAGTGATTTACAAGAAATAGCCTCATTGAAAGCAATGGAACAAGAATACATAGAACTATCCCTCTAGTCCAAGATGAAACTCTCTTGGTGACTTGTGATTGCATAAAGGTTTGCAGAACCAGAGTAGATCACTTTCTGAGTGGGGTATATTTGTGCCAGGAAGAAAGCAGTGAAATCTATTTCCACCTGGAAATAAAGATGTTTACTAGCTCCTGAGAAACACAGAAACCAGCAAAGGAGATTTATCTCTTAATGGACATGACTTTCACTGGTGTTGACATGGCCTGTTGTTGTAGTGTCTATGACCTCTGTACTCCTGCCACTTCACCACTGTGTCAACCATTTTTGATCACACAATCCTATATGTGTCTATTGAAAAATAAGTAGAAATGTATGTTAAGATTGTTGCTTTTGTTTGTTTGTAGTATTTATATGATAGTTTTTAGTCAGAGAGAGAGAGAGAGAGAGAGAGAGAGGATTTGTGTTCATTGTTTTGCTATTTGTGTTCAGTAAAAATGAATAATAAAACAAATAACTAGACACACATTGAGTCCAATGCCTGATTGTATTCAAGGAAATTTCCATGTAAATGGGTTTACAAATGTAGCCCTAGGTTCCATGTCTTTACCCAATTAATTCAGTCTGCATGTACACAGTAATAACAATGCAGTTTGACACAATTTTAACTGTCATGTTTCCATGCTACAGAATCCTGGGATGTGTAGTTTAGTAAGTCATCAGCACTCTTTGGCAGAGAAGGCCAAAGTCCTGTAAAACTACAAATCCCAATATTCCATAGGATGGAACTACAGCACTTAAAGTGGTGTCAAATTGCATTATTTCTACAGTATAGCTCTATCCATAGTGGAAGTCCCACTGAACTCAATGGGACGTAAACCTGAATAGAAATTTATAGAATTGCACTACTTTTTTCCTTTACCTCATTTTGCCCTGAGAGGTATCTGAATCAACATAAAGTTGTGAATAGCCCACTAAATTAAGATTTCAAACAGCTGGAGGTCATTATATCACAAAAATCCGAATAGATTGTATTTCCATGTCTTTCTAATTAATTTTAATTATGGTTTAACTCACCTTAATCCCTTTTCAAGGATACCGTCAATTTTAAACACACATACAAAACAGAAATTTGAAGCTTCACAGAACCATTCATCTTTATATCAGACTAGTAACTAGAATATGAAATAACACAGATTTGACTGATTATGTTTTTTAAAATTTTCTAACATAAAGGGTTATCAAAATTACATGTTCCTGAAACGATCTCCCAAGAGATAGACGTGTCGATAGCGGCTAGTTAAATGTACATGCTAGAACCAGAAAGTTGATGTGATAAACTGGTCAAGGGTATCCTCATGAAGCTGGGGTGTTAAACACTGTTAAGAAATATGTACTGTGCTAGGAAGCAAACTATTCCTGATGTTGTGTTCTTATGTGCCTTCAAGTCATTTCCAACTATCAAGTCATTTCCAACTATCCTTGGCATGTTGCTTCAGAGGCGGCTTTGCCACTGTCATCCTCTGAGACTGTGGGTTGCCCAAGGTCACTCAGAAGGTTCACATGGCTGAGCCAGAATTCAAACCCTGATCTTCAGAGTCCTAGTCCAGTGTTCAAAGAACTACGGCATGCTGGCTCTCCACCGTTCCTGATAGTTTCTATGAAAGCTACTTAATGAAGCTTCTTCAAACATAGGCAAATCTGTTTGCCACCTCGTTTCCTTCTCAAACCTGTCCTGTTGTGATGAAAATTAAGTTAATGGCAAAGCACTTCGTGTAACTGTGGATGAATGAGAAGAGAGTCCTGTGACCATTAATGTTTATTATCACACTTTTCAGTGGCGTAATAGCTAAAGTGGTTTCTGCTTTAAACCTCTCCACAGCCAGCTGGAGAATCAGAAAATGGGTACGAAGCTTTAATTAACTGTAAAAGCCGAAATGAACTGCATCGTAGGATACCTGGGGATTTTAATGAAGAATGTACATATGTTCTTCCTGCTAATTGAGGATGAGCTACATTTTAAGGGATTATATCCCCTGAGGTTTACAAGTAAGAGAGAGGAGAGAAGAATTTTAAAGGCCTCAAAGTAAACTTTTGCTAATGGTCTGCCCTTTGCAAGAAACAGTTTATTACAAAGTTATCTTTGAGCTGAATTACTGAATATATTAAAGGGATGATATATATCTTTACACTAAGGACTTATTGGTGTGTAATCTTTTGCACATGCCCAAAGCATGGAATTTGGAAAGGTCATCCCTTTTACTTCCACCTCCTTCAGGTTCAGTAGGAGGAGAGCTTTAATGAAGAATAAAACAGGAGTACTAGAAAAAACTTCCTTTGAAAAGCTTTTCTGACACAATAGTTTGGTTACATTAGATGCCGTCAGCTAGTGACTCAGGGGCTGTACAGATGGATGGCATCCAGCTGCCCCTTTAGTGGCTGGATTGGTGCCACAGCAACTGCATGTCATGGCACCGATCTAGCCTTTGGAGAGTTGAAAAAGAAGCCACAAAAGTGGCTCCTTTTTGCGCCCTCTAAAGGGTGCCATAGCCATGGTGGTGCAGCTTTGTGATGCCCTTTCGATGCTGCTTCGTCTAGATGCAGCACCAGGATCATACCATGATGCCATGCACCATATAGAAGTGTCTGTGGTGTTATGATGTGATGGGGGCAGAGTCATGGCATCCAGCATGTGGCTGGTGCACTGTGGCTCTGCCTAAGGGCAGGCACAAAGTTCTGGTCTGTACACCACCTCAAATCCCACCATCAGCTCCTCCATGTCAGAATATAGTAGGGATGTAAGCATTTGCTTTTTTTCATTCTTATATGTAAAAATGAAAACCACCAAGTTTTCTCTCTGCTGAACATGTATGAGAGGTTTGCAATTTTTGATGAATTTTCACATCCACAAACTTTGTTTGTTAAAACATAATTTTGTTTGTGTTTGTTGTTGAAGAAAAATTGTGCTGATTTTTCCCCCAAACCATTTTCTTCCACAAAATACATTATTGTTAAAAACAAACAAACTGTGGGCTCCCCCCCCCAAAAAAAAAATCTTTTGACACAAACACCAAGTTTTTGGATCTTCGTGCATATGGTCTTGCTTCCGTGCAATTTTTCTTTCTTTCTTTCTCTTACAGTAGATAACAAATATTTGTGAATATTCCTTATATCACTACACCAGGAAATATACAAGGACATGCACTTTTATTAGAAAGCATGGTCTATAGCTATCAGTGGAGCCCCAGTTGTGTGGTAAAGCCTGTATTGCAGGCAAAATGTCTCAGGGTCTCCAACGTCCAGTTTGGAAAATAGGCTAATTCTCAGAATTGTTTGGCTTTCTTTTGTTCCATTCTACTGGTTCTAGTGAGCATGCTGAGTCTCATGTGTACAGATAAAGTTTCTCATCAGGTTGGGTCACTTCATTAATTGTACTGTTAGGTGGTGACGCATGAAATAGATACCAAGGGTCATCTCCTTCTGCTGAAACAAAGTTCTCTGAACATGTTGGAACTTGCTGGGATTTTTGGAGTTTGATTTAGTGTATATACACTCCAGTATCTCCATGATGGCATGATGATATTCGCCTGTGTTCTTGGAACATGTCACCTCAGGAGTCTGTAATTGCCAATATTTGTTAGCCAGTCCTGCACCCGTTCCCAGTACCTAGTATGTTTGTCATCTTGTAAGGATATTTTTTTATTACCCACTCCTCTCATCAACAGCCTTTTTTTGGGTCTGGCATAGCTGCTGGGCAGCAGAGCTGCCACACAAGGAACATTCGTGTCCCTTTCCACCAGAATCCACTCAATTGTACCTTAGCATTCATGTATCTCAATTTACAGGTGAGAATACTGAAAACAAAATACAGGGATGGGGATGTGAGTCGTGTAGTTGGATTTTGGCTCCTATCAGCTCTAGAATGAATTGCTAATGATCAGGGATTATGATTTCTGTTGTCCACTCTGAAAGACCACATTACTTTCATTAGTTCTAGTTTAACTCTTTTTTGTCATTGAAACATAATTGTTTGTTGCTATAGCAAAATGCATATTTGGCAGCTGAAGCTTTCTCAACATAGAACTTTTCCCATTCACCTGGAAAAGACAAAGTATCCTTCAGCATCAGTGATTTTGTCTCCTATTTTGCATCCTATTTACATACAGCATAAATACTTAATGAATCATGCATGAAGTTTGCATATAATCTAGTATGGATATACTGAATTGTGTGAGTGGGGGAAACCATTGTGCTATTTTAATAATAATAATAATAATAATAATAATAATATGTTTTATTTATAGACCGCTATTCCGCGATGATCATAGCGGTGTACAGTAAAATCGTAATACAATACAAAATACAGTTAAAGGAGGGAGAAGTCTCGTCCTTCAGGCAGTCCAAGATGTTGCTGGGTCTGCCTGATGGCTCCCTCTGAGGCCGAGATGACAGTTGAGGAGGGAGGGGCCTCTTCCTTCAGGCAGTCCCTGATGTTGCTGGTCTGCCTGATGGCTCCCTCTGAGGCCGAGATGACAGTTGAGGAGGGAGGGGCCTCTTCCTTCAGGCAGTCCCTGATGTTGCTGGTCTGCCTGATGGCTCCCTCTGAGGCCGAGATGACAGTTGAGGAGGGAGGGAAAATTTTGATCCATGGTGACCCTATGTGTGAGAGATCTTCATGTCATTCTGTCCTCAACCGCCCTGCCCTGCTCAGCTCCTGTAGACTCATTACTGTGGCTTCTCTGATTGAGTCTGTCTATCTGGAATATATCTTTTCCTACTGCCTTTTACTTTACCAAGCCTTACAGGTTTTTTTTCTAGTCAGTTATGCTTTCTCATGATACAGCCAAAATATGACAATATCAGTTTAGTAATCTTTGCTTCCAGGGAGAATTCTGGCATGATCTGCTCTAGGATCCACCCATTGGTCTCTTTAGCAGTATTCTCAGAACTCTGCTCCACACCACATCTGAAATGAGTTGATCTCTCTCCCCCCCCCCCATCAGCTTTCAAAACCATACATAGAAATGGGAAATACGATGGCATGGACAATCCTAACATGCTCAGGAATATCCCCCTTTTATGTGGGATTCTGATTTTTGCAACTATTATTTTTGTTCCTAACAGGATTACATTGTCAAGTCAAACAAACTAGCAACTAATGTGGCTATTAAAGCTTTTTACTGTAGGGATAAAACAGTGACAAAACTGTGGCTGTATACAACCCATCCCTCCACTCACCTCTTTCCTCTTTCCATCTTCTTCTTTCTGCCACAAATCACAATCTAAATATATCATGGCAGGTGTTAATATGAATCCTCTTTAAAACAAAAAAGAAGGGATCAGAGCTTGGAAGCTTTAATTCATTAATTTCCCCAAATAATTAAAATGACACTAAATTAAATTACACTTCACACTTCAGGGGAAATTACTTAATGCCTTTTGTAGCATTTTTATTTTAAATGCTTATTTTTTTTAAAAAAAAAAAGCTTTATAAAATTATTTATTTTAAATGCTTATTTTTTTAAAAAACTAACTGTCAAAGTTCTGGAGTGGCATACATACAGATGAACTGCTTTTCTTCAATGTTAGCATACAACCTAAGGTAATCATGCCACCTTTTTTTACTCATTTCCTGTTTTCATCCATGCAACTTTGTCCAGGACCTTTTGGTTTTTTCCTTGATTTCCACTGATCAATAACTATTTTCTTGGACAATAAAGTTGCTCTGTGAGACCACACTGTATGCAACTTTATTATTTTCAAAGTTTAGAGTACCCTTCTGAGCAATGCAACTTGGACTATAAACTACTGAATCACCCTTTGACCTTCAACCATGGTCAGATGTCCCATGAGCCAACACTGTCTTCATACAATGATAAGAAGTTGCACAGCAAAGTGATGTCATGTCACCTGATGTCTTGTAGTTCAAATTATGAGGAAAAAGGAATAAAGATGCACCAAATGGTGGCAGCTCAATGAATGCAGCTGAAGGCAACAAGACAGACATACTGTATAAAGTTGTACAATGGGACCTTGGTATCAGCTGGGGTTTGGTTCCAGAAGCTCTCAGTCATACCAAAATTCGCAGATACCCAAGTCTCATTAAATATAATGGCACAATAAAATGGTGTTCCTTATATAAAATGGTAAAATCAAGGTTTGGTTTTTGGAATTTACATTTTTGGGAATATTTTCAAGCCATGGATACTTGAATCCATGGGTAAAGAATCTGAAGGTATGGAGTGCCAACTCTACAATTTACCTTCTGTAGACTATTGTTCAATATAGCTTGAGTGGGTAGAAAAAATAGCCTCACCACTCCCTATGTTTTAAATCCATCATCCACCCCATTATTCTTTTTTACAAAAGGGAATAATCTTTTGTGAGTTATAATTTTTCATAAAATATAGCATTATAATTGTAGTTAAATAAGACACCACCTTAAACTTTGTGCTCCCATTCCAAAACTACCTTTCATAACGTCAGGTCTGCAATTAATGTTCCACCGGAAGCATCCCATGGTGAAGAGTGGACAGTTTATTCCTGAAAATATATGGAATCATAAGTTTCTTTTCTCCTCAAGGCATGATCCAGCCAAAGTTCAGCATTTTTAAATCCCCTTGATTTAAATCACATATTTAACTTTCTCTCTGAAACCAGAGAGTTATAATAAGTTAAAGATGAAATTAGGTGGTGTTGCTGATGGGATCTCTTAAGTGTTGTTCTTGTTCTTGCTGCTGTTGTTGGTAGAAGATACATTGACCAATATTTATTTCATTTGAATTTTTCTGGACATTTCACCTTTTGAATATTCTCCCAATTTATCTTCTGTTAACACTCTAAAGACATCCCAGTCACCCTAATTTTGGGTTCCCTCAAGATTGTTCAGAACATTTATCTGAGCAGAAACCTCCAATTCATTCCGGTTTTGCAGTAGAGGAAATGTTGCTGTCCACTCTTAAAGTAAGCTCAGTAGTATTAAAGAATCAGGACATTTACAAACAGTTTTCTTGTACAGTGGGCTATTTATAAGTGAAACAAATTGGCCAAAATAATTGGCTTGGGAAAAATGTGGATTCTTGGCTAGATGGTTAGAAAGCTTCACAGGATGAAAAAGTTAGGTTTGGGGACTACATGTGACGTGGGGGGTGCATTTTCAGTATCTCTGCTTTAGAGTCCCTTTATTATTTTGAGTCCACTTTATTATTTTATATAGCTACCTATTTATCTATATAGCTAGCTGATTACTGTGCTATAGTGGGAGAGCTAGCATGACATTTTGGTTTGAGAGTTGGTCTGCAACTATGGAGACCAGAGTTCAAATCCCGGTTTGGCCATGTAAACTCACTGGTTGATCTTGGGCAAGTCATACTCTCTCAGTCTCAGAGAATGGCAATGGAAAACACACTCCAAAGAAACTTGCAAGAAACCTTGTGATATTTGCCTTAGGGTTGCCGTAAGCAACAACAACAAAAACCCTACAGTGGGTAGTTAGATAGGGATAGATCTGTAAATGGATAAATGGTAAATAATATGGATGTTCACTGATCTTGTGAACAATTCCAGTCTTTCTTTTTTAATCATAATTTTAAATTTTAGTTTGAATGACAACAGAAAATACAAAAGAATGACAAAAGACCAAATAAAAGAGAACACAGTAATGCTGCCAGTGTATAAGCAACATACAAAAGAAAGCATATGCTTCCATGCCCAAAACTATTTTATCCTAGAAGCTGTAGTGAAAATGGTGTGAATCTGAAGATACCTACTGTGTCTGAAAATGTGCAATTTTAACAGGACTAAAGGCTTTATACTCAGTAGAGAACAAGCTGCCTGTTGGGTAAAGAAAAGATCAGTGGCTGAGTTTTCAAAGTTGTTAGCTTATTATTATTATTATTATTATTATTATTATTATTTGATAACTATAGTTGGAGCTTCGTATCTGCATGGGAAGTCCAGAATGGTACCTCAAGTCCCACTGTCCCTAATGATGGTGCAAGGTGTGCATGGCTACTAGCAAAACTGCATGCATGAGCCTCCATAGGGGACAATGGGGCTTGTTGTCTGCATATGCTCAAATGTGCAGATGGCAAGCCTGAAGAAGGCAAGGTCACACTGTACCCAAATAAAAAGAAGAAAGAACCAAACCAGTGTAAGAGAATTCTTATTCCCACCCTCCCCACCTTCCAAATTAAAATGTTAAATATTCACAGTCACACAGTGCCTTATATCACTCTAATGTTAACCTATCCAACTTCTTTATCACACTAGGGGGCAAACAGGATTCAAACGAGAGTTAAACGAGAATTAAACATGAAATGCCATGTGATAAACATCAGGCATTTCATGTTTAACTCTTGTTTAAATCCTGTTTGCTCCCTTGTGTGATAAAGTGGCAAGTCTGAACAGCTCATAACCTACACTTCTCAGAGATATCCTTGTACATCCCCAAATAATTTCAATAGGTAAGGGGTATGCAATTATGAAAGCTATGGGGCCACGTTTATGACTAGGGACCCTTTTGGGGGGGTCGCATATACTACTATAAGACAAAACAAGGCAAGACAAAAAGACACTCAAGTCAATTTCCAATCTTTAAAAATATATATCTATATAAATAGATACTTGTAACCAGTTTCAAAGGTAAACTGTTGTGCCAGGAGGCTTCCATGGTCAGCAATTCACTCTAGTTTTCAGGCCAGAAGATCAGTGTGGAGATTCTGGAGGTACTCAGAAGCATCCTGAATGGGATGCATGTGGCCCTGAGGCCACATTTTGCTCACCTCTTATCATGAGTTGAGCATGGAGGCTTCATAGTGCTATCCATCATGCACCAATGAGAAAGAAAAGACTTGGTGTGTGTGTGTGTGTGTGTGTGTGTTTCATTGAAGGTTTGGTTACTCTCAGACCCTTTCTAGAAATAATCTTATTTTATTTGATTCAATAAAATGCTCTTATTTAAAGAACTGTATTGCTTGGAGTGGTAGTTCCTTCAGTATTTGATATTAAAATTGTCCTCCCTGCGCTCTTTCAGGTAAGTTACCCACTACCCTTCTTATGAACTCACAAGTATGTTGCTGTTGTCTGCACTATTGAGGGAGATATTCTCAGTTGAGTAGCCTTAGCTGTTTCCTGACCTCTGTCTGCCACTTGAAAAAACCCTAAATCTTTTGATTTGTCATAGTTACTTTATTCTCATTTACTGCCAAAGAACTTTATTCTTTCTTCCCAAGTATTCCAGGATCCTTTCTAGGCTTCTGAATGAAAGATTTCATTTCTGGACTTAGTAGTTTATGAAATGTTAGATTTCCCATCTATCACAAAATCCCCTTGTATGTCATGGACTGGCTGAGCTCTGTGGCTTGATTGAAATTCTGCAAAAAGAGAACTAAGGGGGTTGTGTCACTTTTAAGCACCAGAGAGGGGTAAAATATGTAGCAACAGAAGGCATTATGTTGTTATTGGACTTGCTGAAAGTGTACATTGCCGGTCCTGTACTGTTTGGCATTCTGGTCCCTTTTTGCTCCTGACTAAAATAAACTGTATTTTTTATTCTGACCCTAGCAGCTGAAATGTCAACATAATGCAATCGTTAAAGTTGGGAATACACAGCTGACTTAAGAATATAAAGTTTGGAGTTCAGAACTCTAAAATTACCCTAGAGCAGCATAATAGCAAAGAACTATTTGAGGTCATCTAGCCATGCATATGTTAATGCTAGACCTCTTACCATGAATGTCCTAAGACCAATGAGAGAGAAAACCAGAGAAGAGAAGATCAGGTCAGACCATTGCAACTTTGAAAAAATGGATTTAAATCACTAAATAGCTTAACCCATACTCTCCCACTGTCCCAATTTGGCAGCAAGAGTCCCAATTAATACTCAGGCCTTCCATTTTCCATGTCCCAGGGCCTGTATAGACAGGCTAAAATAAAGCTGATTTGGGTCACTTTGGAGGTATGCTGTTTAAATGATGCATGCGTCCTAAGAGTCCAGAAGTCACGCCAAAAGCATGCTCCAGTCTTTAGGACTGGAGCATGGCTTTGGCATGGGTTCCGGACTTTTAGGACGCATGCATCATTTAAACAGCATACCACCAAAGTGACTCGAATCAGCTTTATTTTGGCCTGTCTGTATGGAGCCCCAGTTTCTCTCTTCCCCCTTTGTCCTCATCTTACTTCAGCTGCTGCAAATAGAGTTCAAAGTACAAAAGTAGTGTCTCGGAGTTGGGGGGAAAGATGTCGGAAACCTGATCTTTCAACTCAGCACAGGTAAAAGCAAACTACTGCAGCATCTCCTAGCATGTACTTCATTCTTAATTAGTAATGTTTTCCATCTTATCCATACTCTGATGTTTTTTGTCCACAAATGTCCCGGCTTTCATCAGTAAAATGTTGGAACATGGGTGCATTCACACTGTAGAAATGATGTAATTTGACAATAATTTAACTCTTATGGCTCCATGGCATGACATTTCTAACAGATTCCTGGAATTTGCAGCTCTGAGAGGCACCACAGCACTAAAAGTGGTGTCAAATGGCATCATTTCTACTGTGTAGTTGGACCCCCACATCATTTCAAAGAATTGACTAAGGAAAAGTTTGATGTATCCATAGTATAAATAAAACTGTGGCGCTTTACAGACCGTCCAAAAAGGGCGGTCTGCCGGCACCATCATTTGCTGCGCAGAGAAGCCCCAGCGGCCAAACCGCGCAACTCCTCCACGCAACAAAAAAGAAGCTGCAAAATGCAGCTTCTTCTTGCGTCGCCCTTATGATGCCACAAGGTGCCATTGGTGCACATACGCTGTCATAATGGCACTGAGATGTGCGGACGCTAAGCGTCCGCTACGTCAAAATGGTGGTGCCCATGTAGAATGGGTGCCGCCATTTTGTACGTGCTCGGCGCGTATTAGGGTGAGGGGCGTCCAGAAAGGACGCCACTTTCTAACCCTAGTACGTGCCACGCACGTTTTTTGTGGCCATGTTCTAGAAGAGTTTCTTCCTGACATTTCACCAACATCTGTGGTTGGCATCTTCAGAGAATGCTGTGATATTTCCTACATATATAGATGAGGTAAGACTGATCATGAAACATGGATCATTGCAACCAGACAGCATATGGTGCAAAACACACTGCAGGCTTAATCCAATTTGGGACCACTTTAACTGCCCTGGATCAATGCTGGTAAATTTTAGGAACTGTAGTTTTGTGAGACATTTAGCATTCTCTATTAGAGAGTTCTGGTGCCTAAACAAATTACAAATTCCAAGATTTCCTAGTCCCAGGGCAATTAAACCTAGTACCTTATGTATCATATTTGGTCTGGCAGTGAGCCACAGTCCTTCAGAAATGGTTAAGGCCTGGTTTAGGACATTCAAAGCATTCCTCATAAATTATATCAACTGTTAAAGAAGTGTAACCTGCTTGGATGAAAGGCATGCTTTCTTTCCATAGCTCAATGGTTCATGACTTTGAGGACCAGGCTAGCCAAGATTTTGGCAAATACAATTTGCAGATGGACTTCTCTTTAATCACTCCTCTGGCACTTTTGCAAGCAAGTGAAGAGGATAAACAAACAAACAAACAAACAAACAAACAAATGGGGAGAGGGAGTGGCTTTGTTCAGCTTACCTAGACCTGTGAGTCTGACTCCCTTTTAAAATTTCCTTTTCTTGTTCCTTTTTTTAAAGATTGGCAAAACGATATGATAATTTTCACATCAAATGGAATTTAGGCATTCAACTCTTTGAATGCAGGTACACAATCAATCAGTCTTTACTTCACTTAATAAATTGTTCTCTCTTTGTGTGTGAAGATCTGTTCATTTTAGGCACTGCCAAAGGACTGTTTCAAGACTTTTTCATATCAGACTTTCACAAATAAAGAAGTATTCTATTAACAACATCTATTGCACCCATCAACCTGGCTTTGCCGAGCAAGCAACTTCTATGCTCTTGTGAATAATTCAGATTACCCCTTCCCACACACAACGTTTCAGAAGGGAGGTATATTTGCTGGCCTCCAGTAAGAAGAGGCCACATTAGTAATGTCATGGCACTAAACACTCTGAGAGACACCAGAATGTGTGAAAGAGTATAGGAGGTGGAATCACAGTATTAGAAGTTCTTGCTGTCCCTTCTATGACAAACCTTTCAGAATGAGAGCGGCAATGCACCCCAACCTTATGGGGGTCTTAATACATTCCCAGTTATGGATTTAGGCTATGACCCCTGCACAACTGACACAGCAGTCAAATCATCCATGGTGCCTTTGCAGGGCACCCACGGGCAGCAGCAGAAGCTGCTTTGTTGGCAATTCAGTTTCAGGGTGCTTGCATATGCCAGTTCTGTAAATATAGGCACAAGTGTTCCATACGAAGAGGGTCTCACTTCTGCTTGAACTGCTCTAAGGGGAAGGCTCAGCCAACAGGCAATAAGAACCAAGGGAGGGTCTAGTAACACAACCACACCTTCAAAAGTGTCCCATTACAGTTAATTTGGAGAGGATCCTGATTTGGCTGCACTTGTGTCCTGATCAGGTAGCAGCTCATTATTTAAGGGAGTGTTTGAAACTGAAAACTGGGTTTTCAGATTTTGTTTCAGGGGAAATATCACCCCTATACAATCACAAATCTGAAAACCAGAACATATATATAGGGGGAAGATTTGGAAGGAAGTGGCTGACAGGAGGGTGATTGGATCCTGCCCTCCAGGTTTTTCACCCAGGGGAAGCTGGGGAGGAGATCTGAGAGATTATCTCAGCTGCTCCCCCTTTTGCACAACTTGGGTAATTAAATCAAATAGAATGATAGCTTAAATAAAGTGGTCTATATTCAACACAAATCTTCAGTGGGTGCTTGTTATTCTATGGGTTAGTCAGCAAAGAACATTGTTTCAACTTTCAAAGAGAGAAGAGAACTATTTACTCATCAGCCTTTAAATACTTCATTTAATTTTCTTTTCTCTTGGGTCATAAAATTTCTCATTAAAACATAGGGGATTTAATATGACTAATTAATCCTACATCTGATGGATTTTTTTCTCTTCTTCTAATATTATTACCATATTAATTAGCTAATTACCCTGCAGTTGCCAATGGTAATAAAGGAGAAGAGATACTATAGCTACAATTGTTGCCCAAACTATTGTTTTGCTTACAGTTGGAATGAAGATTTATCAAAAGATTAGAGTGGGCACCTTAATCCTTACATGGAAGAGAAGCAAGTCCTCCAATGGGTATGGAAATTCTTACACTTCAAAAACACAACCATTCAGTCAGATCAATTAACATTTTATCTCAAGAGTGAGAAGATATCAGATTTGTGGGATATAATGTATTTTTTTAAATCAAATTTCAACATCTATGAATGAGAACTGGAAAAATAGCACTAAGAGGGAGGCTTACATTTCAATATTTCACAGGTGAAAATTGGGACATGTTGTTCCAAGTGATGTCAGAATATGGTCAAGGGGAAACATGACTAAATTTATATTACAAAAGAACATCAGGAAAGCAAAGAAAGGTTGGAGCAATTTGTTTTTGTCTGAGCCTACAGGGAAGGTGAAGGTTCCACTTCTTCTCTCCTGACCCTACTGCTGAATTAATTGAGTACAGACTGTCCTGTCCTGGAGGCCAGCCAGAGACAAAGTACAAAGCAAAAACCATCAGAGACAAGTCAGACGCAGCCTCAGTTGTGTATAGGAGCTTGCTATGCAGTTACAATTCTCAGAGTTTAGGCCGGTACAGCAATAAATCCAAGATGTCAGTCCAAGAGACTGTCCAGTAGCATGGTCATCTTATGATGCATTGTCCAAGTTTCTTCAGAAACATTAACCAGGAATCAAGAGCCAAATGTGTTGCTTCCTGCAGAATAGTTGGGTGTCAGCAATGACCTTCCAAGAGAGTTGCTGATAATATTTATGGTCTGTCAGCCTCCGCCAGCTTCTGCCTGATTAATGAGTGTTTGCTGTTCAAACACTCTGAGCATCATAGCCCCTCCGTTTCTCATCTGCATTCCGCTGTGGTGGCTACTGTCGAATCCATGCCTGTGTCCTGTGGCTGCTATGGTGTGTGTGTCTATCTCAAGCACTAACATGTACCCTTGTCCTTCTGTTTCCCTGTCTGTGTCATAGTCTGGATCAGTGGTATTTCCAGGCTTGGTGTCACCCAATGTGTGTGTGTGTGTGGGGGGGCAGCTAGAGGGTAGACTCTCCCAGTCACTTGCTTGGCTACTCGACTCTGAAGGGGCAGACGTGCAAGTGAGGGAGAGGAGGGAAGGGGATGGGATGGGAGAGAGGCTCACCCCTCCTTCACCTCCGTGTGACTCTCCCCTCATGAGGAAGCTGGGTGGAGACAAACCAAGAGATCAAGGTTCTCCCCTCCTTTGTCTCTGTGTAGCTTCTTCATGAGGAGGGAGTCAGGTGGAGGTGAAGACAAGAGGGGTGTGCATGCTGTTCCTCTTCCACTGCTTTGGCTTTCTCCACAGAGAATCACAGTAGCAAAGAAGTAGATGCTGGCACCGGCAGCAGCAACACACCTGCAGTGGGAAAAGCGCCCAATGGGGGATGTCACTTCTCTTCCAAGATGTCATCTAGTGTGGTCTGCAGTCTCTGCACTCCATAATGATGCCATTGGTCTGCACCTGGGTCCCAGGAACTAGACAAGAGACATTGTTCTTCTGTTTCAGTGTCTGTTTCATGTATTAAGTTGGATCCTGGGAATGATGTATGACACAAACATTTTTTTGCAACAACTGAAGTAAGCTGAGAACAAAGGAGAGCAGTCTGAGGAGAAGGAAACTGGAACATTTTAAAAGCAGCTGTAAAAGTGGGATAACAGAGGATTAATTAGGATTATTCCTTCAAAATCAGGATGGCTGTATGAGGATGGGTCAGATCTTTTTGTCAACAGCACTCTATAATACAACAAGGATAGAAATTCAGCCTGTGGTTGACACACAGCCCATAAATTCAAACACTGCAACCCCCAGTGGTCCCACAAAGACCTCTGGGCTTTCCTAATTTTTAAAATTATGTTTCAGGGTTGGTTGCAGGTGGATTTCTCCTCATAAACATCAAGCAGATATGATGATTTGGCCAAAATCACAATTTCACTTGAAAAAGCTTCATGGCTGAAAAAGTTTCATGGCATAGATTTAAACCCAGATTGTCCGAGTCACAGTTTAACACTCTAGTATTGACACTTACTGTCTGAACACTGGATTATATTTTTAAATTTGTAATACAATTCTGGAGTTATGGGGATTCAATTTAGTTAAACGAGGTGGGGGGGAGAAAAGAAAGTGAATTTTAAAAATTAAAAAAAGAAAGCAGAGTGGCTGGAAATAGCGATGGGGAGGTGCAGAGAGGGAAAGGGGGAGACTGACACCACGTAACTGCTCAATTTTGGGCCTGCGACAGACTGCCACTTATTATACCTCTGGAGTAATGGGGTGGCAGCACAACTGGCTGATTATTAGCAGGTTTTTCCATCAATGAAAAGATGCACTCTAACAATGCTTCCAAGGCACAGCAGCAACAGATCAGAGCTGACATCATGTAATAGGTACTGTACTCTTGCTACAATTGTAGTTGAAAACCTGCATGTGATAACCCTTAAGACATAATACTGACCTCAATAGCTTGTTAACCAAAAAGAGGAACAAAGCCAACCTGGCACATATGGGTTTGAAAAGCAAACCTGTTTTTGTTGCTATCTTGCAGTTATAAATCAAAGAGATTAACAAGCATCTGTCAGGGGTTATGTGAAAGCCCACAGGGGAGGGCTGAGGAAAAAATTAGGATATTATTGCTGTTGTTGTTTTGTTTTGTTTTGTTTTAAGGATAAGGAACTAATGGGATGGAAAGGGATAGGTCTGAGCATTTGAAACAACCACAACAACAACAACAAAATTAAAAAACACAATCACCACCACCTGGGGTTGCTGACGCTCTGCCATTTAGGGACTATGCAGACTGGCAGTTTGGGCCAGGTTGGGTGCAGATATGGGACGTAGCGTCTACACGACACCCATCCCAGCTTCGTCCCCAGGGTGGTGTGATATTGTGTGCCACACTGCATGGCACACAGCATCACAGTACTCGTCTGGCGCTGCGACCACACTATGCAGTGTCGCAGGAGCACCGTAAAGCCATGGCATCGTGGCTATTGCACCCTTTGCAGGGCACAAAAAGGAGCTGCTTTTTGGGGTTTCTTTTTGCTCCCTGCAAAGGGCAGATTAGGGCTGTGGCATGCAGTTGCTGCGGCCCTGATTTGGCTCTGAAAGGGAAGTTGGAAGCCGCCCCTTTGGGGCTGTCTGCACAGACCCTTACTCTAATATATCATTTAATCAAATGACAGCTCATTATGAATTGTGCATAGGAATGCAGCATTCATTTGGAGGATTTTCTGTCAGAATTATTTTCTCACTTATTTCCAGATGAAAGAGCTGATTTTTGTAGATGGCTAAACAAAACTGTTGGAAATGTGTGTGTGTGTGGGGGGGGGGGTATCATATTTTTGAACATGGGCAGGAAATATGTGGCCCACTAGATGTGGCTGAATTACAACTCTCAGCAGCTTTTCTCTGCATACCCAAAAATGATAAATACTGGGAGCTGCCGCTCAGCAACATCTGGACAGCCACACCATTTCCATGCCCCTTTGAGAAGTGCATCTGTTTATCAAAAGGAAAACAGAAAGAGGAAAAGGCAGGGAAGCTTGCATACACCATTGACAAAATTTCCAGCCGTGCTTCAGATGTATTTCAGAATCAAATTTGTTTCAGTGGATTAAAGAAGATGACAGAGTGGATATTGTGTATGAGGAGAGCGTATCTAGTTAAAATTCCTAGTATGAAGCTGATGGCGAGGCCTGGAGTGGTGCACTTTATTTGGGAATGCAGATGCTGACTTGATTTATCTTCGCACACTAAATAGAAAAACTTCAAAATGTTTCTTCCTGGTGCGAGCTGCCATGAACAACATGAGAATTTTTTTTCAGTTAGTCTCAGAAAATTGGCACATATTTTAATGTCGATTTTGTTCCTTCCTGTAAAACTTTCAGTTTTGGAAAATGCAGCTACTGTTGCCTTGTTGCATGGGCCAGTAATAGTGGCAGTACAGGTATCTTTGGAGATTATCCCATCCGTTTCCCATTCTTATAGTACAATTGTGAGAAGATTTTCATACAACACCATGTTTATCCCATCATTATCCCATCCAGAAAGTGTGATTGATTGTGATCGTGCAAAAGACTTTCAAACGATGTTGTGCAGAGCCCATCATTGAAGTGACTTTGCCTGGCATTTTGCATTAACAGGAATTCCTGTTAATGCAATCCCGCTTCAATGACAGGACAATAGCACTGTGATCTGAAAACCTTTTGCAGGATCGCAGTCGGAGACAAGATAAGGACAGGGGAGTGATCCCGTCCTTATCTCATTTGTGTGTGATAATCTCCCTTGTGATCAGTCATCTTGTCCTGTTGTGTTTGCTGTGTGCTTGGGTTCATTCTTATGCTCAGAAAGAGTAAATATACCACTTTCAAGCAGAAACAGAAAACAGATATTTTATCTAGTGTTATTTGTTTTCACACTAATGTTATTGTTCTACATCAGTAAGCATAGAAATGTACAAAGTATTGCAAACAACAGCAAAAAGAGGTTCCTCCTCTGAAGTACTTAAAATGTAAGTCAGGTATGGCAACAAAGTCAGTTGAGTGACAAAGGTTATGTTAATAATTCCTTCTTGAAACTCGAAACTGTCAAAACCCTATTGGATCACAAGGTATAGTTTATGATGCTATAATATTTTTATAGTATTTAGAATAAATCATAATTTCTTATGATCTACCCAATCAAAGCACTTGCTGTAATCAATAGAGCATAGATTGATTTTCTTCTGAAATTATTTGATGTGTTTCATTATTCAACATACATTTTCAAAATAATACCTAGAATTCTTTCCTGAGTTCTTCTCAATTGACTACCTTGGTCTAAAACACACTGCAGAAATAATCTAGTTTGAGACCACTAACTGCCCTGGCTCAGTGCTGTGGAATCCTGGGATTTGTAGTTTGATTTGGCATCAGAGCTCTCTGACAGAGAAGGCTAAATGTCTCAGAAAACTACAGTTCCCAGAATTTCCTAGTATTGAGCCAGGGCTGTTAAAGTAGTCTGAAACTGGATTATTTCTGTAGTGTGTTTTGGACCCTAGTTAGAGCTGTTCTGACTTGCAAGCCAAAAGGATCTGAAGGGCAACATAATTTCTCTTCCTGTTTTAGGCCAGGGCCATTTGTATCTTCTTTTTATTGAGCTGCACCACTGTTGTATTTTTAAATAAATAAATGAATAAATGAATGAATAAACAAATAAATTGCTGTTGTATGCCTTCAAGTCATTTCTTACTTATGGTGATCCTAGGGCAAACCTATCACAAGGTTTTGTGGGACTGAGAACATGCAACTCACTCAAGGTCACCCAGGGGGTTTCCTTGGCTGATTGGGGAATCAAACCCGCATGTCCAGAGTCCTAGTCCTATGCTCAAACCACTACACCGCACTGGCTCTCAGTTACATACTTACATACCTAGGGGTCATTCACACTACAATTTAATCCAGTGGAAACTGGGTCAAAGAGGGTGTCATTCAGACTCACCCCAATTATACCTGGTATGATTTGGGGTGGTGATGGCGCAAAGCCCATTTTTAGATGCAGGGGTTCCAACACTTCTTTTTAAAAGAACCATGGTTTTTTTTTTTTTGTTTTTTTTTTGTTTTTGTCTAAGGAGCAGCAAATGGGAACACGATGTCAATCCCAATCAGAGCACTCAGGAGAGAGGGCTTATGTGTTGAGGGGTGGGACATATTCATCCCACAGGTCTTGGCTTTCCTGTAAAGTACCATTGTGTGGTGAAGAAGCCAGATCAATAAATGCAGATGGTATGTCTCCCTGTCTCCATTTCCCTCAGGTTAGCATCAGAAGGTGTTCAGATTCCAATTTTCTGGACCTCAGAGAGCAGTCCCTTTAAAATGCTGCCCAATTTTTTTCTTCTCTTCTGCTGGTGAATTTGTCCACTTTTCACTGTCAATGGTTGATTCCCAGAGCACCCAAAAATGGGGTGGGGGGGTGGGGGGCTCTTGGAAACAAAATGGGATGGTGGCTTTTTTAAAATAAAATTTTTGACAGTTTATGCACACTTTTGCATTTGTGGGATTGCCACTGGGGGTTTGAAGGTTTTGCCACAGCTTTTTGTGTTATTTGCCTTCATTTCCAACTTAATGTGATCCTATAGCCACCCTATTATGGGGTTTTCTCAGCAAGATTTCTTCATAGGAGTTTGCCATTGCCATCCTCTGAGGTGGTATCACTTTACACACCAGTAGTCATGACTGGAATTTGCACAGTTTACAATTCCTCTATACTATACAACACGGGAATTCTGTTTAACATTGAAGCTGCAAAATGTCACCCAAACAGTGTGACATAGATGCACATCATTTGACTGACACTTTTTTAAAAAAAAACTGAGAGTGATCAAAATGGCAGCTCCATTTTAAATCGCTACAAAGGGTAACGTGAACATTAACAGGGTTAACTTGTCATGAACAGTTTAGATCGTGGCAAATGTAGTGTGAACTTAAATTCAGTATCACATCAATGATGCAATCCGAATTTATTCAGCTCAAAAACATGTGAATGACCCCATAATGACATAATTAGAAATTGACCTCAGAGTGTGGATGCAGGATTGCAGCTTTTCAGTCTCATGACATTACATATTTATTGTTCATCAACTTGCTCTGTTTAGATGAAGCACAATGTGTGTGTGTGTGTAAATATATGTATCTACATCTTTATCTAAGTGGTAGATAAAATTAAAGGTAGATAAACTTAGAGCTGGGGTGCCAGCATGGTGTAGTGGTTTGAGTGTTGGACTATGATTCTGGAGAGCAGGGATCAGATCCCCATTCAGCCATGAAAACCCACTAAGGGCCAGAACAGACCTGCATAAAAAGCCAGCTTCCAGCTGGTTTGGGGGTATGGCATGCAGACAACAAATACACTCAAGATGCCTGGAAGCCAGATTCAAACCACCCAGCCATTTACATGGGGGCCAGCTTCTGGGCACTCCGGCAGCTTGGCAATTAGATGCCACACGCTGACGGAGTTCCTTAAATCTGGCTTCCCAACATGGTGAGGTGGCAAAAGGAGTGTCTATTTGCTGCTCCTTTTTTGGCCAGCAAAAAGGTGGATTGGGGCTGCAGCATGTATGAATGAATGAATGAGACTTTATTTATATACCGCCGTTCCTTCGATCACGGCGGTTTACAACATAGTAAAAATACAAAGTACAAAGATACCAGATGTGAAATATACCGACAACAATCCCCCATATTAAAAACAGTACAATACATCGATTAAAATCCATCTTTCAATCATATAATTAAAACCAGTAAAAAAGCAATAAAACGATTCCGATCAAACAAATCACACAATACATAGGAGAGAATATCGATTAGGACATGTGAGGAAAAGCTTGGCAGAAGAAGTAAGTCTTGAGATTTTTCTTAAAAAGACTCAAGGGAGGGGGCCACGCGGAGCTCGTCAGGGAGAGAGTTCCAAGTCCGCGGGGCCGAGACAGAAAAAGCCCTATGCGCAGACGCTGTATATCTCACCTTAGGAACTCTCAAAAGTTGTCTCCCACCTGACCTGAGAGTGTGGGGCGGATTATATGGGGAGAGGCGGTCCTCCAAGTACTCTGGGCCCAAGCCATTTAGAGCTTTATAGGTAACAACCAACACCTTGTATTGCGCCCAGAAGCGAATTGGCAGCCAATACAGATCTTTCAATACAGGTGTTATGTGGCTGGCTCTGGAGCTGCCAGTGACCAGCCTTGCTGCCATATTCTGAACCAACTGTAGCTTCCGAGTTTGGTACAAGGGTTGCCCCATGTAGAGCACATTACAGAAATCAAGTTGAGAGGTTACCAGTGCATGTACCACTGTTTCAAGGTCCCCCCGGCCCAGGAAGGGTTGCAGCTGGCATATCAGCCGAAGCTGATCACAGGCACCTCTGACTGTCACATCCACCTGGGAAGCCAGGTGAAGCGATGAGTCCAGAAGCACCCCCAGACTGCGAACTGTGTCCTTCACGGGGACCGTGACCCCGTTCAGGACAGGTGGACAAATTTCCTTCCCGGGGCCGGGGGAGCCTATTACAAGTACTTCCGTTTTCTCTGGATTCAGGCTGAGTCTATTTTCCCTCATCCAGCCTCATCTAGCTCTGGCTTTGTCAGGGGCGGCTTGAAGCTTCCCTTTGGGGCAGTCTGTTTCACCCCTGAGTGACCTTTGCCAAGTCACCCTTTCTGAACTTCAATGAATGGCAATAAAAAACCCTTTCTGATGAAACTTGCTCAGAAAACCCTATGATTGAGTTACTGTAGGGTTGCAATAAATTGGAAATAACTTGAAGGAGCACAACAACACCAGCAACAACAAACTTTGAAGTACCACCACTAGCACAGAATTATAAGGAAAGGAAATCCTTTCAAGCAGGAGATGATAGGCCTGTGGTTGGTTTCAGTTCGTGGACAGTATCTTTAACTGTCAGAGAATCCTGCATCCATCTTATCTATTAAAAGCCAAGGGAAGGCCATTTTCAGAATGCAAAAGTTAAGGACTGGAGTTCACTTCTCAGGGTTACAGGTTTTAATGGACTGGCTGTCACTGATAAGAAAATGATGGAGAGGCACAATGCTTCTGCAATCTCATTAGCTGGATGTATTGTGCAATGTTAAGTTACTGACTCACAGCATACTAAAGCATACCAGTTGCAAGGAAAAGGAGAGAAAAAGCAATTTAAAGTTCAGTTGGAACCTTTATGCCTCCATTGTGGATTGCAAAAGACCTGTTTGGATGCTTTATATATCTTTTGATAATTTCTTTTGTGCTGTGCAAAGTTCAACCTGGTGTTATTTTTATTTATTTTATGGGAAGGAGGGATTGTTATTATAATATTTTCTGCTGGCATTTTCCATTGGCAAAGGCTTTTTTTGGGAAAATATGTGCATACATACACATAACAACAGCAACTACTCTGCCAGATGTTTTAGAGAGAAGGCAGGCAGGACATAGAGAAAGTGAACATACTCAAATTACAGGAGAATTGGCTTGCTGCCACTGTTTCCCTCAAATGGTTATTTGAGTGTAAATGTGACATTTACAATTTATTTACCTGGGGAAATTCAAGTCATTTACCAGGCTGGATATTTTATAAATGCCTACCAGAAACAACTTTTAAGAGCATAGTCCAATTACTCAGTTTTAGTCTAAATATTCCTTGTTGGGGGGGGGGGGGGGTTGAAGAAATCTATCCTCTGTCGACCCTTCAGTAGCAGATGGATAAGGAATAAACTATTCACTTAAGGCAGTCCTGTGTTTCTGCTCTCTCACGCTGATGAACTTAGTCTGGAAATTCAAAAATCAAGACATGTTATGTCATCCCTACTCATCAGATAAAAAAATACAATCCTTGCTAAACAGCAAGGAAAAACAATAGATGAAACAATTTTAAATATGAAAAGCTGTAGGAATACAAGAATTACTTATGATTATTGTTCAACTGTCAGATTCCACTAAAGTAGTTCAATTAAATCAATGGGAATTTGCAATGTTAGCAAATGGGTACATTCCATGACTTCAGTATTGGGACTAGCAACTGGTTTTAACCTTACATTTGGTCTTTTATAGACTCCCTTCTATTGACACTATTAATAGTGTGTTATATCTGAAGATGCAAGGAAATAACCACATAGCATATGAAAAGGATGCTCCCAGCATCTCACAGCAGGAAATGTTTCTCCTCTTTCTTACAGCCTCCTCCACAATCTATTATGGAGAATGAGGAGACCCTGCAGAGCAGTATGGCATAAGGAATGCAGTCAAAATGGGAAATAGATAGAAATTACCTTCTCAGTTGTGGCAACCAACGTCCCCAGAACTTTCTTCTTCTTCTTCTTCTTCTTCTTCTTCTTCTTCTACTACTACTGCTACTACTTCTTACTATTACTGTATTACATTATATTTGAACATACTACCAGTGAGAGGGCAAATTACATTTTCCATCCATTATGATTGAAATATCCTTAAATATAAAAATTTGAATAAGCACATTGTGTACTTGGAAGTACCCTCTATGTGTTCAATATAGCTTGCTTCCAAGTAAGCATGCACAGGATAGGTTGCAGCCTTCATTATTGCTGGAAAGGCTCGGTGATAATAACTGTTTAAATATTTCCAGTACTTCAACATTTAGCACACTTCTTGGGGATAACTCCTAAGGCAGTTCAACTGCATAGAAGTCTTGGGCTGCATCTCTACTGCAGAAATAATGCAGTTCTATACCACTTTAAATGTTACAACTCAATGCTATGGAATCCTGGGATTTGTAGTTTGTTGTGGCACTAGAGCTCTCTGATAGTGAAGGCTAAATATCTCACAAAACTACAAATCCCAGAAATCCATAGCATTGAGCCATGGCAGTTAAAGCAATGTCAAACTGCATTATTTCTGCAGTGTAGATGGGGCCTTGGTGGTCCAATTCTGCCAGATCATTTTTGGGGGAGTTCACCTTCCCAGCCCCAGCCCAGCCTCGTCCTGGGATTCAAAAATTTCTAGGAGACAGAATGCTTCTTTCCATGAATGGAAGGACACCATTAGATACAGCCAGGGTTTATAGTACTATGTTATTGAGATTTCTGTAAGATAATCATGATTGCAACGGAATAGTTTTGAAGCATGGCTGCAGTTTTATGTATCTGTTGTCACGTGATTCAATATACAAAATATAATTTTGTGAAAGTGAACAAAGACTGAATAGATTTTAAGTGAATATTGGTGAGGCAGGGTGCGTCCAAAATAGAGCCTTTTTATGGGAAAGTTAATTGTATGTTTAAAGATTTTCTACTGAAATAGTGAGGCTTCAAAGTGCTTCACTGAGGGCTGAAACAGATGGCCCTGAAGGGGCAGCTTGATGCTGCCCCTTTGAATGCCAGGATGAAGCCATGGCAATTGCACACAACACCCCCAGATCAGCTTTTTGCCAGTACAAAAAGAAGCTGCAAAATGCCATTCCTTTTCGAGCCGGGTTTTCCGCCATCGCTGCAGCTTTGTGGCACTCCTGCAGTGTGTGACATATAAATTCCATGCTGCAGGAGTGCCACAAACTGCCTGCTATGTGGTTGGGCAGGCAGAGTGACATTGGCTTGAGGCGGTGTCAAAGCATGTCATCTAAATGCCGTCTTCTGATGCTGCCCCCAAGCTGGTGCTAAGGAGCCATCTGGTTCGCCCACTACTTGACATTACATATACATTCTGGTCCATAAAGAGGTTTTGTTTATTGCTTTGAAATCCCTTTCCATCAAATCTGTTAGTACTGATACCACTACACCACTGGAAATACTCAACAGTAGCTTATGAAAAAAGTGGTTCGTTTTGATTAAGGCTGAAAACTGTTCTGCAACTCCCTTAATCTGAAGTTTTATTTCTGAAGAATGCACATTTCAGGCTTCCTGTTACATTTCCTTAGGCTAGACTTACTGTACAACCAAGCTCAACTAACATGATTATTAAAATGTGGATTTTTAATTAAGAGGTATTTGCACTATAAAAGAAGCTTTCATGTTTGGAGAAAAGGATGTTTAACACATCTGAATCTCTTCTATTTGCAATTTTTGGTACTCATTTTTGCTGTTATTTTTGTGATTTTAAAAAAAAATTGCAGTGCAACTTGGTACAAATACTACTCAAAAGATATTTTAATAGAAACTTATACTTATTATTTAGTGTTATATATAAATTAGGTAGTGTGTGACCTAATTAGCAAGATAGATAGATGATAGATAGACAGACAGACAGACAAATAGAAGTGAGGAGTTCTAATATCTAACAGACAAATCTTGTTTACATGGCTATTCCTTCAGGGTGAAAAATAAAAAATCAGTACGATACTCTTTGAGCCTCTTCCCCAAAAGGTGTATTTTCGATAATACACAGAGAGAGCACCCCTTAATGCCCACTGATGCTAATGGAAGTTCTCCTTGTAAATCCCAGGGTGTTGGTTTGAAATGCACCCTTAATATACTAAACACACATTTCTTATTTCTTCCAGAAAAATGGCTAAAAGGTTTTTGTTTTGGGCTGTTGTTGCTTTTTGAGTCCTTCAGCCACTTATTCCAGCATGCTGTCTCTGGAGGGTTTCACAAAATCTGTGCTTAGACACATTTTAAAACCTGAAGTAGAAAAAAACATCCAAGTACGTTCTCTAGTACAAATCTAAAAGCAGGTCTGAAACAAAAGCTTTCTTTCTTTCTTTCTTTCTTTCTTTCTTTCTTTCTTTCTCCATAGAGGGAACTGCTTGTCTTTATGCCAAAATATGAAGAGAGGCCTTGTGAAGAAAAAATCAAAGAAAGTTGTTGTCTTTTTATAGATAAGATGATCCAGGAGGCCTGAGGCTTCAACAAACAACACCTTCCTGTTGCCAACATCAACAATAATAATAATAATAGCAAATAAGATTAGCAGCAACAGCATAACAAAATAACAATGACATTATCAACAAGAAGAACATCAGGAACAATGATAATGGATGATGAATGATGATGATGATGATGATGATAAGAAAAGATCTTAGTTACTAAAGTTGCATTACTATCTTTTAAAGAGATGGCAATGGGTGTTTTGATCAGTGAACCAGTAATCTACAATTTTCATCTTGTAGGAGATAACAAAGGTCTAAATACCCTGAAGATAACAGATTTGGTCTGATCTTGGAAGCTAAGCAGGGTTAGCCCCTGCTTGGATGGGAGACTATAAATGAATATCAGGTGCTATAGGAAGGAACTGGTAAAACCACCTCTGAGTATTCCTTGCCTAGGAAAACCCTATGAAATTCATGGTGTCACCATGAGTCGATAGGTGACTTGAAAGCACATACAACCACATGCAGAAGAAATAATCCCTATTGACACTATGTATATTGTAAGATCTCACATCACCACAGATTGGGTCCTGTCAACACAACCAGATTTCCTGCCTCAAAACTGAATGCTATCTCAGCCCATTTCAAAGGGCTTCATTTTGTTAGGTTATCTTATTTTCCCGATTTAATTTGAAATTGAAACAGCTTCTTGAATGTCCATGCATTCATTGCTTCATTTATTGAAAGGTGGGGGAGGGGGGGATACTGTAAATTTTGCAATAAGAAGACACCTTCAGAATGATAAAGAAACAAAGGAATGGATAAACAGGAGAAGAATATGGATTTATTGCAGTTACACATATTTCATCTTGGTTACGGTGGGAGAAGAGGCTATTGCACCAAAGTCTTTGCATTTAAAAAATGGAGGCCAATCAGTGAGCAAACCTAACCTTGAAGTTTCTCTAAGGCTCAGGGAATATTAGTTGATTGGTTGAGATAACTATTTTTCTTTCTTTTTTACATTACAGTAAAAATCAACTTGCCCCTTTGTATGACACATTTGATGTATTCATGTCCAGATCTATGGTGAGGTTGAGTCCTGTCAAACAAGTACATATGAAAGAATGAGGACCTGTTTTATTTTATTAGATCTATGGCGGGTTACAGACCGCCCGTTTGGGGCAGGCTGTACCCGCCCCTTTCCCTGGGATATCGGGGCCTCATTGTCCAGAGCGGCAGCCGCTGAGGCCCTGATCCTCCACTTTTCAGGCTGCGGGGAAGTGGCAAAAGGCCCCTTCCCCGCAGCCTGGAAAGGTGTATCCTTGGGGCTTCAAGCCCCAAGGACACCCCGCGGTGGCAGGGAGGAAGAGAAAGGGGCCGCTTGGTCCCTTTCTCCTTTGGTCCGCTGGGCGCAGCCATGTGAAGGCTGCGCCCAGCGGACCAAACCAGGAAGGAGCTCTGAAACGGAGCTCCTTCCTGCTCTGCGCTAAGGGCGCACTAAGTGCCCTGGTGGGAGTGAGGACGTCACATCCGCGCCGCCCCGTATAGATGCAGCGTGGTTGTGACGTCATCATGGCAGCAGCCATGTGGAACGGCGCACACTAGGGTTAGGGGGTGCGGAAGCACCGCCCCTTTCTAACTCTAGTACGCGCTCTGCGCGTACTTTCTGGCCCATTTGTAATGGGCGTATGAGTGTTTTAATGAAGGAGAAGAAGAGTACATTACTCCTGGAACCTTCTTCCCCCACATGCACACCTCATCACTTCTCTACCCAGTTTCAAAACTGAGTTAAAGACTATATTGTTTAGAGAAGCATTCCCAGAGGCTAGCCCCTCTCTGACCCAGGAAGCCTCCTTTTAACCATTAATTAAGAAGCCAAGCACTTCCTCCAGTCCATCTGCCTTGGTCCAGGCCTTGGAGGTGGAGAACTGCTGGACCTGATCCCATTCCCCACCACCACTCCCTTCTCCTTTTGTGCCGTGTCTTCTTAGATTGTAAGCCTGAGGGCAGGGAACTGTCTAACTAAAAGATTGTATGTACAGCGCTTTATAAATAAAGGTTAATAATAATAATAATAATAATAATAATGTTTTCTATTTTGATTGTTGTGATTATGAATGGATACTATGCTGCTAAAGATAAATGGGGGTTTAAACATTCTTGCATAAATGCATGCAATCTGATGATCCTCCTTACTGAAGACAGTTTCATCAAATGTAATCATTCTTCTCTCACAAGTCTTATTCCTAGATTTTAAAATGTATTTGTTTTAATATTGTGCAACATATAACACTGCTTCTATATTCTCTGGCTCTGTAAAACGGCAAAGAATGGAAAAGTCTGTTTTATTTACCTTGGCTTTTGTTTCCTAGAAGAAAACTGCAAGAGATCAGCTAAGATAATGTTGTGTTTTACATCAAAGAGTGAGGGATTGTTTTTTTTTTTCCTAAGGCTTCTAAAAATAATAATAAATCAGGTTACTGAAGCACAGTCTAAGGTTGTGAACCACACTTCAGCAGTACTAAACTAAACAGCCGGTGCTTGATGGATGTGTCTCCTCCAACATCTGACTGCAAACATTAACAATGAGAAAATCTAATACTTGAAATATTTTAGGGTGCCAGAAGCCGACAGAGAGGGAAAAAACGCCTGGCAAAAAAAGAAAGGTTTTTGCAAACAGGAAGCACAAAAGTGCAAGTGTTTCACACATAAACTATATTGTCATTACTGTTTAAACCAGCAGTGGAAATCAGGAAGACCTACAAATGTGTCCAATATCCCCACTTCTCTGAATATTGTGATTACGTTCTCATTACCATTATTTTCCTGCTCCTTATTCACTATAACAAAATATATTCTACATCAGTCCTACTCAAAGTGATGGCCCTTGGGTGATGACAGTCCATGAATCATTGGTTGCTGGTACATAGTACATTTCCAGGAAAGAAACAGTTGTTGTCAATGGGTATAAATTTGGTACTGGTTCCTGGTGCATTAGGAAAAGGAATGCTGGTTCTCCAACATCACCCGAGAAGCACTGATCTAAAGCACTGAAGATGATTCAGGTATTTATTATTATTATTATTATTATTATTATTATTATTATTATTATTATTTACATTTCTACTGTTGTTCCTATTATATGCATCCATGGTGCACTTGTAATTCTATTATGATTTTTTTCTGTATTTTTAGTGTTTGGATTTTCATCTTGTTAAATCTGTGTATTCATTTATTTTTGTTTTGTTCTCTGTACCCCAATATGATGTGGTAATTTCAATGTTTTTCTGTTGTAGTTTAGTTCCTGGTCATTTTATCTCTACTAAGGTAAATACAGGGTAAATTCATGCATAATAGCTTCCATCAATGGCAATTCACCATAGAGGTTAAACAGAACTCCCAGTTTCAGAGCCAGTTTACTGGGGGGAGGTAAACTCTGTGCTGCATTAAAGCTTCTCAGAACCTCATGGTTGGCCGCTATTGAAAACAAGAAAACGGACAAGACTAAAACCACCTTCGATTTGATTCAGTGGGGTTCTGTGTCAACTTTAGAAGTTGGAGAAAAATCAACAATGATTCTGAGGTGCTTGTTATGATCTATAAAGCCCTACACATCTTGAGTCCATGCTACCTGATGGACTGTATTTCCCCATAGAATCATAGAATCATAGAATAATAGAGTTGGAAGAGACCGCGAGGGCCATCCAGTCCAACCCCCTGCCATCTACACTCTGATGGAGACACAAGAAAGGGTATTCTGGGTCACTGTACTCAGATTCAGATATGTCTTTTAAAACTGTCTTTAATTTAAGTGTGTTTTAATATTATGGTGCATTATAGCCATTTGCATTTTTAAAAAAAAAAAAAAACTATATATGGGTTTAGCTGTTTTGATTTTGGTGTCACCTACTTTACTTCCCAGTTCTGGGACAAAGGTGGACACACACACACACAGTGTGTGGTATAGTAGTTTGAATATTTTGCTATTAGTCTGGAGATCATGGTTCAGTTCCCTGCTCATCCATAGAAACCCATTTGTTGACGGGTGAGTCACATACTTTTAGCTTCAGAAAGCCCCATGGTACTTTTGCCTTAGGGTCACAATAAGTCAGAAATGGCTTGAAGGCACACAACAAGGAGTATATGTATGCCTACCTACATACATATATACCATTTTGGAGATAAAGAACTGTTTGTGGTAGTTTTCCGATTTATGGAATTTAGGCTAGTGGTTCTGAGGATAGGAACGTGGGACACTGGTGGTGTTTTCAACACAATACTGTTTTTAATTTTATGAAAAAAAGATTATAAAGATTATCTATTAATCCTGACATGAATATATTTTAATTCAGCTATGGAGATGAAAGCTTTAGAGATGAAAGAGCTACAACAGCAAAGCTTTCATAATGACCAGACATCTGGTTCCAATCATTTCAAATGTGACACATTACTCCTTTTCTTCTGCTCCATGAAAAAAATGTACGCAAATGTACACACACAAACACAAGGGGTTTATTTTTCAGCACTAGCTGCTTCACTATTAACCTCTTCATGCAGATGGGCGTTGTGTGCCTTCAAGTTCTTCCCAATTTATGATGACCCTAAGGCAAACGTATCATGGGGTTTTCTTGGCAAAATTTCTACAAAGGAGGTTTGCCATTGACTTCTCCTGAGGCTGAAAGCATGTGACTTGCCCAGGGTCACCACTATGTCATGCTAGCTCCCTACATGTCTAAATGATTCTGCTTATTTATATAACAAAATGTGTGCCACATTCTCTATGTGTTTTCTTCCTCCTGCAGACATTTAGATCCAGTAAATACAGGCTTACCACTCCAAGCATGCAGCATGACTAGTAGAACACAAGGCTATTCTGTGTAACATCTATGTAGCAACCCAGTACCTACCTAAACCAATAATACTTAATTTTTAAAAAAATTATTTGCCCTCTGCTAAAGCATAGTGTCTTGTGATTAAAAGTAGTCTCTCCAAATGTTATTCACTTACTCATGGTATCCCACTGAATTATCACCATCATTGATTGGTGCACAACATTAATGCTGGCATAATTTCAGGCAGAATTAAAAATCCTTTATAACCATGTCATCATAGTGAAATTTGTCAGTGTGCTTTTTCGATTTGATGGTTGCTGATGGGCTTTTTATTAGGCAAATGTGACAAAATCAAATTGGTCATGGTTCCTGTAGTTACATGTGTTACAAAGGACTGGAACAAAAGTGGAGAGCTAAGGTACTTTCATTATTAGCTGGGGGGAAATGGGTAATGTTCAACTGTCAAATACAGTCTAGCACACATAACTGGAGACACAAGTTCATTTACTGGTTGTGAATGTACTCTGCTTTGGTGGTGAGACTGGCTGCTACAATACTACATGGGAGGAAAGTCAATTATTGATTCAAATAGACAGCATAGCTAATAACAGTGTGCTTTGCTATATGACCTGGTCAGATGATTCAACAGAATCTATGACTGCTTCAAAAGAGAAAAATACAACTCTTTTCTTTAAAAAATAGTACATGTTCTATAAACCAATTAAAGTTCCCAAGCACAGGATCAGAATCTTCATTAATACTGAGCTTGAGAAATACCTCTTGGCAAAGTGCTTAACTCATATTGCAGATAATCGTTAAAGGCTGGAGAAATGAATACTTGCATTTTCATTCAGGGATATCAACAATACAAATGTTGCCTTTATTTCTATCTTTTGCCAATGAATGGAATTTACTGTGATCCAGGATGAAATGTTTAGATGAAATCAGATGACACAACCATTTCTAATGTTTCCTTTCAGGCTTCCCTGAAATCTTAATAATTACAGTACTAATAAATATAAAGCATGTAAAAATATTCTCCATGTCATGGCCAGCCAAGAGCAGGTCTCAGAGGATGAGGAGGAGGAGGATGGGGCTCTTCCAGAGCAAGAGGTAATTGAGGCTACACCAGGTGCTAATCCTGCTCCAGTACAAGAGGTAATTGAGGCTACACCAGGTGCTAATCCTGCTCTGCCAGAATCCAGCCCTGATCTCCCAGCCCCAGAGGAGGAGGCTCTGCCAAGTCCTAGTGCTGGTGGGATTCCTCTGGCGGTACAGCAGCCTAGTGGTGATTCTGGGGAGGAACCAGGCTTGAAGGTTCCCTCCTATAGACAATGCAGGGCTGAAAGTGCTGGCAGGCGCAGATCCCAGAGAATTGCTGAGAAGCAATTAGCAAATCAGCCTCAGGTGGCATGGGGAAGTTTCTCTTACTTAATGAGCAGAGAGCCAACTCAGTGTCAGAGTTTATTGCATGATCCTTTGGTGTGACTGCTGCCTGCACTGGCTCCCTGTATCTTGACTCCTTGTTGCCTTGACTCTTGACTTTGGATCGGACTGGACTATTGCTACCTTCTGGCTGACCTGACCCTGGACTGGACTGACTATTGTGACCTCTGTTATCCTGACTTTGGCTTGGCTTTCGGTTTGCTTTCTCCCTGCAAGGTTTGTGGACTACTTCCAGCTCCATAGTTAATTGCCTTCCTTATCGGCGTGTGTCTGTGTGTGCTGGCTGCAGTCCAGGACACTCCAACTGACCAGTTCAGAATGCTTCACAGATACTGTCATTGTGCACCACACATATGAAAACCACAGCTTATAAGTTTTTAAAAAAAATTAATGTAAGCTTATTTAAAAAATGGTAGCTGAATAATGCAACCATGTGCAGCATTTGGGCCACATATGGTTCCACTAAGGCCCAGTTTGGTTCCCTGCACTCTCTTCAACTCCCAATGTTTTCTTTGTCTCCTTTGTCCCATTATAGCAAAGAGCGTCCCCAGAAGCCTACAAAAAATGATTTACCATTTAAAGTTTTCCCACCCCCACCCTTCACCTAAAATAGCTGGGTCATTATGGTTGCTAAAATAGTATTTGTCTAACAAACAAACAAACAAACAAACAAACAAAAACACTGGAGGGAAAGAGGAAAACCATAATATTAATAATAAATAGTTATTTATATCCCGCTTTTCCAATTTTGATCAAAGTGGCATACAAGTTTAAGTAAAAAATACATCAAAGTAAAAACAATTCAAACAGTATCTAAAAACAGTCACAATAACAGTAAAAACAACAGGTTCAGCTGAGTGGGGGAATCCATAAACATCGCAAGGTCGTCAAACCAATACTTCTAGGGGTGATATCTGCCATTTTGGGTCATTTTCTCTTCTGCTTGGAGGTTGTTAAAGAGGGATAGGGTCCAGCAAATAGGCAAAAAATGGTATTTGAACTCTTGAGATATGGCCCACCCATTTGTTTTTGATACCATGAAGACAACTGGAACAGAGCTCGTGCTCATATTTTCTTTTCTTTTCTTTCTAAATCTTTTATTTTGTGTAATTTTTGCATGAAAATTAACTTCTAGCTTTTTGGGGGGTTCAACAGGCATACAAAATCCTAAATATCAAGAATGATTTCTATACAAAAATAAAATCACACCCCTCCAAAATACATATGTGCATGCATGCATGATGCATGCGCGCGCGTGCACACACACACACACACAAAATCCACAAAGGAGTGATACCTTTATTTGACAGCCAAAATGAACATCACACAGAATGCAATTGAGAGATGGAGGGAGAGAATTATTTTCTTTCTTTTTGCTCTTTTATGTGTGGATGTTTATTGAGTTGAGGCTATTTGAGATACTCACATAGAAAAGGTTTCTTTTTTTAATGCTGATCACAAATTATAGCTTATTCAAATAGATTAATTTATTATGACTGCACAAAGGATTTTTTTCCTTTAAATATTCATTTTCGTCTAAGCACTGATATTAGTAATTTAAGTTTGGATATAGCACAATCAATTAAAGTGAAACATGCTGTGAGAAAGTGAGCCTGGCACATTAATTTAATCTATTTTAGCAACTCCTGCTGTCTCTGGAACAATTTCTATGGATGCAAGGCATTTTTCAAAGTTTTATAAAAGGAAGAAAATATATGTCACTGAGCTCTTTCTAAATAAAACAAATGTTTTATTGCTATGACTACTACAACAAATATGCCCATTATGTAGGGAAATCTGGCCATAACGTTGAGCTACAGCTGGCTGGGTGTTCTAGTGCTAGCCATAACATCCCACCTGGCTTTGTACCAAAGCCTCTGTGGCACCTGCTTTCTCTGTTCTAAGTTGGCCAAGTCTCTACCACTTCAGATCATGAAACCTGGTGGGAGGAGACTGGGAGAGAGAAGATGGTGCAGAATGTGTCCAAAGTTTGTGGAAGCCTCTGGCAATTCTTACTATATCTCCGTGTAGTTTTACTGATAGATTCTGTTGGAAATTTAAAATGGTAGTTCTGAAGCACTCGGACATGTGATTAGAGATCTAGCCTGGGGTAGTGCCTAGGAACTTAGGGGCTGGAGCCTAGTGTGTGTGTATGCCTCTGTGTGTGGTGTAGTTTATGGTTTAGGGGTGCGAGAGTGCTCATATATTGTCATTCTGACTAGAAAATTTAGTGCATGTATGGCTAGATGTGAATGCATTTCCTGGTAAGTGAGAGGCCCAGATGCTTGGTAGCATACTGAGATACATACTTGATGTGTGATCTAAAAAAACAGTCCTGGGTGTGTGTGTGTGTGTAGTGGGAGCTTCACTGGCCACTGTGTGAAATGTTAAGCTTGTAGATTCGGTGGAAGCTATCTTGTTGGCAAGAGAAAGAATGAGCTTGGCGAGGGAAAGAAGGGGCCTGGCAAGGAGAACTTACTGCCAACAGCAGCTGATAAAGACTGGTTCATTCTATTCTTACATCTGAAGCCAATTTTTTTCCAACTGTACAAAAGGAAAAGTATAAAGAACCGCCATTACATACTATATTTCAGAGAAAAAACAGCAAGAAGCAGAACAGAAGCTAGTGTGAATTGCCCTTTAAATCTTCTGCTTTTAAACTTTCTTGACACTACTATAATCTGGCTAATCAGAATAACAATGTTAGTAAGCATGCCTGATACAGGACAGGGATGGGAATCATATCATTTCAGATGTTGCTGAACTGCAACGCCCAGCAAACCTAACTAGCATACTCAATGGAGAGGATCACTGGGTGTTGTAGTCCAATAGAATCTGTGCTTTTAGATTCCCATTTGTATGGGGAATTTTATTAGCTAACACCATATGTTAAGTAACTAGACAAAGTAAGAATTTCTTTGGAATTTTATGTTTATAACTGGCAATAACATTTTTGAAAAACATGATTATTTGGTTCCTCATAATATCTAAACACAATATCTAAAACCACACTGTACCTCATTGTCTCCAGATGGAGACAGTACTGGAGCTACTAACAGCAACATCTCTCATAACTGAAGGAAACACAACTTCCACTTTAATTCTGGCCTCACCCCTACACAGTTCTGTTCATTTTCCTCAGTTTGCCAGAGAAAATGAGACAACTATACTGACGTTTCAGCTCAGTCACTGAACCTGACAACACTATGGACACTCAAAACCTCATCTTGGTGTTTCTTCCCCACTCAGTTGAATTCCCTGGCAGTAGCAATGGCAGTAATTACTCTTATCTATGTCCAGAACTTAGTAAATGAAGCGATTGCTTCCATAATAAAAATTGATTTGGTTCCTGCTAGGCTGTGAGAGGGAAAGGGATTACAGTTATGGCTGCATATGCCATAGGGGCACCAGAACGTTTCTGCAGTAAGGGAAAGTATTTGTTTCCACTTGTGCTGTTTTTTAGTGGAAAGAACATTTGGATATGCTTTCCTTGATGAAAGACTTTAAGTTCCCCAAACACAGCCTAATTTTCTTATCTCTCATCTTTCAGGTGATTACAGAAGTAGAACTTCAGAAGTAGTTACAGAGGAGAAAATACAAAGTAGAAAACAATAAATCTCAAAAGTATCACCAATCTCCTCCTCCTCCTCCTCCTTGTCTAATTTGAAAGAAAAAGAAAGAGAAGTATTGAGACAAGCACATTTTTTTCTTCTCATCTCAAAGTGTAGAAAATAAGTCAACATCATCATTTTTATTATCATCATTATCGGCTACCAGGACATTAACACAGCAATATATCCCAATGACTGACACAAACTAGAACTTTGCAGCTGGAAATTGGTTGAATCACAATGTGAATCAAGCTGACTTGAGACCTTTTCTTTTCTTTTTTAAATACCAGCTCCAGATGAAAATTAGACTGTATTGATTTGATTTTGGAGTAAAATTGCACAATATGAACTAATAGAGACTGATCGCGAAAAGCAGAGATCCAAAAATGATTAGGTAAAACCCAGCATCTCAAATACAATCACATAAGGTGGTAATGAGGTGGTGTGATGGGTACTGGGTAATATGAGATGTTGTAGTGGATCATGAGAAGGCATGATTCATTGTAAAAAAACAATAATGCTAGGAAGGTGGAAGGAAGTAGAAAGGAAGGAAGGAAGGAAGGAAGGAAGGAAGGAAGGAAGGAAGGAAGGCCGCATGGTAGATGGGTGGACACTCTTAAGGAGGTCATGGGTATGACTTTTCAGGAACTAAGCAGAACAGTGGAGGATAGAGTGTCTTGGACATATCTCATCCGCAGAGTCACCATGGGTCAATATTGACTTGAGAGTGATTAACAACAACAACAAAGTGGATCTCTGAAGCACAGCATATGATGCTCTTGGAAGGAGTTGAACAGCTCACCAGCTTACTTAATCACTCCACACACATACCCCACACATAAGATCTAGAAGAGAAAACTTAATATATACAGTGGCCCCTTGGTATCCACTGGAGTTTGGTTCCAGGAACCCCATAGATAACCAAAATCTGTGGATGCTCAAGTTCCACGATATACAATAGCATAGTAAAATGATGTTTCTTATATAAAAGGGGAAAATCAAGGATTATTATTATTATTATTATTTTCAAACTGGATATTTTCAAATTGTGGATGACTGAATCTGTGGATGCAGAATCTGTGATATGAAGAGCTGACTATAAAAGTAGTTTTACTCATGAACTGATGTGCATAATCAACACAGGTTCATATTATAGAGGAAGGCAAGAAAAGAAAGAGTATTACAAAGTATCAGGAAAGTCAGTTCATCTTATTCAGATAGGCTCTTATCACACATGCTTCATGGAGGCTAGGCAAAAAAAAAAGGGAGAGAGAGGTGTGAGAGCAGATAAGACACCAGTGGACAAAGGAAAAGCTACATGAGGCAGGAAGAAAGTGGATGTGAACAAACAAATAGGATGTTACCATAAACATGCTGTGCTTAAACACCTAGAGAACAATGTGCAAGTTAATTACCAGTGAGTTTAGACATAAAAAGTTTGCTAACTCCAACAGTGTGGAATAGGGGAGCTGGGCTTTGCTCACTGACAGTTGTACTCTGAAATCTCAGCCAGTAATCCAACTAAGGTCTAGTACATACTGTCAGGAAGCGGTGTCCTGGCAGCGATTCTAGGGTTGGGGAGCATGCACCAACCACACACTCCCTAACCCTGGCACGTCATGGCGGTGGTGTAATGATGGCCTCCTGTCCACACAGGGGCTACCATTGTGCCATAAGTGACATGAAGTGTATAGACGTCACTGTGTGTCACTTATATCACGAATGCGCCAATGGAGCACTCATGATGTCGGCATGGCATCCCAACAAGAACCCAGTTTTTCTGGGTTCTTTTTGGGGCAGAGAGATGTTGCACGGTTTGGGTGCTCCTACGTCCCTCAGGAGGAAAAATGGGTGCCTCCAGCCTGCCCTTTCAGGTGGTCTGGAGAGCCCCTAATACAGATAGATTATGCAAGGCCATTAGCAGGCTCTGCAGACTGGCAGGAAAGGCTGGCCTGTGGACAGAGTTGGGATGTGGCTTTCATATCATGCATGCCCTGGCTCCATCATCAGCCTGGCATGACACCATGCGCTGCACCACATGGTATGTGGGGTTACAGTGCTCCCCTGGGGCTGTATTTAAATGATGCAATGCCAAAGGAGTGCTGTAAAGCCAGTGGCTACGGCATTCTTTTCAGGGTGCAAAAAGGAGCTGTTTTTTGCAGCTCCTTTTTGCGCTGTTGAAAGGTCAGATCGGGGCCACAGCATGTGATTGCCATGGCCCCATTCTGGTGAATATGGAGGTGGCTGCAGCCCACCTCTTCAGGGGTGGACTGCACAGCCCCTAAGTTATCCATCTAAATAGTTACTCCATCCCTTTATTTGTTAGATTTAACTGTTAGTAGTCTTCTGTTTGTCTTTTTCAATTATTTTTTAATTTCACTAGTACTCTGTATAGTACTGTGTCAGAGTTTCTCTGATTGTTTGTATGACTAAGCAATTAGGGATGTGATAATTATTCATTGCTGTTTGCTAAACATACATGATTTCTCTTTGTCTCTCAACCCCTTTATATTTCTCTTTATGAATCAAGAAATATGCTAGCTTCTCATTGAAATGTGAGAATTTTTAGATATGGCCATTTGCAAATGAAATAACAGGGCAAGAATTCAATTAAAATTTGATTTTTATTGCATACATACTTTACTTCAACAGTGCCTCTCAGCAGGTAGCAGTCATTCAGGCAGGCTATTAGGTCAAGCACTTAACACCTGGGGTACTGCTGACAGGACATGTTTGGTTTAAATTTTAAAGTCCCTTTATTACAAATACTTCACTGGTTTAAGAGGAAAAAACACTCAGCTGTTTCCCTCACCCCAAGCAAGGGGAGAAAAAGCTTAATCTCATCCCCTTTCTCCTTATATAATTATGTATGCTTGTTCCGTCTCTTCTTGTAACTCAGCTTTTTTCTAAAAGTTAGACAGCTACATTAATCCAATGCAACAGAAGTGGAAGTTGTGTGGCCCTTCACACACATTGTTGGACTACAACTCCCAGCATGCCTCATCATTAGGTCATGCTGAATAAAGCTACTGGGAGTTGCAGTCCCTCAACTTTCCAATGGTCACACAATTCCTTCCTTGGCCAACAAGATTGAGCAATGGATCTGCAGGATATTGACATGCTCTGAACACTGTGCATCACATGCTATTACATTATTTTGTGTGCAAGACCATGCGGCTGTTTTACTGCTCTTGGACACAACAGGGCATTAGTATGGGGTTGGTCCCACTTGGTGGTTGTGGTAGCGTTCAGGATGATGGGAGTCATAGGCCAACCCATCTGGAGGGTGCCCAATGGCAGCTGTTTTACCAGTATCTTTGCATATTTACCAGCATATTATATACAGCATATTATATGCAGCTAGCTGTAAGAAGCCAACACTAGGGATGCTGATTTTGAGATTCAGAGAGTTGTAATAACAAAAAATGTAACTTCTACAGTCTCTGATGGAAAGCAAAACAAAGAAAGAAAGAAAGAAAAGAGAAGTTTTCCCTCCTTATTTGTACTTTATCACTGGGTATGCTGATTCAGAGAGTTGTAATTTTTTAAAAATGTAACTTTTACAGTCTCTGATTGATAGCAATAAAATAACAGTTATTTCCTCCTTATTTGTACTATATCACTGGATTTTATGTGTTAGGATACTGGGGGAGATCAAAATTGCAGGCAGAGGACAATGCAAATAGCATTAGCACCCACACATGTAATTTGACCAAACGTTTACTTTTTATCCTTCAAGAATTTGCCAGGAATATGTCAGAGTTACTCAGAGAAGAACAATTAACTTGAAATATCTGGTTCTGTAAAGAGTGAGAAGAATAATAAAATTTCCCACATGCCTCTTCAGGAATGAGATGAGTTAAGGGAGAATTTTACAACACTATATAAGCAAACTTATCATCTCCTTCTTACCCACCTCTATTAACCGTAGTTTTGGGGTGTTTGATTTACTTTCTCAGTATGAGTCAGATTTTTTTTTTAATATCACCTTTCTATTTCTTCTGCCTTCTGTACAGATTTGTGCTCATCTGATCTGATTTGCCAGTGAGCACATTTATTTTGTTGACAATATTCGTTGTTTAATTCATATTGTGAAGTGAAACAAGCATGATTATTTTATTGCTAATTTCATTCACATTTCCTAAGCAGCCATACCATTACATTTTTTGTACTATATTTCTTCATTACCTGAAGTCCTACATTATCTCAACAAATTTTAATTATCATTATATCTAAAGTTTTCATTCATCAATCATGAGGCATCCCCAGAACAATCATATAAATCCTTATAGCACCTTTAGGATCAGAGTGAAGCAGGGTACTTTGCCTGCATTGCCAATAAGAATCAATAAGGGTAATTTTTGGTGTTGGTAGGGAGAACAAGCATGGTTTAGCATGATGGTAATGTAATCAAACTTATTTCTACTGTCAGAAGGGCTACATCTAAGTCTGAAAATGAGAGGCATGTAGACCTTGCAAGACCAGCAGTGCTGTGACTGTGGTAGCTCTGAGATATAAAGGCAGGAACTTGGATTTGCCACAGAAAAGGCCGAACATTGTCTGGGAACATTTTGAGATGCGATTGGATCCCAGTATTGTTATCTTCCTTCCTTGCAGCACATTTGCTGGAGCAAATCAACAGAATAAATGGACAGTCCTAGCCCTAGTCCCAGGAGGCTATTTCAATACATTAAGAGGCAGCACAAAGGGGTCTTGCTTAAGCCTCAGCAGTCAGGCAGCAGTGACAGGCCCCACAGGGCAAGAAGAGATAGTGGTGAATTTGCTTGCAATAGCAGCTTTCAGCTGTCTAGCATCACCAACCTCAAGTGGAAATCATAGATGTGAAGTGGGCAAAACCACTGGTAAAGCATCCTCTTAAAACTTAGCTCTGGGTCCCCAAAACAAGCTCCAAACTGCATTAGGTGCCTCTTGAACAGTATTAGCATAAAAGCTTTTTAACAAATGTTTAATATGCTAATTTTCTATCTTTTTTTAAAAATGCACACTCATATCTTAGTTTTCAAATGCAATGTTTTAGAGAAACGTATTTGTTTAAAGATTAAAGTCTTTTTCATTGTATTATATGCTCTATCTAATATATACACTAGTTTTATTTATTTATTTTTGATGTTTTTGACTGAAACATACATTGCTGAAATTATTTAAGAAATGATTTACCTGTTTTTCCTACTTTTGCTGGGTTATTCCTCATGTGATTTAAGCATTCTGATTGCTGCATAAGTTAATGCAAACTAAGGACCTTATCACATGGGGTTAAAAGAGCAACCTACCTTTCCTAAATTCAGCATTAATTTGGGAGGCAGCCAGTTCCTATCACACCTAAATTGCTGCCAAATTGCCATTCAGATCCACCCTGGATGCAGCCAGGGTCATGTAAGTAGCTTCCAGCTCCTAAAAATGGCCACAGAAGTGGCTTAGATGACCCTAGCTGCAACTGGAATGGACCCTTGGAAGTGATTCAGCAGCGATTTAGGTGTGATAGGTGATAGGAACCAGCTGTCTCCCGAATTAACACTGAATTCAGGCAAGGTAAGAAGCTCTTTATCACCAGGCAATAAAGTCCTGAATGCAAAATACTGTAACTTGAATACAAATGCTGTCTGAGACGTAAACAGCTGAAGTAGGCATCAGGCATTTTGATACACTTCATTATTAAGACAAAGGGTGTAAAGAATATCATATGGATGACATGTGTTTCATAATGTATGTTTTTCCTTATAGCTCTAGAAAGCAAACAGATGCTCACAGGCATATGAAGAATGGAAGAGTTTATTCAAAATTCTCTCCCATCTGGTTTATTTTCGGCTGCTTCACCTTTTCCAACAGAAGCATACTTAACAAATTACATTTATTATATTACTATTCCCTGAAATGCAAGAGAATTAAACATGCAATCTTTTGAAGATGTATTTCTGAAGCCTGCTGCTGAGATTATTTACACTCAGTTGCAAGATGAATTTATTTGCTGTATTTAATTTTTATTCTGTCAATCTCCTGAAATATGACTGAATACACTTTGACATAGAAAGCAAGTTTTCTATCACCCAGATATGGCTTCCTCCCTATTATCATAGTGTACAATTGGATTAACTGCATCACCTGAAGTGTGTGCAGCTACCAGACACCACTCTATTGCACCTCAACATCTACCCTCCTTACAAACATCAGAGACTCTGGAATAAATTTATCCAAGAAGTTGATTGCATCCATTAATAAAAGGATAGGAAACTGCAGAGGAAAACATTGCCCTCCCTGCATGCATTCCACCAGTGGATCACATGGCCACTAGCTGATTATCAAAATCAGAAGTCATATAACATCACTTCTGGTTTTGGTAATCAGATGAAATATGGCCAATTTTGGCAAAGTGTTTTGTTTGGGACAGCAGGAGAATCAAACTGACACTTTTTATTGTAGTTTGAATATTTTCTCCCAGCATTTTCTTTTTTTTGGGGGGGGGCTGATTTTTAATGGGACTTCAGTGGGCTTCCGGGGTCTGTGGGGGATTTTAAGTGCCACAAAATGGGTCCTTGCTCTAAAGAGTGTGATTGAACATTTGGAAGATTTCTCAGAAACAATAGCAGTGGCATCATGGCTAACACTTGTTACTAATGCATAGAAGGGGGCACAGTAAACCCCCTTTGAGTGTCTTTTAGCATAAAAACCCTACAATGAGACAGTCCAAAATGAAACAAGAGATAGTGCCAGAAGATGAGACTGTCAGGTCGGATGCATTCAACAAGTTACTGGAGTACATCAGAAGACAACTACAAGTAGCACAATGGCTAATGACACAACTGGACTCAAGCCTACCAGTTGATTGGCCTTTTCAAAGCCTGTATGCTAGAGAACTCCTGGGAATGGGAGCTGACAGGGGTGTTAACCTGTAAGTGGGTATTTCCTGCCAATGAGGGTTGGGGATAGCATTACGAGGTGGTTGTCTGAAACCGTCTGCACAGTCAAACTGGGAAGTGTGCAGAATATCTCTTTCACCCCCACTGTCAAGTTGTGTCAATGGAAAGAAAAGTAGATCTTGTGCATTGCTATGGGGGGGGGGGGGTCTCAATCTTGCCCAGTCATGTCCATATATCAAATAGTTCCATTAATAATAATTGAGAAGAATCCACAGCAATGGGAAAAAAATGAAATTAGGAAAAGTCAGTTGGGAAATTCAGATAGGACAATGAAGTGAGAAAGTGTTCTGGCATTATCTGTGAAATAATATAACAGCATGAAAAGCTTTTACCTCACAAATTATAGTCAAATGTTCATATTAAGTAGTGGTGGAAACATAAGACTGGATACATTGCCTTAGGAAACTGGAGGAGGAAACAGGAATACGAAACAAGTAATAATAGAGCATATCTTGAAGTGCTCATCCTTACTCTTTCAGCATGGTTGGATATTTCTATTGACTACTGAATGTTCAGCTTCAGTTTAAATTTCAGCTCTGTTTAGGAACAGTGGGGGTACCTAGTAAAGTGTTTAAACAGGTAAACACAAATCAAAGTTGCCCAGCTTTAGGCCGTCAAGCTTCAAATCACTCACTTAAATGAACAACTTCAACAATTTGTCAGTCAGTGCTTTCTAACATCTGGGAACCCTGAGGCAGTTTCATCATTTTGCAAAGCATGCAGTAGGATTAGTGGCTTCCATCTTCAGCAAGCATTCTCTAAGTTATGAACGCAGCAAAAGTAATGGTGCAGCCTACTAGGGTAAATTGTTTTACACTGTAGTTAAGTCATGCCTTTCTGCAGCTGTTGAGTAAGTTCTCAGAATAAGGCATGAGTGAGAATTACATATGGATAGATAAGACATTACTACAGGAGTCTTCTCACCTCAGTCTCACCACAGTTGTGTTATTAAAAGAAAAGAAAACTATACTGGATTTGGAACTTTACTGCTGTCTTCAAGGGTTAAATGGGGGCTTATTGCACCATCAAAAGTCATGGAATTCTCTCTTCTTCATCTCCTCTTGAATCTAACTCCCTGCCTTATGCCCTACTCAGCATGCTTTCTCTACCCTTCTGCCAGAGAAAGAAGAAATTGTAGTCTCTCCTTGCAAGGAGATTCCTGCATTTTTCCTTTGGCAGGTTTCAGGTAGACAAGCAGCTTCTCTGCCCCTTCCCCCCAGTCTGGCAAAAGAGAAATAACAGTCTCTCTTCTTGTGGGGATTCTAGCATTTCTCCAATGGCAGGCAGAGGGAGGGAGGTGAGGAGAAAAGAAATGAAAATTTTAAATACCCAGTCTGTTCTGCAATAAGAAGCAGGATTGGGGAGGGATGAGATACTGATAGCACATGTCTGCTCAATACTGGAACTGCTCCCCAAGGATTTACTGCATTGGAGGATGAGTGCTACAGGCACATTTTTGGGACTTTATTGATGGGCATTCCCTGCTAATGAAAAGGGACACTCTAACAGCAAAGCAGCAATAAAATGGCCACAATGTAGTGTGAAAAATATTGCCCAAGGCACAATTTCTAGTTTTAATGGCAAATTTAAAGCCTTGTATGATAAAGTCCAGAGAGAGAGAGAGAGAGAGAGATGTATTTGTGTGTGTATACGCAGAGACTGAAAGAGAGAAAGAGTTATTAGTATCTGCAAATTTCTTCATACAGGAGATCTGATTTTTTTTTAATGAATGTGGAAGAAAACAAAACAGATTTTGTCCCTACTCTGAATGATCCCTTGGCATGTGAAAATATAGCACTAACTACTTAATGGAAGAAAGTTTCCAAGCAAGTCATTCATGAGTAAGCTTTACCTCCATTCTGGGTGCATGGCCACTCTGGTGGATCAAATTCGATTTTTCTCCAAAGTGCATGGTAAGGTAGCATTAAAGTTGGGGGAGAAAAGTTAATGACTTGTGGACTACATGTGTTTGTTGTTGTTGTTAACTGCCCTCGAGTCAATCTCAACCCATGGTGACCCTATGGATGAGACATCTCCAAGACCCTCTGTCCTCCACTGCAAACCCATACCTTAATAGAGTCCATCCATCTAGCATATGGCCTTCCTCTCTTCCTACTTCCCTCTAACTTTCCCAGCATTATTGTCTTTTCCAATGAGTCCTTCCTTCTCATGATGTGTCTTATGTATGACAGCCTTAGTTTGGTCATCTTGGCTTCCAGGGACATTTCTGGCTTGATCTGCTTTAGGGCCCATTTGTTTATCCTTTTAGCTGTCCACGGGATCCTCAACACTCTTCTCCAGCACCACATTTCAAATGAATGGATTTTCTTCCTATCATGTTTCTTGACTGTCCAGCTCTCACATCCATACATAGTAAAAGGGAATATGATGGCCTGTATGATTCTAACTTTTGTGATCAGTTGTATATCTTTGCATTTTAGAATCTTTTCTAGTTCTTTCATGACTGCCCTCTCCATTCTTGATCTTCTGATTTCCTGACTGCAGTCCCCATTTATATCAATGTTTGATCTCAGGTATGGGAATTATTTTACTATTTGTATTTCTTCATTGTACAATTTGCTAATCACCACTTTGGAGAACCAAGAACAGGTTTGGTTCTACCCCATTAGAGAAGACACTAAGGAGTGATTGGGTGGAGAAGCCTGGCCATGTCTACATTTCAGAGATCAGAGGTTAGACAGTTGATAGAATCACCTGTTAGAAAGGGAGCGGCATGTCAAAAGCAGTCAGGACCATTTGAACTGGCCTCTTTCCTGGCCCCTTTGGACCGTTCTTGTCCTGTGCCTGAAACCTGTGCAGAAAACTTATCTATGATCCAGGCTTAGCCTGCATCTGTGCAAAGGAACTCTGGTGGTCAAAGCTGAGAGAGATTAAGTCAACCACCACGTAGCCGTATCCCACTAGATTGCTGTGATATTAGACAGGTTGGTGTGTTTATCCAGAATAAAAACCCAGACAGAAGTTTTCTCATTAAGTGATCTGGCATTAAGTAGGTCTGAACTTCGTAAGGGAAATATTTAAGGGTAAATGGTGGAGGAGGACTAAGACTCTAGCCTGTTTTAGTGATTTTCATTTCTGTTAGCATTTAGCGAATGGTTCAAAATTAAAATGTTTTCTGCAAATGACACTTTCTTTTGTGGAAAACTATTAAAAGTGTTTGTGTGTGTGTGTGTGTGTGTGTGTGTGTATCAGGGGGAAACGTAGCTGACATTGAGCCTTACTTACTCTTATTAGACTGCCACAATTTGGTACTGTATTAGATGTGTTTGTAAAGACCTTGTCTTGAAAGCCAACAATTATAAAAATAACATTTAAGAGTGGGAGAGAAATGAAAGAAAAAGAATAATATCACAATCAAGTGACTTGAGAATTTTTATTTTATTTTATTTGTGAATGCTGGGTAAAGGAAATCATCATACCAGATTTTGACAGGTGATGAATTTCAGATATGAAAACAAGCAAAGAAATGTGTGTCTTTTCTCCTTTTGTGTCACAGTGGAGTACATAGCAACCACTGTGATTAAACTCATATCGATATAGGTTTAACAATACAAGGAGCATGTAGAGAGAAATGTTAATACTTTTCATTCTATATGTATTTACATTCTGTGCATCTTAACATCCATAGAATCAGCCTATGTCTGAAGAATCCATTATGTCTGATAACTGCACATAAGTGTCTGTGTACCAATTGATGTTCTAGATGTTTTCTTTCAGTAGTAAGACCAAATACATCAGGAGTATAAAGAAAAGTGACTACAATTGTAATAGTCAGTTACTAATCCAGGTGTAAAATATAAAACATAAAAGCAACAAAGTTCTATTATTGAGGAAAGTGCTGCTGGATAATTTTAAATATGTTTTTGCTACTTGCTCAGGAAATAGCCTGGGCTGTTTGTTTGTTGGTATTCCCTCCCTATGCAGATTAGCTTGTTTTGGTCCCACCACCATTTGGACAGTTACTGAGAATATGGAAGACAGTCTTCTGGGTGGGTGCTTCCATGGAAGTGTGTTTGACCCACTGTCTGCTATCTTTCTTCCAGGATCCAAATACCTTTTAAGTTAGACAGGCCCTTGGTTCTTAAATTGTGTTTCAATAGTGTGTTTTAAACTGGTGTTCTATGCTTTTATCTTTTTATTATGTATGTTAAATTGTTTTAACTTCATGCTTTTAATAGTTTTTTAAAAACTTTGGTATAATATTTTAGTAGGACATTGTTTTAGGCTGTGTCCCATACTGGAAGAAAAAATGAGTGGGAGAGATGGTTTAAGTAAAGAAGATAAAATACAAATATATCATGAGTACTTGTTTGGATGGAATGAGCATTTACTCAGTGAAATAGCTTCATATATGTTTCAGGTGTGCACTTCTTAGTGAATGATCTGCTCTACAAACTTGCTACAACTATGGTTGCTTCTATATTTCCTGTCATTGATATTTCTACGTAAGTGTTTGTTGAATAACCACTTTCTTTTTTACAATAAAAAATTTATTTAATATTCTTAAAATTATACAATACATAACATTTTTCTTTGTATATATGTGTGTGCGTGCTTGTTTGTATACACACACGGGTGCACATGCACACACACACACATATACAAAGAAAATATATTACGTATTGTATAATTTTAAGAATATTAAATAAATTTTTTATTAAAAAAAGAAAAAAACTTGGAAATGGTATGTGTATATATATATATATATATATATATATATATATATATATATATATATATATTACATTCTTACATTCTAATACATTATATCCAAATATCTTTAACATACCACCTCAGTGCCCCTCTTCCTTGGAGCCATTTCCATCCTTATATTCCATCCAAAATTTCAGTTCATCTCGTGAATGTAATTTTCCGTCTTTTTTTCTCAATGCTTTTTCAACAAATTTTTTCCATATCTCATCAAAATCATTTTTCCCATAGTTCTTTTACTTTCAATTTACATGTTAATTTATCATTAATCTCTAATTTCCATACTTCTTTATACCAATCTTCCAAATCCACATTTATTTTCATTTCCCAATATCTTGCTATGATTAATCTTGCTGCTGTAAACAAATTTACCAAATCTTTCCCTCTTTTTCCATTCCTCAGCATTATATAATGATAACAAAACTATATTTGGTTTTCTATCTTTTTATATTAATAATATATTCTATTTCTAATATCACTTTCCCCCCAAATTTTTGTACATATTTACATTGCCACCAAATATGCATATATGACCTTATTTCTTGACAACCTCTCCAACAATTTTTGAGTCATTCTTGTCAATATTATGTAATGTAATCTCACTGGTGTCAAATACCATTTCCAAACCAATTTATAATAATTTTCTTTAATCCATACTGATAGATTTTTCAAGTGTCTTTGTTTTTTTAATAAAGTAAAGAGTTTCAATTTTGATGTGACCAACTGCATATGACATTTCTAAAACCACAGAGACCTAAGTTCTAACCCTTGTTCATTAAGATTTGGTCAGTGTCTCCGTTTAAGCAAGCCAGATTCTGTCATAATGGACAGATTTTCATTATGTGTGTAAAAGGCCATATTATCATGGTTCAGTAACAGATCAAAATAGTATCATTTTCACTATATTTTAGACAATAGTTTGTGAAGTGGGAAGTAGCCAACAGAAACATGTTTTTTTTTTTTTGTATTTCTTTTATTCAGTGCTCTTCTGATCTACATTTAAGTCCCATTTCTCGGTGACCAGCAAATCCAATAAATAAAGTAAATGGTTTCCTCACAGGGTGTTGTATGGATGAGACCAAAAAAAATGTACATCACAATAAATATAAAAACAGATGTTGATGTTTGATTAAATTTATTCTGGATGTTTCAATTGCATGACTTTTTAAAGGGCCTTTGTAGAAGAGTTAGTATAAGGTACATGTTTGTATTGAGGTGTGCTAGAAAGTATTGGGTATGGCATTGAAACACATTGGTAAGGCAATGAGAAAATGTTACTGGCTTTGAAGATGAATGACTTGCCATGTGGAAAGGTGTGTAAGTATGAATATGCAATACTTCATATGTTCTTGGTGTTCTTTTTTTTTTAAAAAAAAATGGGCAACAGCATCAGCTCTATTTATACAGAATTATGAGAAACCAAGAATACAAGAAGTATCAAAACCATATCATATGGGAGGCTTGGATTCTCCAAATATCACTTTCAGTCATATTGCAGCATGTTTGAAAGTAATTTGTGAATGTGAATGAAAATGTGAATGAAAATACTCTGAAATATGTTCTGAAACAAATTTATTAAATTGTATCATTGAAATTTTTAACTTGTTGATGTGTGTGTGTGGAGGGGGTATATAATGGGAAAATGTTCAGTTAAAACACAATGTAAGCATCACAGATGTTCTGCTAGTCTGGGATGGATTCAATTATATGTTTTATTTGTGTTAGATCCAATACTGTATTGCCTAAATCATTCATATGGAATAGGACATTCTTAATATATTTGATTTATTAAAATGGTAATGATCAATTAAGCTTAGGCCTGTGCAGGAGCATTTTTATTGTTGTTTGTTCAACGTGCCCTAGAGCTGAAGTTTTGAAAGTGACATACATAAATACGAACCACAATAAAGTTAATAAAATGCCATTGAATGAAGCAAAACAAACAACCTGTGAAGAGCCAGAAAAACAGTTTACAACAGGGGGAAAAACCTAGATAGATGGTTAGGAACAAAGATTGAGATAAACACTAAAGAGATTGGATCGGTTAGTAAGTATCATCAATAATGTGTGTACCAAGTTAAAAGACTTGAGGGGAAAGGATTTGATTGGTATTGGAAAAACCCAACAAGTAGGTGTCAGGTGGCCCTCTCTCTCCAGATTCCATAATATTGGGGTACAAGAAAACCCCAGCTGAAAAGGCCTACTTACTGGTAACTGCCTGTGTAATCACAGTATATTGTGCAGCACAATGTGGTAAAAAATGAACACATTACATCTGTAAAGAATACTCAGAAATGTTCTCATCCAAAATGAGAACTGTTACCTGTACACACTGAAGCATGCCATCCAAACATGTCAACCACCATGAGATTTTTAAGATGTCAGGGTTTGGTGGTGGGAAATATCATTTCAGGGGGAAAAGCTGCAGAAAAAAAACCCCATGGGGTGAAATCACAATATTTCACACAGAAAATTGTATTTGTGGAGAAAGTATATTGTTTTTTGTGCAGAAATGTTGCATCCCCCTGGGTTCAACGTCTCCATCCAGTGAATTAACACAGCTAGGCAGAAAAAGCTGCAGTATCATTTTTGTAATCTGATATTATATGTTAATTTTTTTAAAAAAATAACAACTTTTTGTCTCAGATTAATGAATTCCATTTATAGTAAGAAGAGTAATGAATAAGCAGAATACAGGATTGATACAAAATATAACAGGAAGAGAAGTATTGGTCACGGAAGCCAGAAAGACACTCATTCCAACAGTTTGTTTTCTATTTCATTTTATATACAAAGATGTTGGGGGGGGGGGGGAGAAAGAGAGAGAAAGAGAGAGATTATAAATGGCCAAAGCCTTCAAAATGTATTTTAATTCCACCTTTTGCATTGGTTCCTTTTGTCCCCACTTTATTTTTATTCTGTGCAGACTATGTCCTTGTGGTTACTGCATCAAAGGTCTAATCATAAAACATATTGCTGAACCTTAAACAATTGAATTAAATTACTTTCAGTCAATTATGGCTTTTATATTAAAAAAAACTAAGGACATAAGAGACTCTTCTGACAGATTGTCAAGGACGTTTTTACTGGACCTGTGTAAACTCTGCCTACCCCTTGTATATTAGTTGCAGATTTATTAGTTTTAAAACACATTACATCATTCCATATGGCATATGAAGTGCAACTTGTTTTACAATGCCAGTGTGAAAGATGTTGAATGGAATAAATTGATAATGGTATATAGTACATAGGGAAACATTAACTATATAGGTAAAGAGTGTAGTAGAGATTTCTGCATAAAAGCCCTCCATACAGTGTAACGTTATGTGGTCCTAATAAAGTAATTGAATTAATTTTATTTCTGATCTATAACATCTGTGTTGTATTTATTGTTGTTGTTGTTACTGCTATTTATTACTATTAAACCATGGATTGATTACAAAGTACTGTAAAGTATAAAGTACTTCAATACAAGGTAGTCTGGCAGAGTTTGCAATAGGACTTTTGAAGCTCAGGATTTCAGACCACAAATGGGACATGAATGCAGCTTCTCAGTTTTCCAGAACAGGACTAAACAATATGATTACTACATATACACCTGACAACCACATATACACCTAACACAACATATAATGGCAGCTTATGATACATTCCCAACCAATTAATTGCAAAAAGTACTTATTTACTTTTCTGATATTAACCAAATATGCGATGCCAGTATATAGGAATGTAGAAAGATCTGTGAAAATTAAGGAGAGTGTTCCCACCTAACAGTGCAGTCTACGCTAAGCAGTATTGACATAGTAAACCATATACATGATTACCATACTTTTGTGATGTAGTTAAGGATCTTCTAATTTGTTGCTTAATACTGCAGATGGTGATCTTGAATGCTGATCAGCCTTGAATCCTCAAATCCATGGGACAGAAGCTTTTACTGCTTTCCTGGTTTGACAAGACCATAGAATACTTGATCAGCATTCAAGATGAGCGGTAGTAACCTTCAAGATATGAGACTGAGAATACTGGTTAAATAAGTGTGTTTCTTTGAAAGATGATATAGCCCTGTGATGATTGCCACATCAACAGAATACAAATGAAATGAAAACAGATCTTCAACAGCAGTGCAGCGCATTAAGTAGCTGGTGTGCTTAGATCCAGAGATAACTTAAATATTTGTACTATACTGTTACTCTGTTATTTTGGGAAATAGCTGGAAGGGAAAGACATGTATGCATGCTGTTTGTATGAATAATGCTAAGTTTTTCAAAGAAGGTGTCTCTGAAGGAAATAATTTGTTTATCAGAAAGAAACATAGAACAGCATGTTGCGTGTTGGTAGGTGGGATTATCCATGAAGCAGTCATAGTGGTTACACTTTCATAATAAGGCCCAAAGGAACTTTGAAATGGTTTTTGCTATGGATACATTTCGAACAAAGCTGATTTATTATATTTTGAATCTACTTTTCCTCTGAATATGGCTCACACAGATTTAAAATCCCATATAAACTGTATGTGTGTGTGGATGTGGTCTAGGGTATCATCAGTTTTACACATAAAAAGCCTTGTCCTATCCAAGTACAGATGCTTCCCATTTTCTTCTTTTGTGGAATTGTTTGTGATTGTGCTTTAAGTACTTGCTTCTTCATGAAATCCCACCCATGTTGGGTATCTTTTTCCTTTAACACCTCTAACCACGGGATTCTGACCAATATTTGTCTGAGCTTGATAAAACCAGCTTTCTTGAAATCCAAGGTTCATATTTGAGTATACTCTTGTTTGGCCTATCCAAAGAATAATGAATTCTAGTATTGCATGGACAAAGCAGTGTCAACTGATTTGATTCCAATGACCAACTCCTCCCTATTGGTTAGGATCAGATCCAGGATGACTGATCTCTTTATTCATTCCATTAAAAGAGGAAATTATCTGTGAGGCACATCTGTAATTTATGGGAGACTATGCTTAACATTGCTAGTCCCCCAGTAGCTATCTGAACAATTGAAATCCCCCATAATATCAGTTCTTGTTACTTGGTTTGGTGGCCAGTAGTACAATTCTACTGCAGTGTTGTTGTTGTTTTATTTCTTTATCCATTTGTTTTTGCCTAAATGCTCTTCACTGGTACTGTTTGCATATTTGAATTTAGAGCTTGCTTTAGGACAGATGTTTAAGATATCATCTCCAACCCCCAAGAATTCAGTTTAAAGCCCTCTTGATCAGATTCACCATGCTTTTTCCAAAGACATTCTTCCCTCTGTATTACCTCACTATACTCTTATGGTGCTGCTATTCCACTTATATTCACTCCTTATGCAATGAGGAAAAAAGAAGTCTTACTATGGGCAATCGAGAAGTTATAATACTTTATTCTTGTATGCAGTTTGTAACATGTATTTGATGTGGAGAGTCAGCATGATATTTTCCCACCCACAAAGAATATGTGGTTAAATTTGGACATAACTATTGCATGTAACAAAAATATGCTCTGAAGAACCTTAAGACTTATGTCATTTCATGTGGGCATCTTTGTCTTCATGTAGTAGCTAGGAATTATTTCCTATTGTGGACCTGTAAAGAATTAATGCAAAGAATTAGAACTGAGGAGCTCCTGGGCAGATGCACAGTACCAGTTATGACTCTGCTGCTATGATCCAAGCATCACTGCCATTCCATGCCATTCACCATGTTCAGCTCTGAGAAGATGGCCAAATGAATTATCTTTCGTCATGGGGATAAATCGTGGTACTCATAAAATTCCTTTTTCCAATAGGGAAGCAAGTTGGATATGGTTCCTTTCTTCATCAACAGGAGAAAAGGGAAGAGAAGGAGCAAAACTAGCACCACATTCAAACTGTGGTGTAGAAATCCCCTCACAGATGAAGAGGAAAACCCTAGACCAAAGCTTGAAGTATATGGCTTAAATACAGGAGTTTCTACTCACCTGTAGTCAATGCTATTTTAATTCTTGATCCCCAAGCCATGCAGTGAGTGGCAGTGTTAGGGAGAGTGTGCTTTGTTCGCCTCCATGAAAGGATGAAGTGAGATCATATTCAGGGGCTGAGAGGGCGGTTGTTTAAGGGCCTGCCATGTACATGCCAACAGATGGAGCACTTTACAGAGGTAGCCCCAGAGATACATATTTGCCTGGCCCAGATGCCCATGGACCTGTGGAAGCTTGCAGGGGTGAAGTGGTCTGTGCAATAAGCTTGTCATTGGCCCCCAGGATCAGGAATAGCTATAGAAGGGCTGGTAAGGAGTTTGAATGGTTCCAACTGGCATACAGCCTGATTGAAGAATGGTCAATCCCAGTGGACCACAACCTGAAGTTTTGTGTTCACTTGAAGGAGGCTGGTCTTGCTCCTCCAACCATAAGAAACCAAATGTTGGCATTGTTTTCCCCCCACAAAGTACAATACTGATGATTTTAGGGTGTGGAAAACATTGGCAGGATGGACTAGGGAGCGTGGTAAAGCAACTGATACTAGCGTGGTCTTAAAGCCACCAATTCTTACACGTTTGCTTAAGCAGTGGAGAGTGATCTGTGCTAAACCCTATGAAGTGTCCCTTTTTCTGATGTCTGATGCCACTGCTATTTAAGGAGCATATAGGACCACCCCCTGACATACTGGTAATCTACCTTGAGAAGGACTTGGGACTTCTCAAGAGCAAAGCAATCACTGCCACCCCAATATTTTTATCTTCATTGTTATATTGTAACTATATGTTATGCATATTGCTAGTAAATGAAACATATGTATATATTTAAACTGAAGGTGTTGTATGTCTCAGATAGATATATAAATAGATAGATAATAGTATACATAATGTTGCCAGAGTAACTAAATATTTCGGTCTTTCTTTCCATATAATCATGCATAATGTGGCTTGACCTTTGTTGGAAGAGGTGTGGGAATGCCTGGTGTTCTTTTATATTGTTTTGCTCTCTTTCTTCCTAGAGTTCCCAGAAATAACTACATTGCACCAGTGCTATGCTGTTCTGGTGACTACTAGTAACAGATACCATAGGGTTAGATTGCTCTTATTAATTCTTAAGAATCATTATGAGGGCTTTGGGAGCAGGCCATCAGATACCCAGTCATGGGTGGACTTAAGGGAATAATCAATAAGATGGTGAATGGATGGGTGGCCTCCTAAACCAAAATGTGATCCTGAAGAAAGGTATCCTATTAGCAATTTGTTTATTAAAATATTTATGGTTGAAGCCACATCAGAAATTTTCAGGGTAGAGTACAATCAGTTAAATCGCTTTTTAAAATGCTATAAAAGGGTTTAATTAATTTAAAACAAATAAAGGAGCTGCTTACAAAACTCTTAGAAATACAGAACTATCTACTTAATTCTACAACTGTCTTATTGAAATGCTGACCATGGGGGGGGGGGGGAATCTGTGGCTTTACTCATTTTTTTTTTTAATGTGAAATTTAGCTGAAGAAGAACTTCAAAGTTCATTTCAAATCTCATTACAGTGGAAACCTGGGTGGTAACTCTAATAGCAATGAATTTTTGTTTCATTGACCACTTTTGGACTGCTAATCACAGTAAAAGAAAGAGCAAGAGCTGTACTCTTCTAACAATGTCTATAAATATTTTATTGACTGTCTTGTCTTCCAACTCATTAAATGTAACTGTTCTCAGTTGTTATTAGGTAATGAGCTAAACATTATGAGAGTTCTGAGCTGGTATGTAGAACAGCTAATTTTGATGCAACATCTATTATGTGTTAGCAGTTTAATCTTGTAAAGCATAAAAAATCATATTGAATAAGGAGTGGAGTTTTGCATTAAAATGGCAAAGAAATGAGTAGCTGTCTATACAGCCTTTTATCCTACTATATCTTTCTCTTTCCTGTGTCTGTCTTGGTTTCTCCTTGTATTGCATTAACAAAAAATAGTACTAAAATATGGTCAATGAGCTCAAATATTGTTGCTGAAAATGATCCTCATTGGATCCCACAAAGCAAAGCAATCAGTCAGTCCATGAACAATGTTTTCATCATTTTATTTTACATGTTTATGCTCATTTTGTCCCCTCTGATAATCTCAGACAGGTTCCCTGGGTTCTATCAAGGCAAACTGCAGATTCAGTATTAGTTTTTGAGTAGATCTGCATCATGTTTGCACCAAGGATGGTCAACAGACATTCCATGGGCCATATGTTCCCTGTGTCCCTAGAAGGACCCTCATTTGAAAAAGATGAGGTCTCATGTACCATGTTCTACCTTTTTCCTTTACCTTTGTGGTGTGACTGTTGTTAACCCTTCTTCTCCTTCTCAGTTGGATGCTGACAAGAGCCAGCATCTCAGTGACCAAAGACATCATAAGCAGTGGTGTGTGTGTGTGTGTGTGTGTGTGTGTGTGGAACATAGGTAAGTCAAAAGATATGGGAAAGGGGGAGGAAATGGCCAACAGATGAAGCTGGAGATACTGTGTGGCCAAAGACATGATCTCAGAGAAGATAAGAGGGTGGTTCAAGCAAACAGTCTACAATCACTTTATGTTGTTGATGCAAGGAATCAGTCCTGCTTACATACTGCTTACATACTGATGACATTGAGGACACCATGTGAAAGGAGCATAAAGCCATCAAATAAACTCTTAAATGATGTCCTTGCCCATATCTGTGTCAGTTCTTTTCCTAATAGTGGACCCACAGAGATATTTTAGAAATGGTAGTTCTGGTTTCAACTTCAGAGGGAGGAAAATATGACTCATCACTTTATTGAATGTGGTTATTTTTGATTATGACTTTCAGCCATGAAAAAAGAAATGTATGGAACATATCTTAAGAATGGGCCTGATCACCAAAATGATCATGACATTGTAGGTAAAATATATTACTCTCAGAACAATATGATACCCTTTTACCATCAACTGGCACTGTGAAAACTGCTAATGATACTAGTGGTGTAAAAATGGTTAATGTTCATAAAATAAGGAGCCCTGGTGGCAAAGTACTGCAGCCACAACTTTGTGAGTTCAATCCCAGGGTTCCAAGTTTGACTCAACCTTCCATCCTTTTGTAGGTTAGTAAAATGAGTAACCAGCTTGTTGGGGAAAGTTGGTTTACAGATTGTAAACTGCTTAAAGAGTGCTGAGTTCACTAGGAAGTGGCATAGAAATGCTATTGCTATGGATGAATTAAATCAATCCAAGCCGTACAGTTGCAGAGTATTTTATGTTGTCTCCATTGCAAAGAAGACTGCAGTATTGAATGATACACATACAGGCCATAATGAAATTTACATAAGAATTATGAACTACATTGTTATATATTAATACAATTGTTAATTATATAATTGTTGCCTATTAAGTATGTTAATTAACATAGCTTTATTCAGTCTTGCCACAAAAATACAGGTATTCTTATTACATTCATTTTCCAGTCTACTGAAAGCTCCAGTAGATATCTTGGAACTGCTCATTAAAAAAAAAGTACATATATCTTCAGCATTTTATGTAGTCTTTAAATGACAGAGTCTCATCACATCACTGAAAATAATATACTAAGGGAGGTGAGTGCAAAAGGTAAAGGAGTGTTGTGTCTGCCTGAAATTCCTTCTAGCAGTTTGACATGTGCTTAGCACCTGGATTTATGCTCCTTTCAGCTGGGAGAAGCCTAAATATCTTTAAAAGAGTTGTAATATATCCATGATCATTAGAATGTCCATCTTTTGATTCTTTTTGTATAATGCATAGTGCCCAATAAGATCCAAGGGATGAGAAGAGAAAAGAAGATAGCATAATGTCTAAGGTGCACAAAATTATCATTTGTCCTGTTCAACAATCTTTGATTTATAAAATAAGCAGAGATTCTACAAAATAAGGCTCTGCGGTTTCAGCATGCTCTTTTTTTTTTTTTTTTTACAAAACTTTGGGGATAATGTTAGGGCAGGAAAAACCTAACACAGAACCTTAAAATTTCCTAGGCAAAGAGTTTTTCCACTAAACTACTATCTGTTTAACCAACAGTAGTGGCTGTCAGTAAGTACAAATCAGTATATGCAGAAATATTAGAGTATATGTGTAATATAATACAGATCAATGCCATACTAGATACAGAAGGGCATTAAAGGCCTACTAGATACATAATAGCATTAAAATGATATCAATGGTGGCATACACATCGCCCATTTGGGGTGGCCTGCACCTGCCCCTTTCCCCGATGGATCAGGGCCTCACTGGCCACAGCGGCAGCCCCAGAGGCCTCGATCCGCCACTTTTCCAGGCCTCAGGGAAGCGGCAAAAAGCTGCTTCCCCGCAGCCTGGAAAGGGGTGTCCTTGGGGCTTCATGCCCCAAGGACACCCTGATAGTGGTGGGGAGAGAGAGAAAGGGGCCACTTGGCCCCTTTCTCCTTTGTATCGCTGGTGCAGCCATGTAAAGGCTGCGCCAGCGATATAAGCGGTGAAAGAAGCTCTGTTTCGGAGCTCCTTCCAGCACTGCTGAAAGGGCGCCACAAGCGCCCTGCAGCAGCGCACATGCATCACACCCATGCCGCTCCGTTTGGAAGTGGCGCGGCCATGACATCGTCATGGCAGCAGCCATTTAGCCTGGGCGCTGCCATTACCATGTTGCGGTTATGTGCTAGGGTTAGGGAGCGTCTGTAAAGGATGCCCCAAGGCATTCCTAGCACGTATCCAGGCTGGCGCAAAGCACGGATCTGGATACCACCAATATCATAATATCAATGTTTCATAAAATATCACATCTAGCTAAATCATAGAAATAAAATGATAAACATTAACATAACAAAGACCTAAATACACGAAAGGAACCAGATCCTTTTTGATCTGGGAAGCTAAGCAGGGTCAGCCCTATTTAGTACTTGGATGGGAGACAGCCAAGGAATACTAGATGCTGTAGCCTGTATTTCAAAGGAAGGCAATGGCAAAAACACCTCTGAGTATTCCTTGCCTAGGAAAACACTATGAAATTCATGGGGCCACCTTAACGTGACAGGAGATTTGAAGGTATATACGCATATAACAGAGCATTATATAAAAAACAAATAAGGGGGTTCTCATGGAGCCAAACTAAATGAAAGTCTTTGTCATAAATGGAGTTTATAAGGTCCTACATGACTCATTTTCTTTTCTATGATAGCCCACCTTGTAAGACTTCTCAGATTTAGCTTTCACAATAAGGAGTGTGAATAAAAAGCAGAATCCTCTGTTCAAAATAAAAATTTGGATTTTAAAATCGCTAAAAGACGGAATATATAAACCACTTTTACATTTAACTATTTGCCTCTCAGCCTCTCTCTTTTCCACTTCAACCTTCTTTTTAAGCCTCAGAAATTCTGAGAATAGTGTCAATGCTCCATCTAGTGGAAATGAAATGACATGGATATAATAAACCTATTACAACCAGACATTATAGGCACCCTTTCAATAAGAAATGTTTATGAATGCAGACACTGCAGCCTCTCAGAGATTAGGGGAAAATATGAAATGTTTAATTCTCACTGAATTTTTTATTTGCTGTATTCATGTTCTCTCCCTCCCTGTATTCATGTGTGTGTGTGTGTGGTGTGTTTCCTGTAATACCTGGATTGTAGAAAAATACTGTAAAATTGAGATAGAATTAATTAAATGATTAAAAGCAGGCATTTGTACTAATAAAGCATCAGGTGATTGATCACCACATTCCTTTTTCAAGAAATGGCTTGAAATTGTGATTTATGACTTTTGTTTTCCTGAATCTTGTAAAATATCAATGGTGGAATTATATCTATGCTTCTTAAACCAGAATGCTTTGCTGAGCATAATTCATCTGCATTTGTACTTGCCAGGCAGACCTGACTGAAGCCTTCAGTTTCAAGGTTGGGTGCCCAGGAACACCCTCCTGTCTGACCGCTGACTGGCTGTTTCTTCTCAGGTTTGCAGACGATGTTGTTCTGGAGAAGAAAATGGTGGCTTTCTTTGTCCTTAACCAGTGTCACAGCCTGAAAATCAGTCTCAGGTATGTCTGAGGGCCATGTTAAAATTTAATAAAGAGTGGATTATTTCAGTTAGAGGACACTGATCCACTTCATTTATCTGCCTAGGTGAATCCTTTCTCCTTTCTCATGCACAGAAGCATGGGTCTGCAAAGATAAGTGGTAGAACATATGGTCTGCATGCAAGAGCCAAAGATTCCAGATTCAATCTATGGCTTAAATAGTTTGAAAGAACCCACATCTACCAACACCATTATTTTCTTAACTCATTTTATCTCGATACTTAGTTGTTTCAATGTCTTAATTAAATAAAATCATAAACCATATTTGCTCTCATTGATTTTGAATGAATGAATCCTGACCCTTAAGAAACTGGACAGTTTGATTGTGAAAAGAAAGGACTATCCTCTAGAGATATAAGAATTTCTCTGTTGGATCATCTGGGGGGGAAAAGGTATATTAGTGGGCATTCTATTCTACTTATCTGGAACAAAGGTGCGTTACAGACGGGCCAATGAGGCGCCGTCATTACGCGTGAGGGGTGGCGCTTCCTGACGCGCCTTGCCCCTTGTGCGTAACGAGTACGTCAAAATGACGGCGCCACATACAGATGGGCACTGCCATTTTGACGTCTTGGATGCACAGTGTCTGGACATCGCACACCGGAAGTGGCTCCGCAAGTGCGTGCCTCACACCTTGCAGTGCCTCTCCCGGAGCCCAGAAAGAAGCGCCATTTTGGCACTTCTTTGTTGCTGCACCTGGGAACCGCGCAGTGTGGCTGCTGAGGTTCCCGGATGCAGCAACCGGCAGCGGTGCGAGACTGCCCGTTTTGGGCGGTCTGTAACGTGCCTAAGTGTCACTTAAATGATGTTAGGAAGTACTCAGAAGATTTCTTTAAATACATATAAGAGGGGAATAGTAGGACATGATTTCTGATTTTGTTTTGTTTTTGTTTTCTTCTCCAAGCTCCAATCCTCATAAAATGTGTAGCTAGAAGCACTGAGGAAGGAGCTTGCATAAAAGGCAGAATGAGAAGGGTGGGGAGAGAGAAAGAAAGAAAGAAAGAAAGAAAGAAAGAAAGGAGCCAAGATGGAAGGAAATAGGAAAGTCTAGTATTGTGTGAGTAAAACACGAAAGAATTGCAAAGGGGTTCATTGCAACCGACCCCATATAATATTATACAAGAACACACAATACTGTACATAATATGCTACAGAAACCAGTTCAGACTATAATAAATAGCGTAGGAGAAATTTCTGAAGAAACTCACAGTACAGCTCCACCTTCCAGAAAGACACCAAACACTTTCCTCTCAAACTGGCCAGGTGGGGACACCAGACATAAAAGGTCTGAAGGGGCACTGTCTGCCTGAGAGCCTTATTCTCCCGCTTTGCAAATAGTCACTATTTTTACTGCCATTCCATTTCAAGACTCACCATTTTCTAACTTTCCATTCTTCATTCTTTTGTTCCAAACCCAGCTCTTTTGCTCCATAAAGATCTGTCCCTCCCCTTCCCTACTGCTGTCTAAACAAAATCCTACATATTAGCCCACCTGACAACAAAACCATATGATACATTTATATCTGTTTCTATATTTATTTTTCTAAAGATTTAGGGGGTCCTGATTTTCCAAAAGTGAAGTGGGGAATGCACCCACCTCAACAAATTCTAACCACCCAATTCACTAAACCCTGTTTTTAACTTCAGCCTTCAATAGAAAATATAAAAAGTTGGGTGAAATCACGTGTGTGTGTGTGTGTGTCAATCAATAACTTGTGCATTTCTTCTTTTCTTCTTTTTTCTTACTGATATCTTAGCTATTAGTTTGACTGCAGATATAATGCACTAGCTCATCAAAGACTCTTTTTGATCAACAAAATGGTGTCAGATATATAATTGTTATTGTTATTAACTTTGCCTACACTCTATAGTTAAGTGCTTTAGTCTGTAATTATTATTATGTGTCCTTCATTTTCTTCTCATTGAGATTGACTTTTTAAAATAACTTTATTGCTATTCCTTTTTTTAATGCAATACCATTTATGTCCCTTTGCTTTTTATTAATGCTGTTATGCAACTAGTCTGTCTTGTAAATGCATTAATTCACAAATGAAATTGAGTGGAAATTTAGTCTTTGCTCATGGGAAACTGGGGTGAGCTGGAGGATACCAAGTACTTCATAAATATGGTACATATTATGGGAAGAAGGAAGGAAGGAAGGAAGGAAAAAAGGAAGGAGGAAGAAAATGACAAAATAGTTATTGTGAAAGTTAATTCACAGAGTTAACAGAGATGGATCAAAGACCAAATGTTGTCATGTTTTCACATCTTGAGAGGAGCATTTTTCTTCAAGATATCAGCCAAGTAAACCTCTCTAGCAGGTTATTTTATCCACTCCCTCAGTTTCTGAGAGCTCTTTTTCAAGTGACATTCAAACATTTTGGGGTATCTGAACATGTTCAATCATTCATGAACTAGTTTTCTTGATGGAGAAGTATTTATCCTTGCCCCCAGCCCATAGACCTCTGCAAAAAATAATTATTATTTTTCACTGTAGTGAAACTTCCTTCTTCTTTCCCTTTCTCTTTTTCTTCCCATCTCCATCTTCAATTAAAGGGAGCAATCCACCACTTCACTTTATCCTGAAATTGGAAAATGAACCTTCTGTAGCCTTGATGTCCAGTTTATGTCTTTCACACTGTCACAGACCCCATTATATTGAGAAGAAAATGGGGATGCGGGTAAGTTATCCAACCTAACATGGCTTAGAAAAAATGCAAGTTTTTTTCAACTTTGGCCCATTACACACGTGCATAAAGTACGCGCTCTGCGCGTACTAGGGTTAGAAAGGGGTGTCACTTTCTGATGCCCCTAACCCTAATATGCGTGGAGCGTGCACAAAATGGCGGGGCCTGTTCCACACGGGGGCTGCCATCTTTACATAGTGGACACGCTGCGTCTGCACATCACGCAGCGCATATGATGCTGCGAGTGCACCATTGGCGCCTCGCGGCATCATATCCACGCTGCGGAAAGAAGCACCATTTTGGGGCTTCTTTTTGCTCCGTGAGGGAGCCGCGCGGTTTGGCTGCTGCGGCTCCCTCATGGAGCAACCAGCAGTGGCGTGAGACTGCCCCTTCTGGGTGGTTGTAAAGCGCCTTTGTTATTCCAAAATATAGCTTTCCCAATGTCACCAAACTCAGTGAGTCCAGCCTCCAAAGACTTTCCACAACCAGTAGTGTTCCTTTTGTCTTTCTCTCTCTGAAGCTTAGGTCATAATTGTTTATCAAAATATCATTTAATGTAGGGATGCTTATACGTATCCTTTGGGAGTCAAGTCCATCTTAATCTTGGTTATTCTAAGTGCAACCTGCTGCTAGTTGCCTGGGAGAGCGGCACCACAATAAGACATGAGACATATGTGGAGGAAAGGCCACAACTTTATTCACGCAAAACCAGCAGCCAAAAGGTAGGGTTGGCCAAAAGCATGAGGTCTGGATCATCGTAGAACCCGCTTTTGTAAGATACTGGCCAGTCATATATCAGCAAGATATCGGGATGAGCTAGGGGCAGATGGAACGCCCTGTCATATCCATGCAAGCTAGTGATTGCATTCAAATTAAATCCCCTAGTCACCTGGAAGTGGTGTCACGTTATGGCCCCCGCAATGGCCACAACGCATGTCCTCATCGCTCCCGTGTCCCATAGAGACTCCCGATACAGTGCTATGCAACCATATAGACCAGGGGTAGGCAACCGTTTTGAGCCGGGGGCCGGGTTGCTGTCCCTCAGACAACTGGGGGGGTGAAGCTGGGGGGTGGAGTTTCTACCCTCTGGGGGCGGGGCCACATGTTGGGGGTGGAGCTTCTACCCTCCAGGGGTGGGGCCGCATGCTCCTCCCCCGGAGTGACAACAATAATAATAATAATAGTTCCAAGCATGGAAACTACTACAAAGCAATTTAAAAAAGAAGAAGAAAGCATGCACACTGTCTCAACCCAGAAAGGCACAAGGTGCTGAGAGGGGATTTTGCACAGAGAACACCAAGGGCAAGTAAATAATAATAATAATAATAATAATAGTAGTTCCAAGCATGGAAACTACTAAAATGCAATTCAAAACAAAAGGCAGAAAGCATGCACACACAACCCACTTCCCCCCCCCTCTCTCTCTCTCACACACACACACACACAACTCGTTTTGTGACACACACACACACAAAACACACCTCTCTCTCTTACACACACACTGCTCTTACACATACATACACACGACTTCTCTCTCTCTCTCTGCCCTCCTGCTGTAAAATGAGGGGAGGCCCCTCAGAGGCCAGGAAGGAGGTGGGGGACACCCGCGCTGGCGTCCTCGCCGGGTCTTTCCCGGCTTCTGAGGGGCCTCCAAGCCCCTCAGAGGCCGGAAAGGAGGCGGGGGACACCCGCGCTGGCGTCCTCGCCGGCTCTTTCCCAGCTTCTGAGGGGCGTCCAAGCCCCTCAGAGGCCGGAAAGGAGGCGGGGGACACCCGCGCTGGCGTCCTCGCCGGCTCTTTCCCGGCTTCTGAGGGGCGTCCAAGCCCCTCAGAGGCCGGAAAGGAGGCGGAGCACACCCGTGCGGGCCTCCTTGCTAGCCATTTCCTGGCTTCAGAGGCCAGGAAGCAGACGGGGGACACCCGCGCACGCGTCCTCGCAGGCTCCTTCCCGGCTTCTGAGGGGCCTGTGCGAGAGGCTCAAGGCCCTGCACGCCTGCCCCGCGGGGCCTTTGGCGGCGGCAATCGGCGGCAGGACCGAGCAGGGGCCGGTCTCAATGGCTCGGCGGGCCGCATGCGGCCCGCGGGCCGTAAGTTGCCTACCCCTGATATAGACCATGACCACCAGATTCAGACCCTCTGCTGCCACCCCAAAGTTGTGACAAACACCAACACCCTGGCGGAGGGCGGGTGGGAGAGCCAAGCAGCAAATGGCACCGTGCACTGGGCAACTGGGCCTAAATAGGCCATGCCCAGGGGGTTGCTGGGAAGGGAGTCGCCCTGCCCCCAGAGCAGCCAAACCAATCGGTCGCCCTGGAGGACCGAGGCAACCATAGAGAGTGACTATCCGCCCCCTAGAGTGGCCTTTCAGAGGCAGAAGTACCTCCCTTTCCCTCCCCAGCAACCAATCGCCAGCAAGCACGCCCCAGCAAAGCATGCTGGGGCACTCCACCGAGGCCGCGTTGCCGCTCCGGCGGCAACACGGCCTGCCCGCTCAGTCGGGTGGCCGTCTTTAAGTCAGTTTTGCTTCATGTATACTACATAACACTCCACCTGAATTGTGTTTTAAGATAATATTTCTGCAGGCAAGCTGGTAAATTGTGGGATGTACAGTGATACAGTTAACTGGATCTGTAATTGATTGACAGACCAAATTATAGAGTGATCAACAATGTTTGCTTTTCATCCTAGGGGAAAGTGACTAGAATTCTATCCCAAAGTTTCAGGGTTTTGTCTTGAGCTCAGTGCTGTTTAACATCTTTATAAATTATTTAGAAGACATGCTTATTAAAACTGCAGATGACAACAAATAGGAGGAGAATAGCAAAGACCCCAGAGGACAGGAATCAAAATGACCTTGGCAGGTTGGAGAGCTGGGCCAAAACTAACAAAATGAATTTCAACCTGGATAAAGGTAAGGCATTATGACTAGAAAGAAACAAAAATGAAATGCACAATATAGGATTGGTGATGCTTGGCTTGAAAGCAGTACACATGAAAAAACAACAATATCATCAACAACGACTAGGGAGACCACAAGCAAAGCATGAGTCAACAGAGTAATAAAGTAAGTAGAATAAAAAGCCAATGAAGTTGTGGGCGGCATTAAAAGTAGTACAATATCTAGATCAAGGGTAGTAGTAGTAGTGGTGACATTCTGTTCAGTTTTGGTCAGAACTCAAATGAAATACTGTGCCCAGTTTGGGGTGTCACAATCCAAGAAGGATATTGACAGGCTGTAACATGTCCAGAGAAGGGCAAACACAATGATCAAGGTGTGACAACCAAGCCTTATGAAAAACAACTGAGGGAGTGGGGTATGTTTAGGTTGGAGAAAGAGGAGTCTGTAAGTGACATGATAGCTACCTTTAAGAGTTGTTTCACAATGGAAATGACTGCCTCAACAAGTGGTGGAATATTCTTCTTTGCAGATCTTTAAACAGTATTGTATGGTTATCTTTCAAGATTGTTTCAGGTATGTATTCCTGCATGGCAGACTTGCACTAGATGGCCTTTGTGGTTCCTTTCAACTCTAAGATTTTGTGATCTTTTGCTTAAGGATAAACACACAGTATATGATGGCTGACCTTTTGGATAGAGAAGTTGGTTGAATTCAAATTTTATAACAGAGTATCTATTATGTGGATTAAAGATTGCTAAGAGAACAGAACACACTCTCTTGTGGGTGTGAAAAGTAATCTACTCAGAGTCGGTAAATCCTTGACCATCAAAAAAGGAGTGATCAGATGATAGCCTCTCGTTCATGTTTCTGCCCTTCCATTGCCAAGATCAGCACAATTTCCAGAACTTTTTGTTTGATTCGTTTGTTCATTTGTTTTGGTTTTGCTTATACATTTTTGTTCATTTCTTTTACTAGGGTTCCAATTTTGAGTTCCTTAGCATTTCTTCTTAGAAAGGAAGAGATCTGTCTCTCTGTCTGTCTGTCTATCCTTCTCTTCCTTCTTCCTTATAGTTCTGGTAAGGAATGAGAAGATAGATCTGCTACTTAAATGGAAGAAAATTATGATTTCCCCCCCACCCTAACATGGCAAGTTTGACATTAACGATGGAGCTGCTGAAGCAGACCATATTGTGTTCCTTAGCATTTCATCCCATCTAATAAAGCCTCTATGTATGTATGTATGTGTGTGTGTGCGAGTGCACACACACACACAACAACAACAACGAGTCAACAGTGACTCTTATTTTCTGTTTCTGGGCCAAAACAGACTTACAAACACACCTTCCCTCTTTCTTCCTAGATGCTCACCTCCTTCAAACTTTTCCTTCTCTTCCATATTTGCAGCAATAAGGATCATCATTACTATTCAACTCTGGTGTTCTGTATCCTCTAATAACCTCACTTATTTTTCTTTCATTAATTCTCTATGTTATAAACACCAGTCTGAGACTGTACACTGTTATTCATTTTTTTGAAAAAAAAATTCTGTCTGTGGAGATTATCACATGGGGACGAGATAAGGATGGGATCACTCCCCCATCCTTATCCCATCTTTCACCATGATCCTGTGAAAGGTTTTCAGATTGTAGCACTATTGTCCCATCATTGAAGTGGCACTGCATTAATGCAAACTCCCATTAATGCAAAATGCTGGGCAATGCCGCTTCAATGACATGACAATGACAGGACAGTGAAGGGATCTGCGTAATGTCTGGATAATTGTGATGATGTATGAAACTTTTCTCGCGACTGCACCATAAGAATGGGAAAAGGACGGGATGAGGATGTTTTGTCCCCCCTCTGATAATCTCCTATGTATCACTTTGGCCTGAAACACATGGACCAAAAGGTGCAGCTTCCTGCCACCCTGGGGGTGTGGCATGAAGATGACACATGCTGTTAAGTCAGCTGGAAGCTATTTCACAGCCGTTTAAGGCAATGTGGAGCCATGGGAAATAGGAGAGTGGAAAAGATGCTCTTTGTCAGTGGCCTATTCAGGACCGCAGCAGCAGCCCGGATTAAGAGTGGACTTATATTTGTCATGGTCCCTGGCTGATCGGTGCTGGAGCAGCCACAGGTTTTTCCAAGCTGGCGGCCTGCTTCACTCCTCTCTCTCTTTCTTCCCAAGGTCATCCAATCTTTATGAAGACCTTAATGTGAACTTATCATGAGGTTTTCTTGGCAAAAATTGTTCAGGGTTTGCCTTCTTCTTCCACTGAGGCTGAGTGAGTGTGACTTGCCCAAAGTCACCCAGTGGGTTTCCATGACTGAGTATGGATTTCAACCCTGGTTTCCAGTCATGGTACAATGCGCAAATCACTACCCCATGTGTATTAGTAAAATGTAGATTAAGATTTCAGTCAAAGAAAAACCATACACAATATGTACGTTAGAAAACTGTGGGCAAAATGGATAAACATACATTTTCAAAACATTGTGCACAAAAGTATGCACAAATATAATTAACAGAAAAAAGAGAGTGAAATATCTAGCAATCTTATATGGAGATGGGATGAAATAAGAATCCTATTGTAAATTTCAATGGGAATTAAATTTGGAAGATTATTGCATGGATTTTTTCACCCAACCCAGGCATGAGCTAGGCACAGGATTAAACAAGTGAAAATGGATCTTATTGCGCACCTCCATGCCAAACTCACTGGCATCGCATATCTGATACAAACCACTGTGTACTTTTCGCAGAACAGAGAAGTATCATTCATTCTAAAAGTATGCCAGGAGTCCAGATCAGGTATGCGGTGTGGCTGAGTTGGGCACAGAGGCATGCGATATGATCGGTTTTCACCCGTTTAAGCCTGTGCCCGGCCTGCATCAGGCAAAAAAAAAGATGTGAAATAATCTCAGTGATTTTCACCTCTCAAGCTGTCATAAAGCACTTATTAGTTTTGGAGCTGTATGCAATCAGTGTAAAACTGAAAATATTCTTATATGCACACTGCCAGTGGAAGAAAAAAATGGCCATTTTCATTACTGAGATCAAATTAGTAATGCCTAAGAAACTTAGAAAGTGAAAGGATATATTGAAAGTGCCAAACTGCATTAATTCTGCAGTGTAGATGCAGCCTATGAAGCAGAAACTGTCTCCATCCTCTCTCAGTACCTGAGAACTGAAGAAGAAAGGGGGAAAAGTTGCTAAAAAAAGAGCTGGGACCATAATATGGATGGGTGAATCTGTCTGTTCCTCTATTTAGCATTCACATTTTCTTCATGGAAAAGCTTTGTCTGCCCCATTTGCTAAAGTCGGCAGAAAAGTCAATTTTTTTTTCATGCAAACATAAGTATTCTGGATTGCTATACACAAAGCTACCCCTAATACACACTCATACATATATTTCTGCAAACACTTGCTGCAACACATGACTTTTGTATACAGTTTCCCCCAGTGAACAGAAGTGTGTGTGCATGCATACATTTTAAAATGAAAAAGATAAATAAATCAGAAAATCTTGAGAAGTATGAAAATCAAAATATAATTATGCTCTAATTTGCATCTCTGTTTTGGAAATGCAAATGAAGACAGTGTACATTAACATGCAAAATAAGCAAATGTGTACCTCTTTGATAAGTATGCACATAAGTTCACCACTATCTACATATATTTATTTAAAATTCTTTAGTATACCCCACCTCCTGTCCAATTTCTACATTAAAGTTTTATTTTGAGTTTTTCTGTTTTTAATTATAAAACTTAAAAGAAAAAGAAAAAAAAAACACAGTTCTCTTATTCAAGCATATCTTCGTAGCCTCCAAATTTCAGGAACCAAATTAAATATGTTTCCAAGCAGATCAATTATATTGCTTCCAGCATTGACTGTCAAGTCAAAGTAAGCAGTGCCTTTTTCTGGAACTCTCTCATAATTTCCGAGGGGTAGTGGAATGAATAATAATAACAACACACACACACACACACATCTAGTACTAAATGTACCTTTTAAAAGCCTGTCATCACTTGCTTATAAAATGCATGTTTTCCCAAGTACAATGGGTTCATTAGGTTTCTTGTGTTCAAAAGCTTTTATGTGCCTGTTATTTATAGCCATTAGTCTGTGGTGCTAATAATGAAGGCTAATGGAAACCATGGCATATGAGGAATTCACTTTCCCCACTAATTAAATATTCTTCTAAAAAAGAAGAACAATGCTATGGCATCACTATTAGAATGCAAAACATTTCTTTTAATGGTGATGATTTAAATGCCTGAGAGCAACCCTGCGAAAGACAGAAGTACCCAGAGGCTATTTAAATACTGATTTGCAAAATATTGCATAGGCAGGAGCTACAGAGAAGTGAAGGAAGCTGATGCCAGGCTGAAATGCTGGAAAATCAGCATTTCTTTTTTAAAATCAAAGGTTTTCTTTATGAGGAAATATATATTGAAGTACAGTTCCAGTTGTCTTTCCTGCCAACGTACCCAGATTCACAACACATCTTTCACAGTCTAGCTGTTGCACTATTTAATTAGAGAATGCACAGAAGAATCTCCAGGCTGCCAGTCATGATTGATGGGTTAACTGTGCCCTCCAAGCCAGAAGGAAAGCCAATAGACTTAATACCCAGCTCCCCCCTAGAATTACTTCTTATTTGTATCCAAGAAAGTACATTAGTGGAACCCCTGACTTGTGTCTATGCCAGACACAGCAGGTTTGCTTTGAACTCTACAGAACAAGAGTCTTGTTTAAAAAGAAACGAAAAGAAGCAATAACAAAACCAAGGGCTGCATCAGGTGATCTTTTTTATAGGCAAAACTATTAGTTTGGCTGATGTTCGAAGAGGATTCTTAAATGAGAACCACTTAGTTATTTATGCATTCAGTCTTAAACTGGAGACCCTGAAGAGTTTTGCTTTTTAGCGGAAAATCTATAACACTTGATTTTAAGAAAAGAAATGAAGGAAGATAGAAATCCACCAGGCACTATTTTTGATTTAACCAATCCTTATTTCCTTCTCAAGGAGTAGAATTCTTGAGGTTGTACAGAGTTGAATGTGTAGGTTTTTAGTTCATGTTATCAAATTTGTACCCTCTATAGGGAGCTTGGGCCCTTATACATAGTGTATTTTATTCACATAATCATTCCGTGACATGATATAGACTAAGGACATTATTGCATGAGCCCCATTCTCATCACATTCACACTTATAAATGAATAATATTAATAATAATAAATTTTATTTGTATGCCGCCCTTCCTTCGATCAGGGCGGCTCACAACAGTAAAAACAAACAATTTTAAATACAGCTCAATAAAAATTACAGTAAAAGTACAATAAAAATATCCAATACACAATTATACAGCTCAAATCCAACAGTAGAAAAAAAAAGTCAAAAAAAGCCCCATGACCCAACCTCTTGGCCACGAAAAGAGGAGGGAGGCCCGCAGGATATCTATTCGGGGAATGCCTGTTGGAATAGGAAGGTTTTTAAGTCCTTCCTAAATTGGGCCAGGGTGGTAGACGAGCGGAGCTCTGTGGGCAGCGCATTCCAAAGGGCTGGGGCAGCTGTGGAAAACGTCCTCCGCGAAGTGGAGGTTAACCTAGCCCCAGGCACCTTCAGTAGCTGCTGCCCAGTCGATCTGAGGGTGCGAGGCGGAATATACGGGGAGAGGCGGTCCTTTAGGTATCCTGGGCCCAAGCCATTTAGGGCTTTATAGGTAATTACCAACGCCTTATATTGAGCTCGGAAACGGATGGGCAGCCAATGGAGGTCCTTTAAGACCGGTGTTATATGGCTGGTCCTGGAAGCACCAGTGACCAGCCGGGCTGCCATGTTCTGCACCATCTGCAGTTTCCGAGTTTGGTATAAGGGTTGCCCCATGTAGAGTACGTTGCAGAAATCCAGTCTCGAAGTTACCAGAGCGTGTACAACAGTTTCTAGATCCCTCTGGGCCAGGTATGGGCGCAGCTGGCGAATCAGCCGAAGCTGATAACAGGTGCTCTTGACCGTCGCATTCACCTGAAAACAGAGTTATACCTGTTTGCATAATAGCAGTTGTAGCCAACATGGAAGAGTGCTTTGAGTATTAGACAATTACTCCAGAGACCAGAGTTCGATTCCCTTCTCAGCCATAAAACCCACTGGGTGACCTTGAGCAAGTCTGCTTTTTTTCTGGGTCTAATCACGGTTTAAAAGCCATGTGTAGTACTATGAAAAGTGTTAGCTGAAGACCTGTCAGTATTGATGAATAGGAACTTGGGCACAGATTGCACTAAGTGGGATAGGAATCACACAACTACAGTTCGCCTGCGTCATTCGCAGCTTTCAGCATATGCTAAAAGCCGTGTATTATGCGGGCACGCTGCCATGCTGCCGCATGCATGAGCCCCATTCATTTAAATGGGGCTCGAGCATATGCGTAATTTGCTTTATGCGGGGGAGTCCAGAATGGATCCCCTGTGTAAAGCAAGGGTGCACTGTATCTCTATATGGTCGCCCCTCCATAGCTATGGATTCTTTATCCACAGATTCAGGCATCCATGGCTTGAAAATATTTTTTGAAATATATAAATCCCAAAGCAAACCTTGATTATATTAGGAACACCATTTTTTGCCATTGTATTTAATAGAACTTGAGCATCCATGGGTTTTGGTATCCATGAGGGGTCTTGGAACCAAACCTCAGTGAATATCAAAGACCCACTCTATTGTTAGGTTACAACTCTCAGGAATATTCACTGATATGCTGGGTAAGCTTGCTCAAATTGTAGTTCAACAACATCTGAAGGGTAAAAAGTATCCCATCCCCATACTAGCCCAAACCAACTATCTATTTGCTACATCTGATGTGTGTGAGACATTTACAGTTTCTATTAAAGGAGTCAGCTCCACACTGCTGAACTGAAAATCAGGATTCCTAATTGCTAGGACATGGACGTTCTTCTGCTTCCTCTGACTCTGATATTAGGTGGTTATAATACTTTGAGACAAAATCCAAACATATCATAGATCAAGCCAAATAATATGGTAACATGGCAAGTTAGACTGAGGGTGTGATGGGTTAGGAAGCTTTCTGCATTACACCCTGTATCTCTTCAGTCCTTGTTGAGCACTCTAACCATTGAGCTTGTTGCACTGAGTCTCTAAAATGTGGAATATAGCAAACGTGCCCAAACGTGGCACACAGGAAGTCATAAAGGTGTCACTTCCTGGTTGCACACTGCAACAAAAGGAGCTGCTCTAGGCAGCTCCTTTTTGTTGTGGTGCCGCATGCTTCATTCCTGCAGCAACCAGACGGTCGCGGGAATGAAGCCATGGCAGAAAGGGGCTAGGCGGCCCCTTTCTCCATGGTGGCACCCGTCGGGGTGTCCTGGGGCATGAAGCCCCAAGGACACCCCTTTTCAAAACCTTGGAGAAGTGACATTTTGCCACTTCTCCATGGTCCCAAAAAGTGCCAGATTGGGGCCTCTGGGCTGCCAATGAGGCTGCCCTGCCCCCGACCCAGCAAGAAAAGGGGGGGGGGGAGTCTGTACTACTAAAATGATATCACCTCACACCCTAAGGCCCCTATGAAAAGAAAAATGGTAAGGCACTGTGAGAAAATTAAAAGGGTCTTCCCCAAATCCACCAACCCAACAGAGAGCAAAGATGTTTCATGGGAACCTGGGTCTTCTGCTTTTATCACATCAGATTGATAGTTTTGTCCTTTATGGCAGGGGAGAAAACTGTATAGCTCAAGGGCTGCATGTGACCCATCAATATTTACCCCAGATTTCTTCCTTCCATTTCTGGAAGAAATAAATGGCTCCAAATTCTGTTAATATTTTAAAACAACAACAACTGTAACATCTTGTAAATTTGCATTGCTTAGAATTATGGCTGGAAAAATACCCATTGGGGAAGAGAAATAAATATCACAGAGCCTTTCATAGTACCACAATAAATAGCGTAAAGAATAGGAGATTGGTCTGAGTTAATATAAAATATCACTATTGTGAATTATAGGTGCAACAAAAAAAATGCATGCCACATTACCATGGTCATTACCAAAAATATGTAAGCCCTTCTGTCAAAATATAATTGTTCAATTGTGCTTTTCTCCCCATTAAATAGTTACTTTGAATCTGTGGATGACTGCTGCATCGCATCTGTTCAGACATCAGCTTGGAACATGTCAATTCTTGCTCAATGAGTCACATGGATTGCGTTGTACAATCCACGGATCAACAGAAGTAAATACTTCACAATTGCTGTACAAAGCTAAAGACAACAATATCTTCTGCCTGTTTTACCCGTGAGAAACTATTGGCCACTAGGGTAAAGTCAAGCGTAAATGTAGAGTGTTCTTTTCAATGTTGTTTGCCCTCTTTGATGAAAGAACTGCCATTTTAAAGTCATACCACAGACAAATTTTACCATATGACATTTTACTTAAACTTTAATAAATGCATTTAAGACTAGTCTAAGACTAGTTTGCTATTGAGGTTGTCTGCTGAGCTGGGTCGTCAGTCAATGTGTGAAAAGGAAGACAAGTTATTGCATCTTGTCCAGAAAGGGACTATGTTACGGATGACACATTAATTATCCCCCTTTCTCTCTGTGCTGAATAAATGTCTCATGTTGATTATTGTGACTTGGGATGGGTGTAGTTCAGAGTTTTATCTGAATCAGAAGGACTGAACTGTCACTGGATTTTTACCTGAGTTTGCAGTTGTATAGGCCAATAATACCATGTGAGGGAGGAAATACACTCTGGAATACTTCAAAGTACTTGACTTTTACATTGGCACTGGCATTTGTATTAATTCTGATATCTTTCTTCATTCCCCCCTATGCAGAAGCAGTTATCAACATTTTGTAATCTATAGCTATACACACAAAGCTTAATCCAGTCTCAGTTTCAGTTAATGGAAAAGTTCCCATTGTCAAAACCACATTCTGAATCAAATCTGAAACAATTTAAATGAAATATATTACTTTAGTGTTAATATTCTAGAAGTATCCTTTTTTAAAAAAAATCTCTAAGTCTTGAGGAATTCTTATTAGATTCAAGTGAGAAAAATGATGCCAGGTTATTAAAACAAATCGAATTGAAGTGAAAATGCCAATTTTCAGTTTTGATTCTAGTTTAATAGGGCCAATGTGTTACTAAACCAGATTCTGAAAGCAAATAATTAATGATTGGTTTCTGAGTACAAAGGTTATAGTTTGTACAGCACAGAAAAAGAAAGCAAGATAGAAGTCAAAGAGATGCTTGCCTTTTGTGTGTGTGACACTATATCCCAAACATGTAAGCAAAATGACTCACACTTGATGGGACTAAATATATGAGTTTTTCCTATCTGATCATCAGACCTCCTCCTAATCATAACCAGACTAAAACATTCTAATGTCTGGTGCAGAGTTTCAAATGGTGACTCTCTCCACACACATATTTTGACTTGTGAAAATTCTAGGGCATATTGTTCTAGCATCTAGATTCTGCAAATACAAAAAGGCAACCTCCTCCTTAATATCCTTAATATCACATTCAGTGGGACTGCTTTGGTTAACGACCTAAATTATGTTGCTACTCCCAACCAAAGTAGACTTCGTGAATCAATGTCATTTATCACCATACTGAGGGAACAAACTCTTCAGCTGGCTCAATTCTAATTAGAACTAATCAATAGGATTCAGGCATCTGTTCACCTGAGCTCTTGCTCCTTAAAAATGGCAGAGATGAACCTATGGATATACAAGCAGGCATAAAGGACTGCCTAGAACAGTGATGATGAACCTTTTAGAGACTGAGTGCCCCACTCAATGACATTCCCATACTGGGTGTCACCTGGTGCTGAGAGGGGGACTTCTGGGGACAGATCTTCCAGGGTGGGACTTCCCCAGAGAAAGAGACTTCTGAGGCTGGGACTTCCTCGGAGACAGTTAAAGGCATGGGAGGGTGGGGGAAGAAGAGGAACAGTTGAAGGCCTCCTGTGCCTTCAACTATCTCCATGTGCTCTCAAAGACAGCTTTGCATGTCAGAGAGGGTATGCCTGCCATAGATTCACCACCATAGGCCTAGATCTTTCTTCTATAGCTTACTGTAAATGAAGGCCCTGTGCAGACCAGCACTTTGGGTCAGCCTGGGGGCAGAGTTGGGCATATTTTCTCCATCACCAAAAAGTTTGCAACCAGGGCTTCTCTGGGCTCCTCCATCATCATTTCAAGAACAAGATTTTCCCATTCTTGTAAAGATACGGCAGAAGCCCAGGTTGTAAACAGGCTGCATACTCCCCAATGATGGGGAAATGAAATAAGATCTGCCTTCTTAAAGTTACATCCCATGTGTATTGCGGGAGCAAAGCCAACATGATAAACTCCTTCATTCTTTCCTTTTTTTCTAGCCTTTTTTCCTGCCTCAAAAATCTTTGCTGCAGTGCCTTTGCAGCAGAGAGTTATTTCCTGTTTTCTAGCAATATATATTTTTAAAAGTCCCAATGTTAGACCCTACTTTTTTGTTTGTTTCCCCGCCCTATGCCCTACCCAGGATCTTTTAAGTTCATGGTTTTTTAAATGTGTTTTGTTTTGTTTCAATTCTGGAGTTATGCTAAATGATTTCAGAAAAGAAAAGAAAAGAAAAGAAAAGAAAAGGGAAAAATCCTGCCTGGGAATAGTGAAGGGGAGGGGGGGGGGGTTACAGAAGAGAAGAGAAGAGAAGAGAAGAGAAGAGAAGAGGCTATAGAGATTATCACACAGAAGTATAAAGATGTGAGCAAAGCTGATTGCTCCTGCCTATTCGCATGACTAGGCAGCTCGGAGGACCTCTCTATGGTCCTGGTTTCCGGTCCTCCAGAGAGCTGATTGGTCGGCTGCCCTGGAGGGGAGGAATGTGCTCCCGGCCCCTCCCTCTTTGCAGTGGCCTATATGAGGCCTTGTTGCCTGGCATTCAGGGCCATTTTTGCTCAGCTCCCCACCCTCCCTTCCTCGGGTTGGTGTGTTTTTTTGTCACAACTGAGGGGCGGCAGCATAGGCCATGATCTGCTGAGAGTGGTTTCCAGGGCTATGGAGCACTGGAGAGGGAGTCCTTTGGACCCGGGTATATTGAGGTCATACATTATGGCCATTGCAGGGGCCATTACGTTATTACGTTACCCGGTGACTACAGGCTTAAGGGATAAGAAGCAATCAGAACTTCACAGAGCTGTGAGATTGTGTTCCCTAGCCCATAGGTCATCCCAAAATTGCGGTCATCGATCAATCGGGGTGTTGTTTGATTTTACAGATCATGACCTCATGCTTTGGGCCATCCCTACAGTGTTTTAATGTTGAGTTAATAAAGTTGTGGCCATTCCTCCAACTTTAGTGTTGTGTTTATTGTGGCGGCACCCCTCCTAGGCAATGGTTCACAACTGACAAAAGGGTCAGACAAGGCTGCATTTTATCACCCTACCTGTTCAACTTATATGCAGAACGTATTGTAAGAAAAGCAGGATTGGACATAGAAGAAGGAGGAGTGGAACAGGAGAAAGAAATATCAACATTCTAAGATATGCAGATGATACCATAAGACTAGTCGTAGACCTCCGAGGCCTGGAACAACTACTGAGGAATATCAAGGAAGAACGTGCAAAAGCAGGCTTATTGTTGAACGTGGAGAAAACAAAAATAATGACCACAGAGAATCTACACATATTCAACATAGACAATGAAGTAATAGAAATAATTAAAGAGTTCTCATACCTGGGATCAAACATTAATAGAAATGGGCACTGCAGCCAGAAAATCAGAAGAAGATTAAGAATGAGAAGAGCAGCTGTGAAAGAACTAGAAAAGATCCTGAAATGCAAAGATATACAACTCAACACAAAACTTAGAATCATGCAAGCCATTGTATTCTCAGTTATTATGTCTGGGTGTGAGAACTGGACAGTTAAGAAAGAAGATAGGAAGAAAATCAATGCATTTGAAATGTGCTGCTGGAGAAGAGTGCTGAGCATCCCATAGATGGCCAAAAAGACAAACAAATAAGTCCTAGAACAGATCAAGCTAGAAATCTCCCTGGAAGCTGAGATGACAAAACTTAGGCTGCCATACTTCAGACACATCATGAGAAAGTATGACTCACTGGAAAAAACAATAATGCTAGGAAAAGTGGAGGAAAGTAGAAAAAGAGGAGGGCCACATACTAGATAGATGGACTATTAAGGAGGTCACAGGTATGAGTTTACAGATACTAAGCAGAGCAGTGGAGAACTGGGGTCTTGGAGATGTCTCATTCACAGGATCACCATGGGTCGACATCGACTCGAGGGCAGTTAACAAATAACTCCCAAGCCTCCTCAGTGTTGGAAGTGCCACCAACACACACACACACACACACACACACACACACACACACACACACTCTCCACTTCAAAAAAAATTACAGCTGGCAGTGGCTTCTGCTTATGACCTCCACAGGAGTGGAAATTTTCCCCTGCCTTTACTGCATGTTGCTCATATATGATACCATGAGCAGAGGACAGAGGATTGGGTAACATTAGGACACCATAATCAAGGAAAGGGAGGGGAATCCAGTCATCCATTTCAAATACTAATTAACTTTTTGAAGAAGGAGAAGGAGAAGAGGAAAATACCACAGTATTGTGCAGGGTCAGAATAATCCAATTTGAAGTTGTTAAAGGCTAAAATGTGGTGAGGAGGGAGTGGGGCCTTGATGTTAAAAGAGGATGACCTGATTGTCTTTATTCCGAGAATCAGATATTTTCCCACTAGTGACACTATTTAATTAAATACAGTACTAGATTTTTCTGGTGTTCATTAGGTCTCTGAATACAGTTAAATGGAGTTTGTCCCTACTTTATTTTGAAAAGAAATGTTTGGACAGGTATTACATCACTTTTACATTAAAAAAGTAAAGTAAAGAAATAAATATGTATGGAGAGAACGTGACGTAGTTTTCTTCCTGAATCTGTAAAAAAATCTTCTTGTTATAGCAATTTATCAAGTCATTGTGGTTTTGAAGACTGCAAATAAATTGGCAAATAATGCAGAGAAGTTTAGTGGAACCTTTATTTGGAAGGTGTTATAGATCTTTGCTGTGTTCCACAAGAAAATTAAAGTACACTGTTGTTTATTGTTGTTGTTTCCCGAAAATGTCACTGTGCATTATAAAACAAACATATGTGTGTGGCCTTTGACAGTAGTTTAGTAGCATTCCCTGTATTTCACACATTTTACCTGCATTGAAATATTGTGCAAATCAGAATAAATAAATTCAAGACTTTATCCATTCTGCATTTCACAAAATGTGGCTTGTTTTCAGAAGCATTCTAACCAAAGTCTTATGTTACCTTTATATGTGAAGCCTAAGAGCATGGAGGATGGTGAGGCTGCCTCACTCTGAGCATGTGCTGATGGCTGTGTGTGTCCTTTTTAAACCTTTGTACTGTTGACAGGCACCCACTAGGTCATGTGCCAAATGTCATCTCAGTTTTGTATGTCTGAATATGTTTGAATATATATAAACACTTGTGTGGTGTGAGAGCTGTGTTGTGCTATGAAGCACAGAAGACTGGGACTAGTCCTGAAGGTTCACCACAGGACAGAGTGTCTGGAGAAAGTCAATGGATCAGGCACTAGTCTTGTGGGGTCAGTGCAACAATGCAGCTCCTGCCTATGCACACAGGCCATAGTGAATATAATCCTAACTAACCACTGCTACAAATAAAATCCTCCCTGAGTGTCTGGATGGCCTAGAATTAATGCAATTACACAAGCGTTAAAAGTCTCATTCCTCCAGAGTACCCTTCAGCTGACAAATGACACCCACCCTTCCTGCCTTGCATAGATTTTCAGTGAGGGAAACTACCCTGCCAAGGCTAATCACTGGCTGAGCAAGCCACCTTCTGTTGTCCTTTCATTTGCCCTGCATGACTCTTTCCATTTGTAATATATTTATAGAAACAGTTTAAAATGATGTAAAAAGCCAGAGCTTCATTGCTCTTTTTTTCCCCTGGTTCTTTGCTCCTTGCTTGTTCTTAGACCCATGAAGACTGTTGTCAAATTTTACTTTTGACTAGGAAACCAAGGGACTGATAGAGGGTCTTGTCAATTCTTTTTTCTTAGAACACTGTGATGAATGTCATTATCAAGACTCCCTTTTCATGACAATTTGAAACCTTTTTATAGTGTCTTCCTTTTAGCACCCTTATAGGGTCTCCTTCCCTCAAGAGTTTCTACAGGGTATGAACCACGAGGATCAAGGAAAAGGATTGGGTGGCTCTTTTATTAAGATCACCACATATTACAAAAGTTATGTTGTTGTTGTTTGAGTTTTCCAGAACTCTCTAATGTTTTGTGCCCTTTTGCCTGATGAAGAATTTGGCAGAAATCAAAAACTAATAACAAGTATAAAACACTTGTATAACATGTGCAACACTTCCTTGGTCCTAAAAAAGGCAGCATCTATCTTCATTTTTATTACTATTCTGTGGACTACACAACTACCTTTCCCCCCTTTCCTCCCCAAGAGGCCTGATCTATTTTCTGGGAGTCTTTTACCTATACAGTCAGCCCTCCATGTCCACAGATTATGTATCCACAGATCCAATGACCCACGACTTGAAATATTCCATGTAGGAATCCATGATTTGCTATTGTATATAAAGTACACCATTTTACTATGCCATTGTATATCATGGGATTTGAGCATCCATGGATTTTGGTTTCCATGAAAGGTCCAGGAACCCTAGTGGATATCAAGGGCCCACTGTACACGACAGACTCCACTGCTACCCTCTGTGTTTTGCCAGTAGCAAAAGACAAACTGGTTTCCTCAGCCTGTACTTTCATCATTTCTTCCCTCCACCTCCTGTTGAACCCTTGGAACTCCCAATTTGTTTTGTCTTAACCTGGTAGCCATCATTAGTCAGCCTATTTCGGGATTATGCAAGATGGTTCTATGAAGGTTTCCAGTTTCGCAGTGTGATTGCCCTTGGTTTATGTTGTTTTCTCCATATTCAAGTCTGGGTTGTTATACACCTGATTTGTCTGGGTTTCACTGAGATTCAAGGCATACAACCTCACATCTTTTTGGACCATAATTTGTCCCACATAATAGGTTTACAATAAAATAAAAGTAGGTCTCTATGTCCTGGTTCCAAACACACACACAGGCTGGTTGGGAGGGAACCTCCAACTGATAATGCAGGCAGAGACAGCTAATCCTAAGCAAATTGAAAGCATTCTTGCCTGTGAGAGTCCATTAAGAGAAAGGCTTTGGTCAAGCAGTCCAAGTCAAGGGAGGCAACGGGGATCAAAATCATCATAGTCTAAAGCTCAAAGAAGCTGGGAAGTCTGAATTAGGAATGCAGAAGTCTAAACACAGGTAACAGGAAGCTGGCCAAGAAACAGATAAATTGCTTCCAGCAACTCTTTAAACAAACTCAGCTCTTAAATAGCCTGGAACCAGCTGGTTCTAATCAGAGCTTGCTTGCTTGCTGCTTAGCCTGCAGTCTGCCTGAGTATCTTAGCTCTATCTTTTGTTGAATCCTTTTGTTTCTCCTCCTGGATTGAAGACTTAAGACCCCAGCTGTGTCCTCTGTCTCATCAACAGGTGTGTCTTGCCTTTGTCCTGCTGGCTGAGGCTGAAATTCCACAGAATGAGCTGGCTGCATTTGTTCAGCAGGGAGGGCTGCAGGCTGTTCTCTGTCTGGAAGACGTGCCTGGGTCCTTCCCTCAGCCTCTTCACCAGACTCTTCCTCCACTTCCTAGTCCTGAAGTTCTTGGCCTATGACACTCTAGTCCTTGTTGGGTCTAAGATATGGAGCAAAATGTGAAGGCACTTTTCTGTGAGGTCCCTCTGCAAGAAACATGTCTGGCCCGACCTTTAAGGCATCAGGGAGGGGACAGTACACTGTGAGAGGGGAAGTAGGGAAAAGAGCAAGAAGGAAGGAGAGTAAGCAGTGCAAGTGGTGGAACATGATAAAAAAAACAGCCTGGAAGACAGGTTTGCTGAGAGGTAGTGATGGCCCAAGCTCATATAATAAGTTGCATGACCAAGCAGAAATTTGAACTTGAGTCTTTGGAGATTATCACACAGGGGACGGGATGTCATTGCCCCATCCGTGTCCAGTTCTTCCTGCACAGTCATGGGAAGGACTTTCAGATGACATCATGCTTATCCAGACATTATCCTGTCAAAAAAGTGCGAGTGACAGTGATTGTGTGAAATACTTTCATATGATGTCACGCTGATCCTGTCATTGTCCCATCATTGAAGTGGCATTGCCCAGCATTTTGCATTAATGGGACTTCAATGACAGGATTGCCTCAGATGTTGCTGTCAAATAACCACAGTACAACATGTTGGAAGTAAGGCCACAACTTTATTTGCAAACAATTGGTAGGGTTGGCACAAAGCATAAAGTCAGGATCTGTGCAATCAAACCACCCGATGTAGTCTGATTATCCAAACCGGGCCCCCACCCGGTGCTTGGGATGACCTAGGGGCTAAGGAACACAACTTGACCGCAAACCTTGTCTTGCGTTCACCAATTCACAAAGCCCCTAGTCACCGGGAGGCGCTCCTGCGTTCTGGCCCCCGCAATGGCCAAACGCCTGCCCTATTCGCCCCCGGGTACCTATTGACTCCCAAACCAGAGCTCCATAGCCCTGGTACCACAACGTGCAGATCCTGGCCTATGCTGCCGCCACAAAACTTGTGACTAAAAACCACCTAACAACAGCGGTGGGCGGGCAGGAGAAGCACCAAGACTTGCTCCCTTCCACAGCTTGGCTCTGCTCTGCTCGAAGCCAAGCAACCGACTGAGGGAAGGGGCCAGAAACATGGCCTTATATAGGCCTAGGCCCCTCCCTCCCTGCGTGTTATGCGGGGCCCCGCCTCCAAGGCCCAGCCCACCAATGGGCAGCCTTGGAGGACCGGAAGCCCCGCACCAATGAAACCGTCTCCCAGAGCGTCGTGGAGCAGAAGGGCCGCCCCTTCTGCCCCCGCGCACCAATAGGGATCCGGGCAAGCCCCAGAGCACTCTGGGGCTTGTAGTCCAGCTGTGTCTAGCGGCAAAACGGTCTGCCCGGCGAGGCGGGCGACCGTTGCTAATGATAGAATAAACACTACTTTATGAAAGATTTTCGCCCAACAGCTGTCATGGACTGGATAAAGACAGAGGAGCAATCCCATCCCTATCCTGTTTGTCTGTGATAATCTCCATAATGTTCCAAAGGTCCAAGATAATGTAGTTATTGGAAAAGGTAAGCAAATGGACAAGTTTTTGGTCTCATGGCCTACTGTTCATGATTCTCAGCAGAAGCTCTAAACAAAGGTAGATATTAATTAATTTACTGGTTTTTACATGACAGGGCCATTGAACTGGCTGCCTCAGGTTGGAGATTCTAGGTATTATGAAAGATTAACAAATTCTTCATTAATTTACTTTGTTATTATTGTTTTAGATGTTTTGCTTATTATCCAAAGGGTAAAAGTAGGCTATGGCCTGGGGGTGAATTTTCATGTGCCAAAATAACCTGGATGACCTTTAATATGATGCACCTTGATTTAGGTAAGTAGGTGGACACCAGTTGCTGTTCTGATTCTGAAGTTGAAATTTCTTAGTTCTTGGCTTCTGGCTGGATTGAAGAGCAATTGTTCATTAGAAACTCCCATCCCCACAGACCAAAGACCAAATTCATGAACAAAACAGATAGCATGCAGGCCAAGATGACAGAGCTTTCTCTACTGTCCATCAGAAAACTTTTTTCCTCAAACAAACAAAAACCTAACATGCAAAAAGAAAAAAAAGAAAAAAATCATCAGAAATGTACTCCCACCCCTTAAAAAAATCCTTATCATAATGTGTTGGACATATAGAAACATTCTTTTTTGCTTTGGATGAGGAGAAAATACAAAATTATTTCCATACCTAATAAAAACAGTTGCATGCCTGGGCTTCTGTGGTAGTTGTTTCATACTTCCAAGTCCCTGAGTAATGTGCATGAATGTATGAACTTTGCTGGCAGAAATAAGGCCACAAATATTAATCCATACACCTGACATCCTATACATAGATGAAGTATAATCTGAAAGCAATTTTCTTACTCAATATTCATTTAGCCATGGTTTGTTCATTCTCACTCTGCAGGCATGCACTTTACACATGAAGTGTGTTGCTACAGAAAATTGAATTAGCTATGTTATTATTTGTCCTCCTGAGATACAATTCAAAGCTGCCTTTGCTGTTGCCATGCTAATAATTAATATTACCTTCAAATACTAACTTATTTTTTTTACATATTTTTGCCTTTTTTCACAAGAACAATATTTTGTTTACCGTCCCTAGAGTTAGTAAAGAAAATCTTTCTATAACCCTTGGCTTCTGGATAATAGTCAAGACTATTCCATTGTGACTGAAGTTATCTTTTTGGTCTTGGTCCTTCTATCATTTTGGTAGCAGACTTTGTGAAATTCCACTGAGGTGAAATCATAATGAATCTATGGTTCAAAGAGTAGAAATGCTACCCTATGTGTAGAGCTTTGCAGAAATCTAATTTAGAAAAGCTGCCAAAATGTCTGCTATGAAACCTCAAAAAAAGGACCTCTCCGCAAAAGATTTTCAAAGGATTTGTGACAAACCTTTGGGTTCTGAGTTGAGCATTTGGGATTTTTTTCTCCCTTCAGTATCTGGAGGACACTGTTTGTTTGTTTTAAAAAATATATTTCTCTGAGATCTAGGGACTAGCTATTTGTCAGCTTCCCAATTTGTACAGAAAACATGATTGTAGAAAAATCCCATGGTTACAAAATGTCTTTCACATTATGCTTGAAATGTCACTGCTACAAAATGTTTGTGCCTATATGGGGTACAAACAACCCACTGTTTTATGCCTGTGTTGTTTCCTAATTGGAGGACAGAATATTAAAAATAGAAAAGAACAATGTAAACAAGCCCAAATAGTGCTCTATCAAAGACGAAAAAGGGGGATCCACCAACACTTTACTTTTGTTTTCTACATTTTGCTCACAGGACACATCTGCTGGACACTTCTAGTAACAAAGAGAAATCACTGGAAACTTAATTTTAATATATTTCTTTCTCTACTGCACTGAGACAATTACTGTGAGGCAACGGTAATGTGACCTTGCCACTAACTTACACTTTAATATTAACATTTTAATCCATATCTGTCTTTTAATATCTATATTTTAATTGATTGGATTTAGGTTTTGGCACATGCAACTTGGCTGCCAGAAATGAACTCTATCATCCAGTTTTTCCTTTTGCAGGGTTGCTGATGATAAAAAACCACTGATGAATGGTGCAAGTGGCTGTGTGTGAGAGAATGCCAGTGTGTCTATCTGTGTATGGGATGGGACTCCCACAATTTCGTTGAAGGGAATTTCCCTGTGCAAACCACTTTTCCACATTCAACCCATGATCAATAATTGGGGAGATGTAAAATGTATGTGGAAAAGGATATTTTATATTTAAAATCAGTTCAAATATGGCAGCCAACACTTCTTTATGATGGTTTGCTTATTTATTTATCTGTATACATATTTGTGTCCCAGCTTTTCCAACAAAGTTCAAAACAGCAGTGCTATAATCTTACAGTGGATCTGTGCAATTTATGACCCACTAAACTGAAAGCAGCCTATCAACTATGTGTCAACTCTCTTTGCAACTTCCTCTTCACTGACTGTTCAGACACATCATTTTCCTGCTATCTGCAACTATTTTATACTATTTTGTTGCTTGAGCCTTAAGGAAAAGTAACATCTCAGATTTTTAATACCACACATCCTCCAATCTTGATACAAGGTTATTCCTGCTTGGTGAATTAAAAAAAGAAATCCACACCTTAAATCAAAATAATGTATTAAAATAGTTTTAAGCAGCCCAGCCCTCTGTTCTCTGTAACTTTGATGAAACAGTGACAAAGATCCTGGAACTATCCTATAAAAAGCCTGTTGTCTATCTCTCCTTTCTATTCCACAGATCACTTCATCCCAAATGTCATCTAGCGGGACTTTGTGCCAATACAAAAATGCTGGACAGTAGGTTACAGTTGTAAAATCGGCCACAACTTTAATGCAAATGTCACAACTATAAAACAAATAGGTATACAATTTGTATGTGAAAATGAGAACATGGGGATTGATGGTTCAGGCTAAGTTCTACATGGTGGTGGAAACACACATAGGTCAGTTAAACTTCAGTCCAGGGCATTCCAAATTAGCCAGTTAATATATGATCTCCAAAATTTAGGCTTTGGTTGTGGTCCTTTTTATCCACCCAACTGTGGGCACACCACTTCTTCCATCCATATCCACCAGTTGTGATAAAGCAGGAAGGTGATCCAAAAGCAAGCTGTAGGGAAGCTGAGAAGCAAGTAGAAGTGTCACAGACAGAAAATGCAATCAATGCACTAAATAAAAGAAAGTTCAGTGATAACTACCAATACAGAAAGCAACACCAAAATGCAAAATCCTCATCAAGAGTAGATAACCCCACAAGCAGTGTAAGGAAAACACCCTGAGGCACAAAAACAAACAAACAAACAAATCATGCTCTAATAACATGGGCAAATTCATTCCTGTCCCCTGAAGGCAACAAGCCAAAACCAAAGAATGCCAGAATCAGCGAGATGGAGCAAGGGAGGGATGGTGGGCCATGCTGTGGTCCAGCAAAAAATGTCTGGCTCCCTCATGGTGAGGCCTATGGTTGGCTCACAAGTCTTGTCTGAAGTCTCATGAGACCTATGGTCTTCTGAAAGATCAAGCATCATGTTGCACAAGAATTGTGCCTGAACACAACTGAAGTCTTAGAATGGGAATGACATCACAAGACTTCATGGGCAGCTCAGGGATCCATCCTTGTTGTGTCCACTCAGCACAAATGAGGCCCCTTCCAATGTGTCAGGGTAAATCTTTCCCACAGATTACTCCAGACCTGATCATGAATGGCCAGATTAATTACTCAGGCCCAATTTGAAATGTTTGTTCCAACTAAAGTACACTCATAGAATTAATACATTTTATAATTAATTGTTGAATTCAATGGCATACTCTAGTTGGATCTAGAATAAAAGGATTAAGGCCTCAAAAATAATTAAAATATAAAGACAGATTGGTCCTTTCCCAAAGTCGGACAGTGAACTGTAATAATCCAAAACTCTGTATCAGTATTTTTTTACTTATTATCTGTGAAACCTCTATATTTGTTAGCAACCAAATTGTTTGTATTTGATCACACTTCTATTTCAGATAGGAAAGCTATTTTTATTTACAATATTTTAGTTGTTACGATATATGCAAAAAACAATCATTTTTTTGCTTTTGCTGGTGGGGATGTTTGCCATTCCATTATTTCATAAAATGTGATGGCATAAAAATTATGAAAGTAGAACAGCCGTACTCACAACACCCTGCCTTTAAATTAACTACTGATTGCTTCCTATATTACCATAATCTTTTATAGTTTGCCTTCAGATTTTGGCCTTTGATTCATCTGATTCATTTTCCTCCTTCATTTATATTTTTGTCTTGAAAGTATTTATAGGCTACATGATCCCTTGAGTCTTTTTTATTTTCTTTCTACACTTTGCAAATGTATATTCCTCAGGTCATTTCAGAAATCGTTGTGTTGTTTTTGTTGTCCCTTATCATAGTTTTCAATGTTTTATTTCTTTTCTTAATTAGGCATCAAAAATTGTAGTTTGTCACTTGGGAGGAACTCTGTGTGTGTGCGTGTGTGTGTGAGAGAGAGAGAGAATGAGAGAGAGAGAGACTGTCATTGTAGGTGGACACCTATTTCTCAAACACTGGATAAAAAAAAGAGAGCAATAAGATCTATTTTCACTTGATGGTGATTTAGCAGGTTTGTAAATGAATTTTTCCACTCACATATATTATTTGATTCTCCTTTAAAATATGAAAGACATTAATAAGTAAAGGTTAAATATTAGATTTAGTCATCTACTAAAGGGCTGGAAACAGAGAATGTACATGACATGTTGATGTCAGGATCGACTATGGTGGGGCCAAGGTCCATCTGATATGCATGCTGGCAGCCTTTGTGCTGCCAGAACAAATGAGTCAGAATCAGAGCTTATAAAGTTACATTTTAAAAGTAAGGATAAAATGAGCTTAACGTGACTTAAATAAGAAGGCTTTAGTAATGAATCAATTTGAGATATATGGAAAGAGGACATGTACTGATTCTCAGATGAGGGCCACAGGAAAGGAAGCGTATGGACATCAAGAAGTCAGAAAAGGGGTTTGTAGTCAGGACATGCAAGACATGTAACACATGTGTCAGTTCTGTGGTTAAAACCAATGCATGTGTACAAAGCAGTAGCTGAATCATCTTGGAGTGGAAAGAAATGATTGGCAAGCAAGAGGCAGGTCTAAAAAATGTACAAACCAGGTGGAAGAACAAAAAACAATTAGTAGAATTAACCAATCAGAAAATTTATTGAGAATTGTAGTGCTTTGTCTGTTGGACTAAGACTCTGGTTTCAGCCTAGGAAATCCACTGAGGCTCTGTCTGCATGGGCCAAATAAATAGGGCTCCCTGCTCCATCCCCTTGGTGGGGAATCCAGAGCCCAATCTATGAGCCAACATTCCTGGACAACATTCATCCCTTTCAGCACCAAACCTGTGGTATACCCCTCTTAAAATGGAGTTTTAAAAGGCACTAATTGTTCCATATCTTCCCAAATGATCAAGAGTCCTCCATTCTGTTGCCAGTGGAGTGTTTAAAATACATCCCACTGTGCTACCCAGTGTCAATTGCTCTGGGATCAGAACAAGACACTCGGCCATGTGAGTGAAGTTGGGTGCTTCATTCTGACCTCAAAGCAAGTGACAAACGGCAGTAGTGGCTGTGCTGGGTGGCACAGCAGTACACATGTACTCAGAGGGAGTCATCAGGCAGACCCAGCAACATCAGGGACTGTCTGAAGGAAGAGGCCCCTCCCTCCTCAACTCTCATCTTGGCCTCAGAGGGAGCGATCAGGCAGACCCAGCAACATCAGGGACTGCCTGAAGGACGAGACTTCTCCCTCCTTTGTCACCTTGTATTTTGTATTGCATTACGATTTTTACTGTACACCGCTATGATCATTGCGGAATAGCGGTCTATAAATAAAACATTATTATTATTATTATTATTATTATTATTTGCAAACAGCCACCCAGTGTGGTAACTGAAGAAGCCAATAATGGGAGGATGTTGGGACAGCTCCAGGGTCATGCAGACACCACCTGTGTGATCTCAGGCAAATCACATGATCTGGTCATAAGAGGAAGGCAATTGCAAATTTCCAAATAAATATTGACAAAAAATATATACTATTATATGGTTGGCAGATGTTAGAGTCAAACTGAAGACACATTACAACAACAACAACAACAACAACAACAACAACACCCAAATAGAATCTGCAATTTTTTTTATTAAATTAAGAATTATCACCAATGTCTTACTTCCTGTTAGATACAAGCTGTCTAGATATCACGAGAAAGGCTGTAGTGACAGGGTTTCCATTTATAATGTGATAAAAATGTTGTTTGCAAAAAACAAAATATCCTGTTTGAATGTCCTCAAGATAAATATTGCATTTTTTCTTACAAAACACATTTTGTTTTAAATTTGTGAGTATCCTGGAGAACTAATCCAGTGCGTTTATAAAAAAAATACAGTGAGCCCTTGGTATCCACTGGGGTTTGGTTCTAAACTATATAAAATGGCAAAATGAAGGTTTGCTTTTTTGGAATTTATACATTTTTAAAATATTTTCAAACCATGAATGCTTGAATCAATGGATAAAAGATTCGTGGATATGGTGGGCTGATTATTCACATTTTTAAATAAAATATTATAGCATATTAAACAACAGGGATGAAATTAAAATTCACATTTTTTTTCTCAGCCTCAGCAAGAAAGACAATTTTGACACAGAAAGGCATCCTATAAAAAAGAGATCAGTCTCAAAGAGAAGTTTATTTGTATCGTGCAAATTGGGAAAATATTGTTTTAAAAATCAATTTTGAAATCTACTTCTTGTGCAGAAGTGTGGCCGCCCAACTCACTGGGCCAGCCAATTTGCCACCTGGGGGGAGAGGGCTCAGAGGCTGCTATGGCTTCCAGTCCTGGCTCCCAGCCTAGCATCTTCCACCTCCTGGACCTAGGAATGGCTGTGATTAGTTGGCTGGGACTGTGGGAGTGTGAAACCTCTTGCCTGGGCGAGACTACAACTCCTGGCATGCATTGGCATCTGGATGTGGGTTATGAAGATTTCCAAAGTGGTGCTTACTGTGGGTTAAGTGCCGGTAAAGCATTGGTAAAACGTCCCTGAATCTCAAGGGTGTGAAAGCCAGTTGTGCTTCTGAATGTCAGTGAAGTATCCCCTCACCTTTACTGTCCATAAATCATTCGTGAAGCAGCTATTTCCTATTAACAGGAACTTTGCGTTAATAGGAAATGGCTGCTCTGCAAACGATTCAGGGATGGTAGAGGCAAGGGGACACTTCACTGACGTTGCTGCTACACCCCTGAACAAAATTCCCATGAATGACCTAGGGTCAAAACAGACTGCCCCTTTAGAGTGCCATCTTGCCTCCCCTTTCGTCTCCGGATCAGGGCCATGGCAACCAATCCAGCACTTTGCCAGTGATAAAAAGAATGGCAATATGCCATTCCTTTTAGTGATGGCAAAAAGGCATCCTTGCTGCAGTAGCGGCGGCTTTTCAGCTCTCCTTTGATGCAGCATGTCTAGATGCTGTGCCAATGGAGCACAATACCCCTCCTGACGTGTGGTTGGGCACACGCCATCATGCTGGTGTGACACTAGCATCAGGATGCATGACATCAAAACAGCACACCCCCACTCTGCCCCGATGCTAGCGTTTAAAGCTGGTCTGTTTAGCCCCTTAGATAATAATTATCAGGTGTTAATACCCAGAAACATACCTGGGAAATCATATGAGGACTTCATGGTTTTGAAACTGTAGTTTGGAAAGTAAAATCTTTGAGACTGCTTCTTGGAATTATGTTGGAAACATGTACACTGGTACCTCGGGATACGAAATACCCAGGTTACGAAATTTTCGGGATACGAAAAACGTGGATTGGAAAAAACTGTTTCGGGTTACGAATTATTTTTCGGGTTACGAAATTCGTTTTGGCGCGAAATTCAAATGATGCAAAGTGCAACGTACAGATTTTCCAGGGATTTCCAGGGCTAACGGAAACCTAAGGGGGCTGGGTTAGGGGTTAGCTTTGGCGCGAATTTTGAATTTCGTTAGCAGCAGTGATTGGCTTGAGAAATCAAGCTGATCAACTGTATTGGCTAACGAAATTGGGGGGGGTGGCCTGGCTTGAGGTACAAAAGCCGGCTTCCATTGATCTGCTCCTTTGTCTGGCCCTGTGGACTGTGTGAGGAAGAGTTGATATTTTGAGCTCTGACTCTTTGGTTCCACTTGCGGTTCGGACTTTGCCTGGCTTTGGACTTTTGCTGCCTTTGCCAGGTGTATCTTCGGATCAAGACCGGCCATCAGGAATTTCTCTACAGGTAGGTTGATGGATTTTTACCTTCTTCTTGTGGGGTGGGGTGGGGTGAGACAGTGTGACCATGCTTTTGCTGTGGGGTGCTGGTTTTTTTTTTTTTTTTTTTTTTTTTTTGTGTTTTCAAAGTGTGGATTGTGGGTTTTGCTACTGGCATGTTCAGATTTGTGGATTATGGGCTTGAGGTGCTGGGTTGCTTTTTTTGGTTTTTTTTTGCTGTTTGGGTGGCATGCTCTGATTTGTGGATTATGGGCTTGAGGTGCTGGCTTGCCTTTTTTGGCTTTTTTCCTTTTAGGGTGGCATGCTCTGATTTGTGGATTATGGGCTTGAGGTGCTGGCTTGCCTTTTTTGGCTTTTTTCCTTTTAGGGTGGCATGTTCAGATGTGTGGATTATGGGCTTCACATGCTGGGTTGCTTTTTTTGGGTTTTTTTCCTTTTAGGGTGGCATGCTCTGATTTGTGGATTATGGGCTTCACATGCTGGGTTGCCTTTTTTTGGCTTTTTTTCCTTTTAGGGTGGCATGCTCTGATTTGTGGATTATGGGCTTCACATGCTGGGTTGCCTTTTTTTGGCTTTTTTTCCTTTTAGGGTGGCATGTTCAGATGTGTGGATTATGGGCTTCACATGCTGGCTTGCCTTTTTTTGGCTTTTTTCCTTTTAGGGTGGCATGTTCAGATGTGTGGATTATGGGCTTCACATGCTGGCTTGCCTTTTTTTGGCTTTTTTTCCTTTTAGGGTGGCATGCTCTGATTTGTGGATTATGGGCTTCACATGCTGGCTTGCCTTTTTTTGGCTTTTTTTCCTTTTAGGGTGGCATGCTCTGATTTGTGGATTATGGGCTTCACATGCTGGCTTGCCTTTTTTTGGCTTTTTTCCTTTTAGGGTGGCATGTTCAGATGTGTGGATTATGGGCTTCACATGCTGGCTTGCCTTTTTTTGGCTTTTTTCCTTTTAGGGTGGCATGTTCAGATGTGTGGATTATGGGCTTCACATGCTGGCTTGCCTTTTTTTGGCTTTTTTTCCTTTTAGGGTGGCATGTTCAGATGTGTGGATTATGGGCTTCACATGCTGGCTTGCCTTTTTTTGGCTTTTTTCCTTTTAGGGTGGCATGTTCAGATGTGTGGATTATGGGCTTCACATGCTGGCTTGCCTTTTTTTGGCTTTTTTCCTTTTAGGGTGGCATGCTCTGATTTGTGGATTATGGGCTTCACATGCTGGCTTGCCTTTTTTTGGCTTTTTTCCTTTTAGGGTGGCATGCTCTGATTTGTGGATTATGGGCTTCACATGCTGGCTTGCCTTTTTTTGGCTTTTTTCCTTTTAGGGTGGCATGTTCAGATGTGTGGATTATGGGCTTCACATGCTGGCTTGCCTTTTTTTGGCTTTTTTCCTTTTAGGGTGGCATGCTCTGATTTGTGGATTATGGGCTTCACATGCTGGCTTGCCTTTTTTTGGCTTTTTTTCCTTTTAGGGTGGCATGCTCTGATTTGTGGATTATGGGCTTCACATGCTGGCTTGCCTTTTTTTGGCTTTTTTCCTTTTAGGGTGGCATGCTCTGATTTGTGGATTATGGGCTTCACATGCTGGCTTGCCTTTTTTTGGCTTTTTTCCTTTTAGGGTGGCATGCTCTGATTTGTGGATTATGGGCTTCACATGCTGGCTTGCCTTTTTTTGGCTTTTTTCCTTTTAGGGTGGCATGTTCAGATGTGTGGATTATGGGCTTCACATGCTGGCTTGCCTTTTTTTGGCTTTTTTCCTTTTAGGGTGGCATGTTCAGATGTGTGGATTATGGGCTTCACATGCTGGCTTGCCTTTTTTTGGCTTTTTTCCTTTTAGGGTGGCATGTTCAGATGTGTGGATTATGGGCTTCACATGCTGGCTTGCCTTTTTTTGGCTTTTTTCCTTTTAGGGTGGCATGCTCTGATTTGTGGATTATGGGCTTCACATGCTGGCTTGCCTTTTTTTGGCTTTTTTTCCTTTTAGGGTGGCATGCTCTGATTTGTGGATTATGGGCTTCACATGCTGGCTTGCCTTTTTTTGGCTTTTTTTCCTTTTAGGGTGGCATGCTCTGATTTGTGGATTATGGGCTTCACATGCTGGCTTGCCTTTTTTTGGCTTTTTTCCTTTTAGGGTGGCATGTTCAGATGTGTGGATTATGGGCTTCACATGCTGGCTTGCCTTTTTTTGGCTTTTTTCCTTTTAGGGTGGCATGTTCAGATGTGTGGATTATGGGCTTCACATGCTGGCTTGCCTTTTTTTGGCTTTTTTCCTTTTAGGGTGGCATGTTCAGATGTGTGGATTATGGGCTTCACATGCTGGCTTGCCTTTTTTTGGCTTTTTTCCTTTTAGGGTGGCATGTTCAGATGTGTGGATTATGGGCTTCACATGCTGGCTTGCCTTTTTTGGCTTTTTTCCTTTTAGGGTGGCATGTTCAGATGTGTGGATTATGGGCTTCACATGCTGGCTTGCCTTTTTTTGGCTTTTTTCCTTTTAGGGTGGCATGTTCAGATGTGTGGATTATGGGCTTCACATGCTGGCTTGCCTTTTTTTGGCTTTTTTCCTTTTAGGGTGGCATGTTCAGATGTGTGGATTATGGGCTTCACATGCTGGCTTGCCTTTTTTTGGCTTTTTTCCTTTTAGGGTGGCATGTTCAGATGTGTGGATTATGGGCTTCACATGCTGGCTTGCCTTTTTTGGCTTTTTTCCTTTTAGGGTGGCATGCTCTGATTTGTGGATTATGGGCTTCACATGCTGGCTTGCCTTTTTTTGGCTTTTTTTCCTTTTAGGGTGGCATGCTCTGATTTGTGGATTATGGGCTTCACATGCTGGCTTGCCTTTTTTTGGCTTTTTTCCTTTTAGGGTGGCATGCTCTGATTTGTGGATTATGGGCTTCACATGCTGGCTTGCCTTTTTTTGGCTTTTTTTCCTTTTAGGGTGGCATGCTCTGATTTGTGGATTATGGGCTTCACATGCTGGCTTGCCTTTTTTTGGCTTTTTTCCTTTTAGGGTGGCATGTTCAGATGTGTGGATTATGGGCTTCACATGCTGGCTTGCCTTTTTTTGGCTTTTTTCCTTTTAGGGTGGCATGTTCAGATGTGTGGATTATGGGCTTCACATGCTGGCTTGCCTTTTTTTGGCTTTTTTCCTTTTAGGGTGGCATGCTCTGATTTGTGGATTATGGGCTTCACATGCTGGCTTGCCTTTTTTTGGCTTTTTTTCCTTTTAGGGTGGCATGCTCTGATTTGTGGATTATGGGCTTCACATGCTGGCTTGCCTTTTTTTGGCTTTTTTCCTTTTAGGGTGGCATGCTCTGATTTGTGGATTATGGGCTTCACATGCTGGCTTGCCTTTTTTTGGCTTTTTTTCCTTTTAGGGTGGCATGCTCTGATGTGTGGATTATGGGCTTCACATGCTGGCTTGCCTTTTTTTGGCTTTTTTCCTTTTAGGGTGGCATGTTCAGATGTGTGGATTATGGGCTTCACATGCTGGCTTGCCTTTTTTTGGCTTTTTTCCTTTTAGGGTGGCATGTTCAGATGTGTGGATTATGGGCTTCACATGCTGGCTTGCCTTTTTTTGGCTTTTTTCCTTTTAGGGTGGCATGTTCAGATGTGTGGATTATGGGCTTCACATGCTGGCTTGCCTTTTTTTGGCTTTTTTCCTTTTAGGGTGGCATGTTCAGATGTGTGGATTATGGGCTTCACATGCTGGCTTGCCTTTTTTTGGCTTTTTTCCTTTTAGGGTGGCATGTTCAGATGTGTGGATTATGGGCTTCACATGCTGGCTTGCCTTTTTTTGGCTTTTTTCCTTTTAGGGTGGCATGTTCAGATGTGTGGATTATGGGCTTCACATGCTGGCTTGCCTTTTTTTGGCTTTTTTCCTTTTAGGGTGGCATGTTCAGATGTGTGGATTATGGGCTTCACATGCTGGCTTGCCTTTTTTTGGCTTTTTTTCCTTTTAGGGTGGCATGCTCTGATTTGTGGATTATGGGCTTCACATGCTGGCTTGCCTTTTTTTGGCTTTTTTTCCTTTTAGGGTGGCATGCTCTGATTTGTGGATTATGGGCTTCACATGCTGGCTTGCCTTTTTTGGCTTCTTTTCCTTTTAGGGTGGCATGTTCAGATGTGTGGATTATGGGCTTCACATGCTGGCTTGCCTTTTTTTGGCTTTTTTCCTTTTAGGGTGGCATGTTCAGATGTGTGGATTATGGGCTTCACATGCTGGCTTGCCTTTTTTTGGCTTTTTTCCTTTTAGGGTGGCATGTTCAGATGTGTGGATTATGGGCTTCACATGCTGGCTTGCCTTTTTTTGGCTTTTTTCCTTTTAGGGTGGCATGCTCTGATTTGTGGATTATGGGCTTCACATGCTGGGTTTTTTTTTTCTGTTTTCAAAGTGTGGAGTGTGGGTTTTGAAACTTTGGCCATGGTCCCATGTGGGCCAGAGAGTCCCACCATAGGGTGGCATTTTCAGATTTTGGGTTTCTGGCCTATGGGCTTGTGTTCTTGTGTGCTTTGGCCATGGCTGTGATGATTTGAGAGTGTGGGGTGGGACTTTTGCAAGTTTGGGCCAGAGAGTGTGACCATGGGGGTGGGGGTGGTTTCCAATTGTGGCTTTTGCTCAGTGCCTGTGCCTTTTGTCCTTTTTAGGCTTGAGCTATGGCTCCCAAGCCAAGCGGTGAGAAAAAGAAGAGGGCTCCCTTGTCCTTGGAGGACAAGAAGGACATCATCGCCAAGCACGAGAGGGGCGTGCGCTTGGTGGACATTGCCAAGGAGTATGGACGAAACCCTTCGACAATTGGCACTGTCCTCAAGCAGAAGGAGGCCATCAGAGCTGTTGTGGCTCCAGCGAAAGGCGTGACGACGATCGCCAAGCAGAGGACACCGAAGCACGAGGAGATGGAGCGCCTGCTTCTCCTCTGGATCAAGGAAAAGGAGCGAGTCGGGGACACTGTGACCACCTCGGTCATCTGCGAGAAGGCCATCACCATTTTCGAAGACCTGGCCAGCAGGGAGGCAGGCGAAGGAACTTCTTCGCAGGAGGAGCCAGCCACCCCGGACTTCAAAGCATCACGTGGCTGGTTCGAGAAGTTCAAGAAGAGGACCGGGATCCACTCTGTCGTCCGTCACGGCGAGGCGTCCAGCGCAGACCACCAGGCCGCCGAAGCATTTGTCGTCGCGTTCAAGGCCATGGTGGAGGAGGAAGGCTACGTCCCACAGCAAGTCTTCAACTGCGACGAGACGGGCCTCTTCTGGAAGAAGATGCCTCGCCGCACCTACATCACCCAGGAGGAGAGGAGACAGCCAGGCCACAAGCCTATGAAGGACCGCTTCACACTTGCGTTGTGTGCCAATGCCAGCGGGGACTGTAAGGTCAAGCCCCTGTTGGTGTACCACTCCGAAAATCCAAGGGCTTTCAAGGCACACAACATCCAGAAGGACAGGTTGCCAGTGATGTGGCGCTCCAATGGCCGCGCATGGGTCACACGCCTCCTTTTCGTCGAGTGGATCAACAGTGTCTTCGCCCCGACAGTGAAGCGGTACCTGGAGGAAGAAGATTTGCCCTTGAAGTGCCTCCTCCTCTTGGACAATGCTCCTGCGCACCCGCATGGCCTGGAGAAGGACATCCTCGCGGAGTTCTCCTTCATCAAGGTCCAGTTTCTGCCACCCAACACGACCTCCCTCTTGCAACCCATGGACCAGCAGGTGATCGCCAACTTCAAGAAGATCTACACCAAGCACATGTTCAAGCGTTGCTTCGATGTGACAGAGAGCACACAGCTGACCCTTCGAGAGTTCTGGAAGCAGCATTTTGATATTGTGGTGTGCTTGAAGATGGTGGACTTGGCCTGGCAGGAGATCACCAGGCGCAACCTGATTGCTGCGTGGAGGAAGCTGTGGCCTGATGCTTCTTCCTTGGAAGGGTCACAGTCCGAGGGTGCTGAGCCAGGTGAAGAGGAAGAGGTGCACGAGATCGTCTCCATCGCAAGGTCCCTGGGACTCGACGTGGACAACGAGGACGTGGAGGAACTCATCGAGGAGCACAACGAGGACCTGACAACAGAGGACCTGAAGGCCTTGGCGGCGATGCAACACTCGGCCGTGGATGAAGACGTGCTCCATTTCGACAGGGGCCAGGAGGAGGAGGCTGCGGGGGCATCTTTGCCAACGGCAGAAATTAAAGACATTTTGCGGCAATTCCACAATGTGTCTTCATATGTGGAGAAGCACCACCCTGAGAAGGTGCTCACCAGCCATGCCATTGCCCATTTTGATAATGTCTGCCTTAGCCATTTTAAGAACCTGCTTAAGGGCCGGCAAAAGCAGACATCCTTGGACCAGTTCTTCACTAGAGAGGGAGAACCGTCATCCAAGAAGGCAAAAGGTGACCCTTAAAAAAAAGGTGACCCTTAAAAAAAACACCAAATTCTTTTTAAAAAAATGGTTAACTTTGTTAAATTGGTGGCATTGGCTAAATTGGCTGAATTGGTTAAATTGCTTGAATTGGCTAAATTGGCTGAATTGGTTAAATTGCTTGAATTGGCTAAATTGGCTGAATTGGTTACATTGCTTGAATTGGCTAAATTGGCTGAATTGGTTAAATTGCTTGAATTGGCTGAAGTGGTTAAATTGCTTGAATTGGTTTAAATTTGGCTTTTTGGGCTGCCCCTCTCCTCCTCCTCCTCCTCCTGCCTCACTCCGAGATGCCAGGACCAGATGCCAAGACCAGCAAAGATAAGAAAAACACTTTTGTACTGTATGGTCATGGGTGTGATGATTTGAGAGTGTGGGATGTGAGGTTTGCATGTTTGGCCTTGATTTGATGTGGGCCAGAGAGTGTGACCTTGGGGTTGCTTTTTTAGATTTGGGGTTTCTGGCCTTTGGGTTTGGGTTCTGGGGTGGTTTGGTCATGGGTGTGATGATTTGAGAGTGTGGGATGTGAGGTTTGCATGTTTGGCCTTGATTTGATGTGGGCCAGAGAGTGTGACCATGGGGTTGCTTTTTTAGATTTGGGGTTGCTTTGGTCATGGCTATGATGATTTGAGAGCTCCTCCTCCTCCTTCTCCTGCCTCACTCTGATGCCAAGACCAGCAAAGATAAGAAAAACACTTTTTTTCTTTATCCTTTAGAATGGGCCTGACCATGGGGTGGCATGTTCAGATTTGGGGTTTCTGGCCTTTGGGTTTGGGTTCTGGGGTGGTTTGGTCATGGCTGTGATGTTTTCAAAGTGTGGGCATCGATTTTTGCAAGTTTGGCCTTGATTTGATGTGGGCCAGAGAGTGTGACCTTGGGGTGGCATGTTCAGATTTGGGGTTTCTGGCCTTTGGGTTTGGGTTCTGGGGTGGTATGGTCATGGGTGTGATGATTTGAGAGTGTGGGATGTGAGGTTTGCATGTTTGGCCTTGATTTGATGTGGGCCAGAGAGTGTGACTTTGGGGTGGCATGTTCAGATTTGGGGTTTCTGGCATTTGGGTTTGGGTTCTGGGGTGGTTTGGTCATGGCTGTGATGTTTTCAAAGTGTGGGCATCGATTTTTGCAAGTTTGGCCTTGATTTGATGTGGGCCAGAGAGTGTGACTTTGGGGTGGCATGTTCAGATTTGGGGTTTCTGGCCTTTGGGTTTGGGTTCTGGGGTGGTTTGGTCATGGCTGTGATGTTTTCAAAGTGTGGGCATCGATTTTTGCAAGTTTGGCCTTGATTTGATGTGGGCCAGAGAGTGTGACTTTGGGGTGGCATTTTCAGATTTGGGGTTTCTGGCCTTTGGGTTTGGGTTCTGGGGTGGTTTGGTCATGGCTGTGATGTTTTCAAAGTGTGGGCATCGATTTTTGCAAGTTTGGCCTTGATTTGATGTGGGCCAGAGAGTGTGACTTTGGGGTGGCATGTTCAGATTTGGGGTTTCTGGCCTTTGGGTTTGGGTTCTGGGGTGGTTTGGTCATGGCTGTGATGTTTTCAAAGTGTGGGCATCGATTTTTGCATGTTTGGCCTTGATTTGATGTGGGCCAGAGAGTGTGACCTTGGGGTGGCATGTTCAGATTTGGGGTTTCTGGCCTTTGGGTTTGGGTTCTGGGGTGGTATGGTCATGGGTGTGATGATTTGAGAGTGTGAGATGTGAGGTTTGCATGTTTGGCCTTGATTTGATGTGGGCCAGAGAGTGTGACCATGGGGTGGCATTTTTAGATTTGGGGTTGCTTTGGTCATGGCTATGATGATTTGAGAGCTCCTCCTTCTCCTGCCTCACTCTGATGCCAAGACCAGCAAAGATAAGAAAAACACTTTTTTTCTTTATCCTTTAGAATGGGCCTGACCATGGGGTGGCATGTTCAGATTTGGGGTTTCTGGCCTTTGGGTTTGGGTTCTGGGGTGGTATGGTCATGGGTGTGATGATTTGAGAGTGTGGGATGTGAGGTTTGCATGTTTGGCCTTGATTTGATGTGGGCCAGAGAGTGTGACTTTGGGGTGGCATGTTCAGATTTGGGGTTTCTGGCCTTTGGGTTTGGGTTCTGGGGTGGTTTGGTCATGGCTGTGATGTTTTCAAAGTGTGGGCATCGATTTTTGCAAGTTTGGCCTTGATTTGATGTGGGCCAGAGAGTGTGACTTTGGGGTGGCATGTTCAGATTTGGGGTTTCTGGCCTTTGGGTTTGGGTTCTGGGGTGGTTTGGTCATGGCTGTGATGTTTTCAAAGTGTGGGCATCGATTTTTGCAAGTTTGGCCTTGATTTGATGTGGGCCAGAGAGTGTGACTTTGGGGTGGCATTTTCAGATTTGGGGTTTCTGGCCTTTGGGTTTGGGTTCTGGGGTGGTTTGGTCATGGCTGTGATGTTTTCAAAGTGTGGGCATCGATTTTTGCAAGTTTGGCCTTGATTTGATGTGGGCCAGAGAGTGTGACTTTGGGGTGGCATGTTCAGATTTGGGGTTTCTGGCCTTTGGGTTTGGGTTCTGGGGTGGTTTGGTCATGGCTGTGATGTTTTCAAAGTGTGGGCATCGATTTTTGCATGTTTGGCCTTGATTTGATGTGGGCCAGAGAGTGTGACCTTGGGGTGGCATGTTCAGATTTGGGGTTTCTGGCCTTTGGGTTTGGGTTCTGGGGTGGTATGGTCATGGGTGTGATGATTTGAGAGTGTGAGATGTGAGGTTTGCATGTTTGGCCTTGATTTGATGTGGGCCAGAGAGTGTGACCATGGGGTGGCATTTTTAGATTTGGGGTTGCTTTGGTCATGGCTATGATGATTTGAGAGCTCCTCCTTCTCCTGCCTCACTCTGATGCCAAGACCAGCAAAGATAAGAAAAACACTTTTTTTCTTTATCCTTTAGAATGGGCCTGACCATGGGGTGGCATGTTCAGATTTGGGGTTTCTGGCCTTTGGGTTTGGGTTCTGGGGTGGTTTGGTCATGGCTGTGATGTTTTCAAAGTGTGGGCATCGATTTTTGCAAGTTTGGCCTTGATTTGATGTGGGCCAGAGAGTGTGACTTTGGGGTGGCATTTTCAGATTTGGGGTTTCTGGCCTTTGGGTTTGGGTTCTGGGGTGGTTTGGTCATGGCTGTGATGTTTTCAAAGTGTGGGCATCGATTTTTGCAAGTTTGGCCTTGATTTGATGTGGGCCAGAGAGTGTGACTTTGGGGTGGCATTTTCAGATTTGGGGTTTCTGGCCTTTGGGTTTGGGTTCTGGGGTGGTTTGGTCATGGCTGTGATGTTTTCAAAGTGTGGGCATCGATTTTTGCATGTTTGGCCTTGATTTGATGTGGGCCAGAGAGTGTGACCTTGGGGTGGCATGTTCAGATTTGGGGTTTCTGGCCTTTGGGTTTGGGTTCTGGGGTGGTTTGGTCATGGCTGTGATGTTTTCAAAGTGTGGGCATCGATTTTTGCAAGTTTGGCCTTGATTTGATGTGGGCCAGAGAGTGTGACCTTGGGGTGGCATGTTCAGATTTGGGGTTTCTGGCCTTTGGGTTTGGGTTCTGGGGTGGTTTGGCCATGGCTGTGATGATTTGAGAGTGTGGGATGTGAGGTTTGCATGTTTGGCCTTGATTTGATGTGGGCCAGAGAGTGTGACCTTGGGGTTGCTTTTTTAGATTTGGGGTTTCTGGCCTTTGGGTTTGGGTTCTGGGGTGGTTTGGCCATGGGTGTGATGATTTGAGAGTGTGGGATGTGAGGTTTGCATGTTTGGCCTTGATTTGATGTGGGCCAGAGAGTGTGACCATGGGGTTGCTTTTTTAGATTTGGGGTTTCTGGCCTTTGGGTTTGGGTTCTGGGGTGGTTTGGCCATGGCTGTGATGATTTGAGAGTGTGGGATGTGAGGTTTGCATGTTTGGCCTTGATTTGATGTGGGCCAGAGAGTGTGACCATGGGGTTGCTTTTTTAGATTTGGGGTTTCTGGCCTTTGGGTTTGGGTTCTGGGGTGGTTTGGCCATGGCTGTGATGATTTGAGAGTGTGGGATGTGAGGTTTGCATGTTTGGCCTTGATTTGATGTGGGCCAGAGAGTGTGACCATGGGGTTGCTTTTTTAGATTTGGGGTTTCTGGCCTTTGGGTTTGGGTTCTGGGGTGGTTTGGCCATGGCTGTGATGATTTGAGAGTGTGGGATGTGAGGTTTGCATGTTTGGCCTTGATTTGATGTGGGCCAGAGAGTGTGACCATGGGGTTGCTTTTTTAGATTTGGGGTTGCTTTGGTCATGGCTATGATGATTTGAGAGCTCCTCCTCCTCCTTCTCCTGCCTCACTCTGATGCCAAGACCAGCAAAGATAAGAAAAACACTTTTTTTCTTTATCCTTTAGAATGGGCCTGACCATGGGGTTGCTTTTTTAGATTTGGGGTTTCTGGCCTTTGGGTTTGGGTTCTGGGGTGGTATGGTCATGGGTGTGATGATTTGAGAGTGTGGGATGTGAGGTTTGCATGTTTGGCCTTGATTTGATGTGGGCCAGAGAGTGTGACTTTGGGGTGGCATGTTCAGATTTGGGGTTTCTGGCCTTTGAGTTTGGGTTCTGGGGTGGTTTGGTCATGGCTGTGATGATTTGAGAGTGTGGGATGTGAGGTTTGCATGTTTGGCCTTGATTTGATGTGGGCCAGAGAGTGTGACCATGGGGTTGCTTTGGTCATGGGTGTGATGATTTGAGAGCTCCTCCTCCTCCTCCTGCCTCACTCTGAGATGCCAGAACCATCAAAGATAAGAAAAAAAACTTTTTTTCTTTATCCTTTAGAAAGTTTAGAATGGACCTGCCAGTCATTGTTAAGATCCTTAGAAAGTTTAGAATGGACCTGCCAGTCATTGTTAAGATCATTAGAAAGTTTAGAATGGACCTGCCAGTCATTGTTAAGCTCTTTAGTGCCTCAGGCAACTTGTATTGTAGGGTACTTAGCTTAATAGGCCTCTATTGTGCGTTTGTTTTGACTTGCAGGTTCAGTCTGAGGTCATAGAACGCATTAGTTATTTTCAATGGAAAATGTGTTTCGGGTTACGAAATTTTCGGCTTACGAAAGGAATTGCGGAACGAATTAATTTCGTAACCCGAGGTACCAGTGTATAGCCAGTATACTGTGATACAGCTCACATATGTCTAAGGACAAAGAGACATTTTCTATAATTGTATTATTTATCAGGCCCGACAAGGGCCAGAGGACCATCTCAATTAAGTGTTGTATCACTTTATCCTGTTGTATTAAATTTAAACTGGTAAATGAGAAGAAGAAGCACAGTGCTGCTGGACATAATGGGACTTCATTTTAACTTGATTTGTTATCTTCTGAAAATTTTATATATTCTGGGTGACTTCATGCCTTTCTTAAAAAGGAAGGCTGGAGTCCTGCAGTTGAATTATGCCATCTTAACAACACTTTTTGTGAGCAGTGTATAATGGCAGTGGGGAGATAGTTTCAAAGAGCTTGTCTACACTATTCCTGGAGTATTCTGGCTCCAGACCTGCCCTGGATTTCCCCTGTTACCTCTGCACTCAGTAGCATTATTGGGCAACTGCCTACAAATGAAACCCACTGTGACACTGGTACCATGGCTGTTGTGTGAGTTGCTTCCTCTGAGATAAGAAATGAAGTGCCTAACATCAATTTCATAGCTGGGTGTCTTATTGTGACCTCAGAGGGAGTGACCTGTCCCAGAGGTACTGTATAAACAGCCACCTGACATCACTTCAGAGTGCTCTAGATTTTTCTGCAAAATTTGGATCAAAATGTAAGTTTTAAAAATCAAATTTAGGCAGAAATATGGCATATTATGTGTATGAGTTCCTTGTGACAGTCTGCACTCAAATTGCAGATTTGTCCCTGCAGCACATAGGCAGGTTACGGTGAGAGTGACCCATGTGGAAATGCCCCCAAATCATCATTACAGGGAAGGAGACTGCCTTGTTAGCTCTTGAGCTTGTCTTCTCAGAGAAATGACTTTTGCTATACAAAGGCACTTTATTACATCATTATGGCCTACTCAACCTCCTCCTTATGCTGTCTAACAGCATTGAAGCCAATGAAGAAAGTAATATCAGTTAGGAAGAACTTGAAAGAAAGAGTGTAGAAATAAACTGAGATGTAAGGAATAGTCACTTGAATTGGGATGGAAGGAATATTCACTGATTTTTCCCCCCACACACAATGAGAAATTGTGCCTCAACCTGTCAAGGACACTGTTGAAAATTCAGCAACTGCCATGAAATTTTGCACCCATTTGTGAAAGTGAAATGAGGAATATCTCACCACTAGTTTGTACAAAAAGCCTAGTTTCTTCTCACTTTGTTAGTCAAAACAACCACGGAGAAACAACAGAGAAGAATGGGATAATTGATTTAAAAGATACAATACATGATAAGCTTATACTTCTCAAAAGTTTGATAACAAACATAATTTATGCACACATGAAGTGCATTATGAACTATGCATAAGAATGAATGCAAAGATTTGTGACTAACCATACCTTTCTCACCATCTCACATAGTGAGAGGAGACTATAGAGCTTCCGCCCCCTGCCCCCTTCTAACTTGCAAGAATGGGGTTTTATGTCTCTAAATATTAGTCATATAATGATGAAAATCTCTGACCATGTAAAGAAATGTCAAAGCCTATCAAGAACAATTTGTCTTGCCTCTTTTGCTTTTATTGCAGCCCAGAATTTTTTAATGGATGAGCATTTATTTGATTCTTCATCTGACAAAGCTGTGATAAAACCAATGAAGGAAGTGAAAACTATTTTTAAAAACATACAGAATCAACTGGATTAAACTGGAAAGTACAACAGTAGCTGCCTCAACTAACTCCTTGGAGAGTGATAGAGAGTCAATTGTGTGTTAGCTCTACACCTGTCTGATTATAAAACTTCATACTGTCATGCTAACCTTATCTGCATGCATTTACATACATGTACTCACAGGAACTGAATGAATGTGTTTTTAAGTGGACTTTTCCCCATGACTCCATGAAGGGTGTCTGCCTTGAATGTCCCCTGATATATATGGAGAACAGTGCTTATCGTACAGATTGACCAAATTACTTTCATTTTATAATTTGATGAATTTAGCTTTGCTATGAAACTGACAGTCATCAGATAAGTTGGTTCATTGAAAATCTACAGTACAAACTGAATTTTGTTTTCAAGCTTGCGGAAGAGTTGGAGGGGGAGCAGATAAGCCTAAGGCAAGTGCACATAATAGGAACTACTGAGTTTCTGATAAATAGATTGTACAATAAAGAACTGACAGTTGTACAAGATCAGAAAATGAATTGCATATGAGTAATAGAACTGAATTCAAAGTTCCAGACAATAGATTCACACCATTCTATATACATGTCAAGAAACAAGGGATTCTGTCTCTCTAGGACATGCAGTTACAGAATTTGTGTGTTGCTTGACTACATAGAGTGTATGTGGGTATTTCCCCATATCTGGCTGCATCTTTCTTCAATCAGTCTATGGGGCTAAACAGATCGGCATTTAACACTGCCCTTGGGGCAGAGTTGGGGTGTGGCATCCAAATGCAACATGCTCTGATGCTGCCCCAACACAAGCGCCACACTGTGAGCTAAAAGGAGCAACATTTTGCCATTCTTTTTAGTGCCAGCAAAGCGCTGGATCAGGGCCATGGCATGCAGTTGCCACAGCCTCAATCCAGCAGTGAAAGGGGTGTTGCGGATCTGCTCCTTTGGGGTGGTTTGTAGAACCTTCCATGTTAACTGCATGTCTCAAGGACATATGAAGAACTGGTGTGCTTGAGAAATGAGCGCATTCCTATCCAAACTTTGCATTGTGGATTGATATGTGATATCAAGCACATCTATGTCTCATCTGCATGTGATACATTCACAGGGGCTATTCTATGAAGTATATTTCTAGATTGTCATAATAGTGTCATATGTATAAGATTCAAAAGGAAAAAAAAGTGAGTTCACATTTGCCCACAGAGCTATTTGGCTGGAATGTTTTTCTGGAAAACTCAGAGCAAAAGGTAAGGCTTTTTTAATGCAGAACAAGGTGTGGAAACCCTGAATCAGAACCAGGTCTTGTATAAACAGCCCAGATCCAATCTGAAGTTTTGGGGCTGTGTGGTGTAAACAGCACACAGTCAGCCAGGGGGAATTTAGGGTATATAGGTAATGTATACAAACCCACATTGTAGCAATAATAATAATAAAATCATGTCCCAACTCACATGTAAATCGCAAAAATAAATTCATGAAAGGAGATTTTAGTCAATATGGGAAATATATAGGGAGAAATTTACCCATTAGGAAATAATGTGTATATCCAAGAAAACAGATGTTGAAATACTTATAAATCTTACTTATTTGTGAGGAGACAAATCTTATAGTGTGGAACAGAACTAGAACACTTGCAGGATTTTGAGAAAAGTGACCAAACTGACAAAACATTTTCACATGCATAATATATGATCTGTTGTCCATAGCTAATCTGTCTCATATAAACTTTTTTCTTTTTCTTTTTGCACATTGCAGTGTGTGTGTGTGTGTGTTTAAAAATATTCTCTTCACTCTCCTCTCAAACATAAGAAAGGAGTTCATTTCAGCCAGGCCTTTCACAGTTTCATACATTCTAGCAATATCTCCTGCTTTTATTTCATTCAGGCTCAGTCCCTTGACATATCAGCATTTCAGGGGGTTTATTGTGAATTGGTTTCAACTTCTGTCCTGTCTTGAATCATTTCACCCATGCCAGTAAAAGTGCAGTCTTTATCAACTTTATCATTGACACATATTGATCTATGGACTTCACTAGGGCTTAGTCTCTGGCTCTGCATTATGATTTAATGAACAAACTTTGTGTTTGCTTTGGGAGGGCACATTAGCAAATTCTTTCCAATGTGCTGTGAAGCCTTCTTTGTCTGCTGATGGAAGATCTCTCTCTCTCTCTCTCTCTCTCTCTCGTGTGTGTGTGTGTGTGTGTGTGTGTGTGTAAGAATATAAGAAAATGGCAGTGGCTGATTCTCCTCTATTGGCTTATTTGCATTTTCAGGCTTATATCAAATCCATACTTCTCTGATAGCACAGAGCAAGGAAATTAGCATTGCTGCTGTAGTGGTTCCTGTGATGAATTTATGGGAAAGGTTATTGATGACCAACTATGAAATAATGAGACCAGACACAAAACAAGGTCAAACAAAGGCCATTTTATTTGACCTAAAACCTATTTAAATGAATTGAACTAGGGATAAGCAGAACAGTGGGGAGCAACTTAATGTGGGTCCAGCTGAGGACAGTTGTCAATCTGTGACCACCTCCTCAGCCCTTGGGCAAAACACCAAACTCTAAGGACAACTCAAAGCCATGGTTTGCTCCCTGGCCAGCCATTCCCTGGAAAGCAAATCCAGAGCACTCCATCCCAACTTTGAAGTCTTTACAGGAGAGAGCAAACACCAGTCAACATCAAGAAAAGGTTTCTTCCCTAACCACCCCCAGGTCTCAAAATCTATGAAGGCCATTTCAGAGCCCTACCCTTTCACCCAAAGGATGCCAAAGTGTACACTGAATTGTGATATTCTCTTGCCACAGCCTGCCAATGGCAATCTATCTATGGGTACTTCCATAGTCAATTGGTGCAGTCACTCGCTTATAGTTTGGTGTAGGAAAACAAAACATGTAAAGGGGAGGAAATAGCACCTCATCCCAAAAGCAACCACCATACATCACACTGCACTGACAATGGAAGGGTAGGCTGCTAAACAAAGATCAATAGGATGCTTCTGGGGGTGGCAGGGCCTTAAATCACCTCTGACTTTGCCCCTTCACTCATCTTAGCTTGGTGCCTCCTGCTAGGCTTAATTAACTCTGGCCTCTGATCATGATGGCCATTAAAGTGCAGGCTCCTTGGCAGCATCAACTGAAGTGCAGGTATGCCCTACTTCTAAATATTTGCTTTCAAATTGTTAATATGTCCTTCTATTTTAAAGGAACCTTTTAATATATTTTAAACTATATTTTAAATCTTTTAAATGGAAATCCATCCTGAGTTCCAATCATGGGGAAAGTGCAGGGAATAACTAAAGATAAGAAATAATTATTTGAATTATTACATACTTTTCTGTACAAATTGCCAATAATTTATAATAATGAGTAAAGGTTATCGTCAATGGAGATGAAGATGACAGGATGAACCCCTTTATCTCTGCAAAGAAAGGGCATGGTGAATCTGTTTTCAATAAAATGAAAGAGTCAATCAGTGGTATGTGTAGATGACATTTCAGGATGCAATGGTATTTCATCAGTTGTTCCTGTACACTTAGGGATACATCAGCTAGTATACTAAAGACATTATATAAACAAGTATTAAATATCTTTCGCCAAACAATATAGTAAAGTTAATAGAGGCGTAGCAGACACAGGGACCACTCACCAGGTTTGGGCTGAAATCGAGGCCACTTAACTATCACCTATTTAGGGTTTTTCCCTTGGAAAGTGCAAAAAGTGGTGGGGGGAGCAACCTAGTGTGGGAGTAGCTAGGGCAGTTGGTTTCTCCCATATCTCCTCCCCAAATGCTCTTGAGTGAAACACTTGAACCCCAGGGGAAACCCAAAAGTTGGGTTGCTCCCTCGCTGACCATCCACTGGAAGGCAAATGAGAGGATCCAACCTTTAAGTCATATAACCTCTAGCATGTCCAAATGCCTTAGCTCCACCCTGCTATGCTCTGGTTGCCACAGTCCTGCACCGAACAGCGTGCAATTGGCACTGGAGCAGCCAGAGGCCACTCCAAGCTAGTTCTCAGCTTGACCCCAATGTCAAAATATAAAATGGAGCTGGTGTTCACCAAAACAAAGCTAAAGATTTACAAGGGCATTGTTTTCTAAAGGCTATTTTCAAAGGTCAACATTTCATAATAACTGCGCAATAAACATTTTACCTGATAATCCTTAACTTGATTTTTTTTCTTTTATCACTATGAGTATATAGTGAGTATCAATCATTGTAAAGTTATTCATGAGGGAAAAAATTCTCAGTTGCTGCAGAGCAGGCATATTTTCTTAATCTTGGTTCATTCCATTTACCATCGGTTTCACAATGAAATTTAAAAGTGATATTATACAACTTTAGTACCTTACAGATAGCACAGGATAGTGCTTTTGTATAACTGAACCATAAAAATAATAAATAGCTCTATTATATTGAAGAAAACAACTACAAGCTAGCAGATAAAGCAGGGCATCCAAACTTGAATAATTTCGCTCAACTCTTCTCATAAAGCTATGCTAATGTTTTTTCTTGCTGAAGAATATCTGAAGTAGAATAAAGCTGAACAGCTGAATGATGTGATGGTAGCCCATGTTCATAGTATGGCTGAACATCAAGCATGCAAAACATACACATTTAACTGTGTTAATCTGGTTCCATAAAACTGTAGCATGCACAGACTTAATGAATATAAAACAACTTTATGATATTATGAGAGGTTCAGCAATTTGGTCTATCAAAAATATTTGGATAAAGGGTGAGATGTAAATATTTTAATAAACAAACAAACAAATAAAATCGCCACTCTTTTTTGCTCTCTTTTCTTTGAGTTAACTGGAGGATCTGGTTGACTATAGATCACTTATTAAAATAATGATAGACTACCTTTTGGCCAAGGTAACCAACAAAACAAATATTGAAATAACTTAAAGAGCAATAGACTTTTTAAAAAAGCAACAACACAGCAATTTAAAAAAAAGATCAGAACTGTATTAAAAAACCAAGGCCTCAACAAAATAAATAAAATGTTTATTTATTTTACATTCTCAACTATCTATGATGTATGAACATATGACAGGGACTTGTATGTAGATCACAAACTGTGGGTAGCTTTACACAGGACACAGTGTTATTTTTGCTGTGCATTTAGGGCATCATAGATTAGAACTAGGGAGCTAATTCATTACTGCAGTGGACCTTGTTATATGTTGGGGTTTGGTTTCAAGATCCCCCGTGGATAACAGAATCTGTGGATGCTCAAGTCCCATTCAATATAATGACATAACAACATGGTGTCCCTTATAAAAAATGGAAAATCAAGGTTTGATATTTGAAATTTATACCTTTTTTTGAACATTTTCAAACTGTGTATACTTGAATCCATGTATAAAAAATCTGTATATAAGAAGAGCCGACTGTAATTGTATTCTCAAAAAGCAAATGAGTATTTTTTAGCAATTTTCTTCATGTTGAGAGAAAGTTTGAAAAGTACATATTTTTCCACACTTATTGATAATTCAGCACTTTGTGTAAAATGTGCATGTGATTGTTATGCACAGGAAGCAGCAATTTCTGCACCAAAAAAAAAAAAAAATAACATTTTGAGGCAGGAAATAATATTCTATGAAACTTTTTCTGCATAGAAATATTATTATTTTCTCTCAACCTGTGGGCTACAGTAACCTAAATATGTCAGTAAGATATACAAAGTAATAGTAAGTAATGTTCAAGAAAAATGATTGGTTGGCACATCAAAAATAAATCAAATGTACATTTCTGGCCCTGAATAGTTCCTGCTCATTCAGGAGCAGTCCTGGGTACATGTCTGAACTTACCCCTGGCAGGACAGAGTTGTTTATGGGATGCAGTTGGGTATTAGTGCATGGAAAATGCCACTTGGTGACTGTATCCCAGCTAAATCCCAGGAGCCCTGGTGGCGCAGTGGTTAAATGCCTGTACTGAAGCCATTCACTCAAAACCACAAAGTTGCGAGTTCAAGACCAGCAAAAGGGCCCAAGTTCGACTCAGGCTTGCATCCTTCCGAGGTCGCTAAAATGAGTACCCAGACTGTTGGGGGCAAATTAACTTACTTGCTAATTAGCTTACTTGCTGTTCACCGCTATGATCTTTGGAATAGCGGTATATAAATAAAACAAATTATTAATTATTATTATTAAATCCTGGCTCCCAGCTGCACTCAGCTGGCCGATTTGCGAAGTCTGCATCCTGTAAATGACTCTATCCTGCCAGGGGTAAGTCACTTTTTTTAGTACAATAAACTCCTTACTTTCAGCTTTGGTCCTGCACCAGTAGGTGAGCAGGGGGCATGCTGATATTTTTGTTATGGGTGGGGTGAATCTTTATTTCCTTCCATGCTGGGGCACACCAACATGCATGTTACCACATAGTATTTGCCCCAGTCTCATGTTTGTTTGTGTATGTATGGTGCGTGATCCTCAAGAAGAACTAATGGGGAGTGGGGGTGAAGAAATACAAAGGTGATGGGGAGAATAGCTTGGGGGAGATCATATACTGTTTTCCAGAGAGACAGACTCCATTCCTTTCATTGCAACATTTGTGAGACTCTGCAAGTTTTCACTGCAGTGGCTTCCCACAGCTGGAGCTCAAAGGTGAGCAAAGGCTAGGTAATCTCAGTGGGTACTCTCATGCTGTTCAACCAATGAATGAAAATCCCTGTCTTACTTCCCAAAGTGAAAGAAAGAGATGATTTACCTGCAAATAAATCTCTCTGAAATCAGTAAAGTTTGCTTTCAAGTAGAAACATGTACTGTGTACTATGTAAAGCAGAAGTAATGCACACATAAGAAAAGGAAGAGATTAGGCAATGTTTAAAATACAACTAAATATGTTGCAAACAAGCATTTAGTATTAAGTATTTAGCAAGGAGGAAGAATCTGTCTTGTATTCTAAACTCTATATTCCATTAATAACTTTTAGCTGATTTATAAATGTTTCATACAGTGGTAAATGATTTTTATTATGGCATGAAATCAGTCTCCCATTACATTAATAGTAGTCTTGTATTGTTGTTATTATTATCAGTATTGTTATCAGTATTATTTTCAAAATTCCCTGGATAGGAAGTGGACGTTCATGAATTGGACAGATTCCAGTTGGTAATGCTGAATATTTTTTTCAGTTTTAAGTCACAAACACACAGAGATAGAGAGATGAATACACAGACATTTATATTTATACAGTGTGTCATTGCATCATCAGCATAGCAATCCACAGATTGAAGTGTCCATGGCTTGTCTTACTGCATGTTTTTCAGTGAATATGCACACATCACTACCCACTGAATTACATAGGGAGCAATCATCCATGTTTTTTTCCATCTGCTGTGTGTGTGTGTGTGTAGAACTGAACCCTCGTGGGTGGGAACAGTCTACCTTATAGTCATATATACAGTGCAAAAGTTGCCAATGTGTTTGTTTATGACTATGGGGAGGAGGAGATCCTCTGAAAGACAAAAAGTGAACATCATTTTAAAAAAAAAAATAGCAATGAGAACTCCTAAAACGTCTTTCAAGATTAGCTTAATGAATTCATAGTTGGCTAATTAGCCAAATATATATTTCATAGTATAATTGACTCACAAAACTGATTTCACACATGGCAATAACCCTTTCACCTTTATTAAATGGACTGGATTAAAGCAAGACATATTGTTGTGACTAGGAAAGTGTGATCCAGATCAGGAAGTGCTCTGTTAAGTCCAATATGATAAAATTGAAATATGGTTTCAAGCTGCTTAACACTTGGTTCAATCTCCACTCTGCAACAGTGGTATAATAATATTGGTTGGTGTGTGTGTTTGTGTCCTTATAGAAAGTTCTAGAATCTTCCACTGCTATCTTGGGTCTCCAGGTTAGAAGATCTCCCCAGCAAAGACCCTTCTTTCCAGGTTTAGTAGGTGAAGCTGCTAGAAGGAAGTCCTGTGGGCACCAGTCCTATGACTGTTGTTATCCGAGAGCCAGTCTTGCCTGTACTTACCATTTTGGAGAAATCCATTCAGCACAGTACTTACGATCTCCAGAGCTCCAGATTGGGAGTGATCCACTCTAATACAATATTTACATGGTCACTTTCTGGTCTACAGTTCCACAGTGATGGAAGAATCTCAGATTATTTTAATCTCAATGAAAGTGTGTAAATAGGAGCACTGTCCTTCATTTTCACAATGTGTGTGCAAACACTTATGATGTGACCATCATTTTGGAGGTGTTGGCTACATCCACAATTATAACAATTACCTTATATAGTTGTCATAACAATCCTTGAAATTTTTTGCCTCCAATGATAGCTTCACACACAACAGGAACAGCCTGGATGTCTAGTGGAGTTATTTTTCTGTTGTTAATAGATCTGAAATTTTATTACCTGTCTTCTACTGTCCTTTGTCCCTAGTCATCATATATTCAAGAAGGAGGGTAGTGGCCTGTGCCCACATAGAGATCCTTCCAGATCATCTTAACCAACAATCGAAGTAACATCTGAGAGAAAATGTAGGCCTGTGACTCTAACATCATCACATTTCTTCTGTATACTTTTTAACATCTTTGCCTGATGAAGAAACTAGGGAAGCTTTGAAAGCTAGTGTGATATATTTTGCCCATTTTAGTTGTCCCAATAAAGGTATTACTGTTTTGTGTTTTTCTTGTTGTTGTATTTTGCTGAATGGCCAACACAGCTACCCCTGAATATGCAATGATATTTGTGCAGATCCTTAAATTAGGGACAAGTAAGAGCTTTGTGAAGTCGAAGGCTGTCATGGACAGCATCCATAGTTTTTTGTGGGTTTTTCAGGCTATGTGGCCATGTTCTAGAAGATGGCCACATAGCCCGAAAAACCCACAAAAAACTATAGTAAGAACTTTGTTTCAGTGTGTTTCAATTTATCAAAAATGTGCAAATTTCTTCATATTTAGGATGGAAAAAATGAGATTTTTTTTAACGTAAGTGAATGCTGGATAAACGACTACTGATAATTTTGTTTATTTTGTCTTGGGACTCTGAGTGCTTTAACTCTTAAATGTTTGGGTCTGAAACACTATGTAATGCCCTCCTGATAAAGACTTGTATGGGAGGAAGCTACTCTTCTGCATGTTTCAAATAGAATATAATTACTACAAATGGGAATGGATTTTGTTTGTATCTTGAAGAATTTACCAAAGTTTCTTAATCAAATTACTGAGGACAGGAAGAATTTCAGCCACCAAAGACAATAAGACAGACAAATAAGTGAATTTGGGGGAAACACAAAACTGTAAGTCTATCATGCATACTTGGGATAGTGAGAAATCCCTATCATTACACTATCCAGACTATTTTCAAAGGTAGAACCTTTTAGTTAACAAAATATTTAAATTAAATATTCTGATAAATATGCTACTGTGAATGCCTTTCATTGTATTTGTTTCTGAAATCTATATGTGCCAACAATAGAAAATGAAATAGACTCCCCAACCCAGCGATCCTTCAGTGTCTCAGAGGATTTGCTAGTGACAATTAATTAAAGCTCTTGCACAGTATTTTCCCCTTGAGCCACTGAGTATGTTTAAGTGACATGATGGGAACATGATCCATTTTTCTAAAGCCTTCATTAAATAATTCAGTTTGGCTTAAAAACACATTCCCCCCCCCCCCCCCAATAAGTAGATTTAATTTCTTTTCTTGGCTGTGTAACCTTATCCCTTCAAATAAGTTGGCACTGGCAATTTAAATGATCCCACTGCATATTGTAAAAAGACAATATGAAAATGTGTCAAAGTCCCAAATTTGAGAACTATAAGCAAAGTATCTAATGACTTGAATGTAAAAGGTAAAATTTGGTTGGTTTGCTCATGTAGTGATAACCCTTACAACTCTACGCATGAAGAAACGAGAGAAGCTTTGAAAGCTTGTATGATATATTTTGTCCATTTTAGTTGGCCCAATAAAGGCCAAATAAAAATGAGGAAGCAGAGTCCTTTATGAGAGAATGGAAAAGCTACTATTACACACCAAATTGCTAAGCCAGAATGTCCAGGAGAAGGTGTCATCCCGGTCTGAGTACAATAAAACACTGACTCAGTTGTTGACTAGTGTCTCAAGACTTATATAAATTCCATTGATTCAATAAGTTTACTCTAGTTAAAATAATCAATAGAATTCAGGCCTTGAAAAGTAACCTTTTCCAGACTCAGGTTGTACCACCTCAGACTGTATAGACAAGAAGATTATGTCCCATGATCTCTTACAGTAAGAAACTTTTCACAATTAAAATAAAACAATAAAACCTAGCACAGCTGGAAGAGAGAATGAGGTGCATTTTAAGGTTTACTGATTCTTTTTAAAAAAATGAAATGCAGGGGAACACTCTAAAAGATACCCCTCCTGTTGACTAGAGAAGTGTTTTTGTTCCTATTACGGTAGGGTTCTGATATGATTTCACCATAGCCTTCTACCACAGTATACCAAGCCCAGTGCTTTTAACCAGTCATTCTATGAATGTTACATTTGTAACCTGAATTTTCTTCAAAGAGAGCAGGATGGTGTACATGGCTCCCCCACACCCAATAATAACAACCCTATGTTTGATGAGTTGATCATATTAAATAAATAAAATAAATAAAAATAATAACAACCCTGTGAGGCAGAGTAGGTCTTAGGAGTGTAACTTGCTCAGTGAGATTCATGGCTCGCTCAGAATTACAATTCAAATCTTCCAAGGCCCAACTATTATAATCATTTTACTATGGCGGGATACAGACGGGCAAAAAGGGGTGTGTTCATGACGTCATGAAGGTAGAGCCTTCAGACAGCCCTTACCTGAATGCTGCCATGAACACGCCGCTCGCACGCCCCAAGCGGGAAGAAGCGGCATTAAAAAGGTGCTGCTTTTCCCCGCTTCTTTTCTGTATGATGCGCAGCTGTGCAGCTCCGTCTGTAAGCTGCTGCACCAGTACGCCAGAATTGTTATGCTGCTAATTTAAGTTGCCCATTTAAAAGCTCCGTGTCTGCTGCGTCGCATAATGAGTCGGGGTCCTGGAACATGTGCAGTTTGCAGTCAGGCTTTAATTGCAGCGTCAGCTGCCATGCAGGTGTGGAAGCTGCAGCACAGCTGCAGCGCATTTTAAGACTCGTAACCCTAACCCTAACCCTAACCCTAGAGCAACATGTACGCATGCGCTGCTAGAATCGGGGAAAGTTTGGAATTTAAAGTGAACCCCTACACACATTCCTGTGCCATTTTCACCTAACAATAAAACCCCCTAAAACTTTAAATATTTACATATGTACAAGGGAGGTGATGGGGGATGGCAGGGGGACAGCGGTGGCAGCGGCGACAGCTGTGGCTGTGCATTGCAGATTCAGCAAGAGAGCGGGGACCAAAGGAGAGGAGGCATCGATGATGCTGGTGACATTGGCAACGTGCAAGCGGACAAGGATGCCAACACCAGCTGATCACCAGCGGGCAGGAGACCACTATTGCTCTTGGGCAGGGCGAGGGAAAAAGTTTTAAAGGGGCTTGGGCGCTTTAAATGTGCACATAAGCTTTCTGCCGCCACTGCTGAGCGCCGCAGCTGCGCAGCTGCGCATCCGCCAGCCGGCAAAAGAAAAAAAAAGCCCCGTTTTTGGCCACCCGTGCAGAAGCTGCCTCTCTCTTTGCAGCGTCCTCCGAGGTGGCGGTTTGGAAACTGCGGGTCAGAAACGGCCCCAGGTGAGGCGTCTTCACTGCCCCCCATGTGGAAGCCCCATCTCCTGAGCCACGCCCCCGGGGCAGGCGGTCTGGAGGCTCCGTATTCAGCAGAATACACCTCCAAGACGTCTTCCCCTGCCCGTCTGTATCCCGCCTATGTTGGACCTCAAATTCCATTTATACTAATGCAGCATACCCTTACACATAAAATTCTTTCATAATTCTGCAGCCTTTTTGATAAAAACTGAAATTATATCCCTCCATTTCTCCTCAGAATTCTTCTCTGAAATTTGATGTCAAATATCCTTTGGAATTATCAATATATGGCAATATGTGAAGCCTTTGTGATAGCAAATTTGCTCTGCTCTAGCAGTCCAACATGAAACTGTAACTTGTATATTGCAATAAACAGCAGTTCATGAAAACTGACATACAAGTATTTGCCTCATTCACAGCATTATGCTATTTGTTTGTTACTATTGATAAATAACGTCTGCTGATTTCAATGAAACATATCCCTATATAAGGGAACATAGGATCACAGCCTCGTCCATTTGTATGATTAAGAAATATTTCTTTTAACTGGTGAAAAACACACCTGATGAATTACTTTGGAACTGGATATTTAAGGGTCAAAACCATAGGCCACAAACCCATTTCCTCCTGGAGATGGACATGGTTATTATACAAACTACATTTCAGACCAAGTTATACTTTATGGGTAATGAAAAGGGGAGTTATAAAAAAATATTGATATGCCCTTAAGAACGACATTGAAAATTGTGGCCTTATAAAATATTCAATGGTATTCTTTTTTATGATTGTGCTTTACATTTCACTACTAGTTTGTGCGCCAAATAGTCATAATGTGGCCATTCAGCTGGAAAGAAGAATAGCTATTCTGTGCCCCTTGCTAAAGCCAATGGGACAATGAGACTCAATTCATAGCATTGAGCATAGCAGAGAGAAAGATATGTGCCATCATTTTATCCAGTGGTCAGTTTGTTGCAACATACTAGACGTGTTCTTTTCGTCAATCTGAATGCAATGTTCCAGGTGATAAAGCTTTAATTACCACAGAAAGCAATTCTTGTATGAACGAATATGGCCACATTCTTTGCCTTTGTCACTGAATGGGGGGCTTGTGGGGGGGCATTCCTTCTAAATGCAAGAGTGAAATGGCTGCCTTTCCTTTGAAATTAAAGCCTACTCAGATTGGTATAGAATGGTCAATGCAGCTGAATTGCAGGATTGCAAAAGGAATATTACAAATTAATCTTGACTTTAGCGCAATGTTAGTGTTTGCCTAAAAATCAATCTGTCTGGCATTTTTATGGCTGTTCTGCAAATGGAAAAGGAGCAAATGAGCCATTTGCTGCTTTTATTTTCTGTATACAGCCATACTTTTAGTTTTCTATTTGCCTTACCCTCATTTTTCCCCCAGCCCAGAAATCCTTGTACTGCAATATAATTGAGACTCTAATTATTAGTTATGGCTGGGTTTTTGGTTCTTTCACCCCTAGAGATGTACCTACCACAGCTCAGAAAGCACAGAGAGCAATTGGGTATAAAATTTTGTTTTTAAAGGAGTGCAGAATGAGGAAACTATAATGAAATATCCTATAGTCAATTCAGAAGGGTTGATTCAGGCCATAAAGTATTGTTAGTGTGTGTGTGTGAGTGTGTGGTACTTGGACCATAACTTTGCGTGCCTGAGGCAAAAGGAAGGAAATATGCATAACATGATTCAAAGGCAGGTACTTTCAAGGTCACACAGCAACATTATTATTTTAAAAATGTAAAGTTTTCTGTACGAACCTGAACTCCTAAGTTATCCATGGATCCATATGGACGGAAGCAGAAGAAAGCTTAATTGGGTGTGTCAGAATGGTTCCCCATCCATCTGGCCACAACAAATGAATGTTTCCTTCCAGGCATATTAGGGAGAAATGATCAAATATCATAGAAGATGATCAAATTTAACCTAGCACAGATGAAAATAATCAGCCTGTTTCTCCTAAAATGAACAACTGGATTCAATATTATTTTGTTAATTAACCCCTAGAGATGTGATCACATATAAACTGTAATGGGTATTTACTCACTTTCTTTTTTGGTTTTGGCTCATAGCTTTAGAGGGAGGGACCATTTCAGGAAGAGGCTGTGTTCATGGACAATGGAATAAAGGATGAGTTTCACCTTCTCCATGTCACTTTCAGTGAGGCTGCAAATAGGCATGATCTTGGGGTAGTTAATATAGCCAGTGTGTCATAGTGGTTTAAGTGTTGGACTATGGCTCTGGAGACCAGGGTTCAGTTCCCAACTTGGCCATGAAATCCACAGGGTGACTCTGGACAAGTCACACACTCTCAGCCTCAGGGGAAGGCAAGGACAGACAATTCCCAGTCTTGCCATTAAGGTAATTGTGTTGATGTCTTGAGGTGATTTTACAGGGCTTCAGAACTGAGACAATCCTCTGTGTATTGAAATATTTATGTAGATATATCAATTTCCAGAAACCATCCACACAGGTGGCTAGCAGGATATGGAAGAGGCGAATGATAGCAGAAATGTGGCCAACAGTGTGAACTACTGTTTCACTGAAAACAGTTTTCCCCTTGATATGAAAAACACATGCACTGGATCCTAGTCTCTGCCAGAATCAGTTCCATGAAGGAAAACATTGTGACTGAACAGGTCTTCAAGAAATTACTATAAACCCTAGAACCATTTTTAATTGCAAGTCCCCAACTCTCTACATGCTATGAATCTCAGAGATGGAACTGAGATTATGAGAAATATGCTAAGCTGCATCTCATTGAGGTTTTTTTCAACGCCAAGTTAATTTTGACTGCAATCTTCATTAGACTGTAAGCAACCTTCTGCCCCCTCCTTCCAAAATATATACATAAAGAGTCAAATAGTAGTTTCTCCATTGTTTAAATATTATAATTTCTAACAAAAAATGATAAATTATTATTTCTGGCCATTCAGATTCAGTGTACAAGCCCAGGAAAATCACTGTCCTAGTGATGCTTCTGGCACTTTCTCATCCCTGACCCTTTTGACTACATAATAAATATGTCACTTCTTTTATTTCAGTAACATAAGTCATAGAGTAATAAAAAAAATACTGCATGTTCTTCATGCTTAATCCAATATGGGTTTTCAGAGGAATGTTCACCAAAAGGATGTGTTGTTGCTGTTGCTGTTGTTGTTGTTGTTGTTGTTGTTGCTTATTTCACTTGAATGAATATTTCACATAAAATAAGAAATCGTTCACTGTGAAAAAGGAAATGTCCATCTCAAATGGAATTGAAATTTGTGTGCCAAACTACACATTGCATTGAATGTTTGCCATGTAGCTATGTCTTGAAGAATTTCCTCCTTTAATTACAGACAGGCACAAGGAAACCCAACTTACCAGGACTATGACATGTGGAAGCAATTGGTTCTCATCCAACCTATTACTGTCTCCAAGTACATGAATTTACTGATTCTATTTTAAATTTGATGGATAACAAAGGCAGAGCTATAACAAACATATATATAGCATCTTATCCTAGTCAATGGGACTCCAATTATCCAACTCAATTGCTTTTTATAGAATAACTGTCACAGGGAACACACAAACTCCTATGAATCCTGCAGCCCAACTGCCATGATGCTAAGCACCAGTCCCCCATTTCAACTTTCTGGAACCATTGGTGGGAAAGAATCCCTATAATCCATGTTTCCAGTTCCTAGATAACAAAACTTCTTCCAATGGAAACCATGGTAGCAAAAGTCACAGAGTAAGCAAAAAGTAAGAACAAGGCTGTATCCCTGATGTCCCTTCCCCAATCCAATACAGGGTGTCTCAACCTATTTTGGTGCAAAAACCAGGCCTGAAGTCAAATTGAAATGAGTCTATATACTCAGCATTTTTCATGTTCATATGTATCTGGCTAGCTGTCACCCATCAACTAAGTTGGTTTAGAAGGGAATATTTACAAATGTGTATTAGTTTTAAGGCAGTAGAAAGAGAGGAAAACTGCATGCCAGATGGTTAAATTCAGTCAAAAAGACCACAGACATGACCCTGCAAGACCCGAGCAGAGAGATAGATGACAGCGGGTCTTGAAGATGTCTTATCCACAGGGTTTCCATGAGTCGAGGTTGACTCAAGGAGAGTTTAATAACAACCTCAATTAGTTTTAAACATTCCCAAGTTGAGAGTAGGGATGCAGTTCTTCACTAAGGGCCAAAACAGACAGTCCTAAAGGGCGCCTTGAGAAAAAATCCACTCCTATTTTGGATGGGAAAAAAAGATGCCCCTTTGCTGCTGAAGCCGGCTTTTTCCCAGCTCTGGGGCAAGTGGCATCTAAACTCCACACCTCTGAATTGCCTGGAAGCCAGCTGGCATGTAATAGCCACTGTGGCTTCCCAGCAATTCAGTGACATGGAGTGTCTAAACATCATGCCCCCAAGCCAGCTAGAAGCCAGTTTTACCGGGTCATCTGTTTCGGCCCAAGGCTTTTTCTTGAAGGAAGCAAGAAGTGATTTCAGCTGTGAGAAAGTCTTAAAAATCATGCAGTTTTCAATGGCTATTCGCAATTCTGGACCTATTTTTGTGGAAAAGTCATGCACAGTTTTCTTTGTATAAAATACTATTTCAACACAGAAATATTAATTCCCATGGAGAAATGCTGTTCTCTGTGCAAAACAACTACATGTGTAGTCTACACAGAATAAGTTCTGAACTGCAAAGATTCTTGTCAGTGTGGGATTCTTCTTGTCAGGGTTTCTCAACACTTGAAAACACATTTTAGACCACTTTTTGAACACAGTAATCCCTTCCAATTAATGGGGATCCATTCCTGACCCCTCCACAAATCAGGAAAATCACCAATATTGTAGTCCCATTGATTACAATGGGGTATGCTCCCATGCGCCATTATGGCTTGCCATCCGTGAAAGACTGAGGCACGTGCACAGCTAGACCATGAATTGGGAGGGATGACTGTAGTTTTGAATATTTTTTCATCCACAGGAACTGTCTCCTTCAGGAGTAAATATACAACTGCCTTTTATAGAGCAGGTAGCACTACATCTTGCAAATAATGCTTGTTGTCAATGACAGTGGGCAAGACTACACTTAGCAGACCAGTCCCCTTCAAATGCCTTGTCCACATTATCAAGCCACAACTGAAAATGAGCTAAAACAACTGGACTTGAAGGACCCTAGCATGTCTCCACTAGATTCACACATTCACAATCTGAAAACTAATGTACTTGATTTAAGGTCAGAATACACATAAGCCTATAATGTGAAGTTTATTGGGGGAGTTCTGAAGGCATGTGTTACTGTATATATTTTGAATCTTCATTCTTCCTCTTTCTCAAGAATATCCCTTCTATACCCTCTAGCAAGGAAGTATTGATGTAACTATTTTCCTAAATGTGAACATTACAACAATGCAAGGTACAAACTGAAGATCATAATTGTGCAAAAGGTATATTTTGTCCATCTAAGATGAGAACTGCCATGCCTTACATGAATATTGTTTGCAGGGGGGTTCTCAATATGACAGAAATCCTATTAGTCTCAACTAGAGTAGATCCACGGAATCAAAGGAATTAACCTACATGTTGTTTTACCATTTGATCATTGGTTCAATGGATCCACTTTAGATGGGACTAACCAATACCATTTAGATTAATGATTCCTGAAATATTTCTTTCTTTTCATCTCTACATTGGAAAAAAAGTGATAGTATAAAAATATCTTATATTTAACATGAGAACCCATTGAGTTAATCCATGTCAAAAACTCTGCATCTATCTGTCATATAAAAAGAAATGTTATCAATACAGTGTGAGCAAATTGGAAGTGATAGCAATCTATTTTGCCCTTTCTACTCCCCCCCCCTTTTTTGGGCTTTTCCAGAGCTCAAAAAAAGAAGAAAAATGCTGTTCAGTTTGTATAATGAAACAATGTAGATGTATTTCCATAGATTATTTGCAAACATGGGTATGCTTTGTGCTGCCAGATTGTGGTAATGATTATCCGACTATCTTTTTCAGCCCTAAAGAAGCAAACAAATTGGAGGGGGAAATTAGCACAATAATTCTCAATTGATTCTGCCAAAATCTAGACACTTGTATGCAATCTCTTCTCCATACCGCCTCGATTCAGGAGATTGTTCACTTCTAAAGATACACATGATAAGGATGTCTTAATTCACATGTATACTATATAGCCACTATCATTGCCAGCTTAAAAGAAAGCTAGTTGAGAATATCGGCTTCCAGGCTTGCAGCTGGTGATTACCTTTTCAATGAATTGTTACACAACCCACTTTCAGCATTAGCCATTTCCTTTGCACCCAGATGAATTGCCTTAAGTTGTAGTTGTAGTAAACTATTCAGCTGATAACTTGCATTAACTCTTTGCAGAATTGCCTGTCTTGGATAAATTAACAACTCATGGCTTTAGCTGTTATTTATCATTGTTAACTATGGCCTGTTACAGACTGCCAAAATAAAGCTGCTTCGGGTCTCTTTGGAGGTATGCTATTTAAATGATGCATGGGTCCTAAGAGTCCGGAGGTTGCACCAAAGCCACACTCCATTCCTAAGCACTGGAGTGCAGCTTTTGGTGCAGCTTCCGGATTCTTAGGATGCATGCATCATTTAAATAGCATACCTCCAAAGAGACCCGAAGCAGTTTTATTTTGGCAGTCTGTAACAGGCCTATGTCACAGAAAAAAAGGAGAGGGAGTATAATGTAGGTGTGCTTAGGAAACAGTAGGAAACGATACAGATTCAGATACTGGTACCACATTCCTAAATTCACTTCTCCAGCAGCATCAATTGATTCACCATATTGAAAATGGGACTTTTCTCTAAATAATTCAATGTATCCTGCACAAGTGGTTGTCCCCCACTCCCAGATTTTATTCCCACAACTGTACTGTGAGTATTTAGAGTTGAGCTTAGAGATATAAGTATGCATTTATTTCATTTTGTATATGAGAACTTTTTTAAAGGGTCATCTTCTACTAAACAATATTACGGAAGGATTTTTGGGGTGGGGTAGATCTTTTTCTGGCAATTTTTCACATTCCAGGAACTCTTGCTTTAAAAAATTGGTAAACAATTGTATCTCTTTTTTCTGCTGAAATTATAGTGTACCCTAATACAACAAAGTTGTGTTTCCATTTGAACTCATTGCACATAGAAGTATTAGGTACCTCTTTCTGCAACATTCCCCAAAGTATACAATATAACATAACTTCAATTTATGCTTATACATGTCATCGACAGGATTCTGGAAAGATGTTACTAGTAGTACTTGATATGGCCCTTGGGGCCAGAAACGTGCTTTCCCGAACTAGAAAATAACAGAAGGGAAGATGAAATATCAAAGAGTCAAAATACATGAATTAACAGAGGAGGTCAAATAATTTACTTATTGGTATCTATTCATCTATTCAGCATTTTGAAAGATTCGCGGTTATATATTCACTCAAGTGAACACATCTACCTGGGAGAAGGATTTACTGCAATATCTGAGGGTACATGCAATGTTAAGATTTCCCTTTTCACTTTTATATACAGCGTAGTGTTATTTAGTGGCACTCTCTACTCAGTTGAGTGTGCTCTGAGGGAAAAGTCAGGAAAACAAGTGTGATAAACTGGAAAAGGTGTATTGTAAAGGCAAACAGAATAAGAGGATAAAATGTTTTTGAAATTAGGAAATGTGATATCAGCTTGTGGAATAATGGATACATGAGAAGTCAGCCTCATGCTTAGCTGTTAGATGTGTCGGTTTTCTTCATTATTGCTGTGTGATATTTTGTACCCAAACAGCAAGCTGTAACAAACTGGTTTCTGTTCATGACTAGAAGCATATTAGGTTGAAAGGGGTGGGAGATAGATAAAAAGATCTATCCAGATAAAGAATAAATGTATTATATATTCATTTCTGCCATTTTCAGGAAAAATGCATTCATTTTCACCTTTTGCTAGACCGTGGATTAGAACAAATGATTTATGTACAACATTATTGTGTGACTTTTATGGGTGATGTTATCTCATAAATTTGAGCTCATAACCATTCTGCTGCCCTTTTCCTAGCATCTTGTACAATGGCAAAATTTTAACTATAAGGGAAAAAGTTCATACGGAGTTATTGGGTTGCTATTTTCTGCTGGATCTGTAGTATTTGTAGATATATCTGTTTTCTTTAATATCAGCAACCCTTCACATTACATATTGGGACAGTTTCTGCTGACAAGACAGTCTTCTTAATCTGTGTGCACAGTTACCTATTTGTACCCGCAGAGATTTCTGTTTCCAATAGGACAGAGTGGAAAAGCCAATATTTGAGTGTGGGATCCAATATAAATCTTGGACTTATTTCCCAATGTAAGCATTTTCATACTCCTTACAAAAGTGCCAAAATTGTCCACTTTACAGTACTACATCCGTCTTCATCTCTGGGCCAAATATACACATTAAATTGAATTAGTGTTCACTAAGGTACTCTTTCAAAGATCCACACCAAATTTGGAGGACTCCTCTTTCAACTTTCTATTTTCAGTGAAATTTGAACAGAAAATATATTCCCCTCATATCTGAATTCATAATTAGATTTCTTATATTTTAAGGGAGCAAATATGTGTGTTCAACATTTGGATAAAATGGGGGCGGCAGGACATCACCCTTTTCCTAGCCGGGTGGGGGCTGTGCAAGCTCACGCCGTGGCCCCGATCTGGCCTTTCAAGGATGAAAAAGGAGCTGCAAAAAGTAGCTGGTTTTTGCACCCTCAAAACGGTGCCATAGCTGCTTTGTCATGGCTATATAGTGCTCCTTCAGTGCTCCGTGATATGGACACAGAGTCGGAAGAGCGCCATGATGCGATGCCCTGACTTCCCCCTAAAGCTGGCCTTTCAGGCCAGTCTGAACAGGGCCTCAGACTTTAAATTAACACATCCCAGTACAGACCGCCCCAAAAGGGCCGTCTGACGGCGCCTAGATTTCCAGCGGGGGAAAACACAGCAGACAAACCGCACGGTTTCCCGCTGGCAGAAAAAGAACCCACAAAAAGTGGGTTCTTTTTCTGCCGCGGTAGCAGCATAATGAGTGCACGGCACTTACGTAATGATGGTGGTGCCCATCTGTACAGGGTGCCGCCATTTTGACACCCTCGTCACATGTGAGGGGTGAAGGGCATCTAGAAGTGCCACCCCTTGCATGTGGCTAGGGCGTCCTACGGGGCCCGTTTGTACTAGGCCACAGATATTCTCTTCATTTCTGATTTTGTCTTCCCTGAAAAGGGATGTAATTCTTCAGTTATTTCATATTTAAAGGAAGGGAAGAAAGCATTCTCTTCTTCTTCTGTTTTCTGGGCAAAAAAAAAAAAAAAAAAAAAAAAGTGTGTAAACCTTGTGCAGAATAAATTCCAAATTGCAAAGTTTCTCTTCAGTACATGATTCTCCTCAGCAACGTTGTTGTTTTTAAAAAATTTAAAGCATTTTTTCCATCCATATTTCTGCTTTCGTGTTGACAAGCACTTTGGATAGCAGAAGACAGTGGCTAATGCAGGATGATGCTCCTTTTGGGTTTTTACCATTTTAAGAATTCTAGTTGAAAGTATGATGGAAAGTCACCCAGGGATTGGGAGGAATATACAGAATTATTATTATTATTATTATTAAGCTTTATTTATAAAGAGCTATAAATTTAAGGAGGAGTATTGCCATTTAAACAATGCACACGTGATATACAAAGAGAAATACAAGGATAAAGTTAGAATATGAACATAAATAATAAAATAAAATTAGTGGGATTCACATATACAGCTAGTCAAGGATCTTTCTTCATTTGAGTTTTTGAAGTAACCACTTATTTAATATATAGATTGCTACTCTCAGACTTATCTTCCATCTACTTCACCAAATTCAGTATTACTGTTTTCTGTTTATTAGAGAGAGAGAGAGAGATTGTGTTGTTTCTCAACAATGGCTCCCATCATTCTTGAAAACATCTATAACCAAGTGTAGGACCCTTTCACCTGTACTATCCCTGTGTATACTTTCTGAAACAATGAACATACATTTCCCTCCTTTTAAACATCTAACTGCAATCTGCCAGAGCAATTATTCCAATTTGATAGTGACCATCTTCTAGTGTAGTTTCTACAGGCACAATAGATAGAGCTAAGCATTTGCCAGCTGCTCACTGCTGGCATAAATACCTAATATGTTTAGAAGAAGAAACTAAGCTGAAAAAACAAATAGCTATGGATGTGACACACAGAATTCACAAATGAGAAAAAAGAATGTCTCACTGGATAAAACAAATCCAGGGGTAGCCCTGCTGGCCATAAACAAAGTACAATAACATCTGAAGCTCACAAAACAGCAATAGCCAACCAAAATGCACAAAATACATGCAAGCTTTTGAAGAGCCACAGGCTTCTTCAGCTGCATTACATTGCAGAAATAATCCAATTTGACACAACTCTAACTGGCATACTGTAAGATTCTGGGAACTGTAATTTGGTATAGTTAGCCTTCTATATTAGTGAGCTCTTGTGCCACTACAAACTTCTTCTTGGCTTTACTTCGCGAATGAAGATTCAGGAAGGACTCATCCATGCTTTCTAAAAGCATGTTGATGATGATGGATGTATCCTTTGAGCCTGTGCAATGGATTTTTCTGGTGGAGCGCAGCGTGCACAGAACTGGCCTCACCTTTTTAACCTGAGGTTCGACTGCTGAGGCCTTGACAAGCATGGATGGTGGCAGCGAGGTCCTCGGGTCGTAGGTTTGATCAGAGTTTCCTTCTCTTAGATAGTTGACCTTACAGGGTTAGACGAGCACCATCTGCGCGGGTTTGGGATTAGAGTTTTCCTTCTCCTGGGATGGTTGCCATAAGGCTAGAGAGCCCATCCTGCCCTTTGGCGCTCTTGGTCAGACCCTTCGGTTGTGGCCTGTCTGGCATGGGAGGCCCTACCGGTGGCTATTATACCACCGCCAGCATAGCTCACAACTTCATTAGGGCACGCAAGCCTCTCCCCCACACAGTCAGAGCATAGCATGAGGGGAATATGAGGCTGGAAGATTACAGTTAAGGAGGGAGGAGTCTCTTCCTTCAGGCTAGCCCTGGTGGAGTTGGGTCCGCCTGATCACTCCCTCTCCCTCTACAAACTATACAATACAGAATTCCACAGCATTGAGCCTTAGTCGTTAAAGTGGTGTCAAACTGGGTTCTTTATGTAATGTGGATGCAGGCTTCATCAAGCAATAATCATACAAGAGAAAAAAATATGATTTTAGAGTCACAGATCTACAGTTTGTCAAGTTGTTGTTGTTGTTGTTGTTCTCAGTTAAGATGATATGGAGGGATTTCTAAGTTAAGATGGTATGGAGGCAGGCAACTCCTTCTGTCCATGTGGGTTCTGTGAGACAAAGAATTATAAATAACAGCTTCATTTATATACTGCTTCACATTGCAGTAAGCAGTCTTTAAGCAGTTTACAACTGTAAGGTAATTGCCCCTAGCAAGTTGGGTACTCAATTTAGTAATCTCAGAAGGATGCCAGGCTGAGTTGACCCTGAGCTCCTGGCTGGGATTGAGCTCACAACCTTGTGGTTTGTGTGTGAGTGGTTGCAGTACTGGCATTTAACCACTTCACCACCAGCGCTCCTTATAAAGTCCAGGAAAGAAAATTTAAAGTCCTTTAGCAACACAAAAAGATACTTCTTTTGAGATTCAGGTTGTTCTGTCATTTGGGGGGCTACCAGCCCCTTGTTAGATGGAGAATGCTGAATTTATCAAGAACACTCCATGTTGTTTCTTTAGGAAAACTTTTAGGTGCTGTTTAGGTAAAACACATCAAATGCAGTGCACATTAAAAAAAAAGTTTTACCTTTAATGGAGGTAGAAACCTCAAAAGTGAAGCCCCAGTTTCTTAACAGAGTGTCACCTTTAGCTACCCATTAAAGCTATTCTTATTTTTTTCTGTCATTTCTGTTGCACTTTTAAATGCTGGCATTTGTGGGATTATACTATATTTTGGAATATCTACAGTTGCAATCAGTCTTGTTTTAGCCTAATGCTGGAAAAAATAGGTATGGTTCATGGCCTGAGAAGTCCAGCTTCCACGTTCTTGGGTAATGACATCTGTTCTGGGAAATAAGTTCTTTCTCTCCTTCCACAAATCATAGAATCATAGAGTTGGAAGAGACCACAAAGCCCATCCAGTCCAACCCCCTGCCATGCAGGAAATCTAAATCAAAGAACCCCAATTGCCTCTGTTTAAAAACCTCCAAAGAAGGAGACTCCACCACACTCCAAGGGAGTGTGTTCCATTATCAAACAGTTATTACTGTCAGGATGTCCCATGTTTAGGTGGAATCTCTTTTCCTGTAGCTTGCATCCATTGTTACAGGCCCTATTCTTGGAAGCAGCAGAAAACAAGCTTGCTCCATCCTCAATATGACATGCCATAAAATATTTAAACACAGCTATCCTAACACCTCATAACCTTCTCTTCTCCAGGCTAAACATACCCAGATTCCCAAGTTGCTCCTTATAGGACATGTTTTCCAAACCCTTCACTGTTTTGGTCCCTGCCAGTGGGATGTGCTCCAGCTTGTCAACATCCCTTTTGAATTGTGGTGCCCAGAACTGGATGCAGTGTTCCAAGTGAGGCCTGATCAAATTAGAATAGAGTGGCACTATTACTTCCCTTGATCTAGACACTATACTTGTATAGATGCACCCTAGAATCACATTGGCCTTTCACCTATCTGTTGTTGAGTATTTCTCAATAATCGGACAAACTGACCATGGTGGTAGGCTATCATTCCTATTTCTTGGATGTGAAAGTGTAAATCTATTGACTTACTTCATCTTGTCACTCTTTCCTAGTGGCTGTACTCCCTCAGCCCTTGTATACCCAAACATGAAATGGCATGACTCATTAGAAAAGAAAATTGTGCTAGGAAAGGTGGAAGACAGTGAAAAGAGATGGAAGCCATATACCAGATGGATAGACTCAATTAGGAAGATCATGGGCATGAATCTACAAGATTTAAGCAGAACAGTGGAGAAAAGGAGGGCTTGGGGATGTCTCTTCCACAGGGCCACCATGTGTTGGGAATGGCTTGAGGGCAATTAAGAACAAAATGTGGCAGAACAGTTATGTCCACATTGATCCTCTCAATACAGTGCCTTACTGCCCTTTTCCTATACAGGCGGGTGGACTAAGAAGGAGACGACAGCATTGATGACCCTTCACAGGAGAGAACGAGTAATTCAAATAAGCTACTAATATGTTGGATTCACCTAAATTAGTTTAAAATATCCCAGCCTCCAAGTCTCAATATTTTATTCCCACAAGTAAACTGACCCTATTAAAACCTGTCCATCGAAGTTCCTAAAACTCAAGGGAGCATGAAGCAATAATCTCAACATTATTTTTTTCCTATATTCATAAAAGCAATAAGTTATACTTTATATATGAGAGAAGAAGTGCCTTCAGTGTGACTGGTTTTAGATATTGTCACCTAAACTGAATTATTCAGGAGACAAGAATATAAATCATGGAAGAATGTAGGCTGATGAAACCTACCAATCATTTCTTTCACTGCTCTCAGTTTGAAGCTTGAAATGTTATTTTTTCCTCCCCCCCTTATTTTTTTGCCATTTAAAGGGAGTGACTATATATTATGCACACTAATGAAAGGAAAGCAGAGACTAATAATAAAAAATAAATATTGAAAATGGTCAGAAGGTTTCCAAATGGTATTACTCCCCCCCAACTCACAGAATCCAGAATCTAGACCTGATGGAGGTGGAAAGTGGGAGTGGGGGGGTAATCTTCTATGCTATAGGTAAGTAAAATAAGTTCCTCTTAAAATAACCAGAAGCACGCTCTGATTTACTTGATTTGAGTGCTTTGTGTATATTCAATGAAGCAAAGGCAGATGAGTTCTGCAAGCTAATAAAGAGAGAAACTCCTCAGTGATTCAGGAAAATGAAAGACATATCTACTGAAACGGTACTTTCTTCTTGATTATTCCTTTAACTCCTCCTGCACAGCTTTTTAAATAGGTTTCTACTAAGTATGAAGCAGAATCATAATTGAGTAGGATTTGAATATCAGACTCCTGGTGACAGTTTTCTCCACAATCCCAGTTCATATTGAACATAGAGTTGAATCTAACTTCAGCAGTTATGGATCCAACAGTCAAAGCCCAATCCTAATAAATGAAATCCAAGTGCTAGGGTTGTGAACTCTTTATAATTGCATTTTAACCTCATTTCAAATTCCTTGCTGTTTTTTTAAAATTGCATTTGATTATTGTTAATTCCCTAAGTGTTGATTTTGTTTTGTTTTGCAGGAATTTGTTTTGTTTTTCAGATTTCCAGAAATTTCTTTTTTTATTTCCCTTTATTTTATTCCACATACATAATTATATTCACATACATATCTTACAAAGTCTCGATTCCCTTCCCCTCTCCCTTCTTTTTTTTTTCCTCCCTCCCCCACTCCTTCCCCTACCTTCCCCCCCTTTTTCCCTTCAACCCTTTTTTTCTATGTGTTTATCTATTCCTCTTTACATTCTCTTCTTCCCATAGTCCTATTCCAATACTGTTCTATTATATTCCATACATCGACATCTTCTTCTTCCTCATCTTCTTCATTTCTTTTTATACTTCTGGAAAGTCTATCTGCCTCTTTCATTTCCATCACCTTATTCAACCACTCCTCTATACTTGGTATTTGCATTGTTTTCCATCTCTGTGCATATAACAGTCTTGCCGTCGAAATCATATATAAAATTATCCTCCAATATTTCCTCTCTATATCCTTCTCTACTTTACAGGTCATATTCAACAGATATAACTCCGGAATCTTTTGCAATCTTCTCCCTATTATTTCTTCCATCACACAGTGTATCCCGTTCCAAAATTGTTTAACTTTTGTACATGTCCACCACATGTGGTAGTAGGTTCCATCCGCTTTTTTACACTTCCAACATGTCTTCATTTTGGTTTTATACATTTTAGATATCTTAACCGGCGTGATGTACCAAAAATAAAACATTTTATAATAATTTTCTTTTAAGTTTTGAGCTAAAGTAAATTTATTCGTTTTTTCCCACGTTCTTTCCCACTCGTCCAGATTTATATTATATCGTATCAATTGACTCCATTTTGTCATATTCTCCTTTATCCTTTCTTGTTCTAGATCCCTTTCTAGCAGCCCTGCATAGTATTTAGATATCTTCTCCTTATTCTGTTTTTCAAAGATTATCTTATCTAATTCATTTTTTGTATTTTCTATTCCCTCTTGTTTTACATCTTTTTTGAGTCTTTCCTCCAGTTGCTTGTATGGGAACCATTCTATCCTCATATTTTCCTTTTCTAATTTTTCTCTAGATTTTATTTTTAGGAATCCCTTGTTATCCTTCTCTAGTATTTGTTCATATCTTATCCATTGTTCCTTACTCCTTCTAAACTTCCCAAAATGGGCCTCCTGCGGTGACGTCCATTGGGGTATTCTCCTATAAAACTTTTTCTTATACTGTTCCCATATCCTTAATAATCCTTTTCTTATAATGTGTTTTTTAAATTCCTTATCCTCCTTCCATTTCTGATATACTAAATATGCGTGCCACCCATATTTATTATTATAGCCTTCTAAACATAATAATCTGTCATTTTCTAACTTAATCCAGTCTTCAACCCATACCATTCCACTGGCAAAATAATATTTTTGTAAGTCTGGTACTCCTAAACCCCCTCTGCTTTTATGATCTATCAAATTATCCCATTTTATTCGTGCTTTTCTTCCCGCCCAAATGAAATTCGATAGTTCTTTTCTCCAATCTCTAAAGCACTTGTCTGTATTAATAATCGGGAGGTTCTGGAATAAGTATAGGAACTTGGGCAGCACACTCATTTTTATTGCCGCCATTCTCCCTAATAGGGAGAGGCGTAACCTTGCCCATCTTCCTAATTCCTCCTTTATTTCCTTCCATTTTTTCTGATAGTTGTTTTCATACAAATCTCCGACTCTTTTTGTTATCCACACTCCCAAGTATTTAACTTTATTTTGGGTTTTAAATTTTGTCATCTCCTCTAGCTCTTTTTCTTCTTGTTTTGTCATATTTTTTGTAATTATTACTGTTTTCTCCTCGTTAATCTTTAGCCCTGCTACTTCTCCAAATTCTTTAATGGTTTTTTTTAGCTCTTTAATACTGTGTAGTGGATTTTCCATATATACTGCAACGTCGTCTGCATAGGCTTTGACCTTGTAGGATTGATCTTTTATCCTTACTCCTTGTATTTTTTCATTTTGTCTTATGTTCTGCAGTAGTACCTCTATAATCATAATATATAATAAAGGGGACAATGGGCACCCCTGCCTTGTCCCCTTCTGGATCTCCACTTCCTCAGATTTCTCTCCATTGACTATCACCTTACCTCTTTGATCTCTGTACAGTTCTTTTATCCATTTTAGAAAATTTTTTCCAACTTGCATTTTCTCCAATAACACATACATAAATTCCCAGCTTATATTATCATATGCTTTCTCTGAGTCAATAAATATAATAGCGGCTTTTTTTTCTTTATTATTATTGTAATATTCTAATATGTCTATCACCGTTCTTATATTTTCTTTTATTTGTCTCCCTGGTAGGAACCCATTTTGGTCCTTATGAATTCTTTCTTCTAAGATTACTTTTAATCTTTCCGCTAAAATTGACGTTAATATTTTATTATCATTGTTTATAAGTGATATCGGCCTGTAATTTTTGGGTTCTTTTGCATCCTTTCCTTCTTTCAATATCACCACCATATTGTTATACTTCCACGATTCCGGTTTCCCTTCTTCTCCTATTTTATTATATACTTCCATCAGGTGAGGTGTTATTATTTCTTCAAATTTTTTATAAAAAGCTCCTGAGAGACCATCGGGCCCAGGTGATGATCCTTTTTTTGCCCTCCTAATTGCTTCTTTTATTTCTTTTTCTGCAATTGGAGCATTCAGCTTATCTTGTTCCTCTTTTCCTATAGTTGTTATTCTTTGTTTTTCCAAATACTTCTCTATCTTCTCTCTCTCCCCTTCCCCAGTCTTACTTTCTTTATATAGGTCCTCATAAAATTCTTTAAAGATCCTTTTTAGGTTTTTTTGTCCTTTATACAATTTGCCTCCTGTCCTTAATTCCATAATCAGTTTTTTTTCTTGCATCTTTCTTAGTCTTTGTGCCAGCCATTTTCCCGGCTTATTTGCCTCTTCAAAGAATTTTTGTCTACTTCTTTTTAATTGCCACTCTACTTCCTTATTCAACTCCTCATTCAATTTTATTTGAGCTATCTTTACCTCCTGTCTTACTTTATTGTTTTTCGGATTTTCCCTTAATTCTCTCTCTTTTTCTTTAATCTTTTCTATTAATTTCTTCATTTTTCCTTCTCTTTTCTTCTTTTTTTCATACCCTAATTTTAAAAATATTCCCCTCATGACTGCTTTACATGTGTCCCATACTACTCTTGAACTTATACCCCCTCTTCCATTTTCTTTAAAAAACCACTCTAATTCTTTCTTTACATATTCTACATTCTCTTTATCTTCTATCAGAGACTCATTTAATCTCCATGCCCATTCTTTCCTTCTCTCATTCAAGCTTAAGGCTACCGGATTATGGTCTGATATTATTCTTGGCAATATTTCTATTTTATTTATATCCGGTAGCATTGCTTTAGACATGACAAACATGTCTATTTTGGACATGGACTTATGTCTTTCTGAGTAGAAAGTAAATCCTTTTTCTGTGCCATATTTATACCCCCATGCTTCTTCTAATGCACAATTGTTTTTTAGATCCCATACTATTTTCGGAAGTTTCCCATGAAGTCCTTTTTTACTCCTGTTTCTCTTTCCCTTATCTGTTGATCTATCTACTTTTGGGTCAAATACCCCATTCCAATCCCCCATTACAATTACTTTATCCACTTTCTGTTCCAAAATTATATCTTGTATTTTCCTGAAGAAGTCTTCCTTCTCCTCAAACGGGGCATAAATTCCTATTATTAACATTCTTGTATCCCTAATATTAACTTCTACAGCCACAATCCTCCCATTTTGATCTATCATTATCTCTTTACCCTGTACATCCTTTCCCACATATATAACTACTCCTCTTTTTCTTTTTTCATATGCCGATACGTACTGTATTCCTAGTTTTCCATTTCTTAGATATTTTATATCCCTTTTGTTTATGTGTGTTTCTTGCAGGCAGATAATGTCCGCTTTCTGTTTTTCTACGAAATGAAATACTCGTTTCCTTTTTGCACCTGAGTTTAATCCTTTTACATTCCAAATTAAACATTTAATCGTCATCTTTCTTTTACCTGTGTTCTTCTTCTTACACTTATAACCTTTTCTTATATTTCTATTCGTATTTCCAGCGTTTCCCCTCTTTTCCCAGCAAACCCTTATTCACATGAAGCTTATCCCGTTTTCTTATTATTTCCTATCCCTTATTTTCTTCAGTATCTTGCTTAATTCTTTCGTACGCCTCTTTAGCTTTTTCTATTGTGTCTACTTTATACCGTTTTTGCCTATAATTAAAAGAAATGCCTTCTACTCCATCCCATCTAAACTCTATTTCAGCCTTTATTAATAATCTTGTCAAGAACTTGTACTCTTGTCTCTTCTTTAAGATTTGACTCGGGATATCTTTAAATACTCTTAGCTCTTCATTGTCCACCACTAATTTCTTACCATAACTTTTCCGGATTATTAAATCCTTTATCTTTGTCCTCACCAAATATATTACAATATCTCTCGGCACTTTCCTTTCTCTGGCCACTATTGAATTAATTCTGAATATTTTATCAATTTCTAATTCCAATTTTCCTTTTTCTATTTCCAAAAATGTTTCCAGAGCCGGGATTATCCTTTCTGTCAGATTTTCATTGGGATCTTCTGATAACCCTCTAAGCTTTATACATTTCTCTCTCTGTTTTAACTCTAGTTGTGTCGTTCTCCATTCCTCCTGTTGTAGTCTTTCTTTAATCTGCTTTGATGTTCTTTCTAGATCATGTGTCCTCACTCTTACCTCTTTTATATCTTTCTTAACTTGTCCTACTTCTTCTGATATCTTTTCTATTTTACTACCTATCTTGTCTACTTCTTTTCTCACTTCTTCCTTAATTTCCTCCCTATTTTCCTTCATTTCCTTTTTCATATCCTGTTTAAATGTCTTAAATTCTTCCAACAGGTTAGCTATTTGTATCGCTACATCTATTTGTCTTTCTGGTGATACTGAAGGTGACCTCCCCTGTGTTTGTGCCATTTTTTGTGACTGCTTAAACTGCCTAGTGGTTGGTCTTTTACTCATTCTACTTTTTATTCTCTATTTGTTTCCCAGGGGATCCGTTCTCTATGTTTATTTCTTGCTTTCTCCGCACTTGTACCCAGACTCTCCGTTCTGTTATGATTTACCAAATAAAGGGCAGAAAAACTCCTGGTTCCTTATTTCCCCAAAACCTTCTTTCCTCCCTATCCTTCCAACCTTACTTTATTATTCTCCATGAAACCCTTGTGAGTCCCTTCTTTACCTCCCCTCTTCCTTGGAGAGGTCTCTGTCCGGCTATTTAGTTCTACTCTTCTCCGCCGGCGTGCCCTCTATTGGTCTACAGCCTGGTAGGCTTCCCCCCTTCCCCAGGCTGTTCTGCGGACCCAGCAACTATCTCTTCTTTGCTTCTATCCCCTTCTTGACTTATATTTACATGGGTTGTTTATCCCGCTTTTTCCTTCAGCTTCGTTAACTTTTGGGCAGCTCTCAATCCCTTACTCTTAAATTATTAAATGATTAAATGATTAAATGCGGCGGAATAAGTATTGGCCATCTCTTCCCGTGTCCTTCTCTTCTCCTACTCCCCTCCTCTCACTATTCTAGTTCCCTCTTCTCTCCCCACCTATTTCTTTATCTTTATTTCTTATTTTACTATTCTTATTTCTCTACCTTACTTCTACCTTTTTCTATTAGTTTCTAATACATTGGGTGCTTTATATCCCTCTTACGTCGACTCTCCTTTTCTCTTATTCTTCTTTTATAACTAAAAAAAAAAAAAAAAAAAAATTAAAGGGGGGAAAAGAGGAGGGGCACACCGCCGCCGCTTGGGCTGGGGAGCGTTGGGGGCTATATGCCCCTGGTGTTCCGGCTCCGCCTCCTCCCTCGCGCCGCCGCCGCCGCCGAAAAAAAAAGGGAACGCCGCCGCCGCTTGGGCTGGGGAGCGTTGGGGGCTATATGCCCCTGGTGTTCCTGCTCCGCCTCCTCCCTCGCGCCGCCGCCGCCGCCGCCGAAAAAACAAGGGAACGCCGCCGCCGTTTGGGCTGGGGAGCGTTGGGGGCTATATGCCCCTGGTGTTCCGGCTCCGCCTCCTCCCTCGCGCCGCCGCCGCCGCCGAAAAAACAAGGGAACGCCGCCGCCGTTTGGGCTGGGGAGCGTTGGGGGCTATATGCCCCTGGTGTTCCGGCTCCGCCTCCTCCCTCGCGCCGCCGCCGCCGCCGAAAAAAAAAGGGAACGCCGCCGCCGCTTGGGCTGGGGAGCGTTGGGGGCTATATGCCCCTGGTGTTCCGGCTCCGCCTCCTCCCTCGCGCCGCCGCCGCCGCCAAAAAAACAAGGGAACGCCGCCGCCGCTTGGGCTGGGGAGCGTTGGGGGCTATATGCCCCTGGTGTTCCGGCTCCGCCTCCTCCCTCGCGCCGCCGCCGCCGCCGAAAAAAAAAGGGAACGCCGCCGCCGCTTGGGCTGGGGAGCGTTGGGGGCTATATGCCCCTGGTGTTCCGGCTCCGCCTCCTCCCTCGCGCCGCCGCCGCCGCCGAAAAAACAAGGGAACGCCGCCGCCCAGATTTCCAGAAATTTCGAAGCTATGGCAAAACCAGTTTTTTGTTTTTGTTTTTGTTTTGTTTTTTTGGAAAAAATGGAAATTTTCAGAAAAAAATTGAATTATTCAGGATACAAGATTTTTTTTTTACATTAGCTCTTTTTACAGATTGAAAGTCATTCTGTTACTTTATTACATTACTTCTATAATATGTGTATGGAGAGTTGTATGTAATGTTAACTTTGGACCGTCAAATGCCTCACTTTTCAGAGGCCACTTTATTCCTCCTATGACTACAGGATGTTTTCACTATTTGGAAAATATTTCTTATAATTGGGTTAGAGGTAATGGCCTTTCCATAATGCAATAAAAAGTGGCTGGGGGATTTTGTACACAAAGAAAAAAAGTTGGGTGTTCAGTGCATCCAGTGTGCCTCTCTGCTGAAGGCTTCTGAGTTTCTTTTCACTGCCATATTGTCCTTAATGAAATGACAGACCCACTACACTCTTCACAAGAGGGAGAGTTTATATAGGAGAAAAATTAATCTCAATGCTGCCAATACCACGCATTTTGAGGATAACAAACATTTCCTCTAAAAAGCCTGTCTGAACTTTTTAAATGTTGCACCAGAGTGTTCATAAAAGTAGTTCATAATTCAACTGGTTTCCTACTAAGTTGTTACAAAAAATGATATCATCATGGGAAAAATGTGGCATGCATTCATGGCTTAGCTTTTTTTTTTTTAAGTATGTGTGTGTGTCAAGTGTGTTTGGGATGCCTTGGATCCTGCAAGAGGAAAAAGGCAGTGTATAAATTAAATATATTTCCCCCCTAGACCCTCAACGAGATGGGAACACTGCATGGCTTCGCAAACCAGTAGATAGTAGACCAGCTTGCCCCTCATTAATCTCTCTATTCACTGAAACTGCATTTATTTTAGATGAAAAAGAATTTTGGTGGCTTCAAGATTCTCACCATCTCAAGACTTGTTTCCAGAGAAATTTGCACACTTGCAAGCCTTGTGATAACTTTTTTATGCATAATATCTTACATAAATTTTGAACTGTGAAGAGATAAAACATGTACAATGGGGAAAAGGCATATAAATGCCTTTTTACTCCAGAAATGTTTTAAAAGTGTGACAATCAGCAAGCGTTCATCAATACATATGTGTGTACAGGAAATATGTACAGAAATTGTAGCGGAATTTCCATTGGGAAGAAAAATCAGAGTTTTACAACCTCACGCAAACAACGAGCTGGAAATGCAAGTGAGATTTGGGGGAAATGCAACAAAATAGATGCTGAAAGTTTTTCATATCACTACTTTTCCTCACACTTGTTACTCTCCCTTAGGTGCCAGGTCAAAACATTTCTGTTCTCTGAACCAGTTAAATATCACTAATGTTTTTTTAACTTGAAAGAGCATTGACTTTCTTTTAAAAAACTGTTATATTTAAATATATTCTTTTTGTGTTAGTTTGCATGCTTTATTTTAATTTGTTCTTTTGGGACTTGTTTCAAATTCAGCAAGATCTTAAATCCAAAACTGAAACAGGATGATTTAGACAGATTTGGGGATCAAACAGGGGAATCCTCCAAAGTGACCAGTATCCTAATCTCAATACTTTTGAAGTTTTGTGAGGTCGAAGGCTTTCGTGGCTGGCATCCATAGTTTTTTGTGGGGTTTTTGGGCTATGTGTTATTATTATTATTATTATTATTAAACTTTATTTCTATAGCGCTGTAATTATACACAGCGCTGTACAAAGTCGGTAAAATTAGAAGTAAATAAAAGCCTGCCCAAGGCGTACATTCTAAGATAATAACAATTAAAAGAGGAATAGATAAAATTACCATATAGAAAGGAAAAAACAGAGTAAAAACATCAAATATCAAACAAATCACATCACATCAAATATTGTCAGACAGCCAGATAACAATCACAAATTCCCTGAGAACGCTTCCCTAAACAATATGGTTTTCAGCTCAGCTTTAAAGCTGGTTAGGGAAGTGATGAGCCGTGCATGCAGAGGAAGAAGGTTCCAGGAATGAGGGGCAGCTAGAGAGAAGGGACGGATCCAGGATGGGGCAGAGGAGATCCTGGGTTGAGAGAGGAGAATTTGGCTACCAGAGCGGAGAGTGCGAGTAGGGATGTAGGGAGAGAGAAGATCAGTTAAATAAAGAGGGGCCAGCCCATGCAGGGCTTTAAAGGTGAGTAGCAAAAGTTTGTACCTGATGCGGAAAGGAAGAGGGAGCCAGTGAAGGGAAGACAACAGAAGGGAGACATGATCATAACGGCGAGTGAGTGAAATAATGCGTGCAGCTGAATGCTGAACAGAAATTAATGGGTGGAGATGAGAGAGGGGAAGCCCTGCCAAGAGGAGGTTACAGTAGTCTAGTCGTGAGACCACTAGGGCATGGACCAGTGTCTTTGCGGTAGAAGCTGAGAGATATGGACGGATTTTGGCGATATTATAGAGAAAAAATCTACAGACTTTGGCTGTAGTCTGGATCTGTGGGATAAATGACAAAGAGGAGTCAAAGATGAAACCGAGACTGCGGGCTTCCTGGACCGGCTGGATCGAGATGTTATTGACGGAAATAGAAAAGGAATAGTGAAGGGTGGGCTTAGGAGGGAAAACAAGAAGCTCAGTCTTGGACATATTGAGCTTCAGACGCCGATGGTGCATCCAGTGGGAGACAGCTGTTAAACAGGATGACACTTGCTGCTCTAGCTCTGGTGAAAGATTAGGGGTGGAAAGGTACAGCTGGGTATCATCGGCGTAAAGATGGTAGGAGAAACCAAAAGAACTGATAAGTTTGCCAAGGGAGAGTGTGTATAAAGAGAACAGAAGGGGACCCAAAACAGAGCCCTGAGGAACTCCAACAGATAAGGGGACAGAAGACGAGGTCTGACCACCTGAGACCACTGAAAAAGATCGATCTGACAAGTAAGATGTGAACCAATCGAGAACAAGGCCCGAGAAACCAAGGTCAGAGAGTACATCTATTAGGAGACAGTGGTCCACGGTGTCAAAGGCCGCAGACAGATCGAGTAGGACAAGGATAGAATAAAGGCCATTCGCCTTGGCCCGCAAAAGATCATTTGAGATCTTAGTAAGGGCCGTCTCTGTGGAGTGCCATGGGCGAAAACCAGACTGGAAGGGATCCAGAATGGAGTTGGTTTCAAGAAACTCAAGACAGCGTGAATAGACGACTCGTTCCAACACCTTGGAGAGAAAAGGAAGAAGAGAGATTGGATGATAGCTAGCCAAGGAAGAGGGGTCGAGAGAGGGTTTTTTCAGGATAGGGGAAACTAAGGCATGTTTGAAGACTGAGGGGAAGGAACCCGAAGAGAGAGAGAGGTTAAAGATATAGAGGAGGGAGGGTAACAAAGAGGGGGCTATAGAGATTAGAAGACGAGAAGGAAGTGGGTCAAGAGAACAGGTGGTAGGTTTGGATGAGTTCAGCAGCGAAGAGAGTTCTTCCAAAGAAACAGGAGGAAACACAGAGAGTTTATTAGTAGGAGGGGCGAGGAGATTAGTGGTGGGAGCCAAATCAAAAAGAGTTAACTCAGAACGAATGGTAGTGATCTTTGTAATGAAGTAGTTGACGAAGTCGGAGGGAGACAATAGTGGAGAGACAGAGGGAGGAGAGGGTTTTAACAGTGTGTTGAAACAGGAGAACAAGCGCTGCGGGCGCCTCTCGTTGGTGCAGATCAATGATTTGAAGTAGTCTTGTTTGTCTGAATACTCTTCTAGAACATGGCCACATAGCCCGAAAAACCCACAAAAAAACTTCTGAAGTTTTGTTAGCATTTTTGACTTGCAGAGAAACAGTTTGCCTTTTCTATATTTCTAAATAGTGTGCCTTTGATAGCTTTTGTTCTACAAGTGCTCCATATCAAGAAAGCATGACAAGAGGAGGAGAATGCTGAGCAGAAGAACAACTTAAGATTTCTTTTTGGGTTCCTGTCTCAAGCAACTGACTGTCCCAAGAATGGCCAACAGAAAAAAAAAAATTATTTCCAGGATTTATATCCTGCCTTTCTTTACAATGGGATTCAAGGCGGGTTACAAAAGAACAGTACTACATAGTAATAGGGTGGGAGAGAGAGAGGCAGACAGACAGACACAGACAGAGTCAGAGACAGATGGAGAGAGGATGACTTGCTCTCTCTCCGGATACTACCTGGCATTATCCTTCTCCTCATTCTGGGGACCATCATTCTTTCAGGTGCTTCTTTGCACCTTGTGAGCTTAAATGCTAACTTCCAGCAAGGTGATTGTGTCAGGCACTGCAGTGTTGCAAACTACAGCTAGAAAGCACCCAGGAATGAAAGATCTGCAAAGCACAGAAGTGCAGGTAGCTATTACTTGGAGGAGCTTGCCTGTTATTGAGAGACCATTCCCATTCATACTGATGTCATAATGGAATTTTTTTCTGTCTGCTTATTGCCAAAGACAGAGAACACATGATCAATTTTATTGATATTAAAATGAACATTATCTCTCGATAATAGTAAAATTTATATACAAGGCAATTTATATTCCTCCTTATAACCTTACTAATAATTTACAATGGTAGTAATTCTTCTCTCAAACAGAATAGTGTTCTATTTTACAGTAATATGCCAATAGTCAAGAATTACACTCCAGAAATAAGCGATCTAATTGAGTATATCATTATGGACAAAATTTATCTGCCACCAATAAAATGAGAAACTGCTGCTATAAAGAAGGTAAAGTTGGCAATGCAATCACCACAGGAAGCGAACGAGGTTATTTTCTGAACTCTGAATGCTGAGGTCACTGTAAAGAGATGGAATAGCAGCAATGCAATTTAGGACATTGCTACACACAAATTCATCCTGTGAATTATTCAGAACTATACCATCAAATTGCAAAAACAGGAACAGTTGACTGGAAAATAGTAGTAACAAGATGGCAGCTTGTCAGAATGTTTATTTTTATGTGTTTACATGTACCATGGGGAAATCCACCCAACCCTCACAGTCAAAGGCTGCTCAGTTCTGAGATCAGATGAACGCTGAAACATATTGTTTTGATAATCTCCTTAATCTTTGCAACACTACTATAAACTACACAAACACTTTTCTCTCTTTACTGTGGGCCCAGATAGGGAAGAAGCTCAGAAATGATGGCATGCCTAGGGTAAGATGAATCTGTCAGTTTCATTTTTGTTCAGCTTCTGAGTAAAAGCAATAGCAGAAGATGAAACTGTTCCATAGCTAATTCTTGTTAGTATTGTGCAAAGTGAAATATGGATAAATTGACAATGTTGATTAAATAATTGTTTACTGGGAATTATTATATACTTGCAGTCTCATTGGGGATATGAATCAGCATTGGATTTCATAAAATGTATATTGTAGAGACGTATGTATAAGTTTATATATAAGGAAGTATGGTAATAGTTGGGGGAAATTTAGTAGTGTATGCTTGTTTCTGCTTAGTAGTTTAGTAATATTTGTTTTGTTATTATTTTAGATATATGCATAAAATATGTTGGTAGTTGTGTTTAGATTTAATAAAATCTAAATAATTTTAAAATGCTACCAAGTTTCAGTTCCAGTAGAGAAAAATAGTCCAGATCTTCCACTTTGGAACAGGAATATAACTGGAGAACCACTTGACAATTTGATTCAGAATGTATATATTACTCCTGCATAGAATGTGTAACGGTTGCCAAATTCATGTCTAACACCTCTTTCCATAAAGTAAATGGGCTTATGCATTAGTGAGCATGCCAACATAAAAGCCTTATGCTAAGAACATTGCTGTTAAGGATGTATAAGCTCCCTCTCCTGAGAACCCTTTGTCCACCTTTATTGATGCTTGAATGTTTGTGTAGATATTTTTCACCTCATGAAAACATTCCCCTGCAGAGTCACTTCAGTTTTTGACGTGGGTAATATGTCAGTGGAAAAATCTAATTGTTATTGGGGAATATGGACAGCCCAAAAGAGGCCGCTTAGAGCTGTCCCTTTTAGGCTGGATCAGGGCCAGAGCAAACAGATGCCCAGCCCCAGTAAAGGGTCAATTTTGTGGTGGTTTTTAAGTTGTTTGGAGGCATTTGTGTAAAATCCACAGTGATAACTGCCTTTTCCCTTGAACTAGCAAATGCATTGAATGGATAGTTTCTGTCTTTGTGATCAATCATCCTGTTGTGTTGTGAGTACTACCTATGACATGCTTAACTTTACAAAATGAAAAGGCCAGTAGTTCTGCACATAGGGAAGAAGTTTATGCATTTAGCATTTTGCACCACTTCTAAAAGCCACAACGAGTGCAAATATATGACTTGGTATTATTCTGGGGGCAAGATCTTCCCCAGTTAGAAAGTCAATGAAGTGGTGCCCCTCCATGCTGAGGGAGATATGGAAAGAATATTTGATAATAGTTGGAAAAAATAGTTGGAAAATGGGCTTTCTGAGTGTTGGGAAATACTAAAGAGAAGAATTCTTGACAAATGAAAATCTTTGAAGACCAGGACTTATTCAGTTGTGTGCAGAAAAATAATTCTTCTGTGCAGATGTTATTTCCTGAACAGAAAATACTGTTTCCTGCACAAAAATGTTTCCTGCACAAAATGTGTAAATTTTCTGAAGAATGAATCCTGAACTGTATATAATCTTTGAAAACCATTTGCACATTTTGAAATCTTTCTTTCAGCAGGAAGACAATCACTGAAATTACTCAGTACATCCTTCAGGAATAACATTAGAAAAGAATTACATCCCTGTGCTGAGAACAGTTTTGGCAGAAGTGAGAGTTTATCACTCTGTCAACACTCACTTAGTGTGAAAACAGACCAATTCATACGTTCTTTCATGTGCTCATCCTCTAAGAAATTGCTAGGTAACATTTGAGAAATTCTATTCAGCCCCTGGGTTCCAATCTTCTCAGAAGGAGTGGGTGAAATGAATTCAGCTATTCAAATTCTTTTCTCAAATAATTTATTTTCATAGTGAAGGCCCATTTTAAAATGCTGTATAAACCATAGTTCTGGTTAATGGATCAAACTGTGAACATGTTGGCACTACACATGCCATAATGTATGCACAATAACTCATCCCAGTTGAGACTAGGGGTGATATTTCTCAATATATCCCCTCTAAATGAGGACGAATCCATCTGTTTTTCTATCCAGAGGTGTGCAAATTCCCCCCCCCCCCAGTGATAGGAATCTGTGCATTGTGTGTGTGTGTGTGCGTGTGTGTGTGTGTGTAAACAGTGCAACTTTCATTGAAAAGTGCACAGCTTTTCTAGCTGACAATTTCTTGGCAGTTTTTTCTGCAACTTTCCCTCCTGTTTCCTCCTGTTCATGGTGCCCCCTCCCTTCCTGCACCAATTTCCAAAGGAACTGGGAACTCAAATTTTAACCCCACTTTGGAAATTGGGACATTCCCATTCCTTCTCTAGTTGGGACATACACTCTGCACAGGTGTGTCACTGAGAAGGATTGGGTTACTGCCTTTCCTCTAACTACACACCGAAACACAGACATTTGAATTAAAATGAAACTTAAATCATATCCTGAAGCAATATGTTCTCTAGTTAAATAAATAAATGAATGGAAGCCTCCAAACCTTTTCTTTCTAAAAATGTAACTGGTCATCAACATTCTTCTCTTCAGGGAATCACAAGAATGTGTAACTACAGCTCTGTCAGGATTTTAAAACAGTTTTCTTAAAGCTATTGTAGATTCAGTATTTATTTATCTACTTTCCTCCTCGTGCTTAAGGTAAAAAGAGTCATGATGGTTATTCAAATATATAGTGAGTGATAATAATCTCCCTCATGCTGAAGTTGGAGGAAGAAAAACATACATATTCTTCTTGCCACAATGATTGGAATTCAATTTAAATCTTTTCCTGGTTATAAAAATCTATTGAAGTGAGGAATTGTTCTTTCACTGTTTGTTTTAAAACAAATCCTTCTTAGATTCCCCCCCCCCCAAAGGGATACAAAAAACAAATATGCATACTATTTATTGACCACTAAACAAGCCAAGAAAAATGTTATGTTAAAGTTAACAAAATGTGCTTACTATATTGCTGTTGGGCTTACTAGTCAGTTATTTTGCCTTTAATTGTCATAGTTGGTGGTTTCTCTGCAATGGCAAATTTCACTGCTGTTCTCTTAAGCAAAATGATTCTAAGAGCGTTCTTATACCAAATACAAAGTGAGAGAAAGCAGAATGCCTGTTATTATGGCATGATAGAAGGATGTTGTAAGGGACTGGAAAGGCCATATAGTCCAACCCCAGCAATGCAGTTACATATAGGTTACACACTCCTGAACGATGGCTGCCCAGCCTCTCTCTTTAAAGATCTGCAAGGAATGAAAGTTCACCACTCTATAAAGCAGTTCTTTCCACTACTGAGCACCTTTTACTATCGAGGTATTATCCATAATGTTTAAGTGGAATTTATTTATTTATTTTGCCATTTTAATCCTTTGGTTTATGCCCTAATATCTGCTGCAGCAGAAAACAAGCTTGTTCCATCTTCTACCTGACATCCCTTCTAATATTTAAAGATGACTGTCATGCTATCTCTCAGTCTTCACTTCTCCAGGTTAAACATACCAATCTCCCTGCATCTGAGGAAGGAGACCAAGGCCCGATACAGACGAGACATCATCCCTTTCTGCCCCACATGGATACAGCAGCAACCAAACACCATGGCCTCCGGGAACCCTAAAAAGAACTCCTGGCTGTGCCTTTGGCACCGTAGCACCTACTGATGATGTCCGCACAAGGTGGCACCATGTGGACATTGCACTGCACATACATCATCATGGCGGCCCCCATCTAGATGGAGGCACACCATTATGTCGCGGTAGGGCTCAGGAATGTGTGGTTGCTCTGCTCTCCTGAGCCCTAATTTCAGCTCAAGGATGGTGCTTTTTGCCCATTTGTATCGAGCCCAAGTCTACAAAAGCAAGGACGTGTTTCACACAGTTAGTCTCAAAGGTTCTGCAAGGGTCCTTTCTATCCCCCTAAGGGCCTCGACAGACTATTCCTTTGGAGTGGTGTCCTGCCACCCCTTTCAGCACTGGATCAGGGCCATGACAACTGCATGCCATCCACTTTGCCAGTACTAAAGGGAACAGTGAAATGCCTCTCCTTTTAGCATCAGCAAAAAGGTGCCCTTGCAGTGGCAGCGGTGACTTTTCGAACCCCTCACCATTCAGTTGGATGTGCGATGTGATGCCAGCATGGTGGCAGCATGGGAGCAGCTGGCATGCATACGCCATGCCCCCATGCCAGCATATAAAACCAGTTTGTTCAGCCCCAGAGTCAATAATAGGGCTTAGTTTCCAATACTTTACCATTTTGGTCATCTTTCTTTGAACATATCCCAGCTTGTCATTATCATTCTTTGACTTTGACATCCAGAATCTTACAATCATAGAAAAATAAACATGGAGAATAAATTTGTTCATAAAAATTCCCCTTTAGTTTACTTGGATTTTTGATTTCTTTTAAGCCAAACTAGAGGAAAGGAAGCTCTGTCAGCTTGCAGTTTCTCAATCCACCTCACAGAAGATGGTGGACAAGCTTGCCTACTTTAATCTCCAACCCAGAGGTTCCCTGAATAAAATTGCTGCTGCCTCTAATTACTGATATGAAACAGCAATTCCATTTCTGGGATTTGAAAGTGCCAGCTGAAAGTGTATTCTTTTTTCTCCTCTTCCCTTCCAAAGGAAGAGAGAACAATATCAAAACAAAATCCTGGTTAAAATACCAATAAAAAAATTATGCCTAGTTCTTGAGCCAGTAACCTAATTGCATGGCAATGTTGACTGATGCCAACTGGGCCATGAAAGGTCATGGAAGTCATCCATTCACTAATGAAAGTACAGTTGTTCTCCAGATTTGCTGGAGTTAGGGGCACAAAACCCCCTTGAAAGTTAAATAAAAATACAAATAAATAAACAGTACTTTATTAACCTGAGAACATCTCTTAGGAATTTCTCAGTCCTCCAGTAGAACTCTAGGGTGAACATCTGCCAGAATTTGACCATAGAATCATGTTTCAGGACATTTTTATTTTTTATTGCTATCTCCCACTCTGTTTTAACCAGTTTTATTTTAGACTACAGTGGAACCATTCCGGACCTCCCCAGCATAAGGTGAATTCTGCCTATGCTCAAGCCCCATTATAGTGAATGGGGTTTGTGCACATGGAGGCGTGGGTGTGGTGGCCACACACACCATTCAATGTATTACAGCGCAGCTTCTGCATAAACCAGAAGCCGCGTATGGCGTGCCAGCATAAGAAGCGGGCACGCTTTATTTTATTTTTTATCTTATTTTATTAAATTTGCTTTTATTTAGTCTGTATTAGTTTTAACCCCCTATATGAGTTTTAAGTGTGATCCAGTTCTATCTCTGTATGTATGTGGATATTTTGATATTTTTTATCTTGTTTTTTATCTTCTATTTTATATATTTTATTTTGTAACTGTATTTTGTATTCCATTGATATGGTCAGCTGACTAATCCATAAATTTGTTGTTGTTTTTATGTTACAGGACCTACAAATAATCAACTTCCAGCAGAATTTATCTGGAGGACCTAGAGATTCCTAGAGAGGGCATCTTAATCAAATCTGCAAATAATCAAATCCACAAAAGTCAAAGTTGCAAATGTGGAGGCCGAGGGTATGTAGTTTCCAACTTTTAGGGTAAACTTAGTGGCGTAACAGTGAAACTCACATGTTTACCTTCCAGGTCCCTCAGAGTCCACCAGATCTTTTTTCTTTTCTTTCTGAAAGTAGAAAAAGCAGTGGGTAAATTGTCTCTCTTGGAATCCCCCAAGACCTTAAATTTACCCCTTTAAAAAGTTTTAAACTCCCTTCCACTGTTTAACATATTTTGACAGCTGTATTAAAAACCAGAAGTTCTGGGTCCTGATTATTATTATTATTATTATTATTATTATTATTATTATTATTCACTTGTGATGTTGACTCTGGAAGATCCCTAATGCAGCAAATTGACTCATGGATCTATCAGTGTTGCTTATGTCAAGTTTAATCCTACCACCTTGATCCTCATGATCCTAAGCAGTGCTACTCCACAAATCCCATAGCGCAGTGCCTAAGCTAAATCAAGAGTTTCCCAGTACAAAGTTCAGTTCCTCCAGGAACCTACTATGTGAACTTTGGCAAACCCCTTTTCTCAGTCTTAGGGCTCGTTCCCACTACAATTTGCAGCAAATCATAGATCGGGGTTTAGGACCCTCATTCCCACTTGAAATCAATTCTGATTCTTATTTGATCTATTTCAGTTGGGATAAAGCAGGGCAAATGTTTAAAAAACTGGGTTTTCCTGATAGTACTTTCAAAGTGGTTCTTTTGAGAAGAATCGATTCTGAAATGTGTCCCATAAGTGGGAAAGCCAGATCAGAATCGATTCATTCTGAAGGAAGGGACAAATGGCAGAAGTGAGTACCATCCTTCCCCAGAGGTGTCACTCCCCCCCCCCCCCCCAGTGCAGCTTTTTTGGGTTCTTTTTTAATTAATCAAAAAATCAATAGAATGGTTTAGCAACTAATAGGAAAGGCAGGTAGTTGCTAAACCATTCTATTGATTTTTCAATTAAGTTTATTATTATTATTGTTTAAAAAATGTGTCCCTCATCTTTCTCCCCCCCCCCCCCAGCCTTGGCTCCATCTTCCCCAGCCTTCTCTCCACCTTCCCCAGCCTCACCTGCATCCTCCCCAGCCTTGGATTTGCCTCCTCCCTGGCCTTCTCTCCTTCCTCCCTGGCCTTCTCTCTGTCCTCCTTGGCCTTCTTTCCATCCTCCCCAGCCTTGCCTGCATCCTCCCCAGCCTTTCTCCGTGAGCCTCACACTCTCTCAGCCTCAGGTCACACTCTCTCAGCATCACACTCTCTCAGCCTCAGGTCACACACTCTCAGTCTTCAACCTCCCCAATTTCCAAGCCAGGCTGCTGCTTACATCACAGATGATTGACAGGGGATTTTGAAGTGGCACTACCAGTGGGGATGACAATCGTGCCAAAAAAAGTGATTACACTGGGGTAAGGAAAAGACCCCCTTTCATAGTGGGGACCTGTAAAATCAATTTCCAAAATGGAGCAAATGTGAATCAGGAAGCGATTCAAAGTGCCAGTGGGGATGACCCCATAGTGTCCCATCTGTAATATAAGGGTAATAAAAAAATTAGGAATAATCCTTCCAGTGATGTTGTAAGAATTACTTCTATATAACGTATATAAAACACATTGGACACTTGAAAACTATATAGAAACATTACATATATTTAATTAATAAGATTTTCTGCCTCAGCATATGATGATGTTTATTAGTATACATCAATCTGAAGAAGAATTAGAGTGATTTAAGATCATCTTGTATATATCCACTATATGCTACTTAAAACATCCAGGACTAAACAGAACATTCTCCTAGGTTGAAGCTAATTACAGAAGTAGCATATTCTCAAAGCACTACTTAATCATTTTGTTTGAGTGTTGCTAGCAAAAAAGTTTGTAAAATAACATTTTAAAGGTTATGTTACTCACAAGATTCAAAAAAGTAACTTGTTCATGTTACCACATACACACAGACAAACATATGCATCCATTTAGTTATGTATCACTCATCATCTTACACATGACATTTTTGTGATTGCTTTTAAAAAGTCATCTCATCATGGAAGATCAGTTTTGATGCCATAAAAATTAAGGAGAAAAACTGCATTATAGAAGAAAAAAAAGAGGCAGACATTCTATTATTGATGAAAGAAACACTGTTTTGTCCTCTAAATAGCAAAAAGTAACATGTGGGAGGTGGTATGATTATTCTTTAACATGTATCTTCCAAGCCCAGTCACCCCATATTCATATATTTCTGTATGCTTTCCTGCTTTCTTTTGCCTTTATAGTCCCCAACATGCTCACTCTGCCATTGAATTAATATGTCAGTGGTTTTGTTTTGAGTTGACATACCCCTGATATCATCACATCAGACATGGGTCATCTACAACATCACATTGACTGTCACAGCTAAGTCAATAGTATTTAACAGCAGTGTGAGTGACAGAAAATGAGGGCAAATAATGATCTTCCATTGCTTGTCAATACACAGACATTAAAAACACCTACCTTTTCCTGCAGCTGTTTCCACAAAAGCAAATGATACTCTACAGGGTTTTTTAAAATAAAAAAATAATAATTAGGACCAAAATTGTTTAGCATGATGAATGTCAACAAATACCCTTTAATACACACACGCGGGCGGGCGGGCGGGCGCGCGCGCGCACACACACACACACACACACACACACACCTTTTCCAACCATTTGCATTTTAATGAGATTTGAACTGTTAATAAATGAGGCAAGTTTACTAATTACCTTAGTGAGCATCTAAAATAAAAGTGAACTTTGTCAGATGAATTAATATGTGTTGCTCATTAGGGTGCCCTAATTGCTGCAAATAATTAATGTTTTACCAAGCACAGCTGAAAATAAATTATTAGTATTTATTTGTTTCACACTTTGACAAACACCCTTGATGATAAATGATGGATCGAATGTGACTTGCTGACCTTCAAGATGAATTTAATTTCTGTTGTAGTAACTGGATAATGAGATTATTCCTATTAGAGATATGCTGGTACACTCTTAATGCATTTACAGGATCGTGTACAAAAGAAATGTACTTTACATAAAGAGAAGCAGATTGTGTGAGTGGAGGCAGGAGACTTTTAGCAGAAAAGTGGCTGCAGGGAGGAGTGCTTAATCCTTTCCCTGCCAGCTGGTTTCTGACACCAACTTGTTACCATCCTGGCTGTTTTCAGCATGTGTGATTCTGGATGCATATTTAATCTTGCAAAAAGAATCTGGAACCCCAGGGGAAAATGTATCTTGGAGCAGAAGGTTTACCTGGCAAATTAGCTACTTTATATCCAAGGATATTTGAAGGGCCCAGAAAGTGGTGTCCCAGGCAAGACTAATTCCTTTTTAAAAGTTCATCCCTTAATTAAATACTTTCTGAATAAAAAATTCCATGTTTAGTAAGGATTATTACTTTTTTTTGCTCTATTTCTTTGTTAGCTATTGATGTGCCTCTCCTCTCATCTTATTACCATTTTCATATGTATATCTAATATATAAATTGCTTACCAATTTTTTTTATATTAGCAGTAAAGAAGAAGGGGAAGAAATTCAGTTCCAAAAACCCCTCCTGAACATCTCAATGAATTTGCCATAGATTGGATCACAATAGCACAGTTATTAAAATGCAGCTTGAAAAATGACACATTATCTGATATCTCCTAGATTCCTAGATGGAATCTGAAATACTGATTGTCCCAGATTCTAGGGCCCATTCACAGTACACAATAAAACCACTATGATTCCACTTTAACTGCCAGAAATGCATTTTGTGGGATCCTGGGATTTGTAACCTGGTGAGGCAGTGGCACTCTCTGACTGGGAATTCTAAATTGCAATCCCTAAATTGCTAACCCTAGGATTCCATAGGACAGAAACATGGCAGTTAAAATGAAAGAGTAGCATTATAATTCTGAATGCTATCTACAGTCACTAACCACTGGATAGTGTGGAGATGGTGGTGGTGATTATGATGGTAATGAAGATGAAGCTGATTGACCGGTAACACTGGATACCCTATAATTTGGGGATCCTTTCATCAAGCAAATTGTTAGGCAATGTATGCAGACAAGTGAACTCAAGCTCTTCTGATGTTCTGTCATAACTACCTGATAAGACTCTCCCAAGGAAGTTAAGCCCTATAGTGTGAGGAAGCTGAAAGCACAGACAGTTGGCTGATAAGAGCAAGAACCTTATAAACCTTACTTTTAAAGTTCTACTTGGGAGTGCACCATGCTGCTGGGAGGAATAGGAGTCACATTTTATCCACTATTTCCTTGTTCAATGAACTGCGCCACACACATTGGAACTTGTAATTCCCATGCATGCCAAAAGCAGTAGATAGGCCTGAGCTTATACCAAAAAGGAAGGAAGGAAGGAAGGAAGGAAGGAAGGAAGGAAGGAAGGAAGGCTAGCTGGATTTTGGTTCTACAAATCATGTAATGAAATATTGGTCAATGATTACATATACCCTTCGGCCCTTGGTATCTGCTGGGATTTGTTTCCAAGACTCCCTATGGATACTAAAATCCGTGGATTTCCAAGTAGCATTAAATACAGTGGTGTGGTAACATTATGTCTCTTAGAAAAAATGGCAAAATCAAGGTTTGCTTTTTGGAATTTATACATTTTTTCAATATTTTCAAACCATGGATGGTTGAATCTATAGATAAAAAAAATCTGCAGATATGGAGGGCTGATTGTAGGATTGTGGCCTTCCAAGTTATGAACAATATCCCAGTTTTTACAGTCCCAAACAGTCTGCTAGAACAGGAGGTTTGTTCAGCTTGCTAAAGGTTTTTCTTGCATACATAGTTGTGGGTTCTGCTCATCTTGAAGAGTTAATATAAGTTATGTAGGACTGAATGTAATTTTATCAAGTCATCAATATGACCAGCAATGTGTGGCAAAACTGATCTAATGTCTTACAAATTCTAACTCAGGGGCACCACTTTCCTTTTGGGTAAAACTTTTCCTTTTTGTCTGATCATAAATCTTCCAAAGGGACTGCAGAGCTTTCAGGGCATTTGTAAGTGCAATTTTCTCTAGCCTGTTTTCCTAATACTTTCTATGATTTACAACTTGCTACCAAGGGGCAAACCTTCTGTCAAGTGCTCTAGCCTTGTTGCTTCTCAATTCTGTTTTACAGATGTTTCTGAAGAATGAATTCATGGCATTCTTTGAGACTCATGATTTCTGTAAACTATGGCAGTGTGAGTTAGAGGTAAAAGTAGAGCACGGCACTGTACTATGCATTGAACAGGTTTTCTCCAGAAATAACCAGAGATGGATGCCAGTGGGGCTATAATTTCCGCTTTTCAATATTGATATGAGTTGAAGTATATTGATAGTTTTGTAAAATCTAGTGTCATCCTACATATAGTTCCATTTAGTCTTATGGGACTTCTCCCAGGTAAGCAGGTAAAAGATTCCATTTTTAGTGTTCAGATAAGATGAGAACCAGCCCATATCCGGAATAAGTTTGATAAATAATGAAAAAATTGATAACATTTCCTCCAGGGGAAAGATGTTCTTTTGATGACAAAACATTCCGTTAATGAAGTTTTAACTAAAGTGGAACCCAATTTTGCACACCAGTTATAAACTCCCGAAGCCTTTTCATTTATTTGTGTCAGGCTAATGGGTGAGATATTCAAACTCATTGCCAGAAGCAGCATTCATTTCATCAAAGTAAATCCAATGGATAAAAAGAGCCCTAAAGGAAAGCAAGCTCCATAGACTTGGATTCCAGAGTCTTCCCAGCCACCATGGGGTGCAGATGAGGGATTCCTAAAGTTCTTAAAAGGGATTCTTAAAAGTAATCCAAAACATTACTTTTCTAAACTTTGGCGGGGTACAGACGGGCAGGGGAAGACGTCTTGGAGGTGTATTCTGCTGAATACGGAGCCTCCAGACCGCCTGCCCCAGGGGCGTGGCTCAGGAGATGGGGCTTCCACATGGGGGGCAGTGAAGACGCCTCACCTGGGGCCGTTTCAGACCCGGAGTTTCCAAACCGCCGCCTCGGAGGACGCTGCAAAGAGAGAGGCAGCTTCTGCACGGGCGGCCAAAAACGGGGCTTTTTTTTTCTTTTGCCGGCTGGCGGATGCGCAGCTGCGCAGCTGCAGCGCTAAGCAGCGGCGGCAGAAAGCCTATGTGCACATTTAAAGTGCCCAAGCCCCTTTAAAACTTTTTCCCCCGCTCTGCCCAAGAACAATGGTGGTCTCCTGCCAGCTGGTGATCAGCTGGTGTTGGCATCCTTGTCCGCTTGCACTTTGCCAGTGTCACCAGCATCATAGATGCCTCCTCTCCTTTGGTCCCCGCGCTCTTGCTGAATCTGCAATGCACAGCTACAGCTGTCTCCGCTGCCACCGCTGTCCCCCTGCCATCCCCCATCACCTCCCTTGTACATATGTAAATATTTACAGTTTTAGCGGTTTTTATTGTTAGGTGAAAATGGCACAGGAATGTGTGTAGGGGCTCACTTTAAAGTCCAAACTTTCCAAGCAGCGCATGCGTACATGTTGCTCTAGGGTTAGGGTTAGGGTTAGGGTTACGAGTCTTAAAATGCGCTGCAGCTGTGCTGCAGCTTCCACACCTGCATGGCAGCTGACGCTGCAATTAAAGCCTGACTGCAAACTGCGCATGTTCCAGGACCCCGACTCATTATGCGACGCAGCAGACACGGAGCTTTTAAATGGGCAACTTAAATTAGCAGCGTAGCAATTCTGGCGTACCGGTGCAGCAGCTTACAGACGGAGCTGCGCAGCTGCGCATCAAACGGAAAAGAAGCGGAGAAAAGCAGCACCTTTTTAATGCCGCTTCTTCCCGCTTGGGGCGTGCAGGGGGCGTGTTCATGGCGGCATTCAGGTAAGGCCCGTCTGAAGGCTCTACCTTCATGATGTCATGAACACATCCCTTTTTGCCCGTCTGTATCCCGCCTATGAGAAATGTTCTACAATGCTATTGGTGTGAGGAACAAAGCGGAAAACATGATTCTGCTATCAGTCTGGGGTTTGAATCTCTCAGTATTCAACGATGTGACTGTTGACCTAAGGTTGTCATCTCTCCTTTATTTCCTCCTAAAAGAGTGTTAGACACAGCAAAGGAGTGTGCATGTTGGGACTAGGTGTATCTACTTTGATGAGGGGAAGTTTAAATTCAGAATATACTTTGACGCATTTACCAAACTGAGAAATCATATGTTCAGCATGGACAGGCTTCGGGGACAGAACAGGGGAGCCTGAGAGTCCCACCCGAGGGAACAGTCGCTGCTAAGCCTCGGAGGAGGCGTGTGGTCGTAGTGGGGGACTCCTTGCTGAGGGGTACAGAAGCAGTGATTTGTAGGCCTGACAAGATGTCTCGAGAGGTGTGTTGTCTTCCAGGTGCAAAGATCCGTGATGTGACAGAGAGGCTGACAAGACTGGTCAAGCCTACTGACCAATACCCCTTCCTTTTGGTCCACGTGGGAACTAATGATACTGCAAGACACAGCATTCAGAACATCAAAAGGGATTACGAGGCGCTTGGTAGGAAGCTGAAAGGAATGGATGTACAGGTTGTCATCTCGTCTCTTCTGCCAGTTGAAGGGCATGGTCCAGGAAGGGAGAGGAAAATAGCAGATGTGAACAACTGGCTTCGCAGATGGTGCCGCCGAGAAGGATTTGGATTCTTCGATCGTGGGCTGCGGTTCCATGAGGAGGGACTTCTTGCAACAGACGGGTTGCATCTCACGCCAGTTGGAAGAAATGTTTTTGCCAACAGTCTCAAGAACTTGATCAGGAGAGCTTTAAACTGAGTTCCAAGGGGAAGGGAGACAATATTAAGGAAGGCGAAAGGGATGGCGAAAATAGTCAAACTGACATAGAGGAAACAAGGCAAACAGTGCAAGGACCCAGCAGTGGGAGGCAAAAAAACTTGCACAGGCAGCAAGTAAAAGGGAACCATGGTCTGCGATGTCTCTACACTAATGCACAGAGCATGGGAAATAAGCAAGATGAACTCGAACTCTTAGTACAACAAAGCAAATATGATATAATAGGCATCACTGAAACCTGGTGGGATGAGTCTCATGATTGGAATGTGGAAATAGAGGGGTATAACCTTATTAAGAGAAATAGGCCAAACAGGAAAGGAGGAGGAATAGCACTATATGTCAGAGATATTTACACCAGTGAGGAGATCCTGGACATCAATCATGGAAGCCAGGTGGAGAGCATCTGGATAAGAATCAAAGGGGAGGGAAACAACAAGGGTGTTACGGTGGGAGTCTACTACAGATCCCCAAGTCAGACTGAGGAATTGGATGATATCTTTCTAGAACAGATGACCACACAGTCAGAAAAGAGAGATGTAGTAGTGATGGGCGACTTCAACTATCCTGATATTTGCTGGAAGTCAAACTCAGCAAAATCCTCAAGGTCTAGCAAATTCCTCACTTGCCTGGAAGACAATTTCATGGTCCAAAAGGTGGAAGAGGCAACAAGGGGGCCAGCTAGTTAAGATCTGATCCTAACCAACAAGGATGACTTGGTTAATGGGGTGCAAGTGGTGGGATCATTAGGTGGAAGTGACCATGTTCTCCTGGAGTTTGTAATACAGTGGAAAGGAGAAGCCAGGCAGAGTCAGACACGCATCCTAGACTTTAGGAGAGCGGATTTCAGTAAACTTAGAGAAGTATTGAGGGCGATTCCATGGTCAGAAATACTAAAAATAAAGGAGTTCAGGACAGATAGGACTTTCTCAAAAGGGAGATACTGAAGGCACAATTTCAAACAGTTCCAGTGAGAAAGAAAAACGGGAGGTGTCTCAAGAAACCAGGATGGATGACTAAGGAACTTTCAACCGAGCTAAGTTTGAAACGGAACATGTATAAGAAATGGAAAAAGGGGGAAATCACGAAAAAGGAATTCAAAGAAATAGCAGGCATGTGTAGGGGTAAAGTCAGAAAAGCTAAAGCGCAGAATGAACTCAGGCTTGCTAGAGAGGTTAAGAACAATAAAAAGGGCTTTTTTGGATATGTCCGCAGCAAGAGGAAGAAGAAGGAAACGGTAGGGCCACTGCGTGGAGAAGATGGCAAAATGCTAACAGGAGATAGAGAAAAGGCAGAAGTACTCAACACCTTCTTTGCCTCAGTCTTCTCAGAAAAGGCAAAGGGTGCTCAACCTGAGGATAATGGAGCAGAGGACAAAATAGGGGAATTTCAGCACAGAATAAGTAAAGAGATAGTAGAGGAACACCTTGTTAATCTAAATGAATTTAAGTCTCCGGGACCAGATGAACTCCATCCAAGGGTATTAAAAGAACTGGCAAAAGTAATATCGGAGCCATTGGCAATCATATTTGAAAACTCCTGGAGAACAGGAGAGATCCCAGCAGACTGGCGAAGGGCAAACGTTGTCCCCATCTTCAAAAAGGGGAAAAAAGAGGATCCCAACAATTATCGTCCAGTTAGTCTGACATCAGTTCTAGGAAAGATTCTGGAGCAGATCATTAAACAGAGAGTCTGTGAACATCTAGAAGGCAATGCCATAATCACAAAAAGTCAACATGGGTTTCAGAGAAACAAGTCATGCCAGACAAATCTAATCTCTTTCTTTGATAAAATTACCAGCTTGGTAGATGAAGGGAATGCTGTGGATATAGTATATCTTGATTTCAGTAAGGCCTTTGACAAGGTTTCCCATGACATTCTTGCAAACAAGCTTGTAAAATGTGGGCTAGACAAAGGAACTATTAAATGGATCTGTAATTGGTTGACCGGCCGAACCCAAAGGGTGCTCAACAATGGCTCCTTTTCATCCTGGAGAGAAGTGACTAGTGGGGTCCCACAGGGCTCTGTCCTGGGCCCAGTGCTATTCAACATCTTTATCAATGACCTGGATGACAGAATTGGGAGCATACTTATCAAATTTGCAGATGACACCAAATTAGGGGGAATAGCTAATACCCCAGAGGACAGGATCAAGATTCAAAATGACCTGAATATACTAGAAAGCTGGGCCAAAGCTAACAAAATGAAATTCAACACAGAGAAATGTAAGGTATTGCACTTAGGGTGGAAAAATAAAATGCACAGATATAGGATGGGTGACACCTGGCTGAATGAAACTACGTGTGAAAGGGATCTAGGAGTCCAAGTAGACCACAAGTTGAACATGAGTGAACAGTGTGATGCGGCAGCTAAAAAGGCCAATGCTATTTTAGGCTGCATCAATAGAAGTATAGTGTCTAGATCAAGAGAAGTAATAGTGCCACTGTATTCTGCTCTGGTCAGGCCCCACCTAGAATATTGTGTCCAGTTCTGGGCGCCACAATTCAGAAAGGACATTGAGAAACTGGAGCGTGTCCAAAGGAGGGCGACAAAAATGGTGAAGGGTCTGGAAACCATGCCCTATGAGGAACGACTTAGGGAGCTGGGGATGTTTAGCCTGGAGAAAAGAAGGTTAAGAGGTGATATGATAGCCCTGTTTAAATATTTGAAAGGATGTCATATTGAGGAGGGAGCAAGCTTGTTTTCTGCTGCTCCAGAGAACAGGACCCGGAACAATGGATGCAAGCTACAGGAAAAGAGATTCCACCTGAACATTAGGAGGAACTTCCTGACAGTAAGGGCTGTTCGACAGTGGAATGCACTTCCTCGGAAGGTGATTGAGTCTCCTTCCTTGGAGGTCTTTAAACAGAGGCTGGATGGCCATCTGTCAGGGATGCTTTGATTTGGATTTCCTGCATGGCAGGGGGTTGGACTGGATGGCCCTAGTGGTCTCTTCCAACTCTACGATTCTATGATTCTATGATTCTATGAAAGGAGAAAGCAAAACTGACAGCTTTCCTCATACCTAGAAATGACTACATCAGCAGGAAGCACAACTATTGCTGCTACCAGGATTGTACAAATAAGTAGCAGAAACATTGTTAAAGGAAAACATTGTGTGATTTTAGGAAACCTTTCACCTCACCATGGTTGCCAAATCAACCTATAGACTTGATTCTATGAATTTTCATTTCAGCACTACACTTGCCTAACTTTATTTATTATTTATTATATTTATTTGTATCCTGTTCTTTTCCCAGGACTGGGACTCAGAGCAGCTTCACAGCATTAAAAACAGTACAATTAAAAACATAAAAAACAAATTAAATTAAAAAATAAAAATAATAAAAATTACATTAAAAATAAAAAGTACATTAACTTTACATTCATATGCAGAAACAGTATTATGAACAGGAGATTCCACTGGAAGAAAATTAATAATATTGTACTGACTGAAGCTCTTGAGTTCAGCTAAAGTAGCTCTTTGGATTCCATCCACCATCTCTGTGTATATGATCAACAAACATAATCACTTGGCCACTGTTTTTCCATCTTGGTTCAAGGAATACTACCTTTTGCATTGTAAAAACAGCCAACAATTGGTAATTTCAGCATTCAGAATTTGCACAGATGACTAAGCTGTTGATCAGGAGCTAAAGAGATTAGCAAGATGCAGTTGAGTTTTGATTAATTTCTGCAAACCTGTAAAAACAGTCAGACATGGATATGTTTTAATTAATATAATATGTAGCTGACTTATTCATGGTTGATGACTACAGATATTTAAGTGTTTCCATCACCTATTTGTCAATGGCTTCAAAAACTAAGAACTTAATATATTGGCATGTCAGGAGATTATATATTTTATGCAAATGTCTTCAGAAAGTAATCTGTTTTCACTTTTTAATTTCAATTAATAATTTGTCAAGCATTACATAAAACATGTGGCGTTTCTTTACTGTTAGTCATGATTGAAAGATGTTTCATTTTCTCTACCATATGGAAGAACAGCGCTAACCTTATTGGGAAAACATTTTTCTCTTTTGGATATAAAGAATACTGTCTCTGGAATATCTAGGTCTATAAAACATTTGTTATAAGGATAGCTGCAAATTATTTCTAAGGGAACAGTCACCCCCCCCCCCCACGAAATTTGTTACTTTAATTTGTTATGTTTAAACATAACAAAATGAATAGAAGGGGGGTTGTCTCTCTTTGATATACTATGAATTGAAAAACAAATCTAAACATTCACCAATATTACACTGATGTTTGCAGGCACACAATTTTGATTACAGTAGTTGGGTGCATAGGTAGTTTACTTTGTGGAGTTTAATATTGGTTGTAGAGGAAGTATTGTGGAGTTGGTTACAGTAGGATTTTACAAAGGCAGTGGATATTCACATGAAAAACATAGATTCATGGAGGTTGGGTCTGTTTTTTTGTTTTTGTTTTTTAAAAAGTGACCCATTCAGTTTTACAAATCCCACAATTGCTGCACATATTCAAAATGGGGCCACAAAAATCCCTGAGAATTGTGGTGCATGATATCATACCAACATTTTGAATTTGCTTTTGCTTTTCTCCTTTTTTAAGTGGGGAAATTGGTTGCCATTCAGACTATCTCATGGAAAACTCCTTGCCACCATTCCATATGTTCCCATTATTTTCACCTCTATTTACATTGGAAAAGAATTGGAGGACTACTCTCCAGCCTTTTCCGACACTGAAAAAAATGGATTTGCCCCTCTCAGCCAGCAGAATATTAATGTACTATGAACTGACTGGACTATATAGCTCAGATTAATATATGGATTCTACCACACATATCTTAAGCTATTTTATGTTACCCAGAGGAATAACTAATCTTCAGTGTATTGTCAACTTGATGGCTTAGGCTTGGGTCTCACATAGAACACATAGGTGCTGTGTAATCTTCCATTATCCAAGGCTGAATTATGGAAAGAAAAGATTTAATACAGTATCAAGTTCATTCTCATGAGGGATTGTTCTCCAAAGAATTTTGCAAGTCCAAATTTAATTGACTTGAGTAGAAGATCCTTCATCTTTTCCACTGGGACATTATTCTTTGTTACAAAACACCATATAACTCCCTGATAAAACCTCAGTGGATCATCTACTTGAATCTTATTCCTCCCTGGTGTTCTATTCATGGAACCAGAAATAAAACAGGAATATTTATGTGGCAGAGAAAGATATTGAGCAAAGGGGTTTGCTGAATATTTTCCTGTTATGGTTTTTGAACCACAAACAATGATAGGAGAGTGACAAAATGTTTAATAGCACAATCCCAAAACAAACATCTTTTGATTATAAGAATGTTTTCTTTCTTCAGCAATATTTGGCATTCATATTTCTCTGTTTCCTACAGTGTGAGTAGACAATATCTGGTGTCCACAAGAATCTTTTTATCTACACTTCTATAAACCTGCACCAGAATGACAAATGTGCAGAGATTCTAGGAGTTGTAGTTTAAAATGTCCCCCTTAAAGGAGGCAATTCCAGTTTTAGGGCAGCAATACAAGAAAGGGGGCAAATGTAAAATACATTTTCCTTGCAGTGGGACAATATAATAGCATACGAAGAAGTACAGAGCAGACTGAAATTTCAGTGGGTGCTATTTTTTTCTTCTTCAGAATTTGGGGTCCCAAGTCATATAAGGTTTTGTAGGTAGCACTAAGAACTTGTATTAGGCTCTGAAACAAACAGACAACCCATTCAGCTCCTTTGAATCAATGTCATATGGTCCTTGACATGTATCGCTTTCAGTTCCCAGACTGCTCTATTTTGTATCGATGATAGTTTTAGGGCAGCTTTTCAGAGCAGCCCTATATATACTTCTGCTATACCATCTTCTCTTCATCACATTGTTTGTTTGTTTGTTTGTTTGTTTGTTTGTTTTTATCCCGCCTTTCTCCCAAAATGGGACCCAAGGTAGCTAACATCATTGCACGCACCCATTCATACATGCCCAAACAGTGCTGCACCACATGGACATCATCATCATGCATGAGCATGCCAATGGCACTCTGCACACAGCCTAAAAAGAACCCGCTGGGAGTGGGTTCCTTTTAGGCCTCCCAGAGGCTGTGACCTTTGGTTGTCACGGGGTCCATCTGCCCATCTGTCTAGCCCTTATGTTTATATGTTTCAAATTAGTCATTTGCTGTGGTAGCCAGAGGTCTGATATCTTCTCCTTTTCCTCTGTCAGTTGGGGTTCCACAGGCCTCCATTTTGGGCCCATTGTTATTTTCTTTATACACCTTATTTCTTGGTAATCTTATCAGTCCGTATGGTTTTCAATATCATCTTTATGCTGATGATACACAGTTATATTTTTCTACTCCAGAACTTTCTTCAGATATTGAACATTGTGTTACAGGATGTCTCTCGACTATCTCATCATGGATGCCCAGCCATGGGTTTCTTCTTCCTTGGCTCAGTTTTGTCTTTTTTCACTTGCTGCACTGTACTACTGGAATTGCCTCTCTGAACATCTGTGGACTATCTCTTCTCTTGCTAGTTTTAAATCTGAATTAAAGACTTTCTTCTTCTCTAAAGCATTTGGAATTATATTTTAATATTGTTTTATAATTTTATATTTGAATATAGGTATTAGTTGTTTATAGTTTGTATTTTAGTTGCATAATTTGCTTAATTTTATATAGGTTATATTTTATGTCTTTTAGCTTGTACACCATTGGCAGGTTATATGCTATTTTGATTATGCCTGTAAAGTGCCATGCAAATTTATGGCACTATATAAACAAACATATAACAACAACAACAACAACGCCAAACGAGAAAATAATAACTATGATCTAAATGAGAGACTGCCAGCACATGTGATTAAGCTATCTCTTTCCAGTTAATGATTATAGCTGGTATACCAGCTGAAGGTGGTTAAAGATATGGTATGCCAATGAGGCTGGCTCCAGTGATAAAGCTGGATAAAAGACTACCCACAAAGTGTGCACTTCTTCTTATAAGTAAAGTGCAATGCCATCTGAGACCCGTCACCCATTCGAATGTCATCAGGCAGGCTTGCAATTTTCAGTGAAGTGGTGTATGAAACCAACCAGGAAATGTCTGTGCATTGAAATGCAGAATAATAATAATTTATGCTGTGATTCAAACATGTGAAATAATCTGAAGTGGAAAAAAATCAGAAATAACTTTCATGACTTATTCTCTTTTGTGGATCCCCACCACCAAAAAAAGGCAATGCCATTTTATCATAGCAAAATAGGTCTATGGCAATAATGAGGACAATTTCACAAATCTGTATTATGAATATGTGTTGTTGTTTATAATTCTGATCAGAGCATGGAACATTAATTTTGAAAATGAATTCAATTATGTTAAATATTAGAAAGAGGGAAATATTCACTAATATTTGAAATTAATATTCACTAATATTTGAAATTGTTTAGTTTGTTAAGGTATCATGAATTATCTCCTTATTTAAAACAAGGATTTAGGGGACACGTCCTGGAATTTGCAGATAATTGCATGGAGATTATCACTGTTGGCCCTATAAGCACACTTTGCTATTGACAGCTTCAAAAGTATTTTTCTCCGTTCTTTTTGTTTTCCTTTTTAAATTTGCTTTCCTTGACCCCATTCCTCCAGGTTTATTTTTTTCTTTTCAGATACACTGGAAAGACTATGATGCAATTTTTGCCTGAGAATGTTGGGACTTCAACAGATCTGGAAGCTGTCATGTTTGGAGAGGTTATTTGAAAGTATGGGATCTCATCTCACAACTTGTACAATTATACTTTGCCAGTAATTTCCATCTCTTTTCTTTCTACTCCTTTCCATATGCAGCATTTACACTTTCCCTCCAAACATGTTGTGTATTAATAAGAAATGATGTTAAAGATTAGCGAAGAGTTATATCTTCATTTCACTTAGAATAACTGGTTCACTGCAAGTGCAGGTATAAGTGGTTAGTTTTAAAGATCATAGCAGTATGAGATTTAAAAATGGAAGATTTTTAATCAAAAATGCTTTAAGCGCCTGTGAGCATATGCAGTTTTTACCCCTCTGTACAACTGAGTCACTATAAACTTCCTCCCTGCTTTCAATGAAGAAAGTGACCTGCAAAGATCAATGGTTGTTTTGATCATTTAACTCAATAGGACTCCCTCTCTCTTGGAAGACACAGGGAGAGAGGAGAAGATGCGAAATTAGTTAATTACATCTTTTGGCTCTAAAATCCAACATTATTGAAGTACTCAAACTGTATGATTCACTAACAGAGAAGAAAAGAATGAAAGAGGAAGACACACAGAGAGAGAGAAGCCAAGAGAAAAGGACAGGGTGAAGACAACTTTCCTCTTGTTGATCCAAGTTCCCAACACTGTGTGAACATTGATGAACACACTAAAAGATTACGAAAGGCTTTAATGAGCTTTACCTTGAAGAGAAATGTGGAGGACAAAGTTTGAGCTCAATGCCTTTTTTGGATCACTGTGGCGGGTTACAGACCGCCAAAAAATACGTAGTGACTACGTATTAGGGTTAGGAAGGTGCGGTGCTTCCGCACCCCCTAACCCTAATACGTAGTCACTACATATTTTTTGGTGGCGGCCGTTCCAGATGGCCGCCGCCATATTTACGTCTTGGACGCATAGCGTCCAGACGTGTCGCGGCACCTATGACGCCGTGAGTGCGCCAGCAGTGCCTCGCGGCGTCATAGCTGCACCGCGGAAAGAAGCTCCATTTTGGAGCTTCTTTTTTGCTCCGTAATGGAGCCGCGCGGTTTGGCTGCAGCGGCTCCCTCACGAAGCAAACAGCGGCGGCGGCAGATCGCCACAAAGCGGCGGTTTATAACCCACCTAATAGTTCTAATATCACTGGTCAAAGTGTATGACCCATTGGATCAGGGAGCGAGCGGAAAGCAGAGTGGGGAAAAGGAGGAGGGAAAGCCTTAAAAAAAAGGAAGAAAGAAAGAAAGAAAGAAAGAAAAAGGAATGAGTTTGAGGGAAAACCTTTTCACTTAATTATCCAAATGTTTAGCACTTTGTGCAAATCAAGAAACATGCTGAAGGATTGTGAAGTGGTTTGTTGCAGCTTATGTAAAATAATAATATATAATATTTTAAATTACACTATAATGTACAATAGAATTTGGAATAAAATCAACATAGGGTTATGACTACTTAATAATTTCCCGTAAGTATGGCTGTTTTCCTGAACCAGCCAGAGGAAAAGCCACCAACCCTAATGTATTCTAATATTCTAGAATTCATTGAAGTGTTAAACCCTATGATCATCTTTTGTGTTGATCAGACAATCTAGGTAGAAGAATATAGCAAATTAATATAGCAATGTATTAATTGTCTCCTTATTTTCAAGCTGTAGAGTGGATGCACAACAATAGTGCTGTGGGGCTTACCATGCAACCACTCTTATAGTCCAGGGTGGAAGGACAGTATAGGCTGGCCTCAATCTTGCAACCTCCCAGTTCTCTTTCTCAGAATTAAATGTGGTGCCTTGTTGTAGGAGGTGAGAATGACAGCTAATGGGATCCAGAGTCTTGTTTGGATCCCATTGGTTGACAAACCCATCTGGGATGAAAGTGGCATGCTATTTTTCTTGAATCAATTCTCAAGTCAATTTCTTTTCCTTGTTTTTTGCCTCCACTACTGTAACTGGGGTTGTATACACAGGCCAGGCTACACTGAGTCAGAAGGGGCAACTGGGGAGGGGGGAGGCTTCTCAGATGATTTTTTAGGAGTCACAGATAAGGACTTGGTCCTTGGTTGGTGCTGGGAAGGGAGTGTGAACATCTATTTGTCCCTGCACCAAACCCGGGACTAACTTGGATTAGCACTGGGGCAAGAATAGCATGATTTCAGACCATGCTATATTTGCCTATCTGCTCAGGACCACTGTTTTATAATCTTGTTTATCTTCAACAATTTAAAATAGTTAAAGTGTTCCTTTCCATGCCAGGGTCAGGTTTTTAGCCTAAATCTAGTTGCTGGTACCACCTACATTAAGCCAACTGGATGAACAGAATTTACGTAAGTGTTATCTTATCTTTTAGCACCAACTCCAATAACTTGTTATATTGCTTATAAGAAGGATTCACATATTTTGTACAGGAAATCAAAGCAAAATGGTAAACCTGGGAATAACTATGTTGAATCCAGTGGGATGACTCTGAGAATCTGTCAGCTTCATTTTCATTGTGCTTTTCAGATCCCATTAGTATTCTCATTATATCCCAGTTTCATATTAGGTTGCAAGAGGTTCCCCCCTCCCGCCCCACTTGAAATTAAACGTATTTTGGCATACATTTGTCTCAAAGTAAACTTTTTTGCAACTTTTCACGAGTAAAGTGTTTTTGATTCTGATTAGATCTTTGTCAAAACAACAACACCAACAACAAGGTAGTCATTTAAGAGAGCTAGATTTCAAAGTTTGCTTCCCACTTCAGGTGTGTGTGTGTGGGGGGGATTTATTAATCAATCATTCTTAATGGATTATTAGATCAGTTATCAAATGGAAAACTGTTCCCTCACAGTAGAGAGATCATGTAGAACCGCTGTGACTAACTGAAAGAAAGAAGTTGTTAGCATGAGCTTTCGTAAATTTCGGTCTACTTCCTCAGATGATTTTGCAAGAAACATCTGAGGAAGTAGACTAAAGTCTATGAAAGCTCATGCTGACAATGTTGTTCTTTCAGTTAGTCTCAAAGGTGCTACAAGTTCTCGCTACATACTAATTCTACAGACTAACATGGCTAGATCTTTGAATTTTGTTCCTTCATAGATAACAGTGTAATACACCAAATATGATTACAGCAAAGTTGTACAATTTACTGAAAGTAAATTGTATTTTGTGTGTGTGTGTGTGTGTGTGTGTGTGTGTGTGTATAGAATTGTTCCTGTGTGTCTTCAGTTCATCTCTGACTTATGATGTTAGCATACTCTGCAGCCCTCCCACTGGAATATGGGGTTTCATATATTCATATTTTTGATCTCGTTTTAGATATGTTTTAGTATATCACAATGGCCTTGGAAACACTACGATGGGAAAGGCACACTGGCCCAAAGACATGTGGATGGGCTAGATAGCACTAAATAAAGTCTAAAGGGATATGGTGATTACTCCATCCTCCCCCAGGCTTTCTGCATAACCTCTTACAGTTGGGAGTGAGCGAATCCTATCACAGAGCAGTTAAAGACCATATTTCCTCCTCACCCCAGACTGTGCCCCTATTCACTTTTCCTATCCAACCATGCAGGTGTTGTCTCAAATCCTGTTAACGTTTTGTTACTCCAAAGTTAAAGCCATCAGTCATTCCAGTATATTGATGTCAATCCCTTAGGAAAACTGTCACACCTTGTGGGAATGCCAAATACCCCTTAAAGGTGAAAAACAGGATAGAGTGGACCCATGTTATACACTGGGGTTTGGTTTCATGATCCCCCATGGATAACAAAATCTGTGTATACTCAAGTCCCATTAAATATAATGACATAGCAAAACAGCGTCCCTTATAAAAAATGGAAAATCAAGGTTTGATATATGAAATTTATACTTTTTTAAAAAACATTTTCAAACTGTGGATGTTTGAATCCTTGTATAAAAAATCTATGTATAAGAAGGGCCAACTGTATAAATATCCACTCCAAACAGCCAATTTCCTGCTACAGGGTACTACAGACTGAAACTCTCTCCCACAAAACAAAGCTCTGGTCTCTGTTTCACCCTCAGACACTGTCCGAGCCACTCTCCGTAGAAATCTGTCTTCAAAGGGTTTTTTTTTTTTTGGGGGGGGGGGGTAACAATGGGCAGCCCTATCATAGGTTTTTCTTGGCAAGATTTATTCATGTGAGTTTTGCCATTGCCTTTTTCTCAGGCTGAGTATAACTTGTCTGAGGTCACCTAGTGGGTTTCTTAGCTGAGCAGGATTTAAACTCTGGTCTGAGTCTTTGTCCAGCACTAAAACCACTACACAGCAATTGCTCTCACATGCATATATATGAAAATAATTGCTACTACCTGTATTGAATGATGATGTATCCCTCTCACTCTCAAAGCCCATTCAGTCTCTCAATAAATAGTAAGTAGCTCATAATATTATAGCCCTCATATTAAAAAAATACCACCATTCCATTTTCCATTGCTGTCAGCTGTATTTGTAAGTGCCCTCTCAATTATATTAGCTCTTGGGTTTATTTTGTTCATTGCCATCCCATTCTTGTGAGAGCCATCAAGAACAAGTTCTCTTTCAGCACTCTAAACACTCTTTCAATGCTGATTTCTTCATGCAGTAATTTCTGTGACCCCCAGATTATTCTTATCTCTTAAATCCAAGCACACTGCAGAAATAATCCTGTTGGAGAGTGATTTAAATGCCTTGGCTCAGTGCTAGGGAATCCTGGGGATTGTAGTTTATGGGGTGCCAGAGCTCTTTGACAGATAAGATTAAATTACTATTCCCAGAATTCCTTAGCATTGAGCCAGGACAGTTAAAACAGTCTCAAACTGAATTATTTCTGCAATGCATTTTGAAGCCTAGTTTTTCACCTGCATAAAATAAGGAAATTAGATAATTCTATGAAATGAAATGATATACCTAGCAATGGACAAATGTCACAAGGATGGCAGAGGCCAGGCAGATTTCCTTCCTTCAGCTGTAAGCTTTGAGTCAAAGATGAGTCGAAAGAAGTCCATAGTCCATACCTATTTAAATCCAGATTGTGGTGCATAGAAAGAAGTGTGAAATGAGTTAAAATTGATAGCTAGTTTATGAGCCAAATGTAGAAGTACTCACTTGTTCAGTGCCTCAGTCAGCTAATGCTAGAGTTTACAGTTACTTCTTTATAAAGTGATTCCAGTATCCACAGCCTAGGGCCTGAGCAGGTGACAGCATGGTTTATCCCATGCTCTCCTGCCCCCAATGCCCCCAACCCAGGATCTGGGGTCACTTCTTGTCTCACTGGTGTGTGAACCATCTGAGAACCCCCCCCCCCCCCCTCAGTAGCCCTGTCTGACACGGAAACAGGATGCCTTTCTGCAGGTGCCTTGTTTCTGCATGCGACTGGGTGACTGGGCTTCTCAGGGTGACCTGGGGGGGGGGTGTCTTCTCAGATGAACTGCCAGACATTAAAAAAAGTAGTACCAATGGGGGTGTAAACACCCTGGTTTTGCAGTGGAGTTTCAAGGAAATCTACACAAAACCAGGTCTTTTTAGCCTGGAGTAAAGGCTATTTACCAGGGCCAGATCCTCTGGATTCATGTCTAAAATGCACAATTGGGCCCAATCCTACCACAGGAGGTTTTGCCTGTGTCATCTAAATTAGACAACTTGAGGCTGGGGGGAAGTTGGGCCTTTGGCCCATGTGGACAACTCCTTAGTGACCTAGAATTATGTATAACCCTTCCCCTTAAATATTTTTTCCAGATTCTCACCAATATCTTATCCTGGGCTGTCCTGCCAAACTTTTTACCTTTTTTGTGACTAGCCAATACTTATTTAACAGTGTCCCACATCAGTTGGCCACTGGTGTTATGTGGAAAGAAACATGACCCATGGTCCAACATATGAAGTTGGGAGTTGCTGATGAAATAATCAGTGTAAGTGCATACCACTGGTATCTGATGGCTCTGATGTCAGTGGGACAGTGAAACACTCTAGGATTTAATCGAAACATTAAAGGAGATGGTGCTAGAGAGCATACAACACCATTGTTGAAATATTCCTAAGGGCTGATAGTCCATTCTGGGCACAATACATCTTAGATCTTGCCTATCCACAACAACACAAGAACCTTTATCTCCTTGAATGAGTCTACCAAAATGTTTGTATTCTCAGGGTAGGGCTTTCTCTCAGTCCCATTACCTCTTAGACTCATCTGGTGGAGATATAGGATACAGTGGCTGCTTCCATACTGTGGATATCTCTCCCACTTCCCCCCTTTGTTCTTTTACCAACAAGTATAAAGTTTTTTATTAAGAGCCTTTTAGTTTTTTTATTGTGCTTTAAATCTGTTTTTAATTGTTTCAGGTGAGCTTTTTTAAAAATCTATTATGTATCATTTCCACTACATTTTGTTTTAATTTATAATGTAAGTTGCTTTGGTTCGCATACTAGTGAGATATAAATTATTAAAATGAAATAAGTAATGGAGCTATCCAAGATGCTGAACCCTAACTTCAAAATAGGATTAGCATTTTGGGTAGCAATTTTAAATTTGGGACTAAAACCAGAAGAGGTTAACTGTGCTACTCATTCCAATGCCACCAGATGCTAAGAGGGTAACCCTGCACATATGATGCCAACAATACATGATGGCATGCATGTTGTCTAATTTTGGGTCCTGTTTCAAATGTCAATTCCTATCACATAAGACTCTGCACTCAGGGGATAATTGTCTGATGGTGCATTGTCAGCCTACTTTGGAACCTAGCCATAAGCTCTAGTGTTCATGCAGCACTGGTTCTACAAGCAGCCTTAATTTTGTGCTGCCCATGAGACTTGTGGTTCTGGCAGGAACAAACATCCTTGTTTATTTCATGTAGCGAATATAATCAGTTGAAGCAAGAGCCATTTTTTAAACTAGGACCCAAATACCTATGAAGCTGGAATTTGGTGTAGTCCAGGGCTTTTTCATACTTTGATCTAATTCTCATTTGTGCAACATCTAAGTGTAATTAGAGAACTCATTACTTTAGTTATAGAAAACATGAGGTTATAGAAAAAACCCAGTAATATCTGCTATAATTTACTTGTTAATATTGCACATTTTAATTGTTTGTTTAATTAGCAGACCCTGCTCCTGTGAATGCCACATTACTAGTGTAACCACTTAATATTAATGTGCCTGGTTTTAATGTAATTCAGTAATGAATATATGATGATGAACCTGGTCACGGAACCATGAAATCACAGGAATAGGAGTATAAATTCTTTAGTTCAGTCTGAGAAAAGTTCATCTTTCTGCTAACTTGCTGTGCTGTAATTTGGTTTATGTTAATCAGAACTAATCAATCATTTCTAATTAACTAACAGAGGTGAGCTGAGGCCTCCTACAACAGTGAAACTTTACAAGGAAACTTGTTGTTTTGTTCTTTAAGAGGTGACTTGGTGCTTCAAGTTGAACTCCACTGGGAAACTTTCTTTTTGTCAAGTTGGTGAATATTTTCTGATTCCTAAATAAAAAATAAAAATAAAAATAAATGTTTAAATGTACTTTCATCTTTGGTCAAGGTCAAAATGCAGCCCCCCCCCCCCTCCCCAAATGCTCAAGAGATGAACCAAAAGGAAACATTATTTTCTAATGTCTGGTTCCCCCAATAAAGTCCAACCAAACACATTGATTGTCCAATATTTGAATGATGCATAGGGGGGCATCTTAAAGGTAATATGGTCCATGAGGCATTCTGTCCTGCCTAGCTATGCTGTACCTTTCTCATTCACCTCCTCATGCAGTCCAGCCTTCCAGCACAAAGAGGACTCCCTCATAAATGCTGACTTCACACTAAGAATTAAATCACTTTGACACCACTTTAACTGCCATGGCTCAGTGCTATGGAATTCTGGGATTTGAAGTTTTGTGAGATATTTAGCCTTCCCTACTGGAGAGCTCTGGTGACATAACAAACTACACATTCCAGTATTCCATAGGATGGAGCCCTGGTAGTTAAAGTGGTGTCAAACTGCATTAATTCTACACTGTAGTAGCAGCCTGAGGTACAGTGTGCCCTTGGCTTACACGGGGGATCCGTTCCACCCCCCCTTGCGTAAGCCAAAAAACACATATGCTCGAGCTCCATTCACGTGCACGCGGTGGCGCAGTGGCACGTGCATGCCACAGGCACGCACCCCATTCATTTGAATGGGATGTGCCACCCCTTGCATCCCGCACACTCCCGCGTGGCTCTACACAGGTTTGAGTGTATGCTCAAATCCGCATATAGCGCGCCCGCTTATGATGCGGGCGTACTGTACTTGGGAAATTTACCAGCAAAATGACTGCATTTGTTTTTGTAAGACAAATCAAAACAGATTTTGCGTAGTTGGTTAGATTCCAGCATTTTTAATATGCTCTGTTTAAAGACAAAGAAATTTTGCTCTCCATTCTCACTTTGAAAGCTACATGGATGCATGCAGTACTCTCCTTTTTGGAAGGAAAATTCCTGTCCCACTGGTTTTTGCTTGTATTTTTCTTTAAAGGTGCTGGACTGCTACCTATTTTAATATTGTGTTATTTACTCATTTAAAATGTCATCTCTTCGCCAGATATGCAGCATTTTTCACTCAAGCCCCATTAATCTCTTCACTAGCTCTTTCTGAATCCTGTTTTCTTTGTAACATAAAAGCCACAAGCCTATATCCACTTTCCTCAAACTAAGTTCCATTGAACTCAAAGAAACCTTATTTTATTTTATTTTATTTTATTTTGTTTTGTTTTGATAGAATGTATACGATTGTGCTGAGCTAGAGCATTTCTATCAATCTGGGTGGAAGATTTATCCAAAGCCCTTCCAGGTTCACATTGTGAAGGTAGAAGAGAAATGAGAGCAGCAATGTCCTCTTTTCATGCCTGTTCCATTCATGATTATGTAATCATCACTATCACCTTTATTTATACCCTGCTTTCCTCTCTCAAACCAGAATTTAAAGTGGCTTTATTTATTTTGTTTTTTGTTTCTACTGAGGGGGAGAGAAACATCCAATTCATCTCATGGTCCCTGGAATCTTAGAACATATAATTTTTACCTGATATTCATTCCATTTGTAAATAAGATTATCCCCCCTCCCCACACACACACCTCAAAATTTATTTCTACTGAAGCATAAAGAGGTCTCACCCCCTGGCTTTGTTAGTCAATATAATTGTTTGTTTTTAAATTTATTTTTTCAATCTGCGTGGCTTTATGCATAGGCTTTGGGGCATATTTTCAAAGATGTGTGTGGGAGCTGGAAAATTATATATGAAGCCCCCTACCCCCTAATTGGCATTTCTGTGCATACTTTTGCCCTATGATTTAATTACATATTTATTTTCAAATTTAGTTCAATTAGACATCTTAAAAGCCTTCTCTTCAGGGAAATAACAACTAGCAATTTCACTTCCTTTTCCTTCCACCATCTCATGATTATACTAGAAAATTTGGTGCACTGTTTTCTCCTGGGTTCTGTTTGCATACTAAATGGGAATGCATACCAAGAACTCTCAAATTTATTCTAAAATCTACTTTAAGTTTTTGTGCTAATCTCCAAGGCATATCATTAAGGATACTATACTGTTTCTTTGACCAACAATTTGAACCTAATCCAAAATTAGTAAATTGCCACTTTATCTTATCCCTCGGGGTTAGCTATAGCATATTGAAAATGAACAGATAGGGGGAAATCACTTTTCATTCTGTATTATCTCTCCATGAATATCAGCAAAAAGATTGAACATGATTTTATCTCCTTTCCATTGCATACCAATGGAATCTGAGCTTACCTTTGGCTGCATCATGCCTTGGATATACAACAACAAATAATAAATTGTTCCTACTCACCCTCCCCAACTGCAGAAATATTCCATGATTCATAATGTAAACAGACAATTACTAGAAAAGACAAATGACAGCAACTGGCATAATCAATATCCAAACAGTGCTTGTCATGATAGCTTCCAAAATTCATATAGTTCAAAGCTGGACCATTTCTAGAATTTGCATGTAAGATATATGTTGTAAATGTATGCCATGTCATCTCAAACATGACTTCAGCTGTTTTGCCTTTGCAAAGTGTGAGTGTCAATTTTTTCTAAGAATTTTCTAAGACCAAACTTTGTATAACCAGCAATTATTGGATAAATCTTGGATGTTCTTCTGTGTCCTTGCTATATCTATCCTTGTTGCCTTCAGCAAGGTAGATATGAGATCTTTACATAGGGCATTTTCATTTGCTTTATCATTTGCTTTATTGATAAAATCAAAAGAGAACTTGGAAAGCATATATTTTGACAAGTTATTTTGTTAATCCACTCAAGAACCTCCAGCCAAAGTGGAATTATTGTAGGGCAGCAGAATCACATATATCCCCATGTGCCAACTCTATTCCAGCCTCTTCAACATTTGTCTGACACATCATTCTTGATTTTGTGTTAAGGTGCACAAATACCAATGATGTATCACTTTAATAGTAACCTCCTTTAGCGTTGTAGACCATAAGTTGTGTATTTTCTTGATATGTAATTCAGCTTCCCAGGTACCTTTAGTGGTTCTTTAAAAAAGTGCTGCCACTGTGAGGTCAACAGGGGGGTTCTTTCCTGTAAATACTCTGATGTTTTCAGTGGAAGTGTGTTAGTGGACACTTGTTTTTCTGTCATTATGTTTTCCGGAACATCAAGTGCAAAACATTTTTATCTTTTCCGTTTTGGAATTCATTATTTTCACTGTCACTGCTAAGTTAAAACACCACCATCCAAATCGATGGCTGTCAGTCTCAGCGACTGGATATAGTGTGCAATTTGCAGGGCAAACCCTAAGACTCAGTAAATGGTCATGATTCTTACATTGTACTTGTGCAATAAAAAAAACTACAGCTGTGTAGTTAAATTGTGGCTGTGTAACCCAAAATTCACTAATAGTTAGGCAGGGTTCATTAAACTGACACAGTGGACTAATGTCTATATTAGCATTTTCCCTCCATACAAACATGAACAACAACAAATAAGACCTAACAATATTTATTTTCATTTAATTACATGAAAAAATTACAATGTCTTCAGTAAGCCAATTTTTTTTTTTTTTGAATTGTTGTTGCTGTGAGCCTTGAAGTTGTTTCTAACTTATGGTGACACCAAGGCAAACCTACCATGGGTTTTTCTGAGACTGTGAGTATGTGACTTGCTCAAGATCACCCAGTGGTTGCACAAGGATTCAAACTCTGGTCTCCAGAGTCATAGTTCAGTGTTCAGATCAGCCAACCATGCTGGTGCCTATGCTTTAATATAAATTTTATAAGATTTATATTAAAACATTATTTACATTTATATTATGGTATGATATAAAAAATATAAAATCCAAATCCCTCATATCTTGAGGTCAATCCCAATTCTTCCCACAAGAGTGATGTATTTTAATGTCTTCTTCAATGGCTGTAATATTGTAAAACAGTTCTCTTCTCCTCAGGAGCAATACTTAAGTCCCCTGCTGCCCAACTTCTGAGGGAAAGGTCTATGAGCATGTTCTGTTTGCTGTCACTATGAAGAGAAAGGGAATAGGCTCTCTGTTGGGAACACCCAGTTAGTGATATTATTTTATATTATAATAGTGTACTCCAGTTACACCCACTGTTAGTAATGATTTAAATAACAGCATGGCTTACAATTGCATCTCCACCCTTCCACTGAATATTGATGTGCAACTGTCAGTGAGCCATTGTACACTGTACATTGTGTAATGATTGTTTTGGCATTCCTAGTGAATGATGTTGTACATTGAAGGCACTGACAAATAGCTACACACCATCCACTAAATGCAGAATTCAAAGACATAGCAGTGTTAGTTTGCATCAGTGTGGAAAAGGATATTGTTGCACCTTTGAGACTGAGAGAAGTTTGTAGCAGTCTCATGCCACATCTTCACTGAATAATTAATGCAAATTGACACTGCTTTAACTGTCCCGGTTTAATGCTATGGGATTCCATAGCACTGAGCCATGACAGTTAAAGTGGTGTCAAAGTGCTTCATTTCTGCTGTGCAGACAAGGCCTGGGAGAGCACTTCAGACAGCATTTCCCAGAGTCCTGATCTTCAGCATCTTGGAAAACCCTTTAGCCGAGTTCCTCCCTGGCTGAAAAGGTAGGGTTTTGTGGTCATGTTCATTCATTAACAGCCACAAACACAATGGTATATCCAATTTATGATCTCATAACTAATGAACATAATTATTGAACTGCATGTTTGACAGTTACACTTATAGAACCCCTCTTATGCTACTATGAACTTTATTGGGCTATAGTGAAATAAGTACAATAAAGTACAACCACATGTGTAAGCAAACTCATTTTCCTTGAAAACACCAATAGTATTCCAACCAATGTGTCCAACATAGCCCTTTTGTTTCACATCACCAGATTATTTTGCTTAGAGTGTGATTGGATGAATCAAGATTTACTTTACAAGACAACTCATCATTAGAATATATTAATCAAATTGCCAATGAGCAAAATTAAACATTCAATTAAAATGTAGCATGTACTCAAGTTTTTATCTCATTTTAAACCACGGGAATTATTTATGCCTTGCATCTGTAAAGTGCAGCACATTTGAAGACCATATCCTACTTACCTGTTCTTATGAGAATCTCCCATTTATATGACTGAAAACTGACACTGTGTCAGCTTTGGTTTTTATTAATATATAGCAATTTAATTGAGCAAACATACCAAAACAAGTGCAGTAATAGATTTAACTACTCAATCCATTTGGAATTTTAAGGGTAGTCAATCTGTTAATTAAATATTAATTGATTATTAAAAGCAAATTTGAGTTTCAACAGCTGTTAGATGGGTTTGTTTTACATAAAGCTAATTCCCTCTGAGTAGCATCTCAGCCATCTGTTGGTATTTACTATATATCTCTAGAATACATACCACCTGTCCTGTTAGTCCTTTAACAGATTGATAATCTAGAGGCATTGTCATCTAGTCAACAAGTTTAATGGCTGAGTGTTGAGAGGTCAAGATTTGGTCTTCCCTGAACTATCCATCTTTGACTTTAGGTCTGGTGTTAATATCGCAGTTTGAAATAATTGCCATGGTTTTTTGTAATATAGTCTATGGACCAAGAACTGAAAATTGACATCTCAGTATGACAATGTAAGTGGCTAAATTTTCTTTTCTCTTTTTTTTAAAGGTGCATATTTACGGAGTGTATTTTCATATGACTTTCACTGAGCATGTGCACTTCTTATGAAAGTTAGGGAGTGTAATAACTTCTCCAATTCCCATCATTGTTTTTTCTAACATATACACTCATCCCTCCACATGTGCTGTTTTGACTTTTGCAGATTTTATTATTCACAGATTTTATTAATATGTCCTCTCTAGGAATATCTAGGACCCCAACCACAACTCTATGGTAAACTTTAACCAAAAGCTTCACTGAAGGACCAAGAGATCCCTAGAGAGAACAGTCCACTAGGCATGTGCAGCTCCTCCAGTGCAATTCTATGGTAAATGTCTGGCAGATGTTGACCACAAAGTTGCACTGGAGGACCTAGAGATTCCTACAGACATGTTATCTCAGATAAAAACATAGTGTTTTTGTTATCTGGGGTTTTTCCACATTCATGGAGGTCCTGTGCCCCTAACCCCAGTGGAAGTGGAGGGACGATTGTAATGAAATGTTTGTGAGAAAAAGAGCCTGCTATAAACATGGAGGCTGTCCACATGTACCTAATTACTGATTTCCATTTTCTGGCTTCCATGATCAGACTTGACAACAAAAACAGGCTCTCAGACATGTTCCTTTCAGTTCGTGGAAATGACAATAGAGGAGGTGGAACTAACATGCCCCATATATGCAGTACACAATACACATGCTTGTCAACACAATTGAATAGAATTCCGAGGTTTAATCGAAGCCTACCTCAGGTAAAGCATTAAACCCAGTAAACTGTAAAAAACATGAGGGAATATTACTTCTTCCTTGAGGGCATCTACACTGTAAAAATAATGCAGTTTGACACCACTTTAACTGTCATGGTTCCATTCTATAGAATCCTGAGATTTGTAATTTTATGAGGCACTATCACTCTTTGGTAAAGAATTCTAAAGACTTTGTAAAACCACAAATCTCTAGATTCCATAGGATACAGCTACAGCACATGATGTGATATCAAATTGCATTATTTCTACAGTGTAGATGCACCCCAGGTTACACAGTTTGTAGCATTAATATGGTGGTGGATAAAATCAGTATTACCATTCATTCTGTCTAGGATATTTTCCATCCATTCCAACCTCTTTTGTATTTTATTTTTATAACCAAATCTGTTGTCCAACTGTTATAACTTAAATTAGAACACTTAAGCAAAGGACAGCTTCAGGCATTTTGATGAGACCTTGACATGCAAGGCAGGATGAGGCTCTCCAGGGTTTGTCCAAGGCAAGCTGGGTTCCAAACTGCTTCTGTTGCTGTCTCTGCAGGGGTTTACTTATCCTGTGGCCTACTGAGTGACTTCCAATTTTCTGTTAGCAGACTCAGGGACTGTGCAGACAGCCCCTAAGGGAAGGCCTCTAGCCAGATTGGGGCCACAGCAACCGGACACTGCAATCCCAATCTGGGCTTTCCAGGGCGCAAAAAGGAGCCACAAAAAGTGGCTCTTTTTTGCACTCTGCAAAGGGCATGATAGCCACGGCTTTATGGCACTCCTTCAGCGCTGTGTGGTGTGGGCCTAGCACCAGAGGAGCGCCTTGATGCCACACACTGCCAGGACATGCGTGATATGGACGCTACACGCCGACTCCACCATCAGGCCAGCTTTTCCTGCTGAACTGCATAGCCCCTCAGTCCCAAGTACTGCAGACCAAAACTGTACCAGCTGCTTCTGCAAGAAAACTTAGGAAATGCCATTTGTCAGCCAACTGAGAAGGTTGTTTTCATTATTAACAATGTCAGTATCCTATACTTTTCGTTGTAACTTAACTGATTGTTTGTTTGTTAAATTTATCCTTCTACTGCTAACCCCTTTTTTCTTTGTTATAACTTCCATTTCTTCTAATCTGATACATATCCACTGTCTTCAGTCTTTCCAGCTTCACTTTTCTGGTTCCTCATGGAACTGCCACACAGTTGCTCCTAAAGTTGCCACTGTTCATGTTTTATTTCTTTCCAGATCTTTTCACTTTTGTGCTGTCACTGAAACTTGGCTCCCTGCCCATAATATTGCTAATTAGGCTGCCTTCTCCTTTGGAGGACTCCCTTTTTCTCATGCAAGTCATCAGGAGGGTAGGTGGATGGTTCTTCTGTTATCTAGCTCATGCTAGCTTTAGCTCCCCCGCCCACCCTACTTTCCACCACCACACTGTTTGTCTTCTTTTGAAGCCCATATAGTGAAACTTTCTCCGCCTCTGCACTTGTGGATTACAGTCATATACTGATCACCTGGCCATTTTCAGTTTTTATTTCTGACTTTGATTCTTGGTTGACTTTCTTTCTCTCAGATGATATTCCCACTCTTATTATGGGTGATTTAAATATGCATGTGAATGGTTTCCAAAAGCCTGCTGAGTTACATTTTTTTCTTTATTGACTTCTTTTGGGCTTTGTTCTGACTTGGCTGCACTCTCCCTTGGCCATTGTCTTGATGTTGTTCTTATTAAGTATTGTTCTACCTCTTTCTTTTTAGTAACTGAATTTCCTTTGTCTGATTATCATCTTGTTTCTTTTTCACTTCTTTGTAATCTACCTCCTTGTTACTCTGTTGGTCACTCCTTTTGAGAGTTTCATTCTGTTAACCAAGGCCTTTGGGCTAGTGTTAGTCTTCTCTTTGTCTCTCTGTAATTCTGATGGCTGCTGGGCTTCAGCTATTTTTCTTTTATTCATCTCAACTTTATCTTCAACTCTTGATAACTTTGCCCCTTTGTCAGCATGTGCATTCCCTTCTACAAAACCTCAGCTTTGACTTACCCTTTTATTCAGTACTCTCATTCCTGCTCTTGTGAAACAGAACGTTTGAGGAGGAAGACTAGGGAGTGGGTGCACTCCATTCGATATAAATTAATTATTTCCTCTTTCTCTAGTGCTCTCTCTTTGGTCATACATAAATACTATACATCATTGTTTCATGCTAATGCATGCCACCCCCAGCATCTCTTTTCTACCCTTCTTTTTAAAAGCCCTCCTCTCCACTTTTCCTTCATCATCTTCTGCTGATAATTTTGCTACTTTCTTTTATACTATCATTGAAACTATTCATTCTGCTCTTGTGAATCTTCTTCATTACCAACTTTTCAAATGTCTGGTTTTTTTTTTTTGTTTTTTTTTTTACATTTTCTACGTCCCTCTGTTTTGTCCAAGCTGTAGATGCCTTTAAATTCTTATACCTACTCTCTTGATCCTGCCCTTTCTCACTTCTTAATTATTGTTCCCCTGCCAACCCTCTCTTCTCCATACTATTAAATTGACTTTTTCAACTAGTTTATTTCCTTCTGAGTTTAAATATGCTACCATTTCTCCAATTCTTAAGAAGCTTCCAATTGATCCATTTTCTCTTTATAATTATTATCCTGTTTTGCTGTTGCCTTTTCTTTGGAAAGTTTTGGAAATGTGCTGTTTATGTAAATTACTTTTAATTTCTTTCTCAAGTTTCTGTAATAGATCCTTTTTGATATGAATTTTGCCCTTTTCACTCTTCAGAGACAGCTGTTATGAAGATCACCAATGATCTCCTTCAGACCAAGTCAAAGTCCTTAATCTCCTTGATCTCTTTTCAGCCTTTGACATAGTTGATCATGCTTGTTTTTTTGTTGGATTTGCATTGTGACCTAGGTTTACTGATGCAGGCCCAGTTCAAACGGGCAAAAAGCACCGCTCTGCAGGAAGGGTGAGGGCTCAATGTCCCCATACTCACAGCTCTCCCCATGCTGCCGGGATGTCATCTTGGTGAGCACCCATTCAGATGGTGCATGCCATGATGACATCCCTTTGGTGCAGCACCCAAATGGCGCTGCACCAAAGGAGTGTGATCAAGCTGCCCAGCAGCGGCTATGGTTCCGCTTAGCAGGCACAAAAAGGAGCCAGAAAAACCAGCTCCTTTTTGTGCTTTGCGGAGGCCAGATTGGTGCCATGGCATGCATTTGCCGTAGCACCAATCTGGGATAGAAAGGGGCAGCATCTCACCGAACCTTCCTGCCCATTTGTACAGGGCCGCAGTCTTCTGCTGGGTCATATCATCTCTCAGATTCAATGTGGTGGCTGGAGGTCATATACAGTTGGCCCTAACTTTATGTGGGGGATCAGTTCTGAACCCCCTCGCGTAAAGCAAAAAGTGCGTATGCTCAAGCACCATTAGATAGAATGGAGCTTGGGCTCACTGCACGGCTGTGTGCGTACACCGCGAGTGCGGGTTCCATTGTTTTTATGGTCAGGTGGCTTACTGAAAGCCGCCTATAATGAGCCCACGTATGGCACGGGCTCACTGTATGTTCTTCTTTTCCCCTCTCAGTTGAGATTCCACAAAGAGTTCTGGGTCCTTTGTTGTTTCCTTTCTCTCTCTAGCTCTCTCTCTCTTTTAGTAATCTTATTAGTTTGTATAATTCTTAATATCATATCATTTTTATGGTGATGATACTTAGCTATATTTCTTGACTCCAGAACTCTTTCCAGACATTGAACATTGTATTACAGCATGTCTTTCACAAATTTCAGCATGGATGCTTCACCATCACCTAAAACGTAATATGGCAAAGACAGAGCTACATATTTTTCCTCCAAAACTTTCTTTACAATAGATTTGCTCTGCCACTGTTAATAATGTTCCAATCTAACCTGTGGACGAAGCACGTAGTCTTGGCTTTATTTCTGACTCTGTTTTGCTTTTGTTCCTCACATTGAGGCTGTAGGAAAATCATGCTGCTTTTTTCTTGATAATATTACCAAAATCAGACCTTTTATTTCTGCTTCCATTGCTAAGACTTTAGTTCATGCCTTGGTCATTTCCTTTCTTGATTATTGTAATCTTCTTTTGACTGCCCTTCTATTATATCACCTACGTTCTCTGGTTTTCATTCAACAATCTGCTGCTAAGATTATCTTTTTTTCCTGTCCTTCTGATCATGGTAACCCACTTTTAATATCTCTTCATTAGCTGCCTATTCCTTTTTGGATTCAGTACAAGCTTCTTGTTTTAACTTTCAAACCCCACATGACCTATCTTTTCCCTATCTTTCAACCCTTATTAATTTTTACCAAACGGTTTTGGATCTGAATTCTCAGAATTGTAGGTTTCTTAACCAACCAAGGTTTGCCTCTTTCTTGACTCGGTTCACCCTTTTTTACTTGCTGCTCCATACTTTCAATAGCTAATTTGTGGTCTGCTCCCTGAACATTTGTGGATGGCTCCTTCCCTTATTTTCAACTTTGAAAGTTAAAAACTTTCTTGTTTTCCAAAGCTTTTGGAATTTTAGTATACCATTGTTTTATATTGTTGTATATTTTGATTGCATGTGTTTGTCAGTGTGTTTATATTATAATGTTGTTAGTTTTTGTATTTTAACTGGTTAATTTGTTGTACAATTGTATCATTTAGTTTTATACTTATATTACTCCTTCCCTTCCCTTTGGATGGTACACCTTTGGCAAGACTCACTTTTTGTGGTTTTTTTGTACATGAAGCACCATGTACATCTATGAAACTATATTACTAAATAATGATTAATGATTTAAAACACTTAGAATGTAGCAATATATCAAAATAGAATCTATATGCCTACATATTTGTGGGGTCAGGTGTAGAAGGAATTGTTTCCATAACATTATATAGCAACTTTTGTTTTTGTGCACAGCCCGGCAGTGGGAGATTTTTAGGGAAGAATGAGCCAGCCCTGGTTCACACACAAATTAATATCTAGCCTTTAATTTTGTAATTTTAATGCTCAAAGGCTGCATGTATGACCAGTTATTTGAAGGACTATGGGGCTCTACAGACCAGCACTTTGTGCCGGCCTATAGGCGCAGTGAGGGTGGAACATCCGCATTTCTCTATCTTCACCACATAGTGGCCCTACCATTTCCTCCTTCTTCCTTTTGCTACTGACATACCCAAAAAAGCCCTTTTTGTTGTTCTTAACCTGACGAGAGGCCCAAGCAGAGAGGCCAGAATAAAGCTGCTTCAGGTAACTTTGGAGGTATGCTGTTTAAATGCTGCATGCATCCTAAGAGGCCAGAAGCCACACCAAAGCCATGCTCAAGTCCTAAGGCAAGTCTGTTTGGGCCCTAGCAAGCTTGAACTCATTCTGTGCTTTAGCTTTTCTGACCCCTAGTTGCTATTTGTTTGAATTCCTCTTTGGTGATTTTCCTCCTTTTTCATTTCTTATACATGCCCTGTTTAAAACTTAGCTCAGTTGAAAGTTCCTTAGTCATTCATCCTGGTTTCTAGAGACATATCCCATTTTTTCTCCTTGATGGAGCAGTTTCAAATTGTGCCTTCAATATCTCTCTTTTGAAAAACTCCAATCTGTCCTGAACTGCCTCGTCTTTTAGTATTCTTGACCATGGGATCACCCCCAGTATTTTCCTACATTTACTGAAATCTGCTCTCCTCAAGAGTAGAATGCATGTCTGACTATGCCTGGCTTGTTTCCACTGTATAACAAACCCCAGGAGAACATGGTTACTCTCACCTAAGGATCCTACCACTTGCTCCCCATTTACCGGGTCATACTTGTTGGTTAGGATCAGTCTAAAATAGCTGATCCCCTTGTTGCCTCTTCCAACTTTTAGACAATGAAATTGTCTTCCTGACAAGTGAGGAATTTGCTAGACCTTGAGATTTTGCCTGACTTCCAGCAAATATGCATATATTGAAGTCACCCATCACTACTACACCTCTCCTTTCTGGGTGTTGTGGTCATCTGTTCTAGAAAGGCATCATCCAATTCTTCCATCTGACTTGGGGCATCTGTAGTAGACTCTCACAATAACATCCCTGTTGTTTCCCTCCCCTTTAATTTTTGTTCTTTTCTAAATGTTTATAGACTGTCTGTTTAATGATCTGCTCTAGAAGCTTTCCTGGTATTGATATCAAGCAGACTGAGCAGTAATTATTTGACTCTTCTTTTCCTCCCTTTTTGGATGATGTGGACATTTGTCTTCCTCCCATCTGTTGGGACTTTCCCTGTTCTCCATTAACTCTAAAAGATTATTGACAGTGACTCTGAGATTACTTCTGCCATTTCTTTTAATATTCTTGGATGTAGTTCATCTGGCCCTGGAGACTTGAATTCATTTAGATTGACCAGGTATTCCTGCACTATCTCTTTGCCTGTTCTGTGTTGCATTTCCCCTACTGCATCATCTGCTCCATTTTCTCCTGGTTGAGCACTGTTTTTTCTTTTCCGATATGATCAAGGCAAAGAAGGTGTTGAGTAGTTCTTTCTTTTCTCTGTCATCTTCTCTATGCAGCAACCCTACCATTTCCTTAGTACTAACTTGGTTTGAAATGGTGGAAAGGTATACTTGGGTAAATCTGTTATTTTCAATGGCAGAAAAAAATATTGGTAGAGTACACATATCAGGGCTGACTTCTTACTAGAAGTAATTATGTTACTCCTGCAGGATTATCACATTGTAAGTGTTGGGCATAGTATTTCATAGTATTTCTGCTCACTTCTGGTCCCACCTTTAAGTTCATGTGATTATCTCTCCTTGCTCTCAACAACCATGCATTGAACATGAGTATCAGCAATAGGAAAATCGAGGGTCGGTTTGGGCCCCAAAATTATGGATTTTAATATGACCCGTGGATAAGTAGAGGCTACATCCACTGCTGCTGCATCTTCTCTCTTCTACTTGCCCCTTGGTGCTCCTTTGAGTGGCTGCTGTCACTGAGACATCCCTGCTGCTCTCCTTACCTATTGGTGCTCCATGAGAGACAAGCCCCAACAGACATCACTGCTGCCACATTCCCACTGTTCCCTCTCTCTTTCCCTTCCCTCTGACCCATTCCTTTGTCTCTCTATTTGGGAAATCTTGCTCAAGGAGCTGTTCAGGTTTATTTATTTGTTTCTTTTTTTATTTTGGAGAGGAAAGATCTAAAGAGAAGCTCTCTTTCCCCTCCCTCGTATTTTGGACTGTCCAGAGAGTGCTAGGTTTCTGCCTTTTTAAAAACAGAGCAGATAAACAGACTTTTTTTCTGTCTCTTTTTCCTTTTCCTGATGCCAGTGAAATCAACCAAGCTGGCTTCTCCCAGCTGCTGCTGAAAGAGTTGGCATGAAATAGAGGATATCCCAAGAAAAGGGGGAGAGGAGAAGAGTCTGTTCATTTTCTCTGTTCTTAAAAGGTTTTAAAAACCTAATACTGGCTCCTCATGCTACAGAGCCCAAGCAGATGGGCAAAGGGATAGACAGGGACAGCTCTTTTTTCCTCTCATGGAGCACTAAGAGGCAAAGAGAGCAGCAGGAATGCCTCTACAGTGCCAGGAGCAACTCTTTTGAAGTTCACTGGCAAGGCAAAGAGAGAGGTGTGGGAAGGCAGCATTTCATTTAGAGGTTGGTGTCCCTGGACAAGAAAAAATGCCAATCACCCCCTCCCACCCCACACTCCTTCCTACTGTTGCTGTTTTAAATTTCCCTTCCACAGAAGGGAGAGGAGAGCAGTGGCCAGCACTTCCTTTGGGACACGCTCTACTTTCCCCACTATGGCAAAGAAATCCAAAAGAGCCACCACCACCACCATTTTTCTGAGCAACATTACCATATCGACCCGCATAAAATTGACCCAGGATTTTTGAGTCAATTTTTTGGGCATAATTTTTTTTACTTATAGATGAGTATATATGGTAGGTTTTCCCCTTGCACATGCTTTATATATACACGTGTTGGGGCCATGGGAATCTTAGCAACAGATCCAGTGGTACAAATAACTCTTTATGTGTACAGTGTTTTCTTTCACACATGATGAGATATTTTAATGAAAAATTTGGTGATTTTTCCCATTAGGATGGTTTTTGTCACAGCCAATATAAAGTATTTGGACACACAAAATAAAATATCCTCATGTCATTTTTGATAACCATGATGCAGTGATGATGTGGTTTGTAATGAACAGGATGGCTCATCTGTGAATATTTTGGAATTCTACACACAATGTCCTATTTTTTCCAAAGACTCTTAACTCCCAACACACCAGAATTCATTCAGCAGTTTCCCCTTTTTTTCTGTCTATCATTCCCCAGAGTATAAGAGTTGAAAACAACCATAGAGATGCCAAGGAATGCCTCTCAGCCCTACTGCATGCAAAACTTGTACTCTACCACTAGAATGTGATTTTAGCTTTGTGTGAACAGCTACCCCCCTCCCTAAGACACAAGCACAGCCAAATAACATAATTTTTTCAGATTTTTAAAAAAATGAAGAGGTTGTAACAGCATTAACCAAAAATGGGCTTTGACACTTTCAGGCTTTTGAAAAATGAAAGATGAAGAAGTTTGACAGCACGTAGATGCAAGGTATGAGACGCTAATATCCGAACCCTCTCTTTAACTATTTATTTATAAAAGACACTTGACTGTCAAAATTCTAATTCTGTGTTGATACTACCATGGAAATTTGCATTAAATGACATTTTGATTAGAGTGCTCAAATTTGTGCACCTTTAAACCTTTGCCATTTATTGTGTATGCAAAGTCTTCCACGAAAATGTCCCATTTCCATTTCCCTCTGGAATTCTCGAAGACAAGCTAGGAATTTTAGTGGGCTTTTTCTTCATCCAAATTCTAATCAGGTACTAGAGATGCTAATTATAAAAACTATTATATGCCAGCTGTTTAGTCTTGATGATTTGTAACCAGAGTGATAGGAGAAACTGTGGAGTCAATTTTGTGTTTTGTTTGTTTTTTCTTTAGTTTCTGGCCTGAAATCCAAAGTTATCTGTCTGCTTTCATCTGCTAAGGAAATAATAGCACATTTTTAAGGGCAACAACTGGATGGGCAACTTCATGTGAAATAAATGAAACTCAGGGATACCTACACTGAGTATGAATGAAAAACTAGTAACTGATGACTTGTACATGTAGGCCACTATCGGCTCAAACCACACAAATCTGATATTATGGTAGTTCATACAGGAAGATCTTCCAGTAGTGACAAAAATGAAAAACAATGATGTAACCAGGCTTACCATCACCAGAGGAAGAAACAGCCATCTAACACAGGCTTCTGAACAGAGGCTGTCTTCTTTGTGATTTCAATGCCAGACATTATCAAAACTGAAATATATCTTGGCCATAGTTCCCTATCTAGTAGGAGTGTGTGAGGGAGTTTCATACTACCACCATACTACCAACTTAATCTCCTGTTGGTTCTCCCACACTGGAGAGGCTTCTGACTGCTGTGTTAACCAGTGATGAGAAAAAATTGCTAGCAGCTGTCTGCTTGATCTGTCACTCCGCAACAGGGAGATGCTGGAGACTCAGCAGCCAAGGAAAAGGGAAGCACAGGTATAAACAAACAGATGTTATACCTAAGGAAGCAGCAGGAAGCAGACACAGTGTGGAAAGGCTGTTGGATTTGGTTCAGCCTAAAAAAATTATTATAGAAGGAGGCAAATAAAGGATAGCCATCCATCCACCCAGGAAGTAAAGGCTCTTTCTTGAAGAGGGGAGGAGGTAGCAGAAGAACTCTTTCCTGCCCCCATCCCAGGTTTCTAGCTTCATAAACCTATCCTTTCTAGCTCCTTCACAATCTAGGGAATTCTAAAGGGATATGGGAGACTACTGCCTTGTTTACAAGTAGACCTCATGTATAAGTCAAGGGAAGTTTTCAGGGTCAGTGCATCATGGATTTTGATATGACCCATGGATAAGTCGAGGGTAAAACTCAGGGGGCTTTAGCAAAGGATGGAAAGGGGGAAATATTAATTCTGTCCCTCCTCCTCCTTCTCTGGATCTCTCCCAACCACCTAACACTGATGGAGGTGCTGGAGGAACATTTTTAAAATCGGATTGAGAAGGGAATCAAGTGGAGTTAAAAGGGATGTTTCTCTGATGGGAAGAGAAGGCTTGCCAATCAGATTAAGAAGGGAAGGAAGTGCTGTTCAATTAGGTGTTTTCTCAATGGAAAGAGAAGCCTTGTAAATATGACTGGGGAGGGAAGGGAATGGTGTTCAATGGGGAGTTTTTTCCATGGGAAGGGAAGCCTTGAAAATCAGACTGGGAACCTCTTTGAGAGAGAGAGAGAGATGCCTCCAGGCATCAAGAGTGGGGCATCAGGCTTACTTGTTTCAGGACCTTTCTAAGTATTATTAGTGCATTGACTGGTATACAAGTTGACCCAGGATTTTAGGGTTAATTTGGGGGCACACATTTCTCAACTTATAGTTGAGTATATATGGTACCTGTAAAGACTTAAAGAGTACATTGTTCAATGGTTAAGATGCTGACTCTGATGACTGCAAGATCAGCAGGTCGAGATCCAAGCACCACGTGATGGAGTGAGCTCCCACCACTTCAGTGGGAAGGTAACAGCGCTCTATACAGTTGTGCTGGCTGCACAACCACCGGAATCACCTCTGAAAATACTGGATTTTTGGCTAAGCAGTGTAGATGAGCACCACTCCCTACAGTCAGACACAATTTGACAATCGTGTCATGGGAAAAATCTTTGCCTTTTAAAAGACTTAACAGTCCAGTCAAGAAGAAAGTTGGTAGCACCTATCTTAAAAAATCTTTGTCCCTGTTTGAATAGTCAGCTGGAGTGAGTCATTTTCTAGGGCCCAATTCACCACAGACTCACTCTCATCCACAGGCTTGAGCATATAGAGACTTGAGAATAGAGGAAAACTTGATTCTCGCCTGACTCACCCATTACCTTGATTCTTCCTCATTGGTAAACCATAGAGATTGAGGGCTATGATATTGCACTCCCCATAGAAGGGGAGATGTCATACAGAGACATGGGATTCTAGAGTTAATCCCATTCTACCTGTTACTTCCTATCCAATATAAGCAGTCAGTGTTATTTTCAACAATTTAATCAATGCTTCCTGGGAGAATGGAAATTAAAAATAGTGCATACGTATGTGCAGCAGCTCCCCTCCCACTTCACTTTGATACCTGAAAGTATAATTAAATATAGCAGCCTTTAATTAGACCTGCATATTAATAGCTTTCCCCCCAGTGTTCATTCTTCGTAAATTCAGATACAATATGGATTGATGTGTCGTTCTCATGGAATTTACCTATTTGCTTGATTTTACACTCCTCCGAATGTTGGATGACAGTTCTCAGCAGTTTAAATATATTTTTAAAATGCCCATTTCAAAGAAGTTATGCATTGGCATTTTGGTACTATATTTATCAATTCAGATGTAAACTCTATGCTGTGCAATGAATCTTACTGCCAGAGATGAAGAAATTGGGTTGGAAACTTAAAATATGCATTCTGGGAGGTAATACACATTTGTGTGTAATGTAGATGGATACAGATTAATGTGGCAATGAATGTGACAGAATTATGAGGAAATGCATGTACAACTAGACTGGAAATAGATTCATTCATCCCTATCTGTTTGTGTTTAATGACACAATCATAAAGTGATGCTGCCTCCTTAAAACCTAGTACACTTCCAGAGTTTGTATGCATACTTGTTTGCTACTCATTAAGGTTTGTACTTTTGTTTGTTTGACAAAGGTATTCATTTAAATTGATGAATTTGCAATGAATGACAACTAATTTGAAGATGCAGCATAAATATAAATTACTACAAAATGGATTTTTCTGAGAGTACATAAACCATATTGATGGTATTTTATGATAATCCTTGAGGCAGAAATATTATTTAAGTAGATAACTACCTAACACTGGTGGTGCGGGTGGGGGTGATCCTAACCATAACTAATGTAGTTTCTATTATGTAGAGTTCATTGTATTTCATTTCTTCGTCTATAAAAATTCTGGATAGCTTAGAATCAAAGAAAATTAGCATCTGATTGGCAATGCCATGTTTCCCAAGACAAGTAAGTATGCACTGCAAATCAATTAAATGAATTTATAGTTGAAAATTTTTGCAGTCAGATGAAAGCCGTAAATTTACCTTGCATGCATAATTTTTCAAAACTGCAATTACAGCTTAGGCTTTTTATCTAAACTAAAAGTAAAGGTAGTCTCTTGACATGAATGTCTATCTGTAACAGATTGTAGTGGATAGCGCTCACCTCCTTTACTAAGTTGAATATCCAGCTTTGTCTGGTGATCATGTGGCCAGCATGACTGCACTGAATGCTACTGCTTTCCCATCAAAGTGGTACCTATTTATCTATTGGCATCTGCATGCTTTTGAACTGCTACGTTGGCAGAAGCTGGGGCTAGGGACTGGAGCTCACTCCATCATGCAGCACTCGGGCCTCGAACTGCTAACCTTCCAATCTTCTGACCATCAGAATTAGCATCTTCAAAACTATATTCCATTTGTCTTCTACTTTGTCCACAACATGAGCTCTAAGTATTAATGTCATTTTGTCCATCTCGATTGCCTCGTATAGCCTACTTAGCCAATCTCTCCTACTTGGAATTTTTTTCCCTTTCCACTTTTGTGTCAAAGCCAATCTTGCCGTCGAAATTAAATAATATAAGATCTTTCCATATTTCCTATCCACTTCCTCCTCCCACATATTTAGTAAAAAAGTTTCTGGTAGAAATTTTATATTAGTTTGAAAAATTGAATTAATCGTCTCATGCACTTTTTTCCAGTATTCTTTAACCAATTTACATGTCCACAAACAATGATATAGGGTTCCAGGTTCTTTTTGACACTTCCAACATAGGTTACTTGTTGATTTGTAAATTTTGGATATTCTTTCAGGGGCCAGATACCATCGAAAAAATGTTTTATAATAACTTTCTTTTAAGCTTTGGGATGCCAAATATTTTAATCTCTTTTTCCAAACCTTTCCCCATCTGTCCATATTTAAGGGATACCCAAAATTTTTCGCCCATTGAATCATATTTCCTTTTAGTATTTCATCTTCTTGTTGCCAATTTAATAATAGTGTGTAAAATTCTTTTATCCATCTTGGGTTTTCTTTTTCTATTATCTTTCTGAATTCACTTTTTTTCTCCTCAAAACCTAATGTTTTGGAATCTAATTTAACTCTTTCTCTAATTTGCCAATAGCTAAACCAGTCTAGATTGATTCCTTCTTTGGCTAGTTCTTCTTGAGTTTTAAGTCCCAACCTTCCCATTTCATCTTTCTTCATTATTTTAGCATACGTTAACCACTTTGTTTCGTGTCTTTGAATTGCTTCTTGTGGGGAAAACCATGAGGGGAATTTTGTCATGATTCTATATTTGTATTTATTCCAGGTTTTGAAAAGTGTTCTTCTTATACAGTGTAAATTAAAGTCTTTATTTGCTTTGATCTTATCATATCCCAGATAAGCGTGCCAGCCAAAGGGTAGGTTCTCTCCTTCTATTTCCAACAACTCTTCCTCTTTTAATAGTATCCATTCTTTTAGCCACGTTAGACAGCATGCTTCAAAATATAATTTTAAATTTGGTAACCCCAATCCTCCTCTTTCCGTCAAATCTTGCATAATTTTTAATCTAATTCTTGGTCTTTTCTTTTGCCATATAAAATTACTCAAATCCCTTTGCCATAATTTAAAAAAATTATCTTTGATTATAATTGGGAGAGTCTGGAATAGAAATAGAAGTTTGGGGAGAACCACCATTTTTATAGCTGCCACTTTCCCTAATAGGGACAGATTACATTTTTTCCATTTTTCCAATTTTGCTTTGATTTCTTTCCATACTTTTTTGTAGTTGTTATCAAATAGTTCACCCAAATTACTCGAAATTGTTATTCCTAAATATTTCGCTTTCCTCTCCACTTTTATTTCTAACATTTTCTGCAGTATTTTTTCTTTATTTATTGACATATTTTTTGTTAACATCGTAGATTTTTCTTTATTCAATTTACATCCTGATATTTCTCCAAATTTTTCTAATGTATCCAATAAGTCTTTTGCACTGTTACAGGGATACCTAGAGAAGGAATGGGGAAAAATAGCAACAGTGGGTTTTAAAATACAATAAGAATAAGTTAGAAGATAGAAACACGCACGTGTTAAAGATTGATCTAATGACAAAGTTAAGAGAGTAAAGTAAATACTCTAATGTAGGATTTGAAGAATTGCAAAGAAAAAGGAAATATTAAATTAGAACGGGATACGTAGAGGATCAAAAATAGGGAGTAACAAAATCTAAATAATCCGAGGTTCAAAGATAAGGAGAAAGAGAAAAAGAGAGAGAGATATATATTACTGCTGTGGATTGATTTCAAATAAAGAAATGAATATAAAGAAATAAAAGGGACACTCAAAGTAGAAAAGACAAAGATATCTAGTAAGATTAGAGAGAGAAGTCAGGGAAGAATGAAGTGAATGAAGGTAGAGGATGGAGGAAGAGTGTTCAAGAGAGTGTAAAGTAAGTGATGAAAGGTGAGAGTAAGTGGTAGAAGAAGAGGAGAAAGTAACAGAGTGAAGGTTTGTAAGCGTGAAGATGAAGGCGTAGTAATCGCAGGGAATGGAGAACTGGAAAAGAAAAGTAAGTAGTAATAAGGGGGAAGAGGTTTTAGAAGGAATTTGAAGGAAAGAGAAGGAAACAATGGAGGATCAAAGATAGTTAAGATGAGAAGGAAAGAAGCAGGAGATGGTTAAGTAGTAAAGTAAGGAATAGGAGAAGGAAAAGATGAAGAAGGGAAATATAGGAGTGGGGAAAGAAAGTGATCATAGAGTAATATTCCCTATATAAAAATGTATTATTTTAATGATGGGTTATCTCTCAATATATCATTATTACTATTTTCTCTTTTTGAATCTCCATTGTAAGTATGTTAATGCATCGAGTATGTAAGTGTGTTATTGTGTATGTTTGGTGTTTGTATATTTGATTGTCTGTTTTAAGTTTCAATAAAATTTAAAAAAAAAAAGAATTAGCATCTTAATCACTAAGCCACCACATCCCATTTGCCTAAGCTACTGTGTCATTATGAATCTCTGATTGCTTTGTTGCAAATAAACTTTATTAGGAAAAAAAGCTTGTGTTTATGTATATTGGCCTCCTGAGCAGGGAAATAATTCTTCACAAAGGTGGGTTACAGACTGCCATTTAGGACGCACTCCGCGTGTCCTAGGATTAGGAAGGGGCGTCCTAGGGTTAGGAAGGGTTGCCCCTTCCTAACCGGCCCCGTTCCCAACATGCTCGGAGCGTGTCCTAAATGGCAGCGCCCATCCACATGGGCACTGCCATTTTTACGTCTTGGACACACAGCATCCAGACGTGGCGCACCTGAAGTGACGCTGCAAGTGCGCGCTTCACGCTTCATGGTGCCACTTCCGGGGGCCAAAAAGGAGCGCCATTTCGGCGCTCCTTTTTCGCTGCGGTCGGAAACCTCACAGTCTGGCCGCTGGGGCTTCCCGCTGCAGCTAATGGCCGCTTTAGGGCAGTCTGTAACGCACCAAAGTTTCTTCTTGAAGATATCAATGGGCCAAGGACTGGAACGCAGCTTTGGCGCAGCTTCTGGCCTCTTAGGATGCATGCATCATTTAAACAGCATACCTTCAAAGTGACCTGAAGCAGCTTTATTTTGTCCAGTCTGTATGGGCTCAATGAATAATTTCAACCATTTTCTTCCTGCTGTGAGAAAGTCTTTGAAAACATGAAATGTTCTAAGGCTATTCACAATTTGGTACTTAGTCTGCTGTCCTGTCATCCATATCCAATGACATTCCATTCAGCTCCAAAAAAAGCTAGGCATAGATCAGGGGACTCTATTCAATAGGTCATGATATCCTTTTGGTAACATATCTCCCCAAAATGACATGCAGCCACCTTCCATGTACTGACTTTTTTCCCCTATGTAATCTAGATTCTGGAATACAACCAAGTATTTGTTGTTGGAATGATTAATATATAGGCATTCTTGCAGCGTTTGTGGCCTGGTGCACACATTTCAGCCTAATGTTGGGAGCAGAACATGATTTTTCTGTAGCATACTTTTTCTGAATTTTGTTATGTGGGTCTCAGTTTTAAAAAAGCATTATACATTTTAAGTCTAAGCTTATTTTATAAATATGGACTTTTATATAAAAATAGTGTATGAATGCATAATTTTGGAACAAATATGTTCAAGGTATGCATTGAAATATTTAATTACTAATTTTAATTAAAAAGATTTACCATTGCACACTAATGGGGAAACAAGATGGAATTGATTTATTAATTCTATGAGTAAAGCTTTGCCAGTTTAAAAACGTAAACCTATCATTTGTCAGGTCATGCTCTATTAAAAGGAGTGATGTTGTATAATCCTACTATTTGTGTTTACCTACAACTCAGTTTTCATGCACTAATCTAGATGGGATGATGGGAGTGTCTGAACTAAGAAAGGTTCCCAATCTTGTGCTGGCCCTGTAGTGTCTTGTGAAGCATCTGGGTCTTACTATCTTCCATTTTTTCCAAACTCTTCATATAAGGAAGACATAAGGGGATGGTGGATGAGAGAGAGATAGAAAAGAATTAACGTGTGGAAGGGAAAAGGGGAGAGATTTTCAGAACAACAGTTCTAGATTCTAATCACAGTTGCTGATTTTATTGGGACTCTTCAACTATCACAATCTGAGAACAGGGATATTGAATTAATTAAAATATTTTTTTCTGAAAGGAGAGCCTCCTCTATCCATCTTCTTGAGCCTTCACAGATACAGGAAAATTTCCACTTTAGAAATTGTCCCCAGTATTGGTAAGGCAATAGAAATGATGGTGAAGGAAGCAGAAGCAACAACATCCCTCCCACACTACTCAGATTTAGAATACTTGAACAGGATCCTCTGTTCATCAGTTCATTCAAATACATGTGCATTTACACTCAAATACATGTCTATTCATTCAGTCTACATATATCTAGACACTTCATTTATATCCTAGTTTAAGTAGGATTTTTTTAATCTGGGAATCAAATACGAATCCAGGAATAGAATCTCTCATCTGTTTCAATGAAGGGACACCCAGCATGGTGTAATGGTTTGAGTAGAGGACTTGGACTCTGGAGATTAGGGTTCAATTTTTGGCTCAGCTATGGAAACCCACTGGGTGACCCTGGATGAGCTGCACACTCTCAGACCTAGAAAACCCCATGATGGGTTCACCTTAGGTTTGTCATAAGTTGGAAATGACTTGAAAGCACCCAACAACAAAAATATACCAGAGCCTAGTAAACTTATCATTTAAAAAAATTAAAATCCTAGAATTTCACAGCCAGCATGTCTAGTGGTTGACCACACCTTATATACACATCCATTTGACTATTCTGGCTTCATTAGTCTGTCAAAAAAAAAAAAAAAAAAAAAAAAAGTGAGATAGAAATATGAAAAACAAATAAATGGGGGGGGGGTTGAATTAGAATCTTTTGAAAGAGTACACTAATTATAAATTGACATCTACCATTAAAAAAAAGAACTATAAAATATACCAGTCATGTTAATTATCAAAATCTATTAGGTTAATGGCACTTTACCAACATGCAAATTAGCTGCAACATTTTGACTCATTTTATCTCTCCGTAAATGCCTAAATTTGGAACACGTTGCTTGTCCCTGCCATTTATTCTGTATTTTTAAATGGATGTTGGAATGTGGTTTTAAGTGTAAATGGTTCTTTTAAAAAAATGTACAAACTAGCTCTGCATTAGTCTTTTTCATATAATTGGAAACCTGTTTCCTGCAACACCATGCATGACTGACAGCCATGTAATTTTAAACGATGCTCCTTGAACACTCTGTCATTTATTTTCTTTCAGTCCACTTATATTTAACTAACTGTCCTTCATTTCCTCAATATGAATATATTAGTATTAGTTCTAATGTATCACTCTTGACATCAGTTCACCTTGAACAGTGAAAGGGGGGGGGGAGAACAAATAAAAGAATAACAGAGAGAACTTTAAAATTTGTGAAACATTCAAAATATCATGGACAAACAACTCAGATGTGAAAGAGGACCTTTGGAGATCAGTTTGGCTTGTGGAGACTGGAACGTGTACAAAAAAGGTCTTTCCCAAGCTGGCAATGGGGGTTTGTCTTCCTCCATTTGAAAGCCAACTTTGCATTGTGCCTTTGATCCCTTGTTGTGCTCTTGTGTGTGATAACCATTAGCAAATGGGCTTGCTTTTCTGGGATGCCAGCACTTTAAGTATTTTCGGGATGGAAGCACATACTGTAGATACTCATGTATAAGTCTAAAAATTTTAGTCAAAAAATTGATCTCAAAAACCTAGGTCAACTTATCCATGAGTCAATGTAAATACTATACTTTAACTCTTATTAAAAGGAGAACCATCCCCAGTAAAAGGCAAGAGTGGTATCTCTCTTGGAAGCACTGACCTCTCTCTGCTTTCTCTCCCATTCATCCTTTAATGAGAGCCAAAACCATTATGCCTGCCAGAAATTTGTAGGTTCTTTGGCATTGTTTTCATTTGATTCATCATTTGGATCCTTTGTTGCATGTTCCTAAGTTTTACCCTCGAACTATCCAAAGGTCATATCAAAATCCATAATTTTGCCCCCCAAACCTGCCACCGACTAATACATGAGGTTGACTTATAGTCGAGTATATATGGTAGTTCCCCATATGAAAAAGTCCGTAGTGTCACTGTCCCCTCCTCTTTCTTGTCCCTGCTCCCCATCACCATTTCCAGAAACTTGATTACCTCCCACCCCCCTTATTTCTTTTCTTTTCTCTTTAAAAAAACTTTTTGAAATGTCATCACTGTAGCAAAGCGCCAGAACTGTGTGGGTTAAAAAATAAAATAAAATAATTTGAAAAATTGAAACACCTAATGACATGCTATGTAGGACTTCAGGCAAGGAGATGGGGTTAAAGGGGACTCAGGCCAAGAATACAGTGGCGGCAGCATCCCCTGTTGTGCAATTCTGATTTTGGAACTCTGAACTCATATTTTTCCTTCCCTGCCCTTCCCTCCCCATGTGATTTCTGTGAGAATAGAACTTGTGCAGTAAAGCCAGAACAGGACAAAATGTGGGGGTTCTCTGTCCCCTGAGGAAGAGATCGTGCCTGCCAAATTCCAGACAAATGGACACAGTATGTGGTTTTAAGGTGTTTCTGTAACTAGTTTCAGTCACTGCTCGAAAATTATATATTTTAGGGCTTGTGTCTGAGATGTGATTGTTTTTTGTCAGTCCACTTACTAAAAGAGAGTCTGCACATTTGAGTTGAAGTTGATTATCCATGAATACCCTTGAGCCAGGAGGTTACAGATTGTAACACATCTGTATTTCTTCTTGACTTAAAAGTTAACTTCAAATGGACAATGAGACAGCACTGGAAGTTTTCTACAGTTTTAGAAATAGATGAAGGACCAAAATTAATCTCCTGGTATATCTGCTTAAAGCAGGAATTGGATCTTAAGAGTAGGGTAAGGAAAGCATTCCAGCTGAATATTTGAAGAGCTGTTGCCAGTGAGAGAACAGTGTGCTATGCTTTATTTGCCAGTAGTCTGACACAGAAAAGTATCTCTGCATAGGCAAAATTCAGGAAAACTGTGATCCATGAACTTTCTCTGAATATGTCTTGAGTCCCTAATTTGTTCTCAGGGTCACCTCACTATATCCTTCCAAACTCTGCTCAGTGGCAAATAAAACTCTAAAAAGTCTTTCTAGTTCTTAAAAGAAGGCTCAAGGGACAAAGTTATGTTTCTGTTACAAGATCTCAAAGGCTTCTTGGATACCTGTGTCATATAGGGATGGAAATTCCTGATCCTTCCACTTCCCAACAGATTCTGAGGAAAAGACACCAATATTTCTGTACTGTGAAAATATTTTGGATTTTTTGTTCTCACAAAAGATAGAAAACTAACTACAACATTTAAAAGCTGCACATTTTCAAGAAACCCACACAATTTTACTAAAAAAAATATATGAGAAGAAGGAGTAGGAGGCAGGAGAAGAGCAGCTTTGGAAGGGGTGACACAACTTTCATGAGATGAGAAGGACTTGGGGAATCAGATTAGGCAGGTAGGTGAAGAAAGAAGGGCTCCACAGAAAGAAGGGCTCTAGTTACACACACACACAGAGAGAGAGAGAGAGAGAGAGAGAGAGAGAGAGAGAGAGAGAGAGCAGTGGAGGTGAAGAATTAAAAAAATTGCAGCCTTAAAGCACAGACAATTCAGAGAGCGTGTTGTACCAAAATAATAATAATAATAATAATAATAATAATAATAATAATAATAATGATAATACCAGCAATGGAGGAAGGGTGGAAGAAGAAGAGCAGTCTTGATGGAAGAGAAAATAGTCATATTTTTCACTGTTAAGGTGCACAGCACTAGGGTTTAGCATTCAAAGAATTTTCTACTCCATTCTTCCTTTTCAAAGCAGAGTTATTTGTATGATTATAAAAGTGATGCAGTTTTAGTATCGGTGCACAACTTTTCCTTTGAGGGTTATGCAGCATTCCAACTGTGCATCCTTTACATCATACAGCTGACAATGTTGTGCTGTTTTTTTGTGATGAGAACAACAAAAAGTAGTTCCAACTTTCCAAGCACTGTTTTTTGATTCTGTAAGTATTTCCCAAGTGGTTGGGAACATCAAATTTCAACTCTTTTGGAGAAATTGCTGCATACCTATTCCATCCCTAGTATTATAATTTACAGTTTCTGGGAAACGATCACAAAGTTATGGAGTATTAGTGGGAGAGGAAAGTTAAATTCATCTACTAATGCCTTAAAACTGAAGAGAGATGAACCTTAGTCACGAGAGCCACTGTGGTGTAGTGCTTTGAGCACAGGTCTCGGACTCTGGAGATTGGGATTTGATTCCCTGTTTCACTATGGAAACTTACTGGGTGACCTTAGGTGAGTCACATACTCTCAGCCTCAGAAAGCCCTGTGATAGGGTTGCCTTAGGGTCACCATGGCGGGATACAGACCGCTGCTTTGCGGCGGTCTCCCGCCGGCGCCATTTGCTCCGCGAGGGAGCCGCAGCAGCCAAACCACACAGCTCCCACGCGGAGCAAAAAAGAAGCTCCATTTCGGAGCTTCTTTTTGCGGCGCCTTTATGACGTCGCGAGGCGCCGCTGGCGCATTCGCGACGTCATAGGCGCCACGACACATCTGGACGCTATGCGTCCAGTACGTAAACATGGCGGCCCCCATGTGGAAGGGGCGCCGCCATGTTGTACGTATTCTATACGTACTAGGGTTAGGGGGGTGCGGAAGCACCGCCCCTTCCTAACCCTAGTACGTATAGAAGACGTACTATATGGCGGTTTGTATCCCGCCCATAAGTTGGAAATGACTTGAAGGCGTCAACAAGAACAACAAATACTTAGGTCATATCCTTGTACAAAGAGTAAGCTTGAAGACCAGGACTCACTCTTTCTAGCAGGCGCATATATATATATATATATATATATATATATTTAAAAAAAAACCTTTTCTTACAGCACAACCCACTTTTCTGTTCTGTTTGCCACACAGACATAGAGGCTGATAATGAAAAGAGCAGAGCTCCATAATGTTTTCCATCCCAGATGTCTTTGATTAAGAAAGACAAGGTGCAATATTTTGCAAAACTAATTAGAGTGATATGTTATATAATGGTAGCTCAGCCACCTTTCAATTAAGATATAATTAAGCAAGTAGTATTAGCATCTCCAAATCACAGGGGGCAGAAAACAAAATCTTTGCTTTGTACTTTCATAAGCAAATAGCAGTCTTACTTATTTATTAACCTTCATTTTTAATGCATATTTCTAACACTACTTGCATTTTAGGGCTATATTTAGAGGAATAACTGGCACATATGGAGATATCAGTACAATGAGAAATTCATGAGTTGCCAGCTCTTTTGTAAATATAGAACTCCAGTAATTAGCACCAAGGGAAAAACCATATGAAATCTCAAGGCAGTCCCTGGGATTCAAAATTAACTGAGTTAAAGCTGATGATCCCTGTCATAAATTAATATATTGGGGAATTGGAATATAGTTGTCTGGGAAGCAAGAAGTGCTTTAAACTTCAGCATAATATTTGACTGAATAGAAAGTTGGTCACTGTAGATCACAGATGTCAAAACAAAAGGCATCAGCACTATAGACATATGTGTTTGGCAACCCTGTCCAGAAAATAATTCAGCAATGTGCTTCCAATTCTTGCAAAATGAAAGATTTCAAATGAATTTATTTTGTAAGTTCTTAAATGTCTATAAGGTAAATTCTTGAAATCTAAACATGTTTTCTTGAGATCTAATTTAAAATTGGTATGCAGGCACAAAATGCTGTTTTTTGAACCCAGTCAGGTTGTTGGCTCCTAAACCACTTTGTTAGGACAGAAGCATAGAGTATAGCTGGGTATTCATTACTATACATAACTACACTTAGTTTTAGGTTCAAATCTGGCTACAGAAAACCTATTGAAATAAATGGAATTAAGTCATAACTAACTAAGGTTGCACTGATTTCAGTGGGTTCACTATATAACTAAGTCTTGGTCTTCCCCATGGATTGCAAAATACATAACATCACTTTAGATTTGACCCATTGTACTTGTTTTGTGCGTGTAAAGAGTATTAATGGGATTTGTGTGTATGGCTCTTTGCAGTTTCCCCATCTGCAGGCTCAAGAGGTACCATTCAGTGATTGCGTAGTTTCTGTAAATGGATTCTTGATAGTGCCATTTGATAGTGCCATTTTCAAACTGGAAAATGGGGACTCCCTTTCCTGAATCTGCATCACTAGTATACTAGTGACTAAGCATGAAGAAGCAGCCTTGCGGATTCTAGAGGAAAGAAATGGAGACAGGTTAAAGGTATCAGAATGTATGCAGATATTCAGAGGATACCTTGAGATCAAGTGGATCTCAAATTACATCAAATTACATCAAATTATATATATTATGTAGTTGTTTGTTTGACAAGGAGAACCTATTTTATCCATGAGGTGGCTGAGGGAAAGCAAACTAGCAGTATACAACTTGTGCCAGGGACAAAAACTGGTTCATCCATAACATTAAAATGGGAAGAAAGTCTCAAGGTGACCTGTTCATTTGTATATATGATTCTAAGCATTGCATATCCTCAGTGAAGAGTTTTGTAACTAGACAAAGTTGTGGTCCTAGTTTACCACATACCTATGCCTTGCCCATTTCTTCCAGGTATGTGTTCAAGCCATTGTACATTGCTTAAAATGAGATACATTAAAGTTTTTGTAGACAATAAATCCACGGAAATCACTGGGACTTATTTTCAAGAGGCCATGCAGAATTTTGAGGAGTAAGAGTTGTTTTCTCATATTTCTTTTGAAAAAACAAATAAATATAGTTCAATCCCAAGTCCCTGTATTTCTCATCTTCCTCTGTTCTCTCTTTTGAACATGTTTTTTCCATTTTCACTTCAGTATGTTCAATGCATATTTATTGCTCAGAATTAAGGCAACAGTAGAAATACCGTATCAGAAGACAATGGGGTGCTGAAACTTTTGCTTTTACTTGCACTAAAAGCAACCTTCAACAACTGTGTCAAAGACAGAATATGCTTTGTTCATAATTCATAATGCTGCCAGAAGAAGGAGAATTATTAGTATCTTAAAGTTTTATGACATTTGGAAGAGGACATTATAAAAATACTTAGCAAATCTGACTTTATTGCATTTTGAAAACTCAACTTACATTTGGACTTAAGTAATAATTAGCATTTTTACTGGCTTCGACCTGCTGGTATAATATATCTGATAATGTAATTCCAAAGTTCAGTGGCACTCAAAATCCTAATTTAAACTTTCAGAAAGTATTCCAGTTAAACTAATATGCAGACTGGGGAAAGATATACTATTAAAGTAGCAGGAATGTTAAGGATATTGAAAAAGTTCAGAGTTTCCTTGGGAAAGTATGCAGGTAGAGTTTTGAGAAGATCAGATAAAGTCATAAAATATGTAGAAATTTCCCAGAAGGCTTCTCACATTCAAAATATAAGTGCAAAATAGACAATTGAGTCAGCCCTATGGACATTTTCACATAAGATATTAAAATTACATTTTTTTTTCCTTCCTTGAATCTTGTAATATTTGTGCCCTATGAACATGACAGGGTAGTAGAAGGGAGGGAAAGCACCACTTTAAAGTCTTGTGGTCAGCTTTATTATTTTCTGTTTCCACCAGCTGCCAGACATCTTACTTCTCAGAAGAAGCAGGGGATGAGTAAGCCAACTCCCTCCAGCCATCAACACTGCTTATGTTTGCTTGCACTGGTGAATGACATATTCTTCATCTACATTATAGCTTCAGGAGATAATGGTGAAAAGAAAGAGGTAAGTTAGTAATCTCTGTCTATTGGCCTGGATACACTGACCCACCCAACAGAATGTGAGAAATTTAATGGTTACCACCACTAATGAGAGATCCAACTCACTCAGATTTTTTCCCTTAGAGCTCCTTCATGTTTATCTGCCCCTGGCTATTACATTGTGTCTCAGTAAGTGCATGTTTAAGACTGATAAAAACTGCATCTGTACTGCAGAAGTAATATAGTTCGACACCGCTTTAACTGCCATGGTACAATGCTATGGGATTCTGGAATTTCTAGTTTTGTGAAATATATAGCCTTCTCTGTCAGAGTATTCTGGTGCCAGACCAAACTTCAAATCCCAGGATTCCATAGAATGGTATCATGGCATCTGCAGAACAGAGGCAACCATTCATCTCTCTCCTTTGAACATGAATTTTTGCTCAGCCTCTGTTGTGTATGAATAATACAAGATCATACCTAATGTGTGTGTGTGTGTGTGTGTGTACATATATGTATATGTACACTTAACTCTAATTATTACATGAATGTGCTAACCTCAGTTTCTCAGTCCAGTACATCAAGAATATTGCTGCAGTTTCATATTTTCACTGTAAGAGGTGACTGATTTCGCTCAGTTTTCTGGGCTGAATACATTTTGCCCTTCTCAACATCTATCTTACAGCATCATTAGTGCAGTAATGAAATGGCATGATAAGTCAGTTGGTCCTTTGAAAGCACCAATTAGCTTGGTTATTACCACTTCAGGAGTATAGTAAGTAAACTCAACTCAATTAACCAAAGTCTGCTTTAGCAAAGGGTACCTTTGCTCATTAGTGAGTCTGTTCCCAGATTTATATCACTGCAGTGTTTTACAGGGCTGGTTTAATGGTTAGGGAATGATGGTAGATTTTGCTGTGGATGTATGAAGTAAAAAATCAGTTTATTGGCACTGACACTGAAAAACAGGAGATGAAATTCTGGAAAGATGTTGTAGGAGGCAGAAATAAGGACCGAATCTGTGAACTGGTCTGAGAACAAAAATTATAATAATAGCAATAATAATATTGTTTGCAGCCAACTGACTATTTAAATAGAAGCAGTGAAGATATGAATACAAAAATCAAGCTATAAACAATTTAAACTGATGTCCATGTTTCCAAGGATAATTTATGAACTGATAATCCATCAGTCTGAATCTATGGGTTTTGTCACATGGGAGGGAATCAGCCAAATCCTGTGCAGAAACGAGATTTAAATCGGGGGAAATTCCACAAAAGTGGGATCATTTTCAGATGACATTGGGGGCATTGAGCATTAATGTGACATTAACCAGCACAGAAAGTCACAAAATCATGGTACTTTTTACTTTTGGGAAAATCCTCTTCCTCCTTCCGTCTGCTTTCCTTGGCTGAGCCATCACTCAAACCAGGGTGCCACACCACCTGGACTCCTAGAAGCCCCAAAGCTCAATTCTGACCCAGATTTAGGTATTCTGGCATTCCTTGAGTGCTAGTGCTCATCTTGTTTTCCCCATTGCTGCAAAGCTGCATTCCCTCACTGAAAACTGGGACAGTCAGCTCTGGGGGAATATCCAGATTGTCTTTATATCGTCATGGAACCATACTTGCTTTTCAAGCATTCTGCAAAAGTACAAACAAATCATATTCACCAAGCCATTCATGCTTTTAAAGCATCAATGGCATATTCGACTAGCACAATGCTTCAAGGACGTTTCAAGAATGATAGGACAACAAGTGTCGTGTGGAAATCTTTTCCCCAGTTGTGCAAGAATGATGGCATAAATACAATTCCTTAATGCTTTTTTCCCTGTGTGGAAATGTCCATGGATATGAGTGAGAGATCCTTGAGGTGAGAGCAAAATTTATGAAAGGAAGAGGCACTAGGGATCACAATGCAAACATATGGTTGATAATGAATGTGCAAAGGAATTCCAGTAGAAAATCAGCATGAGCTTTATCAACTACAGCAAAGTATTTGATTGCATAGATCATGAAAAGCTATGTCTTTCTCTTGGAGGAATGGGTGTGCCATTTCATCTGGTGCATAACCTGTACTAAGGACAAGAGACTGCACTTAGATCTCAACATAAAGAAACAGAATGGTTCCCAATCAGTAAAGACGTCAGGCAGGGATGCATTCTGTCACTCTATTTGTTCAAAGTGTATGCAGAAAATATAATAATAATAATAATAATAATAATAATAATAATAATAATCTTTCTACTCTGACTAGATATCTTACATGGAGCAGGCTTAGACTCAGAGGCAAGAGGAGTGAAGACTGGAGGAAGAAGGTTTAACAACCTAAGATACACAGATGACACCATACTATTAGCAGAAGACCACAAAGACTTGGAATAATTAGTAAAGAAAACCAAAGAGGAAAGTGCTCAGGTAGGCTTAACACTGAATATTAAGGGGGGGGAAATGACCATGGAAGAACAACATGAATTCATCCAAGATAATGGTAAAATAGAAATAGTCAAAGAATTCCCATATCTTGAATCAAACATTAGTCAGAGTTCAGCCTACAATCAAGAAATCAGAATATGGGCTGGGAAGGACAGCTATGAAAGAACTAGACAAAGTGCAAAGACTAACACTGGCGCGTTACACTCTGCCACCGCTGCCAGTTGCTGTGTCCACAAAGCGCAGTGGCCAAACCGCACGGTTCCCGGACGCAGCCGAAAAGAAGCGCCGAAATGGCGCTTCTTTCTGCATCCTGGAAGTGGTGCCACAAGGCACTAGTCATGCACTCATGGCGTCACTTCCACCGCGCGACATCCGGACGCTATGTGTCCGCGACGTCAAAATGGCGGACCCTGTGTGGAACGGGCACCGCCATTTTGTACGGACTCGGTCCGTACTAGGGTTAGGGGCGTCAGGAAATGATGCCCCTTTCTAACCCTAGTACGGACCCAGTCCTTACTATAGGCCTGTCTGTAATGGGCCACTGAATACTAAATTTAGGATTGTCCAAGCCATTGTATTTCCCATCACCATGTATGCATGTGAAAGCTGGACAGTAAAAAAAAAAAAGCTGATAGAAAGAAAATTAACTAATTTGAGATGTGGTGCTGGAGAAGAGTGCTGAGGATACGGTGGATGGCCAAAAAGACAAATGTGTCTTTGAACAGATCAAGGCTGAACTGTCTCTGCAAGCCAGGATGAATAAATTGAGGTTGTTGTACTTTGGACACACCACGAGATGGAAAGAGAGTAAGGGACTGTACAGACCAGCCATTAAGGGGCGTGCATCGTATGGAGCTGGGGGCTTACGTTTCTGATTTATAGCTCATGAACTCTGAGAAATGCAAAAATTCAGAACTCATCTGTTTATTAATTTATATTTTAAAAGCATTAGCATTGTTTATATAAAAATGAAGTATACCTGTCAAATGCCATTACATTTAGAATTTTCTCACACATGTTCATGGAAGGAAATAATGGATAAACAAAATAATTCTGGAAAAGCAGATGGAGAGAAAAAGACATTTAGACAAAAGGGGTAAAACATTTCAGAAGGGATTTGAAATGAGATGGGACAGCTGATGATCCAAAGAGATGCGATGCCACAAGGCTGTCACTTCAGGTATACCATGCCACTTTTATTGGAACAACATGTACATTTTATTACAGTGTTGGCAAAAAAAAAAAGTATTTACCCTTCAGCTGTCAGCTTGATACAGAATTCTAACACTGTAGAAAGCCATAAAGTCAGTTCTCTTAGGTTACAGGAAAATTTACCAAAAACAACTTTTTTTACTGTTTACTTTTTCCTTAGAAGAAAGAAAAAGGTAACTTTGGAAAATGAATAGTCATAAAAATATGGAATTGGTTAGAGGGAACAGCCCCATTGGCTATCACCCTGTAAATAAAAAGCAGCACTAGAATTCCTCTTTATCCACATGATAATCGTGGGATAATCGCAATATCATGTAACGTTGTATAATAATCTTCATATTATTGTGTGATATTGGAAGGAACATCCTGCTATGTTCTCATCTTTTTTGCCTGTGTGATAAAGTCCTAAGATTAGAAATATAAGGAGTTCAGGGCATTGAGAGCTTGCTATCCAAATGTTTCTTTCTCCTCCACATTACCATAAGCAAAATTCAAGGAGTATTTTACTGTCTTAGAGTAAATAACACCAGGGATTTGTTTTTCAGCTGCTGATATTCTCAGAGATAAGAAGCAACTGCGGGTGGTGGAAGACTGAGGATTCTGGGATCTTGTACATAACTTCCCAGATCTGCAAATGTCAGCTTCATCCTTTGGGTATGAAAATGTCACCCTTTAGAGAAAGTCATTAAGGATGCTTACTAATTTATGAACCAGAAGAAACAGAGCTAAACTAAATGAAGAAAATTGAAATGCCAAGTTTTGAAATGATTATTTCAAAGTTTTAAAAAATCATCCTTTGTAATATAATCTTCACTATTATCTGCTATTCTATGATTTTCTATTTTAGTATTTTATACTCATCTTGCTGACTTTCATTTTTTGAAGAGCTTTAATTTAAAAAATAATAAACCCCCTTTTTTTCTTGAAGTATACCCATACCTCCAGTTTCATCCTTATACCAGGAGGAGACAGGATGCTGACAAACCAATGCAATGTTTGCACTGCCATGTGGTTGGTTTCAAGGAGAAGAAATAGAAATATATACAAACCCCCTCCACCAGCATTTTGTGTTGTTTCTTTGCCTGCCCACACAACCAGCCTGAGGGTTCGGCACTAGCTATGGCTCAGTGGTCAGGTAGGGATTTTGGCCAGGGTTCACCTGATTTGCATATTGAAAAAATATGTTCAATATGCCAATCAAATAAGGAATGTTTTGATTTATTTATTTTGTGTAGGCCAGAAAATATCACAGTATGATTAGTGAGCACTCAAGGACACCTTTGGGTGAGAGATGACTTGTCAACTTAGCATCTCAGTTCTTGGAAATCAGGGCCTCTTTAGGGAATGAAATTTGGAGCTGCCCTGAATGGTGTGTGTGAATCTCTCCCGCCCCAAAACTCTGAGGGTAGAGAGGAACTGACCACGTGGGAGGAGGAACCGAAAAAAGTATAATCTCTCCTGTGGGGTGTCATCTGGTGCAGTTCCAACCCCCCACACCCCTCTAGTGACACCACTGTATAAAACTATGAGGTTTTGAGAGGGAAAGGGAGCATGAAAGGCCTTCAAGGAAGATAAGCAACCCAGTATAATGTTATAGGTGCACGGGAGGACATTGCAGCAGGGTGGCTCAACCTTAGTATTCATGGGAGGTGTTTTGGTAGTGACTCCCATTCTAGTCGATATTCCACAAAGTGGAATGCCCAGTAATTAAATAAAGTTGTGGTCCTAGTTGATTTCATCACTGTTCTGTGCCTACAGGCAGCAAATGCTAGTAAAGACAGACTTTGGTACAGTGAGACAATTACAGATGAGTCATGCCAGTCAAGTTTATGCATATGTAGTCTAGAGAGTTCTCTAAAGATAGGAGTGGCACAAATACATGGCTTCCACTGTTCCAATGTCAGTTTTAAGAAGTAAGTAATCATGATAAATAAAGTCAAAGGACAGCTGGAATTTGCTGAACAATTTAAAGACAGTCCTGAGGTCAAGAATCTAAATATTTGGGGGGGGGGGGGAGAGAAACAGTCTGAAGAATGGTTGCTTTCAACAAAAGCTTGTCCTAGCTGTTGGGAGATGCATCTTGCTTCTTTCTGTCTGTGCCAGTCAATCCTAATAAGAAACAGGCGTTAATGCTCATGTCATTCTTCACATTGTACTTTACTCTTTTCAGGACCCGGGGAATGTATGCAAAAGCACAGACTAGGAAACCTTATCAGAAAAAAAGGTGAAATGATGAGAAATATCAGATCTGTTTGGGCATTGAGCTCATCATCAGGATTTTGTTTTTATCTCCCATCCCCTTAGTATAATTCAAGATTTGCAATATATCTGTCACCAGGTTTAATCAAGATAATTTAAAATCTCTTTGTTAGCTTAGCTCAGGATTCACATACTGCAGAGTGAACTTCTGCAAGATTAACACGTCTTCCTGAGACTGGTGTAAAGTTATTTTCAAGGTTAAAAGTGGAGAAAGTGGCATCTGACACATTTTGATTTGTAGGAATTGAAGGTCGCATTCATAACTTTGTCTATGATATTTGCTCCATGCTGTGTATGTTAATAGAGCAAGCCTTGGGGAAAAACAAATGACACTAGCCCATTACAAGTGAGATAGAAGGTGGTGGGAAGCACTGCGATTGTAGATCTTTTCCATGAGCCAATTTGTTGTAGAAAACAGATGTTGTCTTATTCTTTATTGTTTCATTTGACTAAAAGTGTAACACAAACACTGTTCCCAGGTCTTCTGTGTAACAGCATACACAGACAAAATGAAGATAATGTGGAGGTGCAAAGTGATTGGTTTCTACATCTAGAAACATTTCTGCTCCATACTGTACTAATGGGGCAGAGAGACAGATCCACATTGATTGACATCATATTAAATACTACTGTTATTTCTTCTGTTTTCAAAGACTCTTACAATAGCATCACCTCAAACATTACGCCTGGAAAATCATAAAGATATACATATATATAATCATAGCAGCAGCTAAAAAACATTAGATTAACTTTAGACATAGTCTGCATCTACCTTATAGAATCAATGCAGTTTGAGACGACTTTAAATATTAATTTAATATTTTTTTAATTTATATACCACTATTCCTGTGTAGATCATAGCAGTTTCCAACAATAAATTGCAACAAAAACAGTTAAAGCAACATATATCCCCAACAGTGTAGAAACCAACCACCCATAGCAATTAAAAGATCATTATTGTTTTCTGTTAAGGTTTAATGCAGAGCCAATCAGTCACAGAATTAATTCCAACAGAGGATAGGTTTGAGCATATTTACAGAGCTCCAGAGCTAATTTCCTGCCTTTCTTCCTAACTCATCATATGGGTAATAACCAAAGAACAACAATATCTTAAAATGTATTGTCATGGCTTAATCTTATGGAATTCTAGGATTTGTAGTTTTGTGAGATTATTAGCCTTCTCTGTCAGAGATCTCTGGTGCCACAACAAACTACAAATCCCAGAATCCTATAGGATGGATCAATGTCAAGTAATGTGTTGTCAAATTACACTAATTCTGCAGTGTGGCAGCAGCAATAATTGTACTTAGAGAAGATCTGTTGAAACTAATGAGATTACGTCCATTGTTCAAACTCAGTACAGTGGGTCCTTGTTATCTGCTGGAGTTTGGTTCCAGGACCCCCCCCCCCCCCCCCCCCCGTGAATAACAAAATCCGTGGATGCTCAAGTCCCATTAAATATAACGACACAGCAAAATGGTGTCCCTTATATAGAATGGAAAAATCAAGGCTTGCTATTTGGAATTTATACTTTTTTAAAAAATATTTTCAAGCCATGGATGACTGAATCCCTGGATAAAAAATTCATGGATAATGAAGGCTGACTGTCATAGCAAAGACAGAAGAATAAAACATCCTATGATCAATATAAAGCTTTTTTTAAAAAGAAAATTTTAAAGATCCTCCTAAAAACCAATGGAAAGATCTTGCTGGTAAAATGTGGATGAATTACATCAGCTGTGGATTGCAACTTCAGAGTGGATTGCATTGTAACCTAGATCAGTGGTCTTAAAAATTTAACCCTTTAGATGTTTTGAGCTGATCATTTATGACTATTGGATGAGCTGGCTGGGGCTTATTGGAAGCAGAAGTCTAACATATCTGGTGGGTGCAAAGGTTCAGAATCACTGGTCTAGCTGGCCATTCATAACTTTTAGGTAAGTTGATATCATTCAGCCCAGCCTACATCTATATACATGATCCTGAACTCATTTGTGGAAAAATTAGGATGAATATCCAATTCAATAAAATAAAATTGCTGCATCACTTCTGTTGTGCATTACCATGTAGTGATGTTTCTTAGTCTCTCGCAATTTACATTTTAAATTGTAAATTGCTGGCATACCAATGCCAGCAAATTGCTGGCATACCAAGGCAATACTGTAGCTTTTTCTGAATGCAGAAATCTGCTCATGCCCTTAGATGCATTATCCCAAAGGGATTCCAGGTATATATCCATGCCTAGATTTTCTTCTGTGCTAATTCATGAGCTATGATAAAGTAAAAGGAAAGCTCTTTGTGTGTGCCTCTATCTCTTGGCATGATTCTCCAATGAAATCAGAGAGACAGTAGGTTAATAAAATGCAATTATGTTCCCCTCAGATTTTAAAATACTGCCAAGAATAATTTGTTGAACCAATTAACATCCAAGAAATTTCCCATCCAAGAAAATGTGAATGAACTTATTCTAACACCTAATGGTGGTAGCTCTGTGTAACAGATGCTAGTAAAGAGTGCACATGAATGTGAAGGGAAGAATGCTAGCCTTGTGCTCATGGGTCCACCAAAAACTGCCAAAAGGACACAGATGCATGCATCCATGCAGGGCTGTATTTATGGGGTCCTTTTGCAAACATGAGCTTGAACATGAGAGGTTTGGGAACAGGACTAGCAGGCATGTTCCTGATCCGACTTCTGTCTATTCACTTGTATAATGAATTCCACATCCAGCTCTTTGCTCATTTTGTGAAAGACTCCCAACTGTTTTTCATGATTCCAGAAAGATATATGGCTGCTACAATCCACTTACAGGAGTCTCTTTAATGACCATTCCTCACTGAAAGATCTTTTTGCCTACTTTGCACTGCATTTGTATGGAATTATGGGATAACCGACCATGGTGTTGCAGTATAAATATGTGGCCTCTGACAAGTTTTGTTATGTTATGTGTCTTCAATGTTCCCCTGACTTTCAGTTACCCTAAGGCAAACCTATCAAGGAGTTTTCTTGGCAAGATTTGTTCAGAGGTAGCTTGCCATTTTCTTCGCCTGAGGCTGAGAGCATGTGACTTGCCCAAGGTCACGGAGTGGGTTTCCATGGCTGAACAAAGATTCATACTGAGTTTTCTAGAGTTGTAGTACAACATTCAACACTGGCAGGTAGGCAGAGGATAACTGAATGGGCAGTGATGGTGGGCACTACTAGGCACCAATTTTGTGATGACAACATCTCCCAGATTGCTCCTGTGGGTCATGGGGCCTAGAAAATGAGAAAAGAGACTACCGTTTGGAATAGCCTATGGCTGTTTTCCCCTTATGTCATGGGATATGGGTGGAGATTACCAAGGAAGGTCTTCCTTGTTGACGACTGGCTGGGTATCCAGCCAAAATAAGGTATGGGTGATAGGATCCGAGAAATGGAAGTTACTACTGAGGGCCATATAGGCCTAGACTCTTTGGCTGTGCAGGAATACCTAGGATCCTAGACTTGGAAGTTACTACTAGGGGGCATATAGGCTGACCCTCTTAGGCCGTTGTGGGCGGGGCTGGCATTGCGGGCTCCAGTTTGTAAAGAAACAGACTCCTCCCTTAATGGTCTTCCCCACATGCACAACAAACTTACTCAGGCATGTATGGTACAACGGTACCTTTAATAAGAAAATAGCATTGTGTCCAGAAGATAGTAACTCAAAACATAAAGTCCCATCTTCAAGTCAGCCTTCCCAACGTCCCGCCGAGACAGGGCTTGCTTCCCAGAGCCTCCCTTTTTGATCCCACCAATTATCCTCTAAGTCCTGAAGATCTCGGGTTGTCTCCTCCCCAGGACCAGCGAAAGTCCAGACACCCTCCTCTCGAGGGTTCTGCTGTCTCCCCTCTCCTTGGGGCCTCTGTCTTGGGCTTTGGGCCCTTCTTGGAAGAGGCACTGGCACTCCGTCCCTCCCTGGACTCCTTAAACACTGTTCTTTCTCTTGCCCGGCCGCTGCTGCCCAACCAGCTCTTCCGCATCCATCCTCTCCCCTCACACGCCTCAGCCCTTCTCCTTTTATATCTCTTCTAGCTCCTCCTCCTTCCTCCACTGGCTCCACCTCTGGGCTAACTTCCTCCTTCCCCTCAACCTCCACCACCTGGCTGCCCTTGGCCCGCTCAGCTCTATCCACCTGGGTGAGTACCTCACTACAGCCGTGCAGGAATACATAGGATCCTAGAGCTGAAAGCTCTTCGTCCGTGCAGGAATACAGATAATTCAAGACAGTGGGAAGGGAAAAGATTACCTGGGATAATTGGAGAGTTTGCAATAGAAGGAAGCTGAGGATGAATGGGAAACATATATATACAGCATGTATAGGGAATGGGATGCTATGACGTTTTGTGATGGCAGATTGGGTGAGGGTAGGGGTGCATGTTATATTTGTTATATTTGTATTAAAATTTAATAAAAATTAATTTAAAAAAGGGAAAAGGGAAAGAGAATCTGGTACATCATTAAAAGCAGCTGAGAAATTGGGAGGTCAGAAGGTCTGAAGAAAAAACAAAGCAAAGTGCACCAACACACAAATTATTATTTAACATAACCATTTTTTATTATAAAATAACCATACTAGAACTGTCTTTCGCCAGTCTTTTTGGACTCTCTGCTGCTGGTTTTGCCTCTTTGGCCTGCTGCTGGGCTCATCAACAGGGAGCTGGTTCATCATCATCCTCCCATTTTCTGATGCAGATGGCAGGAAGGCAGGCAGGTGGGAGGAAGGAAGGAAGGAAGGAAGGAAGGAAGGAAGGAAGGAAGGGGAAAAGGAGATTTTCCCCTGAGACTGGAGCTGCCTCCTGGACAGAGGAGGATGGCAGCAGCAGAAGGGCCATGCCAGTCTCATGCACCAGCAGAGACCCCTCATCATCCTCTGTCTCTGGCTCCTAGAGTCTAGTTCTGGATTATTGGTAGCCCTCCTCTTTCATAGGAAGAGAAGGAGGGAGAGGGGAAGGGGAAAAGGGGAAGAAGGGAAAGAAGGAGGGGAAGGGGAAGAAGGGAAGGAAGGAGGTATGGGGGAAGGAGTAAAGGAAGAAGGGGAAGGGGGAAGGAGGGATGGAAGGAGGGGATGGATGGAAGGAAAAGGGATGTAGGGAAGGAAGGAAAGAAAAAAGAGGGAAAGAAGGAAGGAAGGAAGGAAGGAAGGAAGGAAGGAAAGAAGGAAGGAAGGAAGGAAGGAATGAAGGAAGGACAGAGGGAAAGAAAGAAAGTAAAATAGAAGGAGGTAATGAAAAGGAAGGAAGGAAGGAAGGAGGAAATAAAGAAAGAAGGAAGGAAGGCATGAAAGAAAGAAAGAAAGAAAGGAAACGGAGAAGGGAGGGAGGAAGTGATGGAAGGAAAGAAGAAGGGGAGGGAGGGAGGGAGGGAGGGAGGAAGGAAGGAAGGAAGGAAGGAAGGAAGGAAGGAAAAAAGAAAGAGGAAAGAAATTTGGGACAAAATATAGATTTTGATCAGTGGGAGAAAACAGGAGTGAAGAGATTAAAGTATACTTTAAGTGTTAATTACAAAGAAAATTATTGTAAGATATATTTATATTGGTATAGCCCCTTTAAAAAGGCAAAAATGTTGAAAAACACAAAGAAAATGTGTTGGAAATGTGAGAAAAAAACACGGTACACTATTTCATATGTGCTGAAACTAAAAAAATACTGGAATGAAATACATAAGTCAATACAAATTATATTAGAAGAAAAGATAGAAAAAGACCCCAAAATGAATTCACTTAATATTATCTCAGATGACCAATTAGAACAAAAATATGGGAAACTACTATTTTATATGATTTCAGCTGGCAGAATGGTTTACACTCAGAAATGGAAAATGAAGACAATACATAATGGAAAGCACTGGTTGATAAAATTTTATGATGTTATAGAAACTGATGAATTCAGACATTTATTAAAGAAGAATTAAGTGAATACGTCTGAAAAGCAATGGGAACCTTTGATAAAAAATGTAAAAAGAATGAGGAAAAGACTTTACTTTTGGACTGGGGTGATAAAAATTGTCAAATAGTTACTGTACTTTAAAGCAACCACAAATAGATGGACTTTACAATCATGTATGCGATTGTAGATACTTCTTGAAAATGGAGTATGCTTACTTTTAGATAGTAAGTAATATATTTCACTGTTAATATCTGGAGACCTCATTTAATACTAGAAGGCAGGAGATCTCAAGTAAAAAGAAGGAAGAGTTGATATGGTTTAGATATATAATTAGATTTCTCTATGGTTTGTTATGAAAGAAAATGAATTGTATGTGTGTATTTAAATTTTATATATTTTTTTTAAAAAAAATTAATAACGAATATGTTTTTCAAAAAGAAAGAAAGGAAGAAGATGATGATGAAGGAGAAGAGGAAAGAGGAGGAAGGAAAGCAAGAGGAGGAAGGAGGAGGAAGGAGAGAAAAGAGGAGAGAAAAGAGGAAAGAGAAAGAAGGAGATGAAGGGAAGGAAAGAGGGAGAGGAAAGAGGGAGAGGAAAGAGGAAAAGAAAAGAGGGAGAGGAAAGAGGGAGAGGAAAGAGGAGGAAGGGGTGGAAGGAAGGAAAGAAGGAAAGAAGAGAGAACTATATCCCCCAGCAGCCCCTGCCCACCATGCCCTTCCATACTGCCACTGCTGGTCAGTTGGCTGGGCTCCCCTAAGTGCCAGCCAACTGACCAGCAGTGGCAGGATGGAAGGGCATAGTGGGCAGGGGCTGCTGGGAGATATAGTTCTCTGTTCCTTCCTTCCTTCCACCCCTTCCTCCTCTTCGTTACTTCCTTCTTTGGTTAAGCCGAGGTTTGAATCCAGCCAGAGCTCAAAGCACCTGGCTGGACTCTGAGAGTTGAAGCCCCAGAGTTCAATCCAGACCCGGGTTTGGGTGCTAGTGCTCCCCTCGTCTTCCCAATTGGTGCAGAGCTGCATCCCGTCACTTGAACCCGGCAAAGGCAGCTCGACCTGGATGGCACAATTTAAGCGTGGGTGGAACTGGTGGAATTCTCCTACCCCAAATGGGGAAATGTCCACACTCAACGTCCAAGTGCCACAGCTTGGAAATGCATGATGGCATCCTTCTCCTGCCATACCCTCCTGATGCCTTCTGTGACCCTGGTGGAGTTGGGTGAAGAGGGAAGGCATGCTTCTGGCTAGGCTGCTGGTCTTCTTGAGGGCTGGAGGAGTGGCTTTTGAAGCTTCCCACTCCTGCCACGCTCTCCTGCTGCTGCCTGGCCTCTGCTGCCTTCTGTGCCACTGGTGGAGTTGGGGGAAGAGGGAAGGCTTGCTTCTGGCTTGGCTGATGGTCTTCCTGAGTGCTGGAGGAGTGGCTTTTAAAGCTTACCAATCCTGCCATGCCCTCCTGCTGCTGCCTGGCCTCTGGTGCCTTCTGTGCCACTGGTGGAGTTGGGGGAAGAGGGAAGGCTTGCTTCTGGCTTGGCTGATGGTCTTCCTGAGTGCTGGAGGAGTGGCTTTTAAAGCTTACCACTCCTGCCATGCCCTCCTGATTCTGCCTGGCCTCTGCTGCCTTCTGTGCCGCTGGTGGAGTTGGGGGAAGAGGGAAGGCTTGCTTCTGGCTTGGCTGCTTGTCTTCCTGAGGGCTGGAGGAGTGGCTTTTGAAGCTTGCCACTCCTCTCACGCCCTCTTGCTGCTGCCTTGCCTCTGCTGCCTTCTGTGCCCCTGGTGGAGTTGGAGGAAGAGGGAAGGCTTGCTTCTGGCTTGGCTGCTTGTCTTCCTGAGGGCTGGAGGAGTGGCTTTTGAAGCTTGCCACTCTTGCCATGCCCTCCTGCTGCTGCCTGGCCTCTGCTGCCTTCTGGATTATTGGGAGGCCTCCTCTTTCATGGGAAGGGAGGGAGGGAGAGGGGAAGGGGAAGAAGGGAAGGAATGAGGGGAAGGGGAAGAAAGGAAGGAAAGAGGGGAAGGGGGAATGAGTGAAGGAAGGTTGGGAAGTGGGAAGGAGGGAAGGAAAAGGGATGTAGGAAAGGAAGGAAAGAAAAAAGAGGGAATGAATGAATGAAGGAAGAACAGAGGGAATGAAAGAAATAAAGAAAAATGGAAGGAGGGAATGAAAAGGAAGGAAGGAAGAAGGAAATAAAGAAAGAAGGACAGAAGGCATGAAAGATAGAAAAGAAACAGAGAAGGGAGGGAGGAATTGATGAAAGGAAAGAAGTAGGAAAGGGAAGGAAGGAAGAAAGGAAGGAAGGAAGGAAGGAAAAATGAAAGAAGGAAGGAATGAACAAAAGAAAGAAAGGAAAGAGGGAAGGGAGGGAGGAATAAGGGAGAGGGAGTTAAGGAAGCAAAGAAGGAAGAAAAGGGAAGGGAAGGAGCAGGGAGGGAGGGAGGGAGGGAAGGGGAGGAAAAATGAGGAAGGAAGGAAGGAAGGAAGGAAGAAAGAAAGAAAGAGGGAGGGAGGGAGGGAAGGAAGGAAGGACAAAAGGAAGTGAAGGAGGGAAAGAGAGAGGATGCAGAAAGGGAGGAAGTAGAAAAAAGAAAAGAAGGAGAGAGGGAAGAAGGTAGAAAGAATGGGAAGGGAAGAGAGGGACGAAAGAAGAAAGGAGGAAAGGGGGGGAAGCAAAGAAAGAAAGAAAGAAGGGAGGGAGGGAAGGAAGGAAGGAAAGAAGGAAGGGAGTAAAGAAGGAGAGAAGAAAGGAGAGAGGGAGGGAGTAAAACAAGAGGAAAGAGGAGGAAGGAGATGAAGGGAAGGAAAGAGGGAGAGGAAAGAGGGAGTGGAAAGAGGGAGAGGAAGGAGGAAAGGGAAAGAGGGAGAGGAAAGAGGGAGAGGAAAGAGGAGGAAGGGGTGGAAGGAAGGAAGGAAAGAAAAGAGAACTATATCCCCCAGCAGCCCCTGCCCACCATGTCCTTCCATCCTGCCACTGCTGGTCAGTTGACTGGGTTCCCTAAGCGCCAGCCAACTGATCAGCAGTGACACAATGGAAGGGCATAGTGGGCAGGGGCTGCTGGGAGATACAGTTCTCTGTTCCTTCCTTCCTTCCACCCCTTCCTCCTCTTCGTTACTTCCTTCTTTGGTTAAGCTGAGGTTTGTATCCAGCCAGAACTCAAAGCACCTGGCTGGACTCTGAGAGTTGAAGCCCCAGAGTTCAATTCAGACCCGGGTTTGGGTGCTAGTGCTCCCCTGGTCTTGCCCATTGGTGCAGAGCTGCGTCCTGTCACTTGAACCCAGCAAAGGCAGCTCGACCTGGATGGCACATTTTAAGCCTGGGTGGAACAGGTGTGATTGTCCTGCCCCAAATAGAGAAATTTCCACACCCAATGTCCGGGTGGCACAGCTTGGAAAGGCATGATGGCATCCTTTTCGTGCCACGCCCCCCTGCTGCTGCCTGGCCTCTGCTGCCTTCTGTGCCCCTGGTGGAGTTGGGGGAAGAGAGAAGGCTTGCTTCTGGCTTGGCTGCTGGTCTTGCTGAAGGCTGGAGGAGTGGCTTTTGAAGCTTACCACTCCTGCAATGCCCTCCTGCTTCTGCTTGGCCTCTGCTGCCTTCTTTGACCCTGGTGGAGTTGGGGAAAGAAGGAAGGCTTGCTTCTGGCTTGGCTGCTGGTCTTCCTGAAGGTTGGAAGAGTGGATATTGAAGCTATCCACTGCTTCCATTCCCTCCTGCTGCTGCGTGGCCTCTGCTGCCTTCTGTGCCCCTGGTGGAGTTGGGGGAAGAGGGAAGGCTTGCTTCTGGCCTGGCTCCTGGTCTTTCTGGGGGCTGGAGGAGTGGCTTTTGAAGCTTAACAATCCTGCTATGCCCTTCTGCTGCTGCCTGGCATCTGCTGCCTTCTGTGCCCCTGGTGGACTTGGGCGAAGAGGGAAGGCTTACTTCTGGCTTGGCTGCTGGTCTTCTTGAGGGCTGGAGGAGTGGCTTTTGAAGCTAACCACTCCTCCCATGCCCTCCTGCTTTTGCCTGGTTTCTGTTGGCTTCTTTACCCCTGGTGGAATTGGGGGAAGAGGGAGGGCTCGCTCCTGGCTTGGCTGCTGGTCTTCCTGAGGGCAGGAGGAGTGGCTTTTGAAGCTTACCACTCCTGCAATGCCCTCCTGCTTCTGCTTGGCCTCTGCTGCCTTCTTTGACCCTGGTGGAGTTGGGGAAAGAAGGAAGGCTAGCTTCTGGCTTGGCTGCTGGTCCTCCTGAGGGCTGGAAGAGTGGCTTTTGGAGCTATCCACTGCTGCCATTCCCTCCTCCTGCTGCCTGGCCTCTGCTGCCTTCTGGGCCCCTGGTGGAGTTGGGGGAAGAGGGAAGGCTTGCTTCTGGCCTGGCTCCTGGTCTTTCTGAGGGCTGGAGGAGTGGCTTTTGAAGCTTACCAATCCTGCTATGCCCTCCTGCTGCTGCCTGGCATCTGCTGCCTTCTGTGCCCCTGCTGGAGTTGGGGGAAGAGGGAGGGCTCGCTCCTGGCTTGGCTGCTGGTATTCCTGAGGGCAGGAGGAGTGGCTTTTGAAGCTTACCACTCCTCCAATGCCCTCCTGCTTTTGCCTGACTTCTGCTGCCTTCTTTCCCCCCGGTGGAGTTGGGGGAACAGGGAAAGCTTACTTCTGGCTTGGCTGCTGGTCTTCCTGAGGGCTGGAGGAGTGGCTTTTAAAGCTTCCCACTCCTGCCATGCCCCCCTGCTGCTGCCGGGCCTCTGCTGCCTTCTGTGCCACTCGTGGGGTTGGGGGAAGAGGGCAGGCTTGCTTCTGGCTTGGCTGATGGTCTTTCAGAAGGCTGGAGGAGTGGCTTTTGAAGCTTACCAATCCTGCCATGCCCTCCTGCTGCTGCCTGGGGTCTGCTGCCTTCTGTGCCCCTGGTGGAGTTGGGGGAAGAGGGAAGGCTTGCTTCTGGCTTGGCTGCTGGTCTTCCTGAGGGCTGAAAGAGTGGCTTATGAAGCTTACCACTCCTGCCATGCCCTCCTGCTGCTGCCTGGCCTCTGCTGCCTTCTGTGCCCCTGGTGGAGATGGTGGAAGAGGGAAGGCTTTCTTCTAGCTTGGCTGCTGGTCTTCCTGAAGGATGGAGGAGTGGCTTTTGAAGCTTATCACTCCTGCCATGCCCTCCTGCTTCTGCTTGGCCTCTGCTGCCTTCTTTGACCCTGGTGGAGTTGGGGAAAGAAGGAGGGCTTGCTTCTAGCTTGGCTGCTCGTCGTCCTGAGGGCTGGAAGAGTGACTTTTGATGATCTCCACTGCTGCCATTCCCTCCTGCTTCTGCCTGTCCTCTGCTGTCTTCTGTGCCCATGGTGGAGTTAAGGGAAGAGTGAAGGCTTGCTTCTGGCTTGGTGCTGTTCTTCCTTGGGGCTGGAGGAGTGGCTTTTGAAGCTTACCACTCCTCCAATGCCCTCCTGCTTTTGCCTAGCTTCTGCTGCCTTCTTTCCCCCCGGTGGAGTTGGGGGAAGAGGGAACGCTTGCTTCTGCCTTGGCTGCTGGTTTTTCTGAGGGCTGGAGGAGAGGCTTTTAAAGCTTACCACTCCTGCCATGCCCCCCTGCTGCTGCCGGGCTTCTGCTGCCTTCTGTGCCACTGGTGGGGTTGGGGGAAGAGGGAAGGCTTGCTTCTGGCTTGGCTGATGGTCTTCCTGAAGGCTGGAGGAGTGGCTTATGAAGCTTACCACTCCTGACATGCCCTCCTGCTGCTGCCTGGCCTCTGCTGCCTTCTGTGCCCCTGGTTGGAAGAGTGGATATTGAAGCTATCCACTGCTGCCATTCCCTCCTGCTTCTTGCTGGCCTCTCCTGCCTTCTGTGCTCCTCGTGGAGTAAGGGGAAAAGGGAAGGCTTGCTTTTGTCTTGGCTGCTGGTTTTCATGAGGGCTGGAGGATTGGTTTTTGAAGCTTCCCTCTCCTGCCACACCCTCGTGCTCCTCCCTGGACTCTTCTGCCTTCTGTGCCCCTGGTGGAGTTGGGGGAAGAGGGAAGGCTTGCTTCTGGCTTAGCTGCTGGTCTTCCTGAGGGCCGGAGGAGTGGCTTTTGAAGCTTACCACTCCTGCCGTGCCCTCCTGCTGCTGCCTGGCCTCTGCTGCCTTCTGTGCTCCTGGTGGAGCTGGGGGAAGAGGGAAGGCTTGGTTCTGGGTTGGCTGCTGGTCTTCAGGAGGGCTCGAGGAGTGGCTTTTGAACCTTACCACTCCTGCCATGCCCTCCTGCTGCTGCCTGGCCTCTGCTGCCTTCTGTGCCCCTGGTGGAGTTGGGGGAAGAGGGAAGGCTTGCTTCTGGCTTAGCTGCTGGTCTTCCTGAGGGCCGGAGGAGTGGCTTTTGAAGCTTACCACTCCTGCCATGCCCTCCTGCTGCTGCACATCTCAAAGCCCAACTGCCCAAGTGGACGCATTCTGGAACCTTTTCAGCCATGTAGCTGACCTCCCATTGTGAGTTAATATTACCTCAGGGTTCTGCTGTGCTGTCATAGTTGACTCAAACATATATGCCCTTGTTACTCTGTAAAATCAGTGTCTCGCAGCACCTTTGAGACTGAAAGAGAGAATTTGGCATGAGGAGCTTTCCTAAAGTCCAATTGCATGAGGCCACTATGACCACGATGTGGATATCTGGTCTTATAGCATAAGACCGTAACATCTGTTTTATTGTATTGGTAAAATCAGTTCCCCCTCCTTCTCCATGGATTCCCCAAAACACAGCAACTTATTTTTATTTTTATGTGTTTACGGTATTTCTAGTCTGCTTTTCTCCTGGGTCAGGCTGTTGGTTAGGAGGGGCTGATCTGAGGCAGAGAACATGGGAAACTCTCTTTCTCTGTGTCCATAAGGGTCACAAGATGGGAGCCCCTTTCCATTTATTGGGATTTGCGGAATTAGCAAAAGCATCCTTCCTCCAGATTTTAAATCAGAGCACTCTTTAACGCTGTGTCTACATCGCACGACATCCCATTATTAGATCAGTTTCATACCAGCTGAGCCTCCATCCTATGGAATCCTGGCATTTGAAGTTTTGTATGATATTTTAGCCTTCTCTCTTAGAGAGTTCTGGTGCCACAGCAAACTACTGCACATCCCAGGATTTCTATCAGATGGAGCCACGGCACTCTCAAGCTGCATTATTTCTACAGTGCAGATGCAATCAAAGTTAAACCTACACTGGAAACGTGTGCTGTAGCTACACTGTGGAAATGAATGCAGTTTGATGCTGCTTCAAGCTCCGTGGCTCAGCGCTACAGAAAGCCTGAGATGTGTAGTTTTTGTGAGATGGCTTTGGTGCCACAGCAAACTGGGCATCCCAGGATTTCCATAGGATGGAGCCGTGGCAGTTAAAGCGGTGTCAGGCTGCACTGATTCTGCAGTGTGGCAGTAGCCCGGGCTTGAAATGGAATTGCTGCTGTGAGGGCATTTCCCATTGTCAGCTCAGTTCCCAAAGAGGGATTCCGGCCAACCAGAGCCGCTGGGGCTGATCTGTAAGCTGAAATGGATGAAGGCACTTCAGATGTCAGGCAGAGGTGGTTCACCCCTCCCTTGCATTCGGCACATGGCCAGGGGCCTCTTTGCGCCTCTATTGTGGTTCCATCCAATTTTAGACCAAGTGCCTTGAAGTCGTTTCCAACTTATCAGGGGGCTTCCTTGGCATCTTTCTTGGGGGAGGGGGGTCTTTGCCATGGCTATTATATGAGACTGAGAGAGTGTGCCTTGCCCAGGGTCACCCACTGGGTTTTCATGGCCGAGGCAAGATTTGATCCCTTGCCTCCCAACTTCCTCGTCCAACACTACATTGGCAGCCTGAATCCTCTTTCTCCTTCTCCTTTGCACAAATATCTCCTTTATTTTGGGAGAGATTTCCCCACTTGGGACAGATGGTTTGGACTTCCAGAATTCTTGATTATTTATGATAATCTTTGCAAAGCAGCACTGCCAAGAGGTATTTGGCGATATTTCAAGTCCAATTGTGTGGTTGAGTCAAACCCTCACCCCCAAAGACTTATTGGCAGTCAAAGTTCAGAAACGTGAAGACCCCTTTGATTTCAATAGTAAAATCTCATCGTTTAATTCTTGGCAGCTGGCTGGTTGCTTAGGAATTTCTTGTGAAAGGGACCTAGGAGTCTTGGTAGACTGTCAGTGTGATGCTTCAGCTAAGAAAGCCAATGCAATTCTTGGTTGCATCAACGGAAGTGTAGTATCTAGATTGAGGAAAATGATAGTACAGTGCGCCCTTATTATCCACTGGGGTTTGGTTCCAGGATCCCCTGCAGATAACAAAGTCCATGGATGCTCAAGCCCCACTGAATAAAATGGCATAGCAAAATTGGGTCTGTTATATAAAATGAAAAATCAAGGTTTGCTGTTTAAATCTGTGGATAAAAAATCCATGGATAAGGAGGGCCGACTGTATTCCAGTCTATTCTGCTTTGGTCAGGCTTCGCTGGAATAATCCTGTGTCCAGTTCTGGGCCCCACAATGCAAAAAGGATGTTGAGAAGCTGGAATGGTGTCCAAAGGACAGTGACTAAAATGGTGAAGGGTCTTGAAAGCATGAAGCCCTATGAAGCTTCTTAGGGAGCTGGGGATGTTTAGCCTGAAGAAGAGACGATTAAGAGGTGATATGACAGCCCTGTTTAAATATTTGAAGGGATGTCATATTGAGGAGGGAGCAAGCTTGTTTTCTGCTGCTCCAGAGAACAGGATACAGAACAATGGATGCAAGTTACAGGAAAAGAGATTCTAGCTCAACATTAGGAGGCAGTTCCTGACAGTAAGAGCTGTTTGACAGTGGAATATGCTGCTGCCTTGGAGAGTGGTGTAGTCTCCTTCTTTGGAGGTCTTGAGACAGAGGCTGGATGGCCATCTGTCTCAGGGAGGGCTTGGATAGTGTTTTCCTGCATGGCAGAACGGGGTTAGATTGGATGGTCCTTGGGGTTTCCTCCAACTCTATGGTTTTAGGATTACAAAAAGGCAATAATTAAACAGCAGCAAGACTGAGAATCCACATTAGGCATTCCTGTTGCATTCTGGCACCTCCTAGTCGGCGTCTGGATGGCCATCAGGATTGCCTCAATGCCCATCAGTGCCTGTTGCACATTGGGTCCATGGTGCATGAGTTACTCCATGGTTTCTGTAGAGTCACACTATTCCAACTTAAAAAACATACCCTATACAACAAGTGTAGAGGAAACCTGAATTTGATGGGAGCCTGTGTTTAGCTAGTGTGATATAGTGGTTTGGGTGTTGGCCTAGGATCCTGGGAGAATAGAGTCCAAATCACCACTCAGCCATGGAAATCCAATGAGTGACCTTAGGCAAGTCACACATTCTCAGCCTCAGAGGCAATGGTAACCCCCCTTTGAACAACTCTTGCCAAGAAACCCTCCTTCACATTACGGTCGCCCTAAGAAATTATTTGAAGGCATATAAATGTGTTTAGTCCTTTCCTCCCTCCACTCAGTCAAATGTGATATCAATCAGACCCATTTGCACACTCATCCTTCCACATTTGCGACTTTGACTTTTGGGTATTTGATTCTTCATGGATTTTATTAATATGTTCTCTCTAGGAATATCTAGGTCCTCCAATGCACTGCTGTTGTCAACTTTAACCAAAAGTCGCACTGAAGGATCTAGAGATTCCTAGAGAGAACACTCCACTAGGCATTTGTAGCTCCTCCAACTCAATTCTGTGGTCAAGGTCTAGCAGATGTTGACCACAAAGTTGCACTGTAGGACCTAGAGATTCCTAGATAGGTGTTCTCTCAGGTAAAAACAAGTGTTTTTGTTACTTGCGGTTTTTCTGCATTCACGGGGGTCCTGTGCCTCTAACCTCAGCAAATGTGGAGTGATGAGTGTATTTACATTCCCCCCCCCCCCCCCGCTACTTATAATTTTTGGGTGAGGAGATCACTGTCATGGATCTCCATTATCATATGTAATTTAGACCTCAATGGTGAAGAAAATTCTTTCTGTACAAATATTCTCTTCATTATTTGTCTGAAAATGAGTTCTGAGTTGGCTCAAGGATGCTGTTGGGAGACAACACTGAGACTGTATCATCATGGGTTCCGGGAGCGTTTAGAGCCAATCTGTGAGATCTTACCTGCTGGTCTGCTGTGAGTTTCCATGAAAGAAGCAAAGAGTTGTAGTCAATGGGCACAAACAGGGGACTGGTCTCTGGCACACTGGGGGGAAATACCCCATCTTTCCAGTTCCCTGCATCAGACACTTTAAGAATTATTGCTTTAGAGCAGTCTCCTCAAACCTGTTGTGTGATGGAGCTGGGCATTAGTAAGAGATGTCAACCTTAAAAAGTGAGGACATTTTGAAGCAAATTTGATCCACCTTTAAGAACTCTTCACAGTGTTCCTGCTTTTATTTCTTCGCAGAATGTCTGTACCTTTTACAAGAGAAAAAAGAAGGAAAAAAGGTGGCTTTCTCCCTATCACACAAATTTTAGAGGAGGAGTGGGAATATGTTGCCCTCTAGATGCATTTGGACTACAAGTCAGAGCAGCCATACTCAGCATAGGCAATTGTGAGACATGTTGGGAGTTGCAGTCTATCGACATATTGTTTATTCTTAACTGCCATCAAGTCAACTTTGTTTTATGACAACCCTATGAACGAGAGACTGCCAAATCCCATGATCATCTACTGCCCTGCTCTAGTGTTGCTGTCATGGCTTCACCTATCCATCTGGAATGTGGTTTTCCTCTTTTTCTGCTGCCTTCTGTCTTGCCATCTAATTCCCATCTCTCTTTTGGATGCACAGGAAGCCAGTTTTGTGATTGCCCTTTTATACTTTCAGTCTCAGGAATCTATTACTGGAAATAAGTGTTCACCAAAATTATCAACATCCTTCTCGATGGGCAATTGGTTAATCCTTCCTGCCAAAGACTACAGGACACTGTGGCATTTTAAAAATAGTCTGTTAGCCACAGAATGTTATTTGTTTTTCACCATTTAATGCCATCTTTTCACCTAGGCATTCACTTTTCACTGTTGAGTTGCCAAACAGTGAAGCCCACGGCCACCTAATATGAATGGGGATCTAAACAGGGACAGAGTTTTCCATTCTCCTTTCTCTAATGCAGAGACTCCCAAAATGGCATTTTTAAAATGGTACTTAGAACTTCTGTGACTAACATTTTCATTTTATAACAATTTTTCTCCTGGATGATTTCCAACAACTTTGTCTAATGAAGAATTCAGGGGAGCTTTGAAAGCCAGCTACATGTACAATGTGCATTTGGGTTAGCCAAATAAAGTTATCATTAGCTCCATATAGACAGGCCAAAATAAAGCTGCTTCTAGTCACTTTGGAGTAAATGATGCATGCGTCCTAAGAGTCCAGAAGCTGCACCAAAGCTGCACTCCAGTCCTTAGGACTGGAGCGTGTCTTTGGCACAGCTTCTGGCCTCTTAGGAAGCATGCATCTTTAAACATCATACCTCCAAACTGACCCAAAGCAGCTTTATTTTGGCCTGTTTGCATGGGGCTGTTGCTTTTAACATTATTGTATTAGAACAGAATCTTTACTATAGTCATAGTTCAGCACAGTATTTTGATGTAGGACCTACATGGCAACCCCAATACTTTTCATGAACCATTTGTAAGTCACCTTGGATGCCTTCACTGAATTGAGACACGGAGTTATTAAGTAAGGGTTCGTATAATAATGAAGTGCCGGTCCCTTTTAGGTTAGTAAGGCCCCACCTCTGTCAGCTAAATACTAATTTGGAATTGCCTTCTTTTTATGATTTCACAGGTAATTTTGCCTTGTTTTACTGCGTTATGTTTTTTAAATGTTCAGATGTTTGTAATCGTATTGTAATCAGCTATCATATACTGGCCTATTACCACAATAAAACATTTACTTACTTACTAGGATAGACATAAATAAAATAATTATTTCACGGTGTGGTGGTTTCAGGGTTGGACTAGGATGCTGGTGGCCAGAATTCAAATCCAGCTTGGCCATGGAAACCCACTGGGTTCCTCTCAGCCTCAGAAGATGGCTGTGCCAAACCCAGTCTGAACAAATCTTGCCAAGAAAACCCCATGATACCTTTGCCTTAGGGTTGCCATAAGTCAGAAACACTTTGAAGGCACACAACAACAATAACAAACAAGGTGACACATAAATAAAATAATTATTTCGGTAGGCATGTGTGTAGAAACCACTATTTCTGAACTCTCCAGGTGCCTGTTCCCAGGGGAAGTAAACGTAAGCTTGCAGCTGAGCCGCACCATCCTAATACTTCGATGCCAGTCCCAGCCAGTTGAAGGCAAGCATGCCTGCAGAGTGGGAAGTCAGCCCTGCTTTTTGAGTGCCAGAGTGGTTTGAGTGTTGGCCTATGACTCTGGAGACCAGGGTTCAGTCCTCCCCCCCCCCCCTTGGCCTTGGATTCAATGGGTGACTTTGGACAAGTCACACTCTCTCAGCTTCAGGGGAGGGCCATGGCAAACCTTTTCTGAACAAATCTCATAGAAGCATAGAGCTGGAAGAGACCTCAAGGGCCATTATTACATCTAGTCCAACCCCCTGCCGTGCAGGAAGACATGAACAAAGCACTCCCGACTGATGGCCATCCAACCTCTGGTTAACAAGGCTGTTAGAAAAAATGATTATTCACATGACCGATGATGCGGATCTTTTTAAAAAACTCGGGGGTTATTCACACTGTGAAAATAATCCAGGAGGAATCTGAGTTGAATCTCCATTGTTCACTCGCATCCTGAACACACTAGATTAAGTTGGGCTGGGGCTACCAAAACCCCCACTTTATGCAGCTAATCAATATTGGGTTTCCCTCTGAGTTTTTTTCCTAAAGCTCCACATCATCATTAGTGTGAATAACTGATGCAAACGGACCTGAACAGACCTGGGATAAAACTTTGCATCACTGTTTGGTGGATTGTTTGGATTTACTACCCTGTGAGTCATATGGATGGAGATCTTGTGGCACCGTTTGAGACTGACTGAAAGAAAGCAGTTGGCAGCATGAGCTTTCCCAGGCTTTGCTTTGGATGTATTTGGTGGAGTGGAAAACCAGGGATAGGCCTATACAGCGCTGCATGGGGGAAAGCGATGACGAAAGCGATCTGAGAACTGGAAGTTACTACTAAGGGTCATATAGGCCAACCCTCTTTGGCCATGCAGGAATACATAGGATCCAAGAGCTGGAAGTTACTACTAAGGGTTATATAGGCCATCCTTCTTTGGCTGTGTAGGAATACATAGGGTCCGAGAACTGGAAGTTACAGTGGTACCCCGGGATACGAATTGATCGCGTTACGAAATTTCCGGGGTACGAAAAAGTTAGATTGGAAAAAAACTGTTCCGGGTAACGAAAGATTTTTCGGGTTACGAAATTCATTTCGGCGCGTTTCGGCGCGAAATTCAAATGCGAAGCGCGGCTAGCGGCTTTCCAGCGCTAACGGAAAGCCTTTTCGGGTTGCGAAATGTATCGGGTTACGAACGGCGCCGCGGAACGAATTAATTTCGTAACCCGAGGTAGCACTGTACTACTAAGGGCCATATAGGCCAACCCTCTTTTGCTGTGCAGGAATACACAGGATCCGAGAGCTGGAAGTTACTACTAAGGGCCATATAGGCCTAGCCTCTTTGGCTGTGCAGGAATACACAGGATCCGAGAGCTGGAAGTTACTACTAAGGGCCATATAGGCCTAGCCTCTTTGGCTGTGCAGGAATACACAGGATCCGCGAGCTGGAAGTTACTACTAAGAGCCATATAGGCCTAGCCTCTTTGGCTGTGCAGGAATACCTAGGATCTGAGAGCTGGAATTTACTACTGAGGGCCACATAGGGCGACCCTCTTCAGCTGTGCAGGTATACATAGGATCCTCGACCTGGAAGTTACTACTAAGGGGCATATAGGCTGACCCTCTTAGGCTGTGCAGGAATACATAGGATCCTAGAGCTGAAAGTTACTACTAAGGGCCATATAGGCCGCCTCTCTTCGGCTGTGCAGGAACACATAGGGCCCTAGAGCTGAACGTTACTACCAAGGGTGATATAAGCCAACCCTCTTCGGCCGTGCAGGAATACAGATAATTAAAGACAGTGGGAAGGGAAAGGATTTACTGGGCTAATTGGAGAGTTTGCAATGGAAGGAAGCTGAGGATGAAGGGGAAAGGGAAAGAGAAACTGGTACATTATTAAAAGCAGCTGAGAAATTGGGAAGTCAGAAGGTCTGAAGAAAAAAACACAGCAAAGTGCATGAACACACAAATTACTATTTAACATAACCATTTTTTATTATAAAATAACCATACTAGAACTGTCTTTTGCCAGCCTTTTTAGACTCTCTGATGCTGGCTTTGTCTCTTTGGCCTGCTGCTTGGCTCATCAACAGGGAGCTGGTTCATCATCATCCTCCCATTCTCTGCTGCAGATGGCAGGCAGGCAGGCAGGTGGAAAGAAGGAAGGATGGAAGGAACTGAGACTGGAGCTGCCTCCTGAACAAAGAGGAGGATGGCAGCAGCAGAAGGGCCATGCCAGTCTCAGGCACCAGCAGAGACCCATCATCATCCTCTGCCTTTGTCTCCCAGAGTCTAGTTCTGGATAATTGGGAGCCCTCCTCTTTCATGGGAAGAGAGGGAGGGAGAGGGGAAGGGGAAAGGGGGAAGAAGGGAAGGAAGGAGGGGAAGGGGAAGAAGGGAAGGAAGGAGGTATGGAGGAAGGAGGGAAGGAAGGAGGGGAAGGGGAAGGGGGGAAGGAAGGAAGGAGGGGAAGGAAGGAAGGAAGGAAGGAAGGAAGGAAGGAAGGAAGGAAAAGTGATGTAGGGAAGGAAGGAAAGAAGAAAGAGGAAAGGAAGGAAGGAACGAACGAACGAACGAAGGAACGAAGGACAGAGGGAATGAAAGAAAGAAAGAAAAATGGAAGGATGGAATGAAAAGGAAGGAAGGAAATAAAGAAAGAAGGAAGGAAGGCATGAAAGAAAGAAAGGAAACAAAGAAGGGAGGGAGGAAGTGATGGAAGGAAAGAAGAAGGGAAGGGAGGGAGGGAGGGAGGGAGGGAGGGAGGAAGGAAGAGGGAAGGAATGAACAAAAGAAAGAAAGGAAAGAGGGAAGGGAGGGAGGAATAAGGGAAAGAGGGAGTGAAGGAAGCAAAGAAGGAAGATAAGAGAAGGGAAGGGAGGGAGGGGAGGAAGGAAGGAAGGAAGGAAGGAAGGAAGGAAGGAAGGAAGGAGAAACAAAAGGATGTGAGGGAGGGAAAGGGAGGGAGGAGAAAGGGAGGAAGTAGAAAAAAGAAAAGAAGGAAAGAGGGAAGGCGGTAGAAAGAAAGGGAAGGGAGGGAGGGAGGAAAGAAGAGAGGAGGAAAAGGTGGGAGGAAACAAAGAAAGAAAGCAGGAAGGAAAGCAAGGAAGGAAGGAAGTAGAAAGGAAGGAAGGAAGGAAGGAAGGAAGGAAGGAAGGGGTGAAGGAAGGGAGTAAAGAAGGAGAAAAGAAAGGAGAGAGAGAGCGGGACTAAAAAGGAGGAAAGGAAGGAGGGAGGGAGATAGAAAGGAAAGAAGGAAGGAAGGAGGAAGGAGAGAAAAGGAGAAAAAAGAGGAAAGAGGGGGAAGGAGATGAAGGGAAGGAAAGAGGGAGAGGAAAGAGGGAGCGGAAAGAGGAAAAGGAAAGAGGGAGAGGAAAGAGGGAGAGGAAAGAGGGAGAGGAAAGAAGAGGAAGGGGTGGAAGGAAGGAAGGAAAGAAGAGAGAACTATATCTCCCAGCAGCCCCTGCCCACCATGCCCTTCCATACTGCCACTGCTGGGTGCCAGCCAACTGACCAGCAGTGGCAGGATGGAAGGGCATAGTGGGCAGGGGCTGCTGGGAGATATAGTTCTCTCTTCCTTCCTTCCTTCCACTCCTTCCTCCTGTTCGTTGCTTCCTTCTTTGGTTAAGCCGGGGTTTGAATCCAGCCAGCGCTCAAAGCACCTGGCTGGACTCTGACAGTTGAACCCCAGAGTTCAGTCCAGACCCGGGGTTGGGTGCTAGTGCTCCCCTCGTCTTCCCCATTAGTGCAGAGCTGCATCCCGTCACTTGAACCCGGCACAAGCAGCTCGACCTGGATGGGACATTTTAAGCCTGGGTGGAACCGGTGGGATTATCCTGCCCCAAATGGGGAAATGTCCACACCCAACATCCGAGTGGCACAGCTTGGAAAGGCATGATGCCATCCTTCTCCTGCCACGCCGTCCTGCTGCTCCCTGTCCTCTGCTGCTGCCTTCTGTGCCCCTGGTGGAGTTGGGGGAAGAAAGAAGGCTTGCTACTGGCTTGCCTGCTGATCTTCCTGAGGGCTGGAGGAGTGGCTTTTAAAGCTTACCACTCCTGCAACGTCCTCCTGCTGCTGCCAGGCCTCTGCTGCCTTCTGTGCCCCTGGTTGAGTTGGGGGAAGAGGGAAGGTTTGCTTTGGCTTGGCTGCTGGTTTTCCTAAGGGCTGGAGGAGTGGCTTTTAAAGCTTACCACTCCTGCCATGCCTTCTTGCTTCTGACTGGCCTCTGCTGCTTTCTTTGCCCCTGGTGGAGTTGGGGGAAGTGGGAAGGGTTGCTTATGGCTTGACTGCTGGTCTTCCTGAGGGCTGGAGGAATGGTTTTTAAAGCTTCCCACTCCCGCCATGCCCCCCTGCTGCTGCCTGGCCTCTGCTGCCTTCTGTGCCCCTGGTGGAGTAGGGGGAAGTGAGAAGGCTTGCTTCTGGCTTGGCTGCTGGTCTTCCTGAGAGCTGGAGGAGTGGCTTTTGAAGCTTACCACTGCTGCTATGCCCTCCTGCTGCTGCCTGGCCTCTGCTGCCTTCTTTGCCCCTGGTGGAGTTGGGGGAAGTGGGAAGGCTTGCTTCTGGCTTGGCTGCTGGTCTTCCTGAGGGCTGTAGGAGTGGCATTTGAAGTTTATCACTCCTGCCATGCCCTCCTGCTGCTGCCTGGCCTCTGCTGCCTTCTGTGCCCCTGGTGGAGTGGGGGGAAGAGGGAAAGCTTGCTTATGGCTTGGCTGCTGGTCTTCCTGAGGACCGGAGGAGTGGCTTTTGAAGCTTACCACTCCTGCCATGTCCTGCTGCTGCTGCCTGGCCTCTCCTGCCTTCTGTGCCCCTGGTGGAGTGGGGGGAAGAGGGAAGGCTTGCTTCTGGCTTGGCTGCTGGTCTTCCTGAGGGCTGGCGGAGTGGCTTTTGAAGCTTCTCTCTCCTGCTACGCCCTCCTGCTCCTCGTTGGATTATTCTGCGTTCAGTGCTCCTCGTGGAGTAAGGGGAAAAGGGAAGGCTTGCTTTTGTCTTGGCTGCTGGTCTTCCTGAGGGCTGGAGGAGTGGTTTTTGAAGCTTCCCTCTCCTGCCACACCCTCCTGCTCCTCCCTGGACTCTTCTGCCTTCCGTGCCCCTGGTGGAGTTGGGGGAAGAGGGAAGGCTCGGTTCTCGGTTGGCTGCTCGTCTTCCTGAGGGGTGAAGGAATGGCTTTTGAAGCTTCCCACTCCTGCCATGCCCTCCTGCTGCTGTCTGGCCTCTGCTGCCTTCTGTGCCCCTGGTGGAGTTGGGGGAAGAGGGAAGGCTTGCTTCTGGCTTGGCTGCTGGTCTTCCTGAGGGCTGGAGGAGTGGCTTTTGAAGCTTACCACTCCTGCCATGCCCTCCTGCTTCTGCCATGCCCTCCTGCTGCTGCCTGGCCTCTGCTGCCTTCTTTGCTCCTGGTGGAATTGTGGGAAGAGGGAAGGCTTGCTTCTGGCTTGGCCGCTGGTCTTCCTGAGGGTTGGAGGAGTGGCTTTTGAAGCTTACCACTCCTGCCATGCCCTCCTGTTTCTGCCTGGCCTCTGCTGCCTTCTGTGCCCCTGGTGGAGTTGGGGGAAGAGGGAAAGCTTGCTTCTGTCTTGGCTGCTGGTCTTCTTGAGGGCTGGAGGAGTGACTTTTGAAGCTTACCACTCCTGCCATGCCCTCCTGCTGCTGCCTGGCCTCTGCTGCCTTCTGTGCCCCTGGTGGAGTTGGGGGAAGAGGGAAGGCTTGCTTCTGGCTTAGCTGCTGGTCTTCCTGAGGGCCGGAGGAGTGGCTTTTGAAGCTTACCACTCCTGCCATGCCCTCCTGCTGCTGCACATCTCAAAGCCCAACTGCCCAAGTGGACGCATTCTGGAACCTTTTCAGCCATGTAGCTGACCTCCCATTGTGAGTTAATATTACCTCAGGGTTCTGCTGTGCTGTCATAGTTGACTCAAACATATATGCCCTTGTTACTCTGTAAAATCAGTGTCTCGCAGCACCTTTGAGACTGAAAGAGAGAATTTGGCATGAGGAGCTTTCCTAAAGTCCAATTGCATGAGGCCACTATGACCACGATGTGGATATCTGGTCTTATAGCATAAGACCGTAACATCTGTTTTATTGTATTGGTAAAATCAGTTCCCCCTCCTTCTCCATGGATTCCCCAAAACACAGCAACTTATTTTTATTTTTATGTGTTTACGGTATTTCTAGTCTGCTTTTCTCCTGGGTCAGGCTGTTGGTTAGGAGGGGCTGATCTGAGGCAGAGAACATGGGAAACTCTCTTTCTCTGTGTCCATCAGGGTCACAAGATGGGAGCCCCTTGCCATTTATCGGGATTTGCGGAATTATCAAAAGTATCCTTCCTTCAGACTTTAAACCAGAGCACTCCTTAACACTGTGTCTACATCACACGACATCCCATTATTAGATCAGTTTCATACCTCCATCCTATGGAATCCTGGGAGTTGCAGTTTTCTGTGATATTTTAGCCTTCTCTCTCAGAGAGTTCTGGTGCCACAGCAAACTACTGCACATCCCAGGATTTCTATCAGATGGAGCCACGGCACTCTCAAGCTGCATTATTTCTACAGTGCAGATGCAATCAAAGTTAAACCTACACTGGAAACGTGTGCTGTAGCTACACTGTGGAAATGAATGCAGTTTGATGCTGCTTCAAGCTCCGTGGCTCAGCGCTACAGAAAGCCTGAGATGTGTAGTTTTTGTGAGATGGCTTTGGTGCCACAGCAAACTGGGCATCCCAGGATTTCCATAGGATGGAGCCGTGGCAGTTAAAGCGGTGTCAGGCTGCACTGATTCTGCAGTGTGGCAGCAGCCTGGGCTTGAAATGGAATTGCTGCTGTGAGGGCATTTCCCATTGTCAGCTCAGTTGCCAAAGAGGGATTCCGGCCGGCCAGAGCCGCTGGGGCTCTTAAACGGCTGGTCTGATCTGGAAGCTGAAATGGATGAAGACACTTCAGATGTCAGACAGAGGTTGTTCACCCTTCCCTCGCATTCAGCACATGGCCAGGTGCCTCTTTGCGCCTCTATTGTGGTTCCATCCAATTTTAGACCAAGTGCTTTGAAGTCGTTTCCAATGTATAAGGGGGCTTCTTTGGCATCTTTCTTCGGGGGGGTGGGGTGGGGTGTCTTTGCCATGGCTATTCTCTGAGACTGAGAGAGTGTGCCTTGCCCAGGGTCACCCACTGGGTTTTCATGGCCGAGGCAGGATTTGAACCTTTGCCTCCTAGGAGTCTTAGTAGACTGTCAGTGTGATGCTTCAGCTAAGAAAGCCAATGCAATTCCTGGTTGCATCAACAGAAGTGTAGTATCTAGATTGAGGCAAATGATAGTACAGTGGGCCCTTATTATCCGCTGGGGTTTGGTTCCAGGATCCCCTGCGGATAAAAAAGTCCATGGATGCTCAAGCCCCACTGAATAAAATGGCATAGCCAAATTGTGTCTCTTATATAAAATGGAAAATCAAGGTTTGCTGTTTAAATCTGTGGATAAAAAATCCATGGATAAGGAGGGCCGACCGTATTCCAGTCTATTCTGCTTTGGTCAGGCTTCACCTGGAATAATCCTGTGTCCAGGTCTGGGCCCCACATTTCAAAAAGCATGTTGAGAAGCTGGAACGGTGTCCAAAGGACAGCGACTAAAATGGTGAAGGGTCTTGAAACCATGAAGCCCTATGAGGAAAGACTTAGGGAGCTGGGGATGTTTAGCCTGGAGAAGAGATGATTAAGAGGTGATATGATAGCCCTGTTTAAATATTTGAAGGGATGTCATATTGAGGAGGGAGCAAGCTTGTTTTCTGCTGCTCCGGAGAACAGGATACAGAACAATGGATGCAAGTTACAGGAAAAGAGGTTCTAGCTCAACATTAGGAGGCAGTTCCAGGGTGCTTCATCCAGGATGGTTAAGAGGAAAGGCAGGTTGGAACCACTGGCCACAGCTAGAACACAATTTAGGTTCCCCCTTGCAGATCATTAAAGTTCAAAGTGAAACATTTAAATAATGTGATCCACATAACCCAATCATGTTATATGGTCTTGTCATTTCATAGATAGTATTTGAAAAACAAAAATTAAAATCAACATTAACAGATGCTTAAGGCATAATAAAATCCAAACCCAACCAACAGGAGGGGTCTCTGATGTGACAAGTAACCCTGGGGGTCTGGCACTGGCTGTTATTCTGCCCTCAATGAAACTGCACAGAGGAAATTCTCCTGATGCCAGCTGACATTGCTAGCGTTGGCATACAAGATTTGAGGTGAATTCTTGGCTCAAATCTCAGAAAATGTCATGGCACTTGCTGGTCTCATAAGATTAGAGGTGGGATTCAGAAGCCCCCTGCATGTTGCAAAGTTGGGTGGCCTATCAAGGAGGTTGGGCTGATGTCCTCCTTGGAAAATTTTTGAGGCCTGCTTGACAATGGGCACTGGAAGGACAAGTAATGACGTAGGGGTGGGATGGGGTCTTGGATCTGGACCCATATGGGTGGCACATGGGGGGTGGGGCAGACTAGGGATGGAATGTTAGCTGGCTGGAGGTTAGGGGGGCTTTCCTCTTGGGGGAGATGATTGTGGAGTTAAGGAACTGACAAAGCATAGCAGATTGTGTGTCAGGGGGGAGACAACGCCTTTGGATCTGGAGTAATAATAATAATAATAATAATAATAATAATAATGTGTTTTATTTATATACCGCTATTCCAAAGATCATAGCGGTGAACAGCAAGTAAGCTAATTAGCAAGTAAGCAGTGGGCCTGGTGTGGGCTTGAACTTCATCACAGGCCCTCCTGGAGCTGCCACTGTAGCTCAGGCTCCTCCAGATGCCAGGGGAGGTATTTCTGGGGGAGAGTGTGGAGAGCACTTCCATGAGCCTAGGAGGGGCATGGAGGAGGATCTGCATGGAAAGCCATCTGAGGGGAGGGGAGCCATCCTGCAGGTGCGAGCCCCCTTCCTCTTTCCCCCTGCTTTCTCTTCTCTTCTCCCTCACCTCCCTTCCTTTCACTTCACCCCTGCTCTCTCTTCCTCCTTCCTCCTTCCCACCTCACTCCTCCCTTTTTTCTTTCTTCTATTTTTCTTATCTTTTCTCTCCCCACTCTTCTCTTCTTGCCTCGCTCAACATTAAAAGATGTTTAAAGCATAACAAAACAAAAAAAACACTATACTTCCCATTAAAAGGTGTGACACACAAAAAACAAAAACAAAACCCTTCTGTATATAAAAAAATTAAAAAGAGAATATTAAAAAAATAAAATAAAAAAATAAAAATAAAAACCTCTCAGTGCAAAGACAGCAGAGAGGGGGCCAACCAGACCTCCAAGGGAAGAGAATTTCATAACTTGGGAGAAGCCACCAGGAAGGCTCTGTCATGCTGTCACCCGCCATGCCTGGAATGGTGGCAGGACTGAGAAAAAGCCTTCTCCTGCTGTTGTCAGAGCACAGGTAGAGACTCATATAGACAGACTGAAGTTTTTCAAATAGTTTAGACTGAATGCAATTTACATTCAAGTAGATTTGTATAGAAGATTGCTATAAGATGCTTAGTTATTTGGGGAAACAGATGATAGCTTATGATATGTGGTGATGGGAAGGCAGTGGATGATGCAAAATGAGAATACCAGAGCTTCTTGATGACTTCATTGATTGAACCCTTAGTCTGTATATCTCAACACAAACCTGTGGATAGTATCATTTATACCATTTCCCTACAGTAGATTATTATTTGTTATCTCTGAAAAAAACCCTATAACAAAACTGAATTTAGGACTCATTTTTGGTCAAATACATTATATTGTCTCCTTCACACATCATTTGCATAATGAAATAAACTGCCAAGAAAAAAAAGACAACCAATCCTAATGCAAACTAAATATGCCAAGGACTCAACTTATTCCGGGAAGGATTTTTATGAGCTGGAACAATATGAACACAGTAGGAGAGAGATTAAATGTATTTAATATTTTCAATGACAATGAGCTCCTATTGTTTTTACTCTCTGCTTTTTATGAATGATGGGAAATGCTTCTGCAGACTCTTTGGAAAAAAAAGAAAGAAAAGAGCTGATAAACAACTTGATGCAAACTCCTGTGCAGTGTTGACTGGAAGCAGAGACCAAATGTGTTTAATATCCATGCATGCTTGCCAACAATCTAGGATTCTTCCATGAGGATGTGTAGGAGGTATAAAATGACAGATGCTGTGATATTTGTCTCTACATGGTTCATAAAATACTAGCTACCTTATAATATTTTATACTGATGTAGGGTTTCACACTGTGCCAAAAGCTTCACATACATTATACAGTCATAGAGAATCTACTCTCTTGACACACCTTTCAGGGGAAGCACCAAAGAGGTGCTACTGCCATTTTCCCACCCATGCATACAAAAAGGCATGGTGCAGATAGCAGAGGGAGTTAGTGCTTCTTTGATATTCTCTGGGGGTGAACTAAGCTCTTACCTTTTGCCTCTAATCTCATATTGTAAGTTGATGCTGAATTAAGCTGGGAAAGAATGAGCCTCAGTCAATTATCACACAGAGCCATACCATCCCTGAAATGTGGCTAAATCATCTGAAATGTGGGTGTGATAGCCAATGGTGCTTGCATCCCATGATTTAATAGTCATTCAGGCATCCCACTCCCCTCCCATCATCAATTCATTCACGAAGCAGCCATTTCCCCAATAACAGAAGTTCTCATTGCTGAAAAATGGCTGCTCTGTGAACGTTTTGATGACAGGAGAGGAGTGAGCCACCCCAATGATGATTAAATCACAGGAAGCAAATGCGATTACCTATCATACCAGCATTCTTTATGGATGATTTAGCCATGTTTCAGAGATGTTAAGACTCCATGTAATAATTGCCCAAGAAGACTAAATAATTCTTATATGGAATGAAATTTGTAAGCAATGATTTAAAAAACCTGAAATATTACCAGCAAAATTTCTAAGATACATTTTATGTGCTGGAAACTTCTCACAGTTTTCCATTGTATTTAACTTAAGTGAGTTTGAAATAAATTTGGGAAATACAGAGTGAAAATTCTTTGAAAGTGTTGGGGAGGGTGGGTGTGTTTTTGTGAAGAAGCTAGACCACAGAAGATGTATTTACTAAGCAATGACTCAGTGATATTTATATTTTTAAAGGCCATGTACATTACAGGATAATTACATAGATTTAGGTCAAAACATCATTAAGATGCATGATCATATTGCCTCTGTGTTTGTCACATCAATAAAGCATTACCATAAAGGTCATGCTATTCTATAGTGCTGTAGTGCTGTGTTAATTGATGTGGTATTATTACAGCATCCCACTGGAAGCTTGAGTTTCTAACTTTAACACTGTAACAGAACTGAATGCTTTTCTCAAAGGGCTTGTGGTTGAAAATTGCCCACAATAAACTAGGACGTGATATGGCTGATAGGACATCTGGGACAGAAATGCATTTTCATTACTTTTTCAAACACCATGCTTTCTAGAAGCAGGACTAATGAGTGTAAACAGTTTCCCTACTCACACAAACAAATGAAAAATTTCTGTTTGTGTCCTCTAAAATTGGTGCTCCTGTTCCTTTGCTTTGAATGGGCTGAAAAGTGGGGGAAGGCATTTTACAATAGGCATTTTGCAACAAGCATTTTGAAACACTTTGGTAGTGGCAGAAGCAACAGCAGAAAGCAGGTAGGTCCTTTCTTCTTTCATTACTGCTGCTGTGCTGGCAGTCTATGATTCACATATCAGAAGGCAAAGACTGACCTATATTATCTTTAATCATCATAAAGCTGAAGCCCGTTGGATTGGATGGGGAAGGGCAAATAAGTAGGCAGGGTGATGAGGAATTAAGTGTTGTCGGCTGAGATTCGAATCATGCTCATGGAGTATAGCATATATACTCATTTATAAGATGAGAAATTTAGTCAAAAAATTAACCCCCCAAATTTGGATCAACGTATCCATGGGTCTTATCACTTATCAAAAAAGGAAATGTTCCCTTCTCTGAGTAGAGTGACAAAAAGCAGAAGCTTAGTCCATCCTGGAAAAACCTAAAAGAAGCATCAACTTCCTCTGCTCTCTTGATGCTTCTTTGAGGGGAAGTACCAAAGAACCACTATTATTATTTTGTCACTCAGGCATTCAAAAAAACCAGAAGCAGCACTGTGGCTGATAAAGTAGAGGATGTCAGCACTTCTTTTTGATTATCCCAGGATGGACTAAGCTCTTGCCTTTTGCCCCTCTGCTCAGAGAAGGGGATTCCAGTGATGTTAATGCAGTGATGAGGAATTGGGCTTTGATGGATTTGAAAAAGAATAAACCAGCTTTTCTGGGTTAAAAGTGGGCAAAGTTATCATATTAAAGTTAAAGTCTGTAATAACTACTAATGTAGACACGATTTTATTTCCGTTGTCTCTACATCCTCTTTTGACATGTGTTTTTTTTCTTAGCCTTGTCCACATCTGATCACCCCCCACACACCTCCTGCAGTCATCATTTACAGTAGTTCCCTCTGCCTCCATCTAGCCTTTAAGAGGAACACAAACAGTTACACCTGCCAGAATTGCCTCTTCATCACAGCGTCCTTTGTCATCGTTTTTCTTTGCTTTGTAGTTTAAATCATTTGTTGCATGCTGTGACGAAGAGGCAGATTTAGGCCAGACAAGCGACAGCCAGTCAGGAGTCAGTTGGTGACAGCCAAGATAATGTTGGCTGGGTGGAGATAACGTTTTCCGTTGCCGGTAGTTGAGGCCAGATAGGGATTTGGTTCCAGACTGAGAAGGTTCTGCTACGTCCAGAGAGGGACAGATAAAGTAAGAGTCCCAAAGGGAGGGACTTTGGACACATATGGGACTCTGGGAAAGGGAGTTGCTGTAGTGTAATATTCTGTGGGATATCATTACCTGTACAGAGCTACATTTAGGAAAGTAACCTAACATCAGGACTGAGTGGGTCCTGGATAGAAGTAACTATTGTTCTCTGGAGAGAGAGTTGTAAAGTAAACTGTAACAAAGTGGAAACCAAGAAAATAAGTCCATGAAATAACCAGTGTATAAAATATCTCAGCAAGTGAAACATTCTCAAGCCACTGTTTAAACAAAGTTTTTGTAGTTGTTCAAGAAAGCCTCATCTGGAGTTTGAATATTTACCATGCTACCTATAGTTCAAACAGATTTGAAAAGTCAAATAAAGGTGACAGGAACACAAATTAAATAAATTAGTGATCACAAACAAGTTGTCTTGACATAAATTGGTAGCAATGGTGGGATTAAAAGGCCCAGGGTGCTGTCACTCAGGGTGCTGTCACTGCCTTGTCATGGTAGCCATATGATTTCATCAGTGGTGGTGGGGCAATGATGTCAGGGAACCCTTAGTCCCTCTTTTCCACCTGTCCTGTTCTTGCCTGGTGGCAGTGGCTGCATGATTTCACTGGTGCAGGGGGCAGTGATGTCTGGGTGCCCCAGTTCATCTTTATCAGCCACATCATCCCTGCTTGTGACCATTTTATTACAAATGAGAAGTGCTGACAGCTATTCAAAACAACCTGAGCATGTGTTTTCTGGCTAATGTTTGTGTCTTGTGTGGAATACCTTGTTAATATACTCACTGTCCTCTGAACATGGAGCCTTTTTTTACACTCTGAAAAATATTAGCATTCTCACTGAGATCAGAAAGTACCTCAGATTAAGACACTCAACTGAGGAAAAACAAAACAAATAAACTAAATATGCACCTGGATGAGGGTTAAAACCTTATTCAGAACATAACCAAACTGTTTAACCACAGTGGCTTGACTCCTTCCTCAGGCTGCTGCCACACAGAAGAATCCTGGGATTTGTGGTTTGTTGTGACACTAGAACACTGACAGATAAGGCTAAATATCTCATATAACTACAAATCCCAGAATGCCATAGCATTGAGCCATGACAATTAAAGCTGTGTCAAACCACATTAATTCTGCAGTATAGATGTAGCCCTAGGGACATCTCTTTAGGAAGCACTGTAGCACAGAGGTACAGTGAGTCCCAAAATAGTTAGAAGCAATGCTCTGTTTATGAAAAGAAGCAATAATGCAGTATATAAGTCAGAAGATCTGAGTTCCATGTTTGAGATTGAGGTTAATGGAGGAGGAACCCAAGTTTTTGTGGCAGGTCACATGATCTGTATGCTGAAGGCTTCTTTTTCTATTACCCTCACATCACCAAGTAACAGCAATTCTGGTAGCATGGATATAATGGAGACATCTGAAACCTTGCACAACTGTTTGCAGTCAGAATATACAGTACTGGAATAAACAGGCTAATGATATGATTTACTGTTTTTCAGCTTCATATGTTCAGTGTATTAAAAAAAAGCCCATGATGATAGAATAGTAAAGCTGTTTAATGTCCTAAATGCTTAGAAATTCTCATACTAAGTAATTATGTAAAATACTCATCTGATCCTAAACTGGCATCAACTACAGCTTCTACCAACTTCTAAGGCAACATGACAGATTGATAGCTGTGAATACCATAGTTATTAAGGTTGCTGATTAAACATGATCTGATGTACTTTAACGTTCTGACCATCTGTTGGAAGAAATGTAGAAACTTCATTATTAAGCAATTGTTTCATAATTGTTCGAAGAAAATGTCTAAATGTAGATTTCCTCACATACATTTGTGCAACAATTTATTGAGGGAGGTTTTTAAGTCTTCTGGATCTTTGCCTAATTGTTTTCTACCAACATCTGCTAAACATAAAAGGTAAGTGGGAAAAATGAAAATAGACTCAAATCAACCAATGCTTTGCCTAGCATTCTACAAACTCAAGAAATGTTTGGGAGTTAGAATACAAAAGACAGCAAGAAAACTAGGCAACACGATTGCAGCTGTTGCTGCTTTCAGTTGGTCCAGAGAGACCTTTACAGAGTGTATTAGGATACCATATAAACAGCTGGTGTTTACTAGCTATAGATTAAATCTCCCTTATCTTATTGAAATTTATAGTCTCCCTAAAGAACACGGACTAGACCTGTGGCCTGTTGATGTTGTTGAAGTCCAATTCCTATCAGCCTAAACCAGGATGGTAGGGATCAGAGATGGTAAAGGATGACGTGAGTGAAAATTCAACACAAATATTACTCTAAATGGTGGGGTGTTGTTGTTGAGGGGTCACCACCAGCAGTGTCAGTGTCTCTTTGAAACTTTGGGGATCTTATAGCTCTAAAGAAGACCTACAAAAGGAGGTTAACTTCAGGGATCTTTCCACCTAGGTATAGTACTATACAAGTACTAATTGCAGTACTAACACCAGTACTAGCTACAGAGAGCACTCCACTTGGAGTGCTCAATGCTAGATAGTAATACTGAAACCCTGGTTGTGTTTCACAGACAGGGGGGATATAAATAATAATAACAACAATAATAATAATACCCAGTGGGAGGGGTGTAGTGTAAACTAACACATACGTACCCCACCATTATTCTGCATCAACATTTCAAAACAAACAGCTTCATTTATATACCACTTCATACTGAACCTATAGTGTCTAAGTGGTTTACAACTGTAAACTTCACATCTTGTGAAAACTTGACACACCAGCTAGAAGGTGCTTGAAACATGTTCTCTTTTCTAATCCTGCATATGCAACAACCCCAAGTGGTTACCCAACCAGTCCTTAGAAATGTCTATGGCGCATTACACACGCATCTAAAGTACTTTTTGCCGCTTCCCTGTGGCCTGGAAAGCGGCGGATCAGGGCCTCAGAGGCTGCTGTTGTGGCAGCGGAGGCCCCAATCCGGCGGGGAAATGGTCAGATACAGGCCACCCCAAATGGGCAATCTGTAACATGCCTATGTTAGCCTTTATTGAGGGTCAGCTTTATGGGTCAATAAGCTTTACAGGACTGAACCAGATGATTAACAATGTGCAAGGACTGTTGGTATTAACATCATAGTCAGAAATTATCTGTGAACTATGGGGCTGTACAGACTAGCTTTGTGCCAGCTTGTATGCACTTTGAAGGCTGATCATCCACAAGCTCAAAGCCCTTACCATGCCACCTGGGTACCATTTTAGTACATGCCTATCCACATGGTGCTTGCCATGAAGATGTATGCTGGGCACAGCACCCAAACGATGCAGCACGGAAGGGGTATCATCATGGCTTGCCAGTGCACCTGTGGCGCCCCTTCCAGGATGCAAAAGGAAGCCCCTTTTCTGTCCTGCTCACTTCTACTGAGGGCAGCACAAAGGGGAATATGCCAAGGAGTAGTCCAGAGCCCACACAAATCCAGTCAGTCAGTCACAGCAAAGGGCAAGAACGTAGTCACAAGGCAAGCGCAGGGGACAGATAACTTGAATACAGGAACAAGAAGGCTGGAAGACTGATTGTTGGCTGTGAAGAACCTCTGCAGCTGGAGGCCTTTTAAAAGGCCTGTGCTTCTCTCATCTGAAACCTATTAACTCTCTTCTTGGCTTCTAGCCTGGAAGAATGCCTCAAAGACTCCTTGACCTATCTTTGCTCCACAGGTCCTAGCATTGCAGCCTAGAGTCCATAGAGTCTGTTCCTCCCTCTGCAGCTTCCTGAGCCTGCTCTGGGACTGCTGTTCCAGGCAGCCCCAGATCTGCCCCTGCCTCAGCCTCCTCCATGTCTTCAGAGTCTGAGTCCTCTGACTGTGCCTCTAAATCAGGGCCAGGACCAAGGCAGTCCTTGACATTTTCTATGCTTTGTTTTTCTCCCTCTGGAGGCTGTGGCATGTGTTTTCTGTGGCCTGAATCTGGGACAAACAGGGGTGGCATATACAGCTCCTTCCTGCACAAATTTCCCTACATTCCTGACAATTGTTAGTATTTATTCAGCTGTTCTATCTCCTGTTATTAATTTTAAAAAGATTTCTTCAATTTGTATTTATATTGATTGATGCTGAGGTTTTTATTGTTAGTCACAAGGCACTTTTGTGCTAAGATTATTATTATTATTATTATTATTATTATTATTATTATTATTATTATTTTAAACTTCTTTAAACTAAGTCCCCCTCAGATCTGTCTTAAGAATTTTATTTGTTAAACCTTTTCCTTCATTTTCTATGTATAATGTAACAGAGACTTTTCCACCTTCCTTCCATTCCTTTCTCCCTCCCAGCATAAAATCAAAGTAAAATTGTTACTTAAAATGTTTGATGGCTAAATGGGGTAATGCAGTTCCTTTTAAACAGTCTGATTAGGAGACTTTTCTCCATAAAGCATGATAATCACTGTAGAGATTTTACTTGAGGGAAAGATTTGAGAGCTGTCCAGTTCTGATTGTTTTAGTGGGAGATTTCTACACCCCCAACTTGACAGCAATGGATTAGTAATGTACAATCATATTAATTATTCTCATGCATGAAGTTATGGGAAGCACATTACTCACAAAATTAGTGACCAAATAACATTGTTTTTTCAGATAATAGCTACCATCTCTGAGCTTCCCTCCCAGTTTATCTCCCCAGTCTTCTCCCAGCTATACAGACAAGAGTCAATGTGAATCCTGGTTCATTTAATTGGAAAGTGGGTCAGTTTTGCCCAGACTCTCAAAGCTTCAGGGAAATCACATTCCATCATAGACTAATTTGTAGAACATTCTATCCAGTTCATACCCATTCTGATTTTTTTTCTGAAGCACCTAATTTCAGTTTCAGTTTCCTTCAGAAGCAAATGCTTGCCCCCAGATATCTATATCTGATTTATAATCTGTTCATATCTGAGTGTAAGTTTGTGTTAGACTACTGTTCTTCCGTATGCATTATTTCTACTGCTGACAATGGTACATGTGTGTATGGGAGGCTAAGAAGTTATTGGCACATTTTGTGCTGACCTGGATAGCAATTTTGACTCTTGATAATTCAATATGTTAAGGCATAAAGTGCACTGTGGCTTTGCTAGCTAAGTCCATCCATACCTATTATTGTGGATATTATCTTTTGATATATGTCCATGAAGAAAGATTTTGCCTGTGTGCTTTTTATGTAAGATTCTCCCCACCCTCAACAAGTAAAGTGCCATAAGTCATAGCAAGCATGATGACTGGTTTTTAAAAGAATCTTTAAACTTAATTGGTAGTTCATCATCCAGTAATATGATTTTGTATTTTTAAACCTGCTCCTTGTTAGTATTATTAATTTCATACAGTCCTGCCCCTGCAAGGTAAGATTTACAGACCAATTTTAATGTAATTTTGCTCCAGCTCAGTATTAATTATTGTAATTAGTAAACATTAGATAACCAATTGAAAAAGTAAATGTGGTAGCATTTCAAAACTGATTTTGACTCCATAATCCATTACTACAGTTCCAAATGTTCTATGACAATATTTTGGGAGACCATCATTTTATCTCACTTTTTGGATAGATGCTGCATAGATAGCTGAAGAATAATTTTCACAGCAGCACATCCACCTAGACATGGCCAATTTAGCTCCCATGTTCTTTCCCTAATATACCATGTTCCTCTAGATTTTCCCCAGATTTTGTAGTGCCAATTTAAGCTGTATTTCCCTGAGCTCAGTACTTTATAACACAAGGCCTGTTCTTGCCACAAGCACACAAATCAATTAAAATGCATGTATACCAGTTTTGTGAGCAGCCATTATCACACACCTTCACAATTGCACACCTAGGACTGCTGCTGCCATCACACTCTCTTCTCAGCTTCCCCTCAATCCTGCCTCCCTGCCTTATGCCCTACCCAGCATGCCTTTTGTTGTATTTTATTTTATTACTTTTTAAATACAATTCTGCAGTTCAATGAATGTGAATTATGTTTTAAAAGAAAGGAAAAGAAACATAAAAACAGGATGCTTGGGAATAGTGAGGGGGGACAGGAGGAGAGGAGGAGAGAATGACACTATGTGACTGCCAATCTTACAATTGTCACAGCAGTGACATTTCATACTTAAGTAGCCCTGGGACTACTGTGCAATTGGGAGCTATTGACAGGTTTCCCCCATCAATGAAAAAGGATGCTCTAACCACACTTGGCAGAAACTGCAGCAATGAAATGGAGGTGACATTGAGTGATAATTATCATCAAAATGCTACTTTATGACTATAATCCTGGTTTAAAAGTCATGTGTAATTACTCCTTTAGTTTCAAGACAAATAATTTTGAAATTCAAGATGTCATTCTTCAGCATCTGAAACAGAGAAAATAATGCACAATTTACTGTACCTATACAGTCATGCACAAGTTTCAGCTTTGAGCTTCAGTCAGCACTTCAGAAAACAGACAGTTCAGAAGACTATAGACTTGGGTTTGGCCCTGAATGTTAGGGGCTCTATAAACTGGCATTTTATGCCAGCCTTTAGGTGGAGCCATGCCACAATGTCTTCATGCTGGTTGCCATGACTCTGCCCCATCACATCATGATGTCGCACATCCTTCTAGATGGTGTGCAGCATCATGGCATGGCCCTGCCACTGCATCTAGACAATGCAATGACAAAAAGGCATCACAAAGCCACACTGCCATGGCTATGACACCCTTTAGAGGGAACAAAAGGGAGCCAGTTTTTCCAGCTCCTTTTTGTTTTCTCTAGAGGCCAGATCAGTGCCACAGCATGTGGTTGCTGTGGCACCGATTCGGCCAGTAAAGGGACGGCTAGATGCCGCCCATCTATCAAGCACCTAAGTTCTGGAACGTTAAAGCTTCATGTTTCCCACTGAGTGTCATAGAACTGGAAATCTACAAATGACTTTAACTTTTTTAGTTGTTAATACAATTGGATGAAATTTGCTAATACACTTGTCCCTCCATATTCGCTAGGGTTAGGGGGCCAAGATCCCCGTGAATATGGAAAAACTGCAAATAACAAAAAAACATGTTTTTATCTGAAAGGACACCTCTCTAGGAATCTCTAGGTCCTGTCATGCAACTCTGTGGTCAACGTCCGACAGACACTGGCCATAGAATTGCGCTGGAGGAGCTACAAATGCCTAGTAGAGTATTCTCTATAGGAATCTCCAGGTTTTTCAGTGCAACTTTTAGTTAAAGTTGACCATAGAGTTAAACTGGATGACTTAGATATTCCTAGAGAGAACATATTAATCAAGTCCTTGAATAATCAAATCTACATATATCAAAGCTGTAAATAAGGAAGGGTGAGTGTATATTTGATTGTTGTGTAGAGATGAAGGCTTTAAATGCTATAGAAATAGCTCCAGTGTTTTTGGTGCTAGGATCTTTCTAAATTAGAAAAAAAGTGTCCACAACATCTCTGCTGTAGACAAAATTAGATGAAACTTTGCTAGCATAGTTGCCCCATTTGCCAGGCTATCTCCTGCCAAAATCCAGACAGATAGGTGCAGGGTGGGAGTTCCAATGTTAGTAGGGTAACAAATCTACTTTTGTTCTATTCCATATGTTAAAGATCCTAAAGTAATTTTGAGGTCTAAGTAAACTTACGGTGGGAAGGAAGCTGCCCAATAAGACAACAACACAGAATTGGAGGGAAAGGCCACTACTTTATTAACAAACAGCACAAAGGGTAGGGTTGGCCCAATGCATAAGGTTTGGATCTGGAAACATCAATCAACACCCCGACCAAGTATCGTGATGACGTAGAGGCTATGGAAACATCCTCTCGCATATATGCAACTGATCTGTCGCATATTCCAATAAGCCCCTAGTCGCTGGGAGATGTTCACTCGATATGGCCCCCTCAATGGCCACACTGCCTGCCCTCAGCGCTCCCAGGTCCAATGGACTCCCGGTCCAGTGTTACGGATCCCTGGAAACCATGCCCAACAGATCCAAGAACTATGATGCCACCCTAAAACAAAGTTGTGACAAAAACACCCTAATCAAGGGAGGGAGGGTGGGAGACCTGAGGTAAAATGGTGCCGGATGGCATGCAACGTGGCCTTAAATAGGTCCGCCCACCAATCGGGGGCCTGGAAAGAGCAGAGGCACCGCTCTCTGGCCCCTACCACCAATCATGGACTCTTCCCTTTTGCAATGCCTCTTCCCTTTTGCAATGCAAGCTGGGACATGTAGCCCCAGCACCTGGTGCAAAAGAGCTGTCCTTTCCGCCCTAGCAGCCAATGGCAGGCCTTCTTGCCGGCCCAAAGGGTGCTGGGGCGAGACAGGCCTCTACAATTGTGGAGACTAGGGCGCTTTCCGCCCCAGCAACAATACTGGCCCGGTAAGTCAGTCAGCATCATTAACTGTTTCACTGACATGAGAGTCAACAGACTTCTCTATGTGGGTGGGGTGTAAGGGCGATATTGACAGAACTGTGGGTTTGTTTGTTTTTTTAAAATGCATAAAATCTTTCTATTACTTACTCATCACTTACTATGAAAACAACAGACATTGCAAAGCTTCCTTAGGTAAGGAAATAACATCATCATAAACAACATCTTCATAAACAACAACCTGAAGGACCGCCTCTCCCCATACATTCCGCCCCGCACCCTCAGAACATCTGGGCAGCAATTACTTAGGGTTCCCGGGGCGAGGTTTGTCTCCACCACCAGGAAGACATTTTCCATCGCCGCTCCGGCCCTTTGGAACACGCTGCCCATAGAGCTCCGCTCAGCTACCTCCCTGGCCCAATTTAGACAGGATTTAAAGACCTTCCTGTTTGGAATTGCATTCCCTGACTAAGGTCTTTTAGGCCTCCTTCCGCCGCACTGGCAACGGGATTGGCTAACCTGGGGCCTTTTGTTTTTATGTTTTATGTAATTATTGTATGATTTTAATGTTTATTGTTGATTGTATTTTTAATTGTTGTAAACCGCCCTGATCTGATGGAAGGGCGGTATATAAATAAAATTTTTATTTTTATTTATTATTTATTAACAACTACTACTACTACTACTGCTATCATTATTAATATGTGCAGGGCCTATTTCTGTTAGATGAAATGAAAATCCACAGATGCACCCACAGGAAGAAACATAAATAGAACCTGTAGTACTCAGAACAAAGTTGAACTGGAAAGAAGCAAAGTGACACTGGGTGCATGTACATGAGCCAAATAAAACAGTCTCAGAGCTGTCCAAATGTAAGGGCCCCCTCATGCCCTTACATATAGGGTGACACGCAGAAGCTTTACATAGAACAGATTCCATGAGCTGATGGACTAGTTAATTTATAACTAGTTATGAATGTGATGTAGGAACTTGGCCAAAGTGTTTAATGACATCATTTTCTTTCACCTCTCTGTTGTGACAGTTGTCTCCTCACTGAAACAATTAGAATATTATACAATTTCAGACATGGAGCATGGGGCTTGAAGTGGGCTTGACTCCCATTCCCCTAAGTGGGTAACTTTATTAGATCTGCATCTGTAAGCCAAAGCCTGGTCCTTTAACTCATAATAATAATAATAATAATAATAATAATAATAATAATAATATGTGTGTGTGTGTGTGTTCAAACTTAGAAATAAAGGAAAATGGGATGTGGACATAATACTTTAGAGAAGCATAACTTGATGGCATTACATTTCCTTTCCAGGTCTATAATGACCACATATGTGTTGAGTAACAGCTATGGTTTCCCTGGGTCTTTGGGTACAACACGGCTGTCTGTTCAAATTCATATCAACCCAGTTTTGAGTTAAATGGAATGGGCACTGTTCCATATGCTAATATGTTTTGCTGAAGGAGCAAGAGAGGCAGGAACTGCTTAAGCAAATGAAGCTTAACAAGGCATCTCAGAGAAATCTCAGTTGAATGTGTGATTCACAGATGTATCACCGCATGCCATTCACATTTACAGACTATCTGCCATTTCATAACTGGCCCTGCAGTAGCACCAATTATATACAAGGTCAAATAAATAAATAAATAAATAAATAAATAAATAAATAAATAAATAAAGCAAGCACACATCTGGGTTTAATATTCTCTGTGGTAGACAACAACTGTCATCTATTACCATCTGCACTATTATAGGATATATGACATTTTTTAATGCAGTAGAAAGGGAAAACCTCTGGGAAGTATTTAGTGTCAATTTAGAATTTATCTAGATGAGTCATAGGAGGTTTTCTTGTGTCACAACCTCTACCATGGGTGGATGGTAACATCATTGAAATTCACAGCGGAGACAAAGATCAGAACAAAATGGCTAATCATGGAGTTGAAGCATAGCACTTCCCATCTACTAGAGTGGATCATTGGCAGAAAACGATGAGTACTACTTTGGATATTGGTTAGAAGAACATGGAAGATTAAGCAAGATTGCGTCCTTGTGTATGAGAGTTGTGCTTTGGGAAATGCTTCATCTGTTGAATTATTTCCTGCCAGCATGTTATCAAAAGCATAGTTGCTTTTGACAGGAAATCCTGACTATTTACCCAACCTCCTAGTCTCAGGGTAGGAGCTCACATGGATAAGAGACTTTAAATCAAGATTCAGAAAATGCTAACTATAGCTACATCTGAAGACACAGTATCTAACACATCTTGTTATCTGTAAATATTCATACTTTGTTTTTGGCTCAGCTTTAATAGAATGTTCTTTGGATTTTCAGTAAAGCTTTGAAGGTTAATTGCATTTTCATTTTCTATTCAGTCTATTTTCCTGTCTCTTAACAACTGCATATCAGACATGTTGTGCTATCCTGTGCCACCCTCTACAAATGCAGTTAATGAAAACAAATTAGTACACCTTTGGATGTCAATAATGATAATAAGAAGTAATGTTATTAGGGGATTAATGTATGCATTGAGTTGCTACAAACTCACAAATAACAGCAGGTGAAATTTCACCTGCAGCATCATTAACATTGTTTATTCAAAAGAAAATGCCACCACTGACTCTGCATTAGGTTATGTTTAATGACCCAAATTGGCTTATTTATTTTTATTATGAACTATGTTTTATTGAAATATGAAAATACTTCTTGGAGTGAATAGCTCCCCCTCCCCACATCTTTACAATGTTGTCACATTTACATGAGAAAAGAATCACAGATGAATCTCTCTTATTATATATATAGAATATGGGGAAATGAAGGTTGATCATACAATCTATGAAGTCTTTTAGGCAAAATGATACATACGATCTCCATGAATATCAAACAAGAATATACTGTTTCTATACAAATATTTATTTTATTGTGTCCCTCACTGAGATTTGTGCACTGTTCATTCACAAAGAATTGCCAATATATCCCATATAGGTCAAGGTTACAGAGTCACCTCTAGTGCTATTACTAATTTTGTGTGGCCAGCAATGTGGATGTATAAATTTATTATTATTATTATCTCTACAGGAAAAGCCGTGTTCATTAAGATTTCTCATATCCCACTTCAGTGATTGTTCTGACTTGTCTACATATTGGATTTCTGCACTGAATTGTTTGTACAGAGGGCCCTTCTTATCCTCGGAATTGCCATCTGCGGATGTGCATCAGCAGATGGCAAGCCTGTATTGTCCCCAATGGCAGCACAAACGCAGACACATTGCCTTTGGGGACAAAAGGCCCTCATCCCTTTACCATCCTCCCTCCCTCTCTTCCTCCCTCCCTCCCTCCTTCTTCCTCCTCTGAGGCTTGAGTCTCAGAGCCCCGTCCCCAGGACTAGCACTTGTGATGGAGCCTTGGGGTCCAAAACCCAAGCCCTGCCTCTGGCTCCCTCAGAGCCCTGTTGGCTGGAGGGAGCCATTGCCAGGGTCAGGGCTTGGGTTTTAGAGCCTAGAGGCTCCATCACAGGTGCTAGGCCTGGGAACGGGGCTCTGAGACTCAAGCCTCAGAGGAGGAAGAAGAAGGGAGGGAGGAAGAGAGGGAGGGAGGATGGTAAAGGGATGAGAATAATCAGATGATACCAAGGACCAACTGTATATATATTAACACTACAGGTTGTGTAACCTCCTCATTACATGCTTCACCTCCCATATCCATTGGTACCATGTTCTGCATGAGATATGGGATAATTAATTGAATATATACACAAAAAAACCTACTATAAGTCCTGTAGAGATGTAAAGATATGCTCTGTTCAGGTATCAGAGTCCATGACTAGCAAATATTCTGAGAGATCCTAGTACCCCATAATACATAATGTCTAACAAATGGATGGACTTGAAATCATATTTGATATGTTTTTACTTCAGTTATATTCTAAAAGAGTGTGTGAAAAAGCAGAGTATTGTATATCTATGGCAAGCTAATGTTGTCTAATGTTATTTTAGGACGAAACAGCACAGTTGGAAGTATGTAACTCTACTCCTCCAGAGAAATGTCACTAATCTTATCATTTGGCATTCTTTGGAAACCCTCAGATAATTTATTAATGCATTTCATCATTTCCTTTTAGGCAAAATTATCTGTCAGCAAAAGGATTTGTGAACAACACTTGTCTTCCACCTTGGTTTCCATACTTAGTATCTTTTTCTCTTGTATTCCTTGAATAGTCTCATTTTGTGAGGGGGAAATGCTGCTCAAGAGGAAATTTAGTGACAACTTTTTGTGACTTGTATGAAACAGATGACACCCAATACTTTTATTCGGAAAGTCCACTCTGTATAAAGTTGATAGGGTACAGAGTTTTCCAACTCGAAGCAAGAGAATCATTTTTATCACCATCTTAATAAAAGATTGTTCACTTTAAAGGGTGTTTGAAGTCATTTGTTTTGTTCTTCAGCAGTTAATAAAAAGGAAATGAGATGTTCACCCATGGGAATATTCAAAATCTTTTATTACAGTCTGACTTATTTATTTATATACTGTTCCTTCATGTGCATTTATTGAAGATTCTCTTTGAAGAAGCAAGGTGACCTATTTTTAATTGTATGATGTTGATCTTGATATATTAGAGAAAGCCACATGCAGGCCCAACTCAAGTAACCCTGGAAGCAAGATATTCTAGTACTGATTTCTTGTGAATTTAATTCTTAATCCATTTCCTGTCACACGGCCATGAGAATGGTGTTGGGAATCTTGGGATGAGACAGAGGTGGTTTACAGACCACCCAAAAAGGGCGGCCCGCCACCACCTCTGTTTCTGCCGCAGGGAAGTCTCAGCCTCCAAACGGCGAGGCTTCCTGGCGGCAGAAAAAGAAGCCGCAAAAAGCGGCTTCTTTTTCTGGCGCCCTTGTGACGCCACAAGGCACCAATGGCGCACTTGTGGCATCACAAGTGAGCCGGGACATGCGGATACTAGGCGTCCGTCACATCAAAATGGTGGCGCCCATGTAGAATGGGCGCCGTCATTTTGTACGTACTAGGTACGCACTAGGGTTAGAGCGTCTGGAAAGGATGCCCTTTCCTAACCCTAGTACGTACCTAGTATGTACTTTTGCATGTGTGGAATGTGCCAGAGATTCCCTTCTACTGGCTGAGAAGACTTTAAGATCTGTATTCACACAAGGTGAATTATAATGCACTCATAACTAGTGACCTACCCCAGTTGAAAGACAGGGAATTTACGACATTGTTTATCTTTCTGAATATTTCAGCCACTTTTGACAATGTACATCATGATATCTTACTGGACCAGTTGCATCAGATGGGAATAGGAAGGACATTGGTGCAGTAGTTCTGCTCCTGTCTGTAGAAGTTTCCTGTTCAGTCCCATGACCACTAAACTGTGGAGAGATTGCATCCTGTCTGTTCACTATCTATGAGAAACCACTTGGGGAGGTCATATGGTTTTTTGGGGTGAGATACTAGCTGGTGACACCCATTTCTGTTTCTCATTGTCATCAGAGTCAGCTAGGGGGTGTTAGACTAATGTCTTAATGTTGTAATGGGATGGATGGGACCCATAAATTGAAACTGAACCCTGATAAGATTCAGATTCTGTAGACTGGTCTAGGAATGAGATAAGCTACCTGCCCTGGGAAGGGTTGCACACTCTTTGCAGGAGCAGGTGCATAGATACATTTTCCTAGAGAAAAAGGTGACAGTCTGTAGTTCAGAGTGCTTGGTGCCAGCTTTAACAGCTTTAGGATCTTTTCTGGATAGGGATGATTTAAACACAGTAGTCCATGTATTGGTATTTTTCCTCAATAGGCTGCTGCAGTGCATTCTGTGAGGGGCTGCCTTTGAAGATGACTTGCAAATTTCAGCTAGTATGAAATACAACAGATAGGCTGATGGCGATCTAAAAAAAAGGCAGATGTTATGCAGTTCATTTGATGAAGTGGATTAAAATCTACAAAAATCAAGCAAAAATAAATCAGTCCTGAAAGTGCTGAGATAGATGTTCCTTCTCCTTCTTTCCTATACACACACATTAACCCACACAAACACACATATATCAAGAAAAGGCCCTTAAGCCTTCAGTTGAAATGAAACACCTGATACAATAGAAAGGTGGAGACAACTATAAACTTTAAGACACAATTAGGGGAGAATTCTAATGAAGGCAGTTTATATATATGTGTGTGTGTGTGTGTGTAAAATTATGTAATGAAAATAATGCTGATTCCAACATTCTAAATTGCTTTCTTTCCTTCCAGTCTTTCCGCCTTTATCATGCCTGGATCCATCTCCTGTGAGAGCCCCATCTGTTCTTCTATCAAAGACCACTGTGTTGATCAAGGATAGGCCAGAATGTGAATGGAGGGAGTCCTTACTCTACCACTTTTGGGTGAGGCACTCCCTTGCTCAGATTATGGGCTGCCAATATGGCTGAGAAAAGAAGAAGACACAACTTCATGGCCTACTAAATTACTGTCTGTTTTGCAGACATAGGGGTGAAGATAGCTTTCCTCCTTTTGAAGAAAAGAAAGTAAACACAATCTAAAACTCAACAGAAAAGAAAGTCATTTATTATTTTGCATGGCTCACACAACTGGCTTAGAAAATCATAAAAGGGATGATTACTGGGTGAGTCAATTACATGGAACAGATTTCAGAAGTAAAATATAGTAATTATTAAACAATTATTACTCTGTGTGCATTATTGTTTGTTGCTTTAAAAATGTATATTTTTATTGGCAGCATAAATAATGTAATTTATATTCATTTTATATGATTATAAATTCTTATTTTCATTGGATGTATAAAATCTAGAAGAGTGGTGCATAAAAGGAAGGAAGGATAGCTATTAAGCTGAAGTGAGGGAAAAGGAGAAAGTGAAGCAAAGAGATCAATTTTCTTCCCTTCTCTTACATATATTTTACTTCATTTTAGTCGTTACTATACTTCTTCTTAATCCTAGCCCCCCAAAAGTAAAACTGTGATAAGGAACTCACTTGTTTTTGCTTTTTTACATACTCATGCATTAATGTCTGTGGCCCCATACAGACAGGCCAAAATAAAGCTGCTTCGGGTCACTTTGGAAGTATGCTGTTTAAATGATGCATGGGTCCTAAGAGTCTGGAAGCCGCACCAAAGCCACGATCCAATCCTAAGTACTGGAGTGCAGCTTTGGCGCAGCTTCCAGACTCTTAGGACGCATGCATCATTCAAACAGCATACTTCCAAAGTGACCCGAAGCAGCTTTATTTTGGCCTGTCTGTATGGGGCCTGTGACTTCTTCAAAAATTTTGAATGAAAATTAATAAATGTCAACAGACCTTACCAATGTAACTAAAACAAAAGTGTTCAAGAGGAAACACCAAATTGGCTCCAAAAGATGTAAACACTCTCCTTTACTAATAAGCTAAAGTTGAATCTAACCCTCTCACATACCTGAGAAGCACTGTGTGGATAAAATTAACTGTTCCAGAGGACTATGTACAATAATTTATAATTGTATCTTAGGCCTGAAACAGATAAGCCAAAAGCACCAGCTATGGGCCGATCCTGGGATGTGGCATTCAGATGATGCATGCCCCCAGATCAGGCGGAAGCTGCACCATGACTGCCTAAGGCAGACCAAATCCAGCTGCAAGAGGAGCACAAAAATGTGTTCCTTGCCAGACAAACATATGATAACAAAAATTTACAAGTTGTTACTAGACATAGAATTGAAAGAAGAAACGGTCAAGGAAAATATGATAAAATGGATACAAATCCTGCTAGACAGCTGGGAAAGAGTTTTGAAATATAATTTAAAATGTATTAAATGCAACCTTTTTAAAGAAAACTATTAGAAGCTATTTTATAGGTGGTACATGTCACCATCGAAATTAGCAAAGATTCAAAATAACAAAAAGAACAACTGTTGGAAATGCATGATAAAAGGAATGTTTTATCATATGTGGTGGTAGTGCAAAAAAGATAAAGAAATTCTGGAAAAGAATCCACAAAAACATATCTGACACATTTCAAGCAGAATTTAGAATAAGCCCAGAAGTATTTTTGTTAAACAAAAAAGACGAACTAAAAGACAAACCAGATGAACAAGAAATAAAAGGCCATGCAACCCATTGGGTGACTTTGAGCAAGTTACATGCTCACAGTCTCAAGAGAAGGCAATGACAAAATTCCTCTGAACAAATCTTGCCCAGAAAACCCCAGGATAGGATTGCTTTAGGGTCGCCATAAGTTGGAAATGACTTGAAGCCACACACCAACAACTGCAAAAAAGTCAGATGAACACTTTTTAGGTGCTTTTCCAGGGGGTAACCATGTGGGCTACAGAGTAAAATAAAACAAAATCCAAACTCACAAAAGAAGGATATCTTTCTTGGCCAGCCAAAATCATGAAACATGCAAGCTTTCAATTTCTACTGGCCTCTACATCAGGCAAAGAACATTCAAAAATTATGCAGAAGAAAAGAAGAGAACAAGATGGTGCTGGAGTTACAGGCCTATATTTTGTATCAGATGTTATTTCTGCCATTGTCCAGTTCCTTTGGAGTGACTTTTATGCCTGTTACAGACAGCCAAAATAAAGCTGCTTCAAGTCACAGTGGAGATATGGTGTTTCAATGATGTATGCATCCTAAGAGTCCAGAAGTCGCACCAAAGCCACGCTCTAGCCCTAAGGACTCAAGCGTGGCTTTAGTGTGGCTTCTGGACTCTTAGGACGCATGCATAATTGAAACAACATACCTCCACTGTGACTCGAAGCAGCTTTATTTTGGCTGTCTGTAACAGGCCTTAGTTGGTAACCTAGGCCTTGTCTGCATGGGACAAAAGGTCTGTTTCCCACCTCCCCTGTTCTGGCCCTACCTGTTTGAATGGTTTGGACAGTCTGGAGGCTGTCAGGCATGTCCTGCACCAGAACTAATACACAACAAGATAAAGATAAATGTTAACAATTTACCCATTACTCCAGGTCCTCTGGGAAGAATCTATTGCAACCTTTAAAAACCAGACTAACTGCTACGTCCCAGAGGGCCTTCTCTGCAATTATTTCCAAACTATGGAACGGCCTGCCGGACAAGATCCATCAAATTGCCAGCTTAGACAGCTGTCAAGATAAATCTCTTCCGGCAGGCTTTTCCTGAATAAAAGTGTCCGGCCACAGAATGATCACCCCTCACATCATGTATTAGGCCACCACTATGTCCTCATTATATTTTTGTTGTCTCTCTCTCTCTCTCTCTCTCTCTCTCTCTCTCTCACACACACACCATATTTTCCGACGTATAAAATGACTGGGCATATAAGATGACCCCCAATTTTTCCAGTTAAAATTTAGAGTTTGGGATATACTCACCGTATAAGACTACCCCTCTTCCAACGCACACCAAATAATAATTTAAAAAACCATCAGATTTGATTTCAATATGGTAATTTTAATTCAAAAGCTTATGACATGCAAGACTTAGCAGGAAACCTTGTTGTATACAAAGCCTACTTGGATTGGTCAGCTCTCCCTGACTGCCCAGCCCTCCCTGTCTCCAAGACTATCAGAGTGGTAGCTGCTTTCATATGGTCACCGCATATGGCGGGGATGTAGCCGCCACCGTTTTTGAGTTCCCCCCACCAGATTTTCCAGTCTGGCTTGGAGGTTTCAGCACCTGCCCTATAAGATGACACCCGAATTTTGAGAAGATTTTCCTGGGTTAAAAATTAGTCTTATACACCAGAAAATACAGTATATCTCCAATTTTAATTGTATCATGTTTAACACTGTTTTAAGGGGGGGGGGGGGGATTTGAGACATAATACTGAATGTGGTTATTTTAATGTGTTGTCAGCTGCTTTGATTGTCTCATCACAGAAAAGCAGGGTAAAAATAAAAGTTTTATTTATTATTATATAATAGGGCCATCTTCCATATCAGTTGTAATGTGGGTCATCAATGCTAGGTTTTTAACCAAGCCACAGGCCTCTATTACAGAGAGAGAGAACACATGCAATCTTTGGCAAGCAAAATTGAGTTTGTACTTTAGAAGATTCCCATGCAGTAAGCCTGTAGAGTGTAATCATTACTCATAATAATACACATGTAGCGTACTGAGCATGGATGCAGCATTTCAAATTATGGTTGGCCTTCTGAGAAAAATTACAGGAATCTATTCATGAAATGCAAAGAGTTAATAAAAAGCCAGTACAGTGGCAGGCACACCATATGCTACAGGTTATGTAAAATCGTAACATTCCCAATTAGTGATTGGAGCTACCTATTAAGAAAAAGGATAGTTGTGGTTGACAGCCATCTACAAAGTCAAAAGAGACCGCCTCATTATTCTAAATGGTTCTCTTTATAGATAGCTTTCTGTAATGAGCTATATAGAGAGATATAATTCTGTCTGCACCTAATTTCCCCAGCAAAATGAAGTTTTGGGAATGGAAAAGAAAGAAAGAAAAGATGGAAATATCAGAAGAAATGTGTGTGTAGGGAGGTTATGTCTTGTATGCCTTCAATAAGGGTGGGGACAGAAATAATAATAAAAGAGAATGCTTTGCCATTATGATAAACCAGGAGTTTCAGAGATGTTGGGGCTAATTTATTTTCCAGAGGGACAGTATGTTCATTTCTGCTGTAAAGATTACAAGCAGTCCTGTGGGGCCTACCACATTATGGCATACATTTCCATGGACTAGAGTTCATTTCCTCAGCAGCATATTGTTTTTTTTCTTAATTAGACAGCTATATGTGCATTTAGGTACAAAAGAGGGGAAAATGGTGCAGAAGATGCAAGCTTCTTTATATAGAGGTTTGGGATGGGTATGTGTGTTTTTTTTGGGAAAGAGGGCAGGGGTTATCAATTCCCCTCGGCATAGGGGCAGGGACAACTGGGCAATCAGGTGAATCTCAGTGTTGTGGCTGTGATGAACTAAGGCCTATTTAAATCGACTTTGTCCATCAGCGTCCACTTTGGCATCTTGACACTGAATCCTAGATGTGATATGCAATACATCAGAAACGGTATCTTTGTATAAGATTCAAGAACTCTAAATCAGGGATCATCTCCAAAAAATAGACTGAAAATAGACACTCAGTTCCATTAAAGGTGTCCTATATATGTCCAGCTCCCTTTGTCTAACTCTAAGGTATACAGGTTATCAGGAGTCAAAGAAAGATTGACCCCCCCCCACACACACACACACCTAGAAATAAAGTCAGTTTAACTCGTGATAAGCTCCATACTGCCAGTTGTTATCAACTAGTTTTTAGCTAAATATATGGGGAATTGTAGGCCAAGATAATTGCAAGAATTGTTAGAAGATCTCACTTTTCTTTGCTCAGGCACTGCACTGGCAGAGCATTTTTGAGGGCGCATTATGATGTTCTTAAAAGTCTTTGGTGCCCTTTGCCATCTAATTGGGCTATTAGATGGCATGAAGGCAGATTTCCAGCTCTGGCAGGAGTTCTTCCGTGATTTGAACAATGCAACATTTTAGAATCAGTTACAATTGCTTGAGGCTGAGGTTTTGGTTCTCCTTATTCTTCTGACTGCTGTGGGTTTGTATTGATTTTTCAGGATTTTAAATAGGTATTCCCAAGCAATGTCTTGGGAATGAGCAGAGGAAGAATTTATATGAAACATGACTTTTCGCCACCGTCCCATACTGATATTTGTATAGTTATGGTTTTAATTGTTTGCCAACTTCCTCACTCATTTGGATACATTGTGCATCTAGTATTTCATCTAGAAATCCACCTGGGTGGTGGCCTTCTACCATGTCATGCCATTGCTTCAGTATTTTGTTCCAATGAAGGCACATCCTTAATATGAATATGAGTACGCTCACTCCCTACCTTGCAACCAGATCATCCATTTCTTCCCAGTGGCTCTTTTGCAGATTGGAGGAGAAAGCCTTCACCTGAAACATTCCAAGGGTGACTGGCACCAAAATGTAGTCCTTATCCAGTTATTCTTGTCTGATGTGAAGGCTGTTTGTCTTGCTTAACCCTCTCAGTCTTTGTGGTACTGTCAGTGAGTGCTCTTTTTTATACGTCTGGTCTGTTCTACATCAAGTGATAGTTTTGGACAGTATATAATTCAGAGTGTTTAAGTTTCAGTTACTTTATGTTTGACACCATTCCTTCCATATTGCAGCCTCTTGAATGCTTTTGCAGTGGATATCAGCTCCTCAGGAATTCCCCTGGTATGAATTAAGCACTGGTTAATTAAGCACTCTTTCCTTTCCAGTTTCATCTATACTTCATATGAAGAAGATATACTTCTAGTGGGCAATGAGACACACCTGTCCTCCATTGCCTTAAAACTAAACAAAGAGACTTAGGGGTGTGTCAGGAATCTGTTCTCGGTCTGAGATCCAATGGGCTTGTCTTAGTCTGCACTTCTTGAACTGTCTTCAGAGTGAACTGTGGAGATGGCTGGGGGGAGACACATGCATTTATAATCCATGCAAAACATGTTTAAATCCTGTTAAGTCAATGGGCAGACCATATTTAAAGAATAAGTAAAATTTGAACATAAACACCATCATGTGCATAAATAATAAAACAAATAAAGGGGTGGATGTATTTGTTTTAATTTTTAAGCAGTCTTGTGTCCCAATTTGGGTGGAAAGAGGAAGAGGAGAAGACAGATGAGTTAGTATGGGCTGTATATGGAAGGGAGTAATACGGGCTAGAGATGTGCATCTATACATATCCTTAATGAGGATATCTGAAACATTCATTTGAGATTGCTAGACATGTGGTTACAGATGTTTAACTAAAATAAATCCACTTCTCTATTTTTGGAGGTGGACAGAGAGGAGTCACTATGGATAGAAAGGAATGCCTCTCAGGTGGCTGTATAAATTGGCCCTGAGGCTTAGGCTTTACTGAGGATTGGTTCCTCTTGTATTGTTGAGCTCATGGGGTTTATGCCTTTTCTTCTTAGCAGCTTTTCTTTTATCCACTCCTTCCTCCGAAGGATAAAAATACTACTGAAGGTGGTGCAGTTCTCTTGACAAACCTGTTTCCTCCACTATGGAATTCTTAAGCAGCTTTGAGGCTTATGTGGCTTCAGCAAGAACAGCAGAGCAGCAGTGTGGAACTACTTTGAAGCACTCTCCTATTATTTTATAGGTTTAAACATTTATTAAATTTACAAATGATTTACTGCCTTCCTTCCACCCTCCAGGTGTTTGCAAATATGATGTTACCATGAAAGATTAATTTGCATTTTAGCAAGCCCAAAGTAGATTTAATTTAATTAGTGAGGACAATTCTTCAATAATGCTTTTACTGATAATTTCACAATTGTAGCTATGGAGCCTGAAGGCAGACAATAATATTATGAAGAAAGGTCCAGATAATAATATTGTGAGGAACCCCCTGTCCAAATGTTTATTATTCTGTTTGGCTCCTTTTTGTCTAGAAAAACTTAACATTTGGAATTAATGCCAGCAGGGCAGACCTTTATAACTTATGACCCACAAAGGTAAACCTGACCAACCAGGAACTTGGTCAATGATCACCTTTTTTGCTGCTGGTAACCAAACATCTGGCAGTTCACTTTATAGGGTTAATGGTCTGAGTCTAAGTTGGAGGGCTATAGATCATGCAGGCCTTGTTCGGAGAAAGAATGGAGAACATATTTCAGTCTGTAGGAAGTAATGTTTTCAGAAGGCACATTTCAGTGCTGGACAGAACCAAAGGCAAAAACCCAGAAGTAGCAATATTACCATATTTTCAGCTAAAGGTCTTATTACCAGTAACTAAGCCTGGGGAAAGACATTTCAGTCTTTCTTGATGGGTGAAAACTCATGAAAGCAGGAAAAAATCCAAAATTAGTACCAAGAGGAAGGGGATATAGCATTCAAGTAATCCCAACAGGTTGAAATGGGACTTTAGAAAGACTAGATTTGGCCTCAAGGGCTGAAGTCCCCCATCCCTGTTTCAGAAGATTCAAAATAATGAACAATTAATAAGGAATGAGTGAATCTCTCACTGTTGGTTTTGCCAATTTCTAATTTCTCCACCTGCAGGTTCATTTCTGTCTGCATTCACATTGCACTGGCAGAAAAGTCCACATGTCAATGTATTTGTGTGTGTGTGTGTTTGTGTGTGTGTGTGCATACACACATGTGTGATAGGGTTTTTTTAAATCCAAAATAGTCACAGTTTGTACCCAGGTTTTCAAATATTCCTCTAATACAACCCACTTTCTTTAATATACAGGTTTTCCAGAATTCTGAAATCTGAAATGCTGTATTCCAAAATCCAACACTTTTTTAAATGGGTGGCTGAGATATTGACACTTTTGCTTTTTGATGGCCCAGTGTTCACAAGCTTTCTTTCATGCACAAAATTAGTAAAAGTATTAGGTATAAAATTAACTTCAGTCTATGTGTAATGTATATGGTATATATGAATCATAAATAATTTTCTGCATAGACTTGAGTCTCATCTCCAAGATATCTCATCATGTATATGCAAGTATTGCAAAATCAGGGGGGGGGGGAGACAAATCCAAATCCACTTTTGGTCACAAGCATTTTGGGTAAGAGAGTCTCAATCATAATTATGCATTTTGTGCACATTTTCTAAGTTTCAAACCAAAATACAAAATTCACAAAACGCTTCCTAAATTTTGCATTCTGCTTTGCAACACATTTCAGCTCACATGTATGTTCAGCTCGTATGTTCCAGTTCATAAATATGTATATGGTTTATGTCACATATATGTTCTGCAATCCCCAATTTAGAAAATTTATACCAAATTATCAACTCGATGAATTTATCTGTGTCCCAAAACTTAATTCAATATTTTTGTTAGATACATATAGAAAATAAGTTTTTTCAAAAAAAGTATGTAGAAGAACATGGCTGTTAGATTTCTCCATCCCTGTATATGACCCATAAAGACATCTTATTTATGGTATCCCAGCAGAATTCTTGTACTCATCCTGTGTTGATACCCTCCTGGAATAACAACAAGCAAACTTCCAAGGGATTATCAGACACCTGGCAGGTCAAAATGTATGGTTGATGTTTTTACCAAGCTGAGCAGGTCACATTATTCTGCCCTTATTTGTCATCTGAGACCTTTGGCCATCTTCTTTTATATTATAAGAATATATAATACTTCTTATATATTCTGTAGGTCTAAAACGAACAATTGTACTCAACATGTTCAGCACATCTCTCATTTTGTTTCAATCAATTTTTTATGCCACCCTTTCTATTGTACTTTATTGGTTTAATTTAAACCGGCAATATCTGTTACTGAATTTTATGATATTTATGAGAAGTTCTTTTATATATTCATTAAACTTTACCCTCCTTATTAAGCCACTGGTGTTTTTCAGCCAAAATCCGTATTTTAAAAAGATAAGATAAATATTTCATTAAAACGGTGTCTTTCTGTACCAAACCTCTCCCCTTGAAACCCAAACAATTTATGAGGTGGAATAAATCTATAGTCCAGTACTCTACTATTATTTTTACCATATTCTGTGACAGAGGAAAAATGATAGTTACATCTTCCTTTGGCAATGAACAACTTTGTATTAATATAGTGCATGCAATAAAATAGTGTGCCATGTGTACCATAATTCCCCCAAAGGGTTCATTTCAAGTTTACTTACAGACATTCATATCTCTGGTATTTTAACAGATTATTTTTTAAAAAATCTTATATTGAAATGAAAGCTGAGAAAATTAGCACAGTTCTTGTTCCGAATCTTAGACTTTTTCCTATATTGTGAATGAGGGAAGGGAAAGGTTGTCAATCATATATGAGCTAATATTCAGGTTCTATAAAAGTTGTGTGTTCCCCCCAGAGGCAGAATAACACTTCACTAGCCATTCTTCACTGTGCTGTCATGAAGCAGATACAATATTTCACACTTTATTGTGAAGTATGGCTGCCACATGCATGCATATGTGTGTGTGTGACAGTTGTGTGAAACCTCCCCAAGAAATTATTTCAATCGTTACAGAAATTATCTCTCTTTCATACCTGACCAAATGTCTCAATTTGGCAGCAATTATTGTTAATGTGTCATTCCAATTTTTAACTGCTTTTAAAATGTACCAGTTTCTTTCACCTCCTCTCACTTTCCCCCTTTGTCCCTGTCTTACTTCAGTTGCTGTAAACTGAGTTTAAAGTGCAGAAGTGAGCAGGGGAGAGAGGAGAGGAGAAGATGGAGTCTTGCCTTTCTTTGCTGGTTCAGGCAAACTATTAATGCCTCTCCTGCTGTGTGTGTTCTTCCTTATTAATACTTTTTGCTGTGTTTACCATAATCTGCTGTTTTTTGGTCACAAGTGTTCCAGTTTTGATCTGTAAAATATTGGACGGTATGTGATAAAGTAAGTTGCATCTCCAAAAGAGCAACCTTGAAATCCACATTGAAATATTGATTATTAGAAATTGATTGATTCATTGGATGACTTACCACTCTACCATTCTTCCAAAATGGGACCTAAGGCAGTTTGCAGCTTAATAATAATAATAATAATAATAATAATAATAATAATAATAATAATTTGTATCCCATCTCTCTCTGTATCAGATCAACGTGTGTAACAACAAACAAAAACATATGGTGCAGGGAGACTTATATCTTCGCTCCCCAGCCCATATCTGTTGCATTTGTCAAGGCATATGAAGGCATAGACCAAGCTCCTGTAATCACTATCTTACACTCCCCTTGTTTCTTTTTTTGAGATTGTGGAAGAAACTTCAGTGTTTGTTCTGGGCTTTCAAAATTCCTCTTCAAGACTTGATGTCCTTATCTTCTGAGCATTTTTGACAGTGTTTCTTCCAAATCTCTTTGGGGACTGTTGTCTAGGTTCTTCCCCAGTCAAGTTGGCAAAGCAACACAGGACCTTTGTTTAAAACCTAGGAGCAGACCTGATGAGAAGAACCCATAAAGTGTCTAATCCATAACATAGCCAAGCATTGGACTCCATGTCACGCTGAGACTGAGGCGTGGATGTGAAATGTAGTATTTCTGCCAGACCTTGAGGTACCTTGTTGAAATCAGTAAGTGGGACTGGACAGTTCACGGTGAAGATATTTATTTACAGGTGATCAGGAAGACTATTGACAGGTGCAGGAACAAAACAGAGTTCTAGGATTGAAGTACAACACTCTTTTCCTCCTCCTTAGTAGCTCAACAGCAACAGAGTTATACAGAACTCTCTGGTACTCACTATACAAACAGCAACTGCACCAACTGACCAACATTTGTTTACAGTTAGGTGGGACTTATACCTTTGTCTGATGCAACTTCAGTTCATTGTTGCTAATACATTACATCATACAGACAGGTGTATTCCAATACACAATCAGGTGTGTGGCCTCCTCAAGGACAATTTGGCTCTAGATGTCCTGGCCTTGTCACACAAACCATACACATGCCATAGTGCACAAAGTCTAGAAACCAGAGATTGGCAAAAAGTCTGGTAAAATTTAAAAAGTTCACCAGAGCATTTTATAAAGACAACCCTATCAAGAGGGGAGAGACACATTTCCAAAGTGATGTTCAGGAATAAATTTCTCACGGTGTGGCCACTGGGTTATTTACAGGTGTGGCCACAGGAATATCACCACTTCAAACAAGTGGAAAGCTTTATCACCACTTCAAACAAGTGGAAAGTTTCAAGTGCTTTTTTTTTTTTTAAAGAGAGAAACCTTCAACCACTTTAGCTTTAATGTTAAACCATTTGAACATGTCATGTGTGCAACCAGGTGAAGAAAATATCACCTGACTATCATTTTCTAAGGCAGGGTGGAGTGCCTTAAAATGGTTCTCAGACTTTAACCCACTTTAACTACCAAAAGCCACAGAGAGTAAGTGGCAAAACAGACCACCCCTTAGCGTGGGCTTCCAGCTGGCTTCAGAATGTGGCATTTTGATGCCGCATAAAAAATAAATAAATAATAAAAATTTTATTTGTATACCGCCCTTCCAGTGATCAGGGTGGTGAACAACATATTAATAATACAGTTACAAATACACCACAATACATATTAAAATACAACCATATTAAAATAAAAAATTAAAACCCCATCAGCCAGCTGCCATTGCCATTGAAGTGGGGGAAGACTAGCTGGAGCTTGATTCGGGGAATGCTAATCGGAATAGGAAGGTTTTTAGCTCCCTCCTAAACTGGGCCAGGGAAGTGGCTGAGCGGAGCTCTACGGGCAGCGTATTCCAGAGGGCCGGGGCGACGATGGTGTATGACCTCCTCGTTGTGGAGGCTAGTCTAGCCCCTGGAACCCTCAGTAGTTGCTGCCCAGATGTTCTGAGGGTGCGGGGCGGAATGTATGGTGAGAGGCGGTCCTCCAGGTATCCTGGGCCCAAGCCATGTAGGGCTTTATAGGTTATCACCAACACCTTATACTGTGCCCGGAAGCGAATGGGCAGCCAATGCAGATCTTTAAGTATAGGTGTAATATGACTGGCCCTGGAAGTGCCAGTGACCAGTCTGGCAGCCATATTCTGTACCATCTGTAGCTTCCGGGTATGGTATAAGGGTTGCCCCATGTAGAGCGCATTGCAGAAATCCAATCGAGAGGTTACCAGAGCGTGTACCACCGTTTCAAGGTCTCTCTGGGCCAGGTATGGGCGCAGCTGGCGAATAAGCTGAAGCTGATAACAGGTGCTCTTGACCGTCGCATTCACCTGAGCTGTAAGGTGAAGTGACGAGTCAAGAAGCACCCCCAGATTGCGCACGGAGTCCTTCACAGGAAGCGTGATCCCGTTTAGGACAGGTGGAACACCGCCATTCCTGGACCAGGGGAACCTATCATGAGTACCTCTGTTTTCTCTGGATTCAGACTGAGTCGGTTTTCCCTCATCCAGCCCATTACCGACTCCAGACAGGCCACGAGAGGAGAGACGCCATCCTCGGTCACTGCATCAGTCGGAGACATAGAGAAGACTATTTGGGTGTCATCAGCGTACTGATAACCCCGCGCCCCATGTCTCCGGATGATCTCTCCCAGCGGTTTCATGTAAATGTTAAAAAGCATGGGAGACAGAATGGCTCCTTGAGGGACCCCCGATGTCAGGGCCCTCTTATCGGAGCACACGTTTCCCAGCTGCACCATCTGGAACCTCCCAGAGAGGTAGGATCGGAACCACTGGAGCGCAGTGCCCCCGATTCCCACCTCTGCCAGGCGCTCCAGAAGGATACCATGGTCTATGGTATCGAAAGCCGCTGAGATGTCCAAGAGCACCAACAGGGACACGCTTCCCCTGTCGATGCCCAGATGGAGATCATCGACCAAGGCGACCATGGCCGTCTCAACCCCGTAACCCGCCCGAAAGCCGGTTTGAAATGGGTCCAGATAGTCTGTTTCATCCAAGATCGATTGAAGCTGGATTGCAACCGCCCTCTCGATCACCTTCCCCAAAAATGGCAACAGCGAGACTGGCCAGTAATTATTATGCATCAGGGGGTCGAGGGAGGGCTTTTTTAACAGCGGTTTTACAGTGGCATGATCTGAAGCTGCCCAGAAGCCAGCGCCATGCCACACGTGGGGCAGCTTACATGCTGCACATCACAGGAGCATCATAAAGTCACAACAGTGTGGGAAGAGCTGGCTTTTTGCTGGCTCAAAAAGGAGCAGCAATTTGCCACTTCTTTTTGCTGTGGCAAAAAGCCTGATTGGGGCTGTGGTATGTGGCTGCCAACCCAGATTTTACAGGGGCACCCTTTAGGGTGGTCTATTCAGCCACTTAGACCAGTAATCAGATAATCTGGCATTTGAAGCTGAAAATATTTGAATGTCCAAAAGTTTACAAACTACTAACATGGGCCAAGTAAATAGATTTGGATAAAGTACAAGTCTCTGTGAAGCCACAAGGCTTCATTGATTGACTTTATTTCAGCCTTCTTTCTTTTGCGGATTGTTACTAAATTAAGAATGGGATATCTCTGTGCAAGGTGAAAAAAGGGAATGAAAGGGTAATAAATGAATAAAATTTATACATTTTCCAGTTTACACAGGGAATTGCTAGAGGAGAGAGAGTGAACAAATCCTCTTGCTTATATGACCTGTTCTTCACTGTATAAGGCTCACTATATTACTCATTAAGTATCACCCAGTATAATGTTATGACTTCACATAAGTCATGTGGATTGATGTTAAGAGTTGTCACTTCAGTTTCATCTATTCCAGTTAGCTCAATTACATGCTGAGTTGACCCAGGCTGCTAGTCAGTGTACCTTTTTTTAAGGTAGTTCTAAGTTGTGGCATGCTATCAAGTTCAAGCTTAAGGTTATTTCTCAAAGGTTTATTTTCCCTTTTTTGATCTCTACAGACTTTTAGAGTACCTACAGTAATATTTTCTCAAAGACAGTGAAGCTTTGCAGAGAAATATGATATGTCTCCAAATGCCCCACGCATGTGTTAAGTGTGCTAGGTTCCTGAAGTTAGGTTCTAAACGCTTTTCATGACCTCTTAGAATAAATAATGTTTGTGTGTGTCAGAAGATTAAGACTTTGTCAGAGTATATGGTCTATCATGGTCTATCATTATGAACTACAGCTGCTGTGAACATGTGAGGGGCAAATAATGATGTCTTACAGCATAGTATGAAAACAACATGATTTTTTGTATACACACACACCATGGACTCTTGTTATCCGCTGAGGTTTGATTCCAAGATACCTCCCCTCCCCCGCCACATGGATGCCAAATTCTGTGTATGTTGAAGTCCCACTAAATATAAAAGTGCCATTATATAGAATGGCAAAATCAAGTTTCCTTGTTTGGAATTTATATATTTTTAAAAATATTTTCAAGCTGTGGTTGCTTGAATCCATTGATAAAGAATTCAGGAATGCAGCGGGCCGATTGCATGTATATATTAATGGTATATAAAACAATAAATAGAGTTTCCTTAGCCTATGGTTGCTTAATTGAGGGGCTCTACTGTTCTAACAAGTTACTTATCTAAGATCTTTATGGCAGGGGATCAGCAGTTACCTTGCAATCTGTATGCAGCCTCCACAGGTTTTTGTGACCCTCTCTGTCCCCATCTCCAGACTTTGCCCTTGCTTTGCCAAACAACAGCAACCACCACCACATTTTTTTACTTTGATTTCTTCTACATGTTGCTGAATTTTCATAGAAAATAACCCACAGTCTCCATCTCCTCCAACTGTTTAAACTTTAAGACAAGATTTGCAAAGAATGCACAACTTATTTTAGAGTTTGTTTTCCCTGTCACTACTGTATGGCATAATAGAAAGCTATAGCACACAGGAGATTCACGTAAAGGCAATGTAGAACCCAGATTTTCCACTCCTGGTGTGGAAGCATGATACAAACTAATCCTAAACTGCATAAGAAGGCATATTTAAATTACTGAAAATCTTTTTTGGTTTCATAGTTTTCCATTTGCTTTGGTCTCTACTCCTATGTTTACAAGGTCAAAAGTTTTCATGTCACAGTAGTCAACTTTTTGATAGCAGCTCTCAAATGAGAAACACTGACAGGGCATGTCAATGCTGGCATTTTTTGCATTTCCTTCTTGTCATTTGTGATAAACATGGCAACTAGGGTTTTTGCACAGTCTCTAGAGCTTTGTCGATTCCTCAAAGGCAGAGAATCATGACCCTGGAGGTTCAGCTCTCAGAAGGGAGATTGGAGAGCAACAACATATTTCAGAGCCTGACAAGAGATGTCATTATTATTTTCTCACAAAGAGAAAGTTTGCAAATGTATTTATGCATAGGAAACCCTTCTTTCCACTCTGTGATAATTTCCTGTTTGATTTGGCCTGTAATCATAACCTGATGGGTCCAGCTGTACTGAGAAGCAAAGAGAGATAAATGGCTCAGACAGCAGATCCAGGATGCCATGAAAACCATCAAACTGTTATTTAATTATTTTCATTGTATTTTACTGCCTGAGAAGAGAAGAGATGCTTGTGTGATCTTCTGTAAGCCAAAATAATTCAGCTAGCTTTAGGCATTATATATACCTTAACTTGGTGAGAGAAATATTTGCTGCTCTGCCTCTGGCACAAAAAATGGATCTATATTTTGACAAAATGATTGAGATCACACTTCTGTTTCCAACAAGGGTTGTCAATAAGGGTGCCATGCAGTGAGAGTGGCAATTGGTTGTGAGGGTGGGAGTTATCTGTTCCTTATTGCTAGCACACCCTGCACACCTTATGCTCTATTTTGGGGTCCACGTGTTTCATATCTCATATATAGAGATAACATGTTTTTGAGAAAGTAATGACCTTTCAGGAACAGTCAGGTTCCGAGGAGAAAAAGAGCATGCCCCAAGGAATGTGCACATCCAGATAAAGAAGACAATAAAATCTAGATGGGTGTATCAGTTGCTCCTTCCTTCCCCCAAGTCACCTACGTTTCCCCTTGCAACTTGAGACAAAGGCTCTCCTTGCACCCAAAGTGATAAACTAGTCTTTCTCTGCATACTCTTTGGTGTGCTCCCAGTCAAACTTTCCTGCCATCCTTCCTGAGGATATCCTGATCCAATCACTGTGTTTATCACACTAAAGTTAAAGTCATCAACCAGTCCAGAATCATATTGTTGATTCCTGGGAAAGGACATCCAGCCTTTGTTACCTGACAAGATTGCCCATCGCTTGAGATTATATTTTAGGTATAAATATGGTTTATAGCCTCAGTGCACACAGCTGATATACCCCCCTGAACTCTGTGTATGTCCTCCTCCTAGTCTGAGCCATTCCAGCTTTCTTTGGTCAACTCACCAAACAGATACTTATCACTTCACAGCACACCCATTAATCTCCACTATCTCTTTTCGTATTTCTATTTTAGTTAGCTTTGAATCCTGTGTCTTTGTGAATCACTATTTTGTGTTTGATATTTTTCTAAATAAAACTCTCATAATTAACCCCAAACCTGGATTTCCAGTCAGTTACTACTGGTATAAACAGGTGCAAATAGTCCAAAGGTTACCCAAGTCTCTTGTAATAGCTAATTTTCTCAACATTTGAGGTACTGCAAATAGTTGGTGAGAACCCACCAGTCTCCCCCCCCCCCCCCACACACACACCTTTCTTTCGGTAACAGAGTGGTGGAGAACACAGGTAACACCCCGAAGCCCTGAAAGCCATGAGTCAATGAACATGATCCAGATGTGTCAGACACAGGGAAACCAGTGGAGATTTCAGTAAGCTTTTGTGTGTGTGTGAATGCAGCCATCAGAGCTATCAGAGGGAAAGAAGGGCAGATCAGCTTCATCAGGCCTTGCCTGAAAAGAAGAAGAGCCCTCCCTCCATCCACTATCATCCAGAGGGAGAGAAAGCCAGGCCAGCTCTATCGGTCCTAGCCACAGTAAGAATAAGGGCCCTCCCTCCAGTCCATCTGCCTTAGTCCAGGCCTCAGAGAGAGAGAGAGAAGATCTGCTGGACTTTTTCACTTCCCCACTGGCATTCCCTTCTCCTTTTGTGTCTTGTCTTTTTAGATTGTAATCCCAATGGCAGGGAAATGTCTAATTAACAATTTCTAAGCAACTCTGATAGCCTTTTGGCTGAAGAGTGGAATCATCATCAACAACTTTTTTGGGTTGGAAATCTGTTCCCTGTTTATGTTTTGGGCATTTCTGGCAGCCACCCCCAAGTGGCCACAGGTCTGATGCCATCTGTCGGCTTAGTAAGAGAGATGAGCACCACCCCCTATGGTCGACCACAACTTGACAACCTTGTTAATAAGAAATACTTTTACCTTTATAGCAACCATGCCCCCTCCCCCCCCCCACACACACACCATACAGGAATACAGACAACCAGGCATCCCACAACAACTGAAAGAGGGGTGAGATGAGAGAAGTGTAAATGGAGTGACAGAGTGGCAGAAGGTCTGCCTCTGGGTGGTGCAAAACACGACCTTAATGTTGTTCTATGGAAGGTTCACAAACAATTCCATGTACTTAAAGTGATGACTGCAAAGCTTTTGCATCATGTGCAAGAAGGCAGATGTGAGCATGACCTCTGTACACTGAAAATGATTCTTAAATGGTGTGGGGAGTTGAGAATTATGGAGTAGCATATATGAGACAAAGTCAATTAAGTATAGACATTTGTCGTTGTCTTGTACTTAATGTACAAGAGTTTCCAATGCAGTACATCTCCTTGTGTAGGATCTTGGTCATTATCTTTATTAGGCACACCTAAAGCACATACCTAAAATGGATTGTGTGTTAAGCATCCCCTGTTTGCATCACTTTGAAATGGGGATTTATTAAACTAGTCTCATTTTCATAAACCAGTTCCTATGAGATTTAGGAAACTGTCTAGGTCTTGCAGAACATTTCATTTCTTAAGTCCTGTGCTATCTTCTTTCTCACAGCCTTTTATTTCCATTCCAGAACCAATTTAAATGGGTCATGGGGGAGAAGGTCCTAAATGGTCTTCTTTTCATATTCTCTTTCTCTCTCTCTCTCTCTTTGCTTGAATAATTGCATAGCAACTTGTCAAATGAACAGGTATCCTGTGTGATTACCTGTTTGAGAAGGATACCTAGTGCTGTCACAAATACAATGACTTTAGTTGATTATTTGATGTAAAACTGAATTATCACAGAATAAGCATCCCAGGTGGAGACTGCCATCCTGTGACAGACATATAGCAGTGTGTAACATGGCCATTATTATTTTTATTTGTGTCATTGGAAAAGTAGGAATTAAACACTTGCCATTATCTCGGACCTCTGCTGTCTCTTGCAACCATTTAGTGTCCAGCAGGGAGTGAAGGGCAGAGGAGGGGTATTTGATTATGTTCCTCTTGCTGGGATACACAATGACAAAGACATCCTCGGGGACCTCTGGACCACCCACATGAGGTGTTAGAGGTCTTACTATAAGAACAGAGGGCCTTATCACACAAAAGTCCTATCCTGCCATTATTGTGTTTTTCAAAAATGGGGCAAAATGGGTTTGCCTTCTTTCACACTTACAGAACAATTCCAAGGGCGGAGTCTCCCTCCTTGGAAGTCTTTAAACAAAGGCTGGATGGCCCCCTGTCATGGATGTTTTGATTGAGAGTTCCTGCATGGGAGGGAGTTGGACTGGATGGCCCTTGTGGTCTCTTCCAACTCTACCATTCTATGATTCTATTAATTGTGCCCATTTTTGCTCATGCATTTCCACACACAGTGATTGTTCACAACCCCTTCCTTTTTCACTATTTGGCACACATATTGGCTTGGAAGAGTAACCTTTTTAAAAGTGTCCAGCCTTCTCCCCATGGGGGAGATCTGTATGTGTGTGATTGTGTGTGAGAGGCAAAGGCCTTGCATCTGAACCAAATGTGCAAGAGGGGATGTGTGAGTGAGTGAGGCAGAGGCTTTGCATAAGAAGTGAGTGAGCATGGTGGGTGGGAAGATATGTGTCTCTGTGTGAGAGAGAGTGTGTGCGTGAGGCAATAAATAAGTCATATGGGTTTATGTTGAACTCATCCCCACAATTTTTCTTTTCCAAATCACCCACTTGTCAATAGTTTTCCCATGATATGGTTTCAGATGCCTGCTTGTAGGTTTAAAAAGCATTCATGTGTAATTCCCAGAGGTAGGAAAACAGCTGGGGAAATGGATTTCCACTGTTGTTCTCTGCTCTAAATCAGTGTGTTCTGTAGTATACACTTCTAGCCTAGGAATATAAATCCTTGCTCAATTTGTCCTTGTACAGTAGATGGAATCACTAATTTTTTTTTTTTTTTTAAAAAATCCTTGATCAGGATCATTTTGAGATGGTGGGGTTTTTTGATGGTGGGGTTTTTGAGATGGTGGGCTTTTTTGTTGACCATGGAGAAAATGTCTGTATTTTTCTGAAATGATTTTTGCACATTTCTTGGTTGGGTGGGGGATTAGGGCTTGTGTATATTTGTTTGCAAACATATCTTCTCAATAAAAAAATGATTTTTGCACATTTCTTCAAGATATGCTGTGCTGGGAAATATGTTGTGTGATCTTGGGTGAAGCACAAAAGGTAGTAGCTTTGTATGGGACATTATGGCGGAATACAGACGGGCAGGGGAAGACATCTTGGAGGTGTATTCTGCTGAATACGGAGCCTCCAGACCGCCCGCCCCGGGGACGTGCTTCAGGTGTCGGGGCTTCCACATGGGGGGCAGTGAAGACGCCTCACCTGGGTCCGTTTCGGACCCGTAGCTTCTATACCGCCGCCTCGGAGGACGCCGCAAAGAAAGGGGCAGCTTCCGCACGGGCGGCCCAAACCGTGGCTTTTTTTTTTCTTTTGCCGCATGAGAAGTGCGCAGCTGCGGCACTCCAGCAGCAGCCGGCAATTTCCCTTTTGCCGGCTGCGGAATGCGCATGTGCACATTTAAAGCGCCAGGCCCCTTTAAACTTTTTTCCCCACCCTGCCCAAGAACAAAGGTGGCCTCCTGCCAGCTGGTGATCAGCTGGTGTTGGCATCCTTGCCCGCTTGCGCATTGCGAGTGCCACCACTGGCATCATGGATGCCTCCTCTCCTTTGTTCCCTGTGGTCTTCCTGAAGCTGCAATCCACAGCCACAGCTGTCGCCGGTGCCACCGCCGTCTTCTCCGCCTCCTCCGCCCCCTCTGGCCCCTCTGGCCCCTCCGCCTCCATTGCCGCTGCAATGGAGGTCCCATCATCCACCACCATAACAGCTGTAGACTTGGATGACAGCAGTAGTGATGATGATGATGACACAGAACAGCGCACGGCAGTGGCTGCCATAGCACTTCATCAGGCTACTGTTGGCGGTGCCATGGCCCTGGCCAGAGTGGCACGCCTCCGCCGATGCTGGAAGGTCCCTGCATCCCAAGACTTGTGGGACAACTTTGTGTCAACCATATGGTCTGATGAGCAATGGAGGCATTCCTTCTGAATGCCCCGTGCCCTCTTCCACAGGCTAGTGGGCATCCTGCGCCCAGAACTGGAGAAGGCAGACACAGTGATGAGGAAAGCCATCCCGGTGGAGAAGAGAGTGGCCATTGGTGTCTTTTCACTGGCACACAAGTCCAGCTACATTGTGACGGGGGCGCTGTTTGGGACTGGCGTTGCCACCGTGGGGGAGATCGTGGTGGAGTTTGCCCTGGCCATGGAGAAGCTGCTGCTGTCACGGACCGTGTACCTGGGGAACGCACGTGAGGTAGGGACAGCCAGACCACCTTCCCTTTCATCTTTGGCAGCTCTGTGATATTCTGTGTCAAGTGTCACCCCCTCACTGTACATTTGCTGTTCTTGCTATGGTGCAGTTGCGCATGTGTAAAAGAGTTGTCATCTCAATTCCTCTGTTTCTCTCCCTTCCTTTCCCCCACAGATTATGGATGCCTTTGGTCGGCGCAGCTTCCCACAAGTGGTTGGCCTCATGGACGGGTGCCACTGCCTGATCATACCACCCTTGGGGCTGAGGAATGCCTATGTCAACAGAAGGGGCTCCTATTCTGTCATCCTGCAAGGGACATGTGACCACACAGGAAGGTTCGTGGACGTGGAGCTCGGATGACATGGGTCAGCCCACGATGCCAGGGTGGCATGGAATTCTCTCATCTACGAGGCCATGGAGGCTGGCATCTATGTGCAAGGGAACCCCAGCATCAACATCAGAGGCCAGCAGATCGGGCCCCTCATACTGGCTGACTGTGCCTACCCCATTCGGAAGTGGCTCATGACACCGTTTAAGACCCCCCGCACTCCCAAACAGAAGCTCTTCAACAAGAAGTTGAATCACGTGAGGGGGGCCGTGGAGAGATCGTTTGGCAGATTGAAGGCGAGATGGCGCTGTCTCACTGCCCCACTGCTGGTGGCAGAGGAGAACGTGGTGCCCATCCTGGCATCATGTGTCATTCTGCACAACATCTGTGAGACCAAGGGCAGGGTCCTGGATGAGGGCATGCGATATAGGCGCCGTTTTGTGCTGCCCACCCTGGCACCAATCACAGAGGCTCAAGAGAAAGAGAAGAAGAAAGCAGGGGAGACTGTGAGGAATACCCTGGCAGATTTTTTTCTGACAAGGAGAATCTGAAGGATGGCTCCTGTGCCATCATCTGTGATGTCAGAGTGCAATGTTCTGTAATAGCATAAGCACATGAATAAATGTATCCCATTATCCACAGTTTGAGTCTGCCTATCATTCCTGATCTGTGCTGTGGGCATGTTTTGCCACGTGCCTGAGGGGGACACACACAAACACACACACACAAAAGGTCTCCTGGCGCCTGTTTTCCTGGGTGAAAAAGATACATCAGCTCCAACTGCCAATTGCCCCTTTGACAATGTATCAATCCCCCTCAAATTCAAGGTTTCCTAATGGCCCATTTGAATGTATCAGTAGGGCACCCAGAGGGCATCTATTGGGGGAGAGATTCAAACTGCTCCTCTGAAAGCTATCATTGGCCTAGGACCACCTTGGCCTAACGGCCCTGAGCCGCAGGTGCCCATATATACCCGTGCGCAACTGTGCAAGACCCCAGGACGGCGATCAACATGGCAGCGCCACGCAGGAGGGTCCCGGTCCGATTCGCCTATTGGACCGATGAGGAGGTCGGGTTCCTCCTGGACTCCCTGATGCCACAGGCAGCTGCAAGGAGGGTGATGGCCAGCACCAACAAGCCCAACCGGGGGCATTTTCTCAAGTCATCTCGTGCCCTCCGAAACCAAGGGTTTCAAAGAACGCTGCACCAATGTAGAGTTAAGTTTAAAACTCTCAAGGCAGCGTTCTTTGAAACCCTTGAGGATTTCGGAGAGGAGCCCCCGGTTGACAGGCGGCCACCATTCTTCTCGCGGCTGAAGGACCTGTGGGTCAGGGGAGATAGGCCCAGACCGGAAGATCGCTGTCCTCCAGGTAAGTCAGAGCTCTTGCCATGCCCTGTCCTCCCCTCCTTGACCCTTCCCTTGCCCTCCTCTCCTTCCTGCATGGTGCCAATGCCATCCCTCCTCTTCCCTTCTGCAGGCGTGCGGCCGAGGCGGAGGCGGAGGGAGGGAGGGCACCGTGCCAGGTCGCCCTCTCCACCATCCTCGGGGGACGAGGATGTCCCCGAGGGTGGGCCACAGCCAGGACCAGCTGCTGTGGCCCCTCCGCAGCCAGAGCAGGCTCCTCTGGCGGCAGGTAGGTCCCCAGGGTGAGGGGTGGGGGTTGCCTGACTGCAGCCCCCACGACACTTGTGCCCTTCTCTGCCATGCCAGCATGGTAACTTGGGCCTTTTTCCCCCCTTTGGCAGGGCTTCATGTCCTTGCTGCTGTTGCCGCCACTGAGGAGCCTGGCCCGAGACGCCGCCTGCCAGCAGAGCCAGGGGACTTGGCCCTCGATGCCAGGACCCTGGATCGAGTCCTCCAAGCCCGGCAGCAAGGTAAGTGTGGAGGTGAACCCAGGGAAGGGAGCGGGGCACCCAGAAACCCTGCCTGTGGGAGTGGGTGATGGGCTCCACAGGCTGACCCTAACCATCCTTTTTCTTTTCCCCCCACAGAGAACCGGACGGAGCAGAGGTTCTCTGCGCTGGAGGAGAAGGTGGACAAGCTGGCGGAGAGAGTCTCCTCCATGGAGGAGACTCTGCAAGAGATCCTCCGCCGGCTGCCCGCCCCACCGCCTCCTCCCCCTCCCTGAAGCAGCTTCCCTCCCCTGCCCCCTCTGCCATCCCCCCTTCACCACCACCCCCTTCACCCTCCCCCTTCCCTTTGTAAATAGTTGTAAATAAGATTTTTATTGTTATTATTGTTAATAAAAAACTTTATTTTGTAAAAAAAAATTGTGTGGTTCATTATGCGCAACTGCGGCAGTGTGGCTGTGAGTGTGAATGTGACAGCTTAGGCGCAACTGTGCAGTCTAAAGCTAGGCAGGAGTGCTGGGAGGTAGCAATGTCCAAACTCTGTCCTTCCAGGCGTTTGGACTTCATCTCCCAGAATCCCAGACCACAGGGCAAGGTGGCTGGGGATTCTGGGAGATGAAGTCCAAACACCTGGAAGGACAGAGTTTGGACATTGCTGGTTTGGGGACCAGTGAGCCAGGCATGGCGGGAGGAGGGAACAGGAAGGGTAGACTAGAGTAGATAGGGCTGGGAGGGAACACATGCCCTGGGAGGCGAAAGGTCTTGGGCACATTCAAGGTCCGGGGTCTCATCCTCGTCCTCATCCTCCACCGCCACAGGCTCTGCTCTGGCTGGCTGGCCCGCCGGGACCCTCACACGCTCTGCATGAGACCAAGACGTCCCCTTGCCTTTTTTCGGGGTGCTGGTGGATGGCTGTGCCATCCTGCCTGGTGCCAAAGGGGAGCCGCCGCACAGCTGTGCCAGCAGCAGCAGAACTGTGCCCGTTCCCAGGTGAAAATGGCGCAGGAATGTGTGTAGGGGGTCACTTTAAATTCCAAACTTTCCCTTATCACTTTCTACAACCAAAACATCCGCCGGCAAAACTTACAACTTCCCGCGATTCCAGCAACGCATGCGCACATGGAGCTCTAGGTTTAGGGTTACGAGACTTAAAATGCGCCGCAGCTGTGCCGCAGCTTCCACAGCTGCATGGCAGCGGACGCTGCAATTAAAGCCCGACTGCAAACCACGCATGTCCCGGACCCCGACCCAATATGCGACGCAGTTGACACGGAGCTTTTAAATGGGCAACTTATATTTGCGGTGTAGCAATTCTGACGTACCGGTGCAGCAGCTTACAGACAGAGCTGCGCAGCTGCGCATCAAACGGAAAAGAAGCCGAGAAAAGCAGCACCTTTTTAATGCCGCTTCTTCCCGCTTGGGGCGTGCGGGGGGCGTGTTCATGGCGGCATTCAGGTAAGGCCTGTCTGAAGGCTCTACCTTCATGACGTCATGAATACACCCCTTTTTGCCCGTCTGTATCCCGCCTTTGTGTCTTTATTATTCATCTAACCCTCTCATCTGCACTCTGTGTATCTGTGCATAGCTTCAGAAATGGAAATACACAAATGTTTCATTCTAAAAAGAATGAGTTTTATACGCATTATGTTTGGAGTAAATTGTCAAAACCATCACCCCCATTAAAAGGAGGTTTTATGTCTCAGAGATGAGACCTCCCAAGAAGGTTATGCATTGTTCACAATGCAGTCTCTTCATGCAGAGAGAACTAAAATCACATAATGCCTATGGAACAGTGAGATCCCCCCCCTCCTTTTTTTTCCATCCTATGATTGCACTTACTAAATATTCAAAGTTCCTCTCACAAATGGCCACTGGGGCTCAAACCAGTTCATTATATATTGTATCTGAATAATTCCTTTGCTCTTGATTGACAAGGGCTGCACTCAAAATGAATGCTGGTATTTTTGGGACATAACTGAACCAATTATAGCTTATTAGCTTATAATTAATTGTGGAGTAAATGATTCACACATGGATTCATTAGTGCAGAAGGGCCAATGATCATTCATCAAGGCCAGTGCCCTGTTTCCCACAAATTAAGCTAAGAAGCAAAGGTAAAAGATGTGTTTCTCCAGAAAACATACCCATCACAGAAACCAGCATGGATGGAATTTAGGCTTTAATAACCACTTCTGTTTTAGTCTAGTATATTTGTTCCACCTTCCAGACTTTTGGAGGCTTTACTTCACAATGGGAGACCTGCTATCAACATTTATTTCATTAACTAGGCTGTCTACTTTTATCCCCATGAGTAGGCATCTCTCTATATTCACAGCTGTCCCTTCTTAAAGTGTATAGGTAGACTTCATGTGCATAGAGTTCCATGTATTGAACTTCTTAGGAGCTCCTGTGCTGTGTGTGATCCAGACTGTATGGAACTTGAGCCAACTTGAGTTCTGGGTTTGCAGAAAAGTCAGGGTATATATAAAGGTGATAATAAAAGGAGCTTTACAAACCGCCCAAAAGGGCGGTCTGCCGGCGCCTGCGTTTGCTGCACGAAGGAGCTGCAGCGGACAAACCGCACGGTTTCTCCACACAGCAAAAAGAAGCCGCAAAATGTGGCTTCTTCTTGTGGCATGGTTATGACACCGCAAAACGCCAATGGCGCACTTGCAGCATCATAACTGTGCCAAGACGTGCTAACGCTAAACATCCACCACATCAAAATGGCAGTGCCCATGTGTATAGGGGCCGTCATTTTGTACGTACTAGGTACGTACTAGGGTTAGGGCGTCCGGAAAGGAACCCTTTCCTAACCCTAGTACATAGCTAGTATGTACTATTGGCGCGTGTGGAACGTGCCAAAGTAACAGTAATAATGGAGCTTTGGGACAAGGCATTATAAAAATATGGAATATTTGCCAAATATTCATCCAAAGGTTGTTACTTGTATTTCATTTCCAGAATTTGACATTTTTCTTTGATAACTGTTTTCAGTATTTCAGTGTCAGCGATTTATTTTTATTTAATAGCATCATGTGATAGATGGCATGTAGCAGTGTCAATATCTGAGTTCTGCTGAGCTACTAGCCTTTCAGAACAATACAGTGGACTTGCAATAGCTTTATTTTAAACTTGCAATAGCTTTTAAACCAGGATCCCTTTCACATGCCACAATTATAGCAGTAAGATTCCACTACTATGACTACATCTATGGGATCCTGCAGTATATAGTCAAGAGCTCTTTGGCAGAGAATTCTATTTACTCCTTCCTAACTGAGTGATGGATTAGGACACCTGGAGACCATGAAAAACTCACTGTTTGACCTTGGACAAGTCACACTCTCTCCACCTCAGATGGAGGCAAGGACAAATCTCCTCTGAACAAATTCTGCCAGGAACCCAGTGACATGTTTGCCTTAGTGTTAACATAAGTCAGAAATGACTTTGAAGACACACAACAACAACAACATCAACAGCAAACTGCAAAACCCAGGATTCCATAGGAGTTGTCATGGCAATCAAAATGATTTCATAGCATGATAGCTTTGGTGTATGAAAAGGCCCCTGATTTTATTCATTACATGCATTAATAACATTGAAGCAATTGAAGTGGAAACCACAAAATCATTGGCTGAAGTGTCATACTTTAGTGCCCTGGTTTGCTAAGGAAGCAAAGGTCCATCTGCCTTGGTCCAGACCTCAGAAGGAGAGAAGAATGCTGGACCTGATTCCCTCCCTCCCTCACCATTCCCTTCTCCTTTTGTGTCGTGTCTTTTAGATTGTAAGCCTGAGGGTAGGGAACTGTCTATTATCCCCTCTGTTGTAAACTGCTCGGATTCCCAGTGATTGGGCGGTATATAAATAAAATCTATTATTATTAAGAATCAACAATTAGTGGATTGCCACATAACATGAAATTTTGGTTAGTTTATAGAATAATAGTAGGACTACTACTATCCTCCTCATGCATGTAAATAAGGGGAGGAGGGAAAAGGGAGAACACCAGCTTGAGGCTCACTGATTATTGTTACAATTAAAGTTTTAAAAATGGGAGATTTTTCTTAAATCTGATTGAAATGGGAGATAAAATTTGTATTTGAGCACAAAGGGACTTAACCTTCTCCTCCCTTTCCTCTCCCTTAGCTCGGGCCTTGGAAGTGTAGCCATGGGATAATGTAAACATCTGAAGTAAATATATTATGGGGTTAATGAAGAACTTCTTCTCTGTATCAGTCACTGTAATGATCGGTTTATTTGTAGCTGTTCTTTGATTTTTCAGGGATACTTCCTTTTCTTGTGCGCTTATATCCAGCCTTCTCTTACTTGGTATAAACATAGTCCACATAAAGTTACATCATTTGGTGGATTTGTGATTGAGTTGAGGGGGGTGCTTGGCTCATGTAGCCATATTGGCATCATCTCATTTTTCCTACTATTAAATCATTCACTGTCATTTCCACTTGGCTGTGTGCTGAGACACATCAGATCACCGAAAGCATCCACAATGTAGCTTTTAAAAGGCAGGGCTTTTATGCCAACAGCAGTGACCCATACACTGTTTACTAAGGACATCTAAACAATTAAATAAAAACTGTATTGAGTCCTGTGATTGTTACAGGACTTTGCAAAGTGAAGGTGAAGGAGAAAGGGAAGGGGAAGGTGGCACTGGAAAACAGAGGTGCCATTGCCAATCATGCTCTGCATGTAAATTTTCCCCCAGTTTCAGTTTCTCCCATCCCCAGTTAAAGGATTTCAGGTAAGATGGTTGCAAAACATTTTGGAGAATCATTGTCAACTAAAATGGGCACTACTGGGAAAGACAGATCCATAATCTACTTCACAATAATGTGATTTCCTTCTTTCTCAGTTACCAGGCTTTTCATAAATCAAAGGTACCTTCCAATTTAAAATGAGGATCTGGGTTATTTAATATTGATTTAGGAGATTATCTCACAGTGAAATCCCACTGCAATAGACACAGGATCTAAAACTCAAAAATAGATCCTATCGCATTGCTCCATGGCCAGGTAGCCCATATACAACCTAGGCTTCTCCCACAGCTTTTCAAAAATGGTATCAAAAACTGCAGAAAATGAGTGAAGAACATTTGTGTGTCTGCACATGCATGTGTTTGTATGTATGTAAGCCAACTGTGTCAGATTACTCTTTAAGTGGGATAGAAAAGGTCAACTTGAAGAACTTATTTTCTGTGTTTTGGCTCAAGTTTAAGAAAGCATTGAAGATGGATAAGGTGGAAACAATCTTGTGATTAGGAGATAAATTTAAGGCCTAGATGGGAAGCCCCTGTCATTCCAAATGAACCTCTTATTTATTCCTATTGTAAGTGTACATATGATGTAGCAGTGTAATGCATCTTAACAATAGTCTTTCATTTCCCAAACCCAGAAGCTCTCTGATTCACAGGCACAGGAATTTCTGCTACAGAAGGCAGCACAGCAAACTGTCTCGGAAAGCATTAACAAAATAAATAGCAATCTCACACTTCTGAAAATAAACCCCAGTAATAAGAAGAAAGACAATTTAGTTTGGAATGAAAATAGGCTTACAGGCCTAGGAGGTAGCTGTTAAGAGGACATGGCAGGATCAGATTTCTTTTCCCGCATCTCATGTTGCAGCTATTCTGGTGGTGAAAATTAAGATGAATGTTGTGAAGACAGCATATTTATTTCTGCAATATTTCCTACATATGAATACCAATTATGTGGTCAGTTCATCCTCAGTTGATTACTGTTGGCTGTGCTGTTTGGAAGGTGAGTAGAGTTGGCCCAGAGCTGTTCCCTGTCACAAGAGATGAAATCCTCTATCAAAGTATATGTATTAGCCTACTAGCCTCACCACCTTTCCCTTCTCGTTTTATGTCATGTCTTTTTAGATTGTAAGCCTGAGGGCTGGGAATCGTCTAATTAAAAAGATTGTATGTACAGCGCTGTGTACATTTACAGTGCTTTATAAATAAAGGCTAATAATAATAATAATAAAAGTCCCATTCTTCAAGGGCTGACTCATGTGCCACCTGAGACCCAGTGAAGAAGGGGTAGACAAAGTGGGGCCCTTCAAATGTTGGACTGCAACTCCTAGTATTCCTTATCACTGGTTATGTGATCTAGGACTGATGGGAGTTGTAAGCCAACAACAATTATCTAGAGGGGTGCATTTTGTCAGTTCTGACTATGGGGCTTCTACCTCTCCTCCTTCTTTCTTATGGTGCTGGACTTTGGTTACCCATTACTTAGCACTTGAATACTCAACTTCCTGTGTGAACTGACAGAGGAAGCAAAAACAGATAACAGTAAGGGTGATATGGGGTATGTTCAGATGGATTTGGGAATGCATGTGATCCAGTGACTCAAAGAATTTCTCCTTCCTGTAACAGTGGGAAAAGCACACCAGCACTGGGTAGCAAAGGGAGACAAAATCAGAGAGGGGAGGGAGGGAGGGAGACCAAGCAAGCTAACAAAGGGGTAACATTTTCCCCTTTATTCTGCTCACATTACTAAAGCTTTGGACTTGGCAGGTTGCCTGCCACAGACCCTCCTTCCCTGTGTCCCACCAGATTTCTCTTTTCTGTACTGATGAGCAAATTATTCCAGGATGTGCAAATCAGGTCAGCTGATATCAAGATTTGCAAAGATCAAATCCTCAAGCATTTGTCCTTCACTCCAGTTATCTGCAGAAAGAGGAATTAAACATGCAGCTGTCTCCACTGAGCTACATATCTTATCCAGAATACCACACTTCATTCAGGGATAACTTTAGAAAGGCAAGTTGAAAGAGAGCATAAAACAATTTCCCCCATACTCATAGAATAGGATCTGCAAAGATGGCAGAGGTATCTGTTCACTGACCCAATGACACTCTTATTCTGATGCCCAGCAAGAGTATACTTCTTTCCAGAAGAAATGTGTATCTTATACTTTACGAACCACTATTATTTGTTATGCTAACCACCCACATGAAATTCCTCAGCTCAGTTTGATATAGTATAGCAAGAAGAACTTCAGTAAAAATTGCCTAGAAATCTTTTTATTCCTTCCCTCCTGGTATAGTACATTATGCAAAAGTCTGAAACAATATGTTAGTGCATTACAAAACAGCAAATCGGTACAGTGTCTGAAGATGACAATAACTTTTTTATTATTATTTCCCTATCTGTTTTGCTAAGGTGAGGAATTCATTTTCCGCAGCCTTGCCTTATACTAAAGATGCAACCAAATTGCATTTTGAAATTAATTTAAAATGAAGCCAAACATGAGTAAGAGCTTCGGTGAGGGCTTTTCCCTTCAAATCAGTGATTGTACTTTTCCTGCCTCAAATCTAGAAACGGTATGTGTGTTTGGGGGGCTGTTTAACCATGAGACTTACTTCAGTATAGATATGGATTGTATTCTAAATTACATTGGTTCTACAAAAAGGAAGAGTCACAGTTGTTACTAACTTTACAGAATTGTTTTAATGACTTACAGTGGTCTTTGTAGATCAGTGCCAGAATCATGTATGAATATGGTGTTACATAGTGGATTCCAGCTAGATTCCCCTTCCCAAACCTCAGTTGCCTATAAGCAGATGTTGCAATCAACAGAGACCCATTCTCCTATTGATCAAGAACAGGGGTAGGCAACCTGTGGCCCGCGGGCCGCATCCGGCCCGCCAAGGCCTTCCAAGCGGCCCCCGAGCACTCCTGCCGCCGATTGCCGCCGATTTCCCCCGTTTTTTTGCCGCTCCGGGCGCCATTTTGTTTTTCAAAATGGCGGCCGAAATCTCGCGAGACCTCAGGATGGCAAAGGTCACACGAGATTTCGCCGCCATTTTGAAAAACAAAATGGTGGCGCCCATGTAGCAGGCCCGTTGCAGCCCCTACAGCACTCCAACAGGGCTCCAGGGGCTGCAGTGGGCCTGCAGCAGGCTCCACCTCGCCCTCCACCCTCCTCCTCCCAAGAGCAGGGAAAGGAGGAGGAGGAGGCAGCAGAAGGAGGGCAAAGCCAGGGAGAAACGGAGCCAGAGCAGCAGCTGCAGCCACAGCTTGGTTCATTGGGGGAGGGGGTTAGGTGGGTGTTCTTTGCAAAATGCCCTCCCAGTAGAACTTTCTGGCTTTTCTTTGCTTGCTGCCTTTTATTTTGAATTGCATTTTAGTGATATCCATGCCTGTAACTTTAATATTATTATTTAATTGCCCTGGTGTTCTTTGCAAAATGCCCTCTCAGTAGTACCTTGTGGCTTTTCTGGGTTGAAAGAGTGCATGTTTCCTGCCTTTTATTTTGAATTGCATTTTAGTAGTTTCCATGCTTGTAACTGATTATTATTATTATTATTATTATTATTATTTTCACTTGCCCTTGGTGTTCTATGTGCAAAATCCCCTCTCAATGAGAAAGAGGAGGAGGAGTGTGACTTTCCAAAGTGCATTTCTGTGTATTTTTGGTGCATTTATTGCTGAAAGGTCTGCTGTAACAATGATAGCAGTGGAGGTGGTGATGATGATGATGATGATGATGCTTCTATGGAAGCTCCGCCCCTGGAGGGTGGAAGCTCCACCCCTGTTATGTGGCTCTGCCCTGGAGGGTGGAAGCTCCACCCCTGTTATGTGGCTCTGCCCTGGAGGGTGGAAGCTCCACCCCTGTTATGTGGCTCTGCCCTGGAGGGTGGAAGCTCCACCCCGTTATGTGGCTCTGCCCTGGAGGGTGGAAGCTCCACCCCTGTTATGTGGCTCTGCCCTGGAGGGTGGAAGCTCCACCCCTGTTATGTGGCTCTGCCCTGGAGGGTGGAAGCTCCACCCCGTTATGTGGCTCTGCCCTGGAGGGTGGAAGCTCCACCCCTGTTATGTGGCTCTGCCCTGGAGGGTGGAAGCTCCACCCCTGTTATGTGGCTCTGCCCTGGAGGGTGGAAGCTCCACCCCGTTATGTGGCTCTGCCCTGGAGGGTGGAAGCTCCACCCCTGTTATGTGGCTCTGCCCTGGAGGGTGGAAGCTCCACCCCTGTTATGTGGCTCTGCCCTGGAGGGTGGAAGCTCCACCCCTGTTATGTGGCTCTGCCCTGGAGGGTGGAAGCTCCACCCCTGTTATGTGGCTCTGCCCTGGAGGGTGGAAGCTCCACCCCTGTTATGTGGCTCTGCCCTGGAGGGTGGAAGCTCCACCCCTGTTATGTGGCTCTGCCCTGGAGGGTGGAAGCTCCACCCCTGTTATGTGGCTCTGCCCTGGAGGGTAGAAGCTCCACCCCGTTATGTGGCTCTGCCCTGGAGGGTGGAAGCTCCACCCCTGTTATGTGGCTCTGCCCTGGAGGGTGGAAGCTCCACCCCGTTATGTGGCTCTGCCCTGGAGGGTGGAAGCTCCACCCCTGTTATGTGGCTCTGCCCTGGAGGGTGGAAGCTCCACCCCTGTTATGTGGCTCTGCCCTGGAGGGTGGAAGCCCCACCCCCAGCATGCGGCTCCGCCCCGGGGGTGGACGCTCCACCCCTGTTATGTGGCTCTGCCCCTGGAGGGTGGATGCCCCACCCCCCGGCATGCAGCTCCGCCCCCCGGAGGGTGGAAGCTCCACCCCCGGCTTCGGCCCCCCAGTTGTCTGAGGGACAGCAACCTGGCCCCCGGCTCAAAAAGGTTGCCTACCCCTGATCAAGAAGATCAAGAAGCCTGATGTTCTCACCCCCTCCTGTGAGCAATTGCGAGTGTGACAGGCCTGCTATTGCAAGTCCCCCTCACACTGGAGATCACTCATGCAGGGTGGGCATGTGGGAATGTCAGGCAGCCAGTGCTTCATTGACAAGGAAACAGACTCCTGTTGATACCAGAAGTTGCTTAGTTTAGGGAATACATGTGTGTCTGTGGATGTGCCCTGAAGTCACCTGCTGACCTATGGTGACTCTATGAATTTCATTAGGGTTTTGTTGGCAACAAATACTCACAAAGGTGGCTTTATATATAGCCTACAGCACTTGATATTTATTGGTAGTCTGCCATCTAAACACTAAACAGAGCTGACCCTGCTTAGCTTCCAAGATCAGACAGGATTGTGTGCTTATAGGACTGTGTAGCTGTCACAAATTGTAGATTGCATATTCCTAACTGTCCAAGAGGATTCCACCCCAGTTTTATATCTTTAAGAGCTATCAAATTTCTGATGTGTCAGTGAAGGCACTAAACAGAAGACAGCATAAATAATACCTTTCATTAACTACATGGGGCTTATCTCAACCATTCTATGGTATTACGTTTTCGTGTTTGAGCTTTTAGCGTTTCAATCCCTTCTTTATATCCCTGACAGTCTCAGCCCTGCATTAGGCATAATGAAACAGCTACCTCAGATAAGAAATTTGGGGTGTCATAAAAAGGCAACAAATAGTTTGTTATTTTGATTTGGTGTTATTAACTTTTACATGAAAGGACGAGAAAAAGTGTTTGTCAGATTTTCTGCTACAGGTGTCAAAATGAGAAAGGGGGACACCATTTCCTGTTTCCTTGGGCAGAAAAATTTATTGGGATAGCCCTGATACCTGATAAGAAAACTCTATGAAATCTCCTCACAATGAGAGAAAAAAAGGTTCTTCTAGTATTCATGTTGAGGGAGAGTGTGTGAAGAGTTTTATTAAAACATCCTTCCTCAGGAATTTTACAGGCCTCTTCTTGTTGCTATCTATAACAATGTTTGCAGAAACATTTTAAAACAGCATATTATATAACACAGACAAGCACAAGTGGGGAAAGATTAGGACTTCATTTCTGTGTATTTTAAATATAAATGCTGAATGTAAAACAGACAGAAATTCCTTCATAATCAACACACCATTTGCTCATTTTGCATTCCACTATTTATGTAGCATAGCTAGCTGGAATAAATAGCCAACTTGCAGATGAAAACTGATTATAGTGTGGCTTAATAGCCACAGATCAAGGTATTTTGAAGTATGAGATAGTGTAAGAGATCCCTCAAAGCAAATACAGTATTTTTTGCAGTATTGTCAAATCACCAGCATCCTCTTGTTTCTAAATCGACAGGTAGATTGAATGAACTCTAGTCTTTTAAATCACACAGAATAATCCAAGAAATAAACCCCATGATGGAAGCTGTCAGCCTGATCCCATCCATCTGTCAAACATGTCTATCCATCACAAGTTTTTCTCTCCTGAATAGCTCTCCTAAGTTTGAGCTGCCTAGATTCCAAAATGAAGCTAAAATTCAACGTAGCTAAAAAATTATATATTATAGAAATCCAGTGTGGTATAGTTGTTTGAATGTTCAGCTAGGACCAGAGTTCAAATCCCCTCTTGGCCATGGAAACCCATTGGCTAAACTTGAGCAAGTTACATTCTCTCAGCCTCAGAGAAAGACAAAGGCAAAGGCAAAACCTCTCTGAAATAGTTTCTGCTAAGAAAACCCCATGATATGTGTACCTTAGGGTTGCAATAAGTTGGAAATGATATGAAGATTTGCAACAAATAAAACAGCTAGAAAATCCATTTGGGCCTGTCCACAGACTTCTAAACACCAAATCAAAGTGATTCCAAAATGATTTGACATGGAGAGAGGTCTATTGTTAAAAAATATTTATTTCTATCCCACCATTTTTCGAACTTGGGAATTAAAGTGGCTTACAACGTTGGTTCAGTTTGCGGATGACTAGGACACCAACGTTTGGGTCATACAGTATACAGAAAACCCCCACATACAGACCGATACCTGCACAAGAACTCCAACCATCACCCAGGACAAAAAAGAAGCACAATCAAAACACTGGTAGACCGAGCAAAACGCATCTGCGAACCCCACTTCTTGGAAGATGAACTGAAGCACTTGGACCGGGCTCTACAGGCTAATGTTTATTCCAGCTCAGACATCAGAAGGGCTGCCAGGTCCAGGAAAACCCAGAGGAGTGAAGACAAGCAGCCACCCAAAGGGAAGGTATTTCTACTATACATCAAAGGAGTCACAGACAGAATAGGCAAAGTGGTGAGGAAGCACAACCTTCAAATGGTTTACAAACCGATGAAGAAAATCCAGCAAATGCTTTGCTCAGCCAAGGACCAGAGAGACCCTCTCACAGCCACAGGAGTTTAACGTATACCATACAGCTGTGGACAAGTCTACATAGGGACCACCAAACGCAGTGTGCAAACAAGAATCAAGGAACACGAGAGACACTGCAGACCGGGCCAGCCAGAAAAATCAGCAGTAGCAGAACATGCCACAAACCATCCTGGGCATAAAATACTGTTTGAAAACACTGAAGTTCTGGACCATGCCAACCACTACCATGTCAGGATGCACAGGGAAGCCATTGAAATCCACAAACACCTGGACAATTTCAACAGGAAAGAGGAATCCTTTAAAGTAAACAAGGTTTGGCTACCTTTCCCGAAAGATAGCAAGATAAAGACTCAACAAATGCAAATGAGAAATCTCCCAGGGTCAGGGGTTTCCCAGCAGACAATGAGCACTAATCAAGCAGACAGTGATCCTCTTGTGCAGTCATCACCCCCTGAGGACTGCCATTAGCAACAAACATATACAAGCAAATCACTCCTGCCTTTCCAGGTCACACAATATATATAGCCAAGTCCTTTCCAGGCAAGCATTCTCTGAATATTCCAGCCACAGATGCTGGTGAAACGTCAGGAAGAAAATCTTCTAGAACATGGCCACATAGCCTGAAAAACCCACAAAAAATTATATTGACATTGTTTTAAGAGATATTTGGATAGGATATCTTCAAGATTTATATCAGTCTCATAAAAATTGTGGGTTTTTTTTTTTTAAAGAAAATAACAGAAAGTAATGGAAAAGTAACAACCAGTGCAAAATTAATTTAACGAATTATTATTATTTTTTAATCATCATAATGAGGAACATATTATATAGCTTTCCAACATCTGGTGTCAATGACATTGTAAGAGACAAAGAAGCATGCATTATCAGATTTCCTAGTTCTACTTTCTTGCTTTAATGCTAATACTATGTGTTCATCCAAGACAAAACTGTCAGACACATAACCCTGACTACACTGTAAATTATTTAACCACTATTCTCTTTTGGAAGTGTATATTTTGTGGTACCTCTGAAAGAAAACCGTCAGGACAACTCCAAATTGCAGTTCCAACTTTCTTTGGGGAAAGTAATGATAGTTAAAGTATTGTCGGACTGATAGGAAACACAGAGGATTCAGAGGAGAAAAGGGCTTATTCTTGTGGCAATTCTTTTAGCTTCTTGTAACATTCTTCAGATGCTTTGTTTAGACCAACCCTGTTCAATATCAGAAATGTTGATTCATTCAAGATATTCTTTCAAGATTTTCTCTTATAAATTTGTCTCTGACCAACATTTAATAGCAACTCTGGACATGAATAGATAATTTCATTTGGTTCACTTAAAAAAAAACACCTCCCTAATTTGAGCATTCCAAAATTAATTGTAGTTCAGAGGAAACATCTCAATGTCCTTCAGATGTTAGCAACAGCAATATAGCAAGTGCATTTCTATACCACTTATCAGAGGGGACTACAAGTTCCATCATTGCTTATCACTAGCTATCCTAGCTAAGTCAGCTAGGAAGGACCATATTAGCATCTTGAGAGTCATGGTTTCTCTTCGCTCATGCATGAAACCATGTAAGACCTGACAAGCTAAAACATGTAATCACACTACCACCCCTATTATTTTTCAGAGAGTTTGTTCAGAATTAGGTGTATGTTATAACATCTTGGGGCATTTTTAGATCCATTGAGAGTACTTTAGGAGCTATACCCTTGAAAGTGAAGCACATAGATTATTAGGCAGCGAAGACAAGACTTGTCTTTTTCACAGTATGAAGAGTAGGGAAGGAAAATGTTGAAAGCCAAAGACATTTCTGAAAACCTGTGACTGACTTTTTCTTGTGAGGAAAGAGATAATATGGCTCATAGTTCACCTCTTCCTCATCTTCTCTCTGGGAAAGGTGAAGCCTTTGGTGACAAGAGACTTGTGAAAAATATGGGCAGCCAAGATTAAAACTCAAAAAGGCTATTGATTTCCTGCATCATCGGTCATGACCATCATGGCTGGAAATAGAAATCACAGCTTTATGGAATTTTTGGATGTGTTATCATTACCGTACTGGATATAGAGAGGGGTTGTGCCCTCTGAGTAAGAGAATTAATACCACTTTATTCTCTGGACAAAACAGATGTTGTGGATGTCTGTTTGATAAAAAGAGCCTAGTAAAGGAGAATAAAAATGGACGACAAAAAATTCAGTGCCAGATATGATCATCCACTTTTCACAATATTGATTTTGGGCAAAATCTTGAGGACATGTTATAAATAGTTTTATTGGTTTCACTGCTTTTTGGGGGGTTGGGGTAGGATGAATAGGATAGCAATACTAGTCACTAGAGATGGAATCCTATGAAATAAGGGGGGAAAGCCTATCAGTCTACAATTATACACTAAATAATAGATTTTTTTTTTTACCTTAGAGAAAGCACAGTCCTCATTATTAGCTACAGTTACTAGCTCGATCATTAGTATTCATTGATAACAGACCTCTGAGCAGGTCTCTGAGCAACACATTGAAGAGACTATTACATTCACCTCCTGCTTGTGTTGTCTTCAGGCATTTGTCAGGTGTGCAGGTCCTTGGTCTGATTCATCAAGGCAATTCTAGTTTTTTTACAAGTCAGTGCTAGACCATGGGCACAATCTGGGGTGAACTAGAGAACAAGAACCAGGATCTGTGGGACCAGCCTCTCCCACAAATGCATCTAGATCAAGTGCACAAATCATGACATCCTCCAAATGTTGTTGGGCTGCATCTCCTAGCAGTTCAAGAGAGAAGCTTCGTGAATACATTTTTAACCATGGTGTGTATCTGGATAGACAGGCTATCAATAATTCAACATTCTCTAAATGGTTTAGATTATATAAATTGGACCATCAGATGGCCATCTATCTAGGAAAGCTTACATTTCCAAAGCTTAGGCAGGCTTTTACAGCTCTCCGTTTTCAAACAATGCCATCAGTCATGATTGATGGCAGATATTCACACACACCTAAGGCCTCCTGCTTATGTATCTGCGGGGCACCAGAAATCAAGGACCTGCCCCATTATCTGCTTTTCTGCTCTCTTTATATTGACCCAAGGACTAAATTTTTGGGATCTATCTTGTCCAATTTACAGTCTAATACTATTACTGAAAAGATTTTTTATCTTCTGTCGAATATTGATACCAAGGTAACCTATAAGGTGTCATTGTTTACCTCAGCAGCAATCAAAGTTCGTTCATTCGCCTCCTCCTCCTCCTCCTCCTCCGTGAAGCTTTCGGGCCGAGAGGATCCTCTTCCTTGGCGGCCATCATTGAGGCAGAAGTTAATCCTAAGGCTTATCCACTTGCTGATGCTCAACTCACTAAGACATTGCTGGATCTTGTACAACAATCCTGTAACTACAAACAGTTACGCAGAGGTGCCAATGAAGCCACTAAAACCTTGAACAGAGGAATAGCTGAATTCATTGTGATGGCTGCAGATGCTGAGCCCCTTGAGATCATCCTTCACCTCCCACTACTTTGTGAGGACAAAAATGTGCCCTATGTATTTGTACGCTCCAAGCAGGCCCTGGGACGGGCATGTGGTGTTTCTCGGCCTGTCATCGCTTGTTCCATTACTATCAAGGAAGGCTCACAGCTGAAGCCACAAATACAGTCTGTACAACAAGCCATTGAAAGACTATTGGTTTAGGTCTTTTGAGCCACTCATATTAAACATAAATAATTTCAAATGTTTTCTTTAAGCATTTTCCCCAATCTTGTCATTTGTACAGTACCTTTCTTTAGTTTGTCTACCAAATAAATCTTACCCATCTCCATTTCTCAGTCATATTTGCACTTAGACTTTTTAACAAAAGAATTCTCAGTCCATTGATTTAAAATCTTGCTGATGAGGTGAAATAGCTATGTCCAGTGGGATTTAACTAGGTCAGTTGCCCTTTCTCTCAATGAAGATGCATTTGTGGATCAATTGCCTGTTAAAAATTTGAGTTCTAATAAATTCAGGGAATCTAAAAAAAAAAAAAATTCAGGCTAGAGTCATAGCAGACATTGCAGTTGATTGCCATGGGGACGATCTTATCTAATCCATCAAGTTGTTTTTAATGATGTTTTAATTAATCGTTTGGAATTGCTTTTTTAAATTTAAAGTATAAGATTCGGATGTTAATTATTTAATTAACTGATGTAGTATTTTGCAATACTGAAATTTTGTGATTGGTTTTAAATATATATTATGCGAATGGCCTTTGGCTTAAGCATTAATAAACATATATATATATATATATATATATATATATATATATATACTGAATGTTCAGATCAAGTCTGCTGGGATCTGAAGTCTAACAACACCTGGAGGATGGCATTATTCCCACCCTTATTCTAGATTAAAGTAGTGAGGCAGTGAAGAATTGCCTGTCAGGCCACAGAAGCCTCATTGTATCTGACTATCCAGCTCAGAGAAAACGTTTTGGCAGGTTTTGGATCAGCAAATTTGCAATAATGGTCTAATCCACTGTAACGCCAAATTTTGCCACAATGAGATACAAATTATGGCTATTTGCAACTCCTTAGATTTTATATCAGCCACAATTTATTTATATTGCAGAAAAATAAAAAAATACAAAAGTGAAAGAAAGAAAAAATATAAACTTAATTGAAACTAGACTATGTTGGGTCCAACTCATGGTATAATGTGATTTTTTTTTTTTTGCAGTATTTGCAATAGCCAAGGAAGCATTCAAACATTTATTGCAAATGTATTTAGGGGAAATAAACTATTCAAAAGCAAGTGGGAATTACATGGGGGAAATTTACTGGGAAAACTATCTTCCAGACTTTTCTTTCCAGGGAAAACCGATCAAATTCACATGGAAAACTCATGTTTTCTTTCCTTTTCACACAATGCCCTATACAACACTTTTATCTGCCCCATTGGAAGAAAGAGAAATGTTCATGCCATCTTGTGCATTTCCCATTCAAACCAACAAGGCTGTTGCAAAAGATGTTCCCAGAAGATTATGTTAAGGGAATAAGAATCAATTCCTTCTAAGAAGAAATATTCCAAAAACTAAATTTGCTATTAAGTTTATACATGCCATATTTTGATTTGTGCATCAGGCAGAGAGCAAAAATAATAATATTGCCTAGTAATAACACCTAGCAGTTATGCAGTGCATATGCAGAAAGCAATTTCCAGGAAAACTAGTAATGCATACTTAATGAGATTCAGATATACAGACAGATTCAAGTGAGAGAATATTCCATAATGAATGTTAATATAATCTCATAAAGCAGATGATTCTTTGCAGAAATACAGTAGAAGTTAAATGCTTGTCTACTTAAAATAAAAACCCTCAGTTGAGATATACAACTGAATTGTTTATGCCAAGTTAAATTTAACAGCAATTCATTTGTTTTAGGAAACATATTATCCTTCCCCTCTCCTTTTCATATTTTTGAAAGAAGAAGCCCCCCCCCAAAAAAAACAACAGGTGGATAGGAATCCTTTGCCTGTTGAAATCCTTATTAAATAGTAATAAGTTAGCAATACATTGACCATACTCTATGATGATAAATTTGGACATTGGACTAGAATTACTATGATGAAAGAACCACTATTAGGAATGAAAAATTCTCGGTTCCTCAGTTTCTCCCAAGAACCTCAAGTTCTTTCTTCCTTATGAAAAAAAAGCACAGATGTCATAAATCCCCATCTGAAAAAGAAAAAAAGAAAAGCCCTAAACAAAACCTGAAAAAGAATTCTCAGCGATCTATACTGATGAAATATATTGCATACCAACTGTTCCAAAATGGAAAGGTAAGGGAAGATATGTCTCTTAAAGAAATGGGAGTGCCACTACATCTGATAGTCCTGGTGAGAAATCTGTATTCCAAACAAGAACAGAATCCAGAGAGACAGAATAGTTCCCAATTGGCAGCGGGTTAAGCAAGGCTGCGTTCTATCACTCTGTTGAACAACTTGTATACAGAAATAACTTATGAAGAGCAGTTACAGACTCAGAAGAAGGGGGAACGAAACTAGAAGGATCTAAGATATGGATGACACCATACTACTAGCAGAAAACATCACAGACTTGGAACAATTATTAAGGAAGGTCAAAGAAGAAAGTGCAAATGCAGACTTACTACAGAATATAAAGAAAACAAAAGTAATGACCACAGAAGACATATATAAGTTCTACCTAGGCCCTTATTGCACATGGTCATCAAAGCAGCATGACAACTTGATAACCATGAGTTCAAATTCTCCTCTCCTGCATGACGTTATAGCTGTTGTGTGGTTGGACTGGGACTGTAGTAAAAGCAAGTCTTTTTACTCACATGAAAAAATTGTTAATGACTTCCCTTAGCACTGCTACCCTGTAAGATTTGCAGTGTAAAAAAATCAATCACACTTTCCTGCCAATTTTGTTGCGACATCCAGCCCCCTTGAGAGTCTTTTTCTGCCCCTGAAATGTTCTCTCTCTCTCTCTCTCTCTCTAACTCTCTCAACGCACCTACCTACCTACCATTATTATTATTATTATTATTATTATTATTAACCTTTATTTATAAAGTGCTGTAAAACCTACCTACCTTCCTTCCTTCCTTCCTTCCTTCCTTCCTTCCTTCCTTCCTTCCCAAAGCAGTCATGTGGCTTTCTCTGGGAACTGAGGAGATGGGAGGGAGGGAGAACAGAAATGGGGAAGGCAGGACATTGTGGTGTGATGAGTATTGGGCATTAATTGTCTTAATTCTGGATTGGGATTGAAGGTGTGTGAGGTAAGATTTTCATCCCACTTTTTTGTATGCCATGGAATTACAGTGGGAAAACAAATTTGTGGTATAAGGTTGCTAGACAATGAAGAAATTGAAATAGCTAAAGAATTTCCATACCTGATCAGAATGGAGACTGAAGCCAAGAAATCAGATGGAAACTAGCAATAGGAAAGGAAGCAATGAAAGAACTAAACAAGGTCCTAAAGAGTAAAGATATATAACTGAGCACCAAAGTTATAGTTGTCCAAGCCATTGTATTCCCCATCACCATGTATGAATGCAAGAACAGGGCAGTAAAGAAAGCAGATAAGAACAAAATCAATTCATTTCAGAGGTGGTACTACAAAAGAGTGCTAAGGATACTGTGCACAACCAAAAAGGGAAACAAACAGATCCTTCAACAGATCAAAATATCCCTGGAAGCCAAGATGATCAAACTGAAGCTGTTGTACTTTGGTCACATAATGATAATGCTAGAAAAAGTAGAAAGTAGTAGAAAGAGAGGAAGACTACATACCAGATGGATAGACTCAATCAGGGATATCACAAACCTGAATTTGCAGGACCCAAGCAGAGTAGTGGATGACAGGAGGTATTGGTCTCATCCACAGGGCTGCCATGAATTGGGGCCGACTTGAGGACAGTTAACAACGATAATAAACCAGGTAAGTGGTAGAAATAAAGACCCTATCAGAAGAAAAGATGCTGCATGTAACTATTCTTCAACAACACAAATATTTTTGAGTACATGAGAAATAAAAGCCAGACTTTAAAGACGCACTGAAATTTTGGGGGTTGTATGGATAGACCTGTTAGATTTACTCTTCACACTTTAATTTTTTAAAACTCATATTTTTGCCATCCAAAATGTGGTGAATTCTTTTGAACAAAAAAATGATCCGAAGCAAGGTTCTTACCCATCTTTAGCCATCTCTGTCAGCAGATTCCAATCGGATATGATACTGTGCCCCAACAATTTGTTTTCATCCCCTTAGATGTGATTCAAACTTTACACCTTTAGAATTTTTTTTGTCTGGGTCTTAGTGTCACCTTTCTGAGCTCTTAGGTAGAAAGAAAAAGGGGGAGGAAGAAAATGGGCAGGATCTATAGGAATGCAACATATAATAAAAGTGTGCATGTATGTGCTCACATCCTGCATAATATGGCCTGATCCTTGTCAGGAACAACCTACAGATGGGTGCCATCTTCCTGTCTCCAGTTTGCATTCAAAATGAGCTCCAGGTTTGACCTTTTACATGAGCAAAATGTCTCAAGGCTGGTACTGTTTAGTTCCCATGACAGTTGGTGTCAATCAGTCTTAAGTGGTTTTTATTTACTCCAGACATCCCATTAGGCAATGTGAATTGCAGGGTTTATTCATTTTCTCCAGGTAATGAATTCTTGGCCCTAGCTCAATGAGGAAAAAGAAAGTTACAAGAACCCTTTAATGAGATTAATCTGAACTCTAATTAGCAGCAATAGAAAACTTCAGTGTACTTCACAAAAATAGCACTGAAATCATGAACTGTAAGTGTATGTTGGGGGAGGGGTTGAGATAAAAATACATTTCACTGTAGAAATGGACACAGAGGAAAAGTAAGACAGCCAGGCCTTGGGGAAGGACCAGGGAGGCAGGAACACTGTAATATTTCTTTGTGGATGAAATATGATGCTTAGAGCGTTGTCTCTAGAGATACGCAATGTTCCCTTGAGAAATTTGCTGGGCTTATTGAAACTCTCTCATCTTTCCTCTGAAGGCTAGATTGCCGTCAGTAAAATTTCTTTATAACATAATCCTTGTTCAGTCATTCAGTGAATGGAAGAGTGGCATTACAGCAGTAAACCTCACCTATGAAACCCTAGTATGTTTGTAAAATGCTTGGCCATGGTTTCACACACTGGCCCTGTAGACCAACCTATCCAAATGCTTCTGAGCATTTATACTTCTGCAAAAGTTAGGTGTAACTGAACAGTAGGTGTTCAGTTTACAATCAAGTTTTGAGTTCTGAAGCTGATGCATATTCAACTAAAAACGTGATCCACATAAAGTTGTACTTAGAGTAGACTCATGGATATCACTGAGACTTGAATTATGAATTACTTAAGTCATGAAGTCCATTGATGTCCATGGATCTCCTGTATGGAGAATACCGCACTGCGTTCTCAGAACGTTCTGAGAACCCGATGAGAACGGAACACATTTAAGAATACCGCACGTCTGTGTTCCAATCGGGTTCTCAGAACGTTCTAAATGTGTTCTACATGTGTTCCAGGTGGGGACGGATTAAATGTGTTCCCAGCGAGCTGTAACGTGATGAGAACATTCCAACAGAGGTCTGTGCGGTATTCTTATCTGTTCTCAAATCCGTTCTCTCATTCCTCCGTCTCCTGATTGGCTGAAATAATGACAGGCAGGGAGGCAGGCAGGCGAGGGACTGCAGCGAGGGAAGATGTATGTTTGTTTGTGTGTGTGTGTGAGAGAGGGGGGAAGAAGGAGGGAGGGAAGGGAGGAAAGTTGGGACAAGGGAGAGAAGAGGAAAGGAGGGAAAGTGAGAGAAAAAGAGAGGGAAAGAGGGGACCAGGGCAGAGAGCAAGAGGGAGAGGGTCTGGCTGCTTCTGCGGGGGGCCTCTGGTGTCATGTCCAGTGGGGCTCCTGTGCTGGCAGCCTGCAGGAGGCAGGGATGGCAGGGATGCCCAGGACCTTCTCCTCCTTCCCTCAAAGAGGGAACCCACAAAAGCTCCTCTGTTTGGAGCACCACACAAAAGCAAGCAAACTCCCAGAGTTCCATAGCAAAGAGCCAGACCCTCTCCCTCTTGCTCTCTGCCCTGGTCCCCTCTTTCCCTCTCTCTTTCTCTCTCTTTCCCTCCTTTCCTCTTCTCTCCCTTGTCCCAACTTCCCTCCCTTCCCTCCCTCCTTCTTTCCCCCCCCCCCCACACACACACCTTCCCTCACTGCAGTTGCTTGCCTGCCTGCCTCCCTGCCTGTCATTCTTTCAGCCAATCAGGAGACGGAGGAATGAGAAAATGGATTTCTCTCGGCTTGAATGGACCTCCGTGGAAAATGTTCTGGGAATGGTTTCAAGAAAAAGGAAGCGCTGTGCGGTAAAATGCATTCCAATCACGTTCTGATCACGTTCCAGTTTACTCAATGCGGTAATATCCGTTCCAGGAACGTTCTCATCACGTTACGATGCAGAACGTTCTGAGAACGATATGCAATAATCTCCTATGTATGACCAAATATGGCTCCAAACTAATGCACCATCAGTCATCTTCAGTGCTTGCCTCCTTCAGTAACATCAACACAGCTCAGTACAGAAATAAAAATAATTTTTTTAAAAATGGATGCAGTCCACCTTCCACTGAAGTCAATAACAAAAGACTCATTAGATTAAAATGTATTTTGTTTCTGAACACTTATTTCTGTCATATTACTCCCCTGTGAGATTGTTTATCCTATAAATGGCTGTGAGAGGACATTATCAAAAATGTTACTAAGGTGACAACATAGCCACAACCTTGCACACCTCTAGTTTTTACCTTTCTTGTGAGCAAGAAGAGAAGTGAACTCTGGTCTTTCAATTAGAGGCAAACAGATGAAGAAGACCTTGAAAAGGATGACTGTGATTATTTCATGGGCCTCCCCTCCAGGACACTGTAGAGATGAATCCATTTATAAGCAACTACCTTCACTCTTTTTATTTTCCACATAATTCACAGTGATAAGGAGCTGCACAAAAATATAATAGTCTGCCATTAGGATGGATTCAATCAGCTTTTTAGATAAAGATTGCTTTGACATTACCAGCCAAATGTAGGTTTCATTTAATTCAGTACTTCACAGGACTTGCTAGAGGAATTACCATAGCATTGGAAGTAGGTGGGCAGGAAACTAAACAAGTATTTCATCTTTTTGGTTCATGAACTCTGAAATGAGGAGGTATCTTGATTGGTCATAAAAGTGTTCCAGAAGCCCTAAAAGCCACAAGGCAGTAACTACAATTAGCTTCTCTTCAAAGAAATATACTAAGAAGATTATCCTCTGAACAGTAACTATATTGAAAATGCCAATACAGAATTTCATCAACATTTAGATTTGCTGAACCATTTACAAGATATGATTTACTGAATGCTGATAATTCAGATTGTGTGTGTGTGAGAGAGAAAATACATGGACATACAAACACACAGCTAAGGTTTAGAACCATATGTCCATTTTCCTAGTTATTGAAAGATCTAGTTCTACAGATCCATCCTGGCTATCTAAATGCCTGGATCTGTCACATTCTCTAGTTCCTCTTACTGAGCTATGGACTACAATACATATGAACATTCTCTCCCCTCATCTGGAAGTCTCTGGGATTTACCTAACATTTCATACACCAGTTAGGCTGTCATCCTTGCCAGTATATACAGTGGACCCTTGTTATACGCTGGGGTTTGGCTCCAAGATCCCCTGTGGATAACAAAATCCATGTATACTCAAGTCCCATTAAATATGACATAGCAAAATGGTGTCCCTTATAAAAAATGGAAAATCAAGGTTTGATATTTGAAATATATACTTTTTTTTGGTGAACATTTTGAAACCATGGATGCTTGAATCTGTGTATAAGAAATCCGTGTATAAGAAGGGCCGACTGTATGTACCTTTGTGTCTTTGTACACACATCTGTATACATTCATTTAAATTCTGTATCTTTAGCTGCAAGCTTCCAAGTGTGGCTTACAGTCCGGAAAAAGGACTATAAAACAGTAAACCAATAATCTTTCAGACATAAACTGAACATAATAATAATAATAATAATAATAATAATAATAATAATAATTTGTTTATTTATAGCCCGCCCAATCACATGGAATTCGGGAGGGTTACAGCAATAAAAAATACATACAGAACAAAATAAAAATTCAAAATTAGCCCCTTCCCAATCCCCCTCTCTCCCTCCAGGCTGGAAGATGACAATTGTTGCCATGGTGGGAGGGCTCCACATTTTGAGGGCAATCTCCAGACAATCTTCAAGGACATGAAGTAGGAATGCAGTTCTTTGCTATTTTCTTCTCTCTCCAAGGAAACACTGAGCATTTTTAACAACTTTCTTCCTGTCACTATTACACTTTGGGACATATTCTGCACAAAACCCACCTGTTTGGGGTTTCCTTCTTTGCACAGAAAATAGCACTTTCTGCAAAGCAAATGATGTTTTTACTGAGATTTATTATTATTATGTTCTATGCAGAAAATGCTGCTTTCTATGGGAGAACAAAGTATGAATTTTGCAAAAAATTAGTCCCAGTTTTTCTCATCAGAATTTTCCTTATATTTGAGGAACACATTTTTCAACCACACATTATATATATGAGAATGTTCTTTCTATTCCTATGGAATAGGACTATATCTATCAGCTAGTGAACCCCCCTCCCCCCCCCCCCGGGATACGCAGTTGGTGGTCTTGAGTATCTGGTCCTGTCTTAATCTTATTATCTACTTTCCCACCACTTCATCCTTATTCAAGAGGATCAATCCATTTCCCCCCTTTTTTAAATAGAGAAGTGATAGTTTCATATGGGGTCCCATCTGTCTTAAATTTCACAGCCTATTCTCATGCATAGTTTATGTCTATCTGTATTTGCTTCTATAATAAATTCAAGGGATTTCTCTCCTTTCCAATCTTTGATTGATTTCTTGAAATAATGAACATAACAGCTTTAAAATATTTACCTATTGAAATAAGGTGTGTTCATGTGCACGTGTGCATGCTTATTTATCATAGTTCATGTAGTCTGGATAATTTCTCCTGTTTTAACCATCACTTTATTATGCTAATCCATCACATTGTGCTTGCATTAAATATAGGTTATTATTACAGTCTGGCCCAGTACTCCTGGCATATGCGCGTTGAACAAAACTCTGGAAAAGAGAGCCTACCTGTGTAGAACTATATACTCTCTACTCAACTTCCCACTTCACCAGTGAATCCCAGGATGCAGTCCATTTACTGAAAGTAAAAGTGTAATGTAGTAGTGGTTTGAGCATTGGACTATGGGTCTGAAAAACAGAGTTCAAATCCTTGCTCAGCCATGGAAACCCACTGGATGGCCCTGGACAAGTCACACACTCTCAGCCTCAGAAGAAGGCAAAGGCGAGCACCCTCTAAACAAATATTGTCAGCAGAATCCTGTGACAGGTTCACCTTGGGGTCACCATAAGTCAGAAATGACTTGGAGGCATACAACAACAGCAGCAACAACAGCAGCAACAACAATCCAGATTTGAGCCTTGTCAGTGCCCATATGAGAGACTGCATGGGAACTCTGTGCCAACTTGAGTTCCATCTTGGAACAGTGGTGGTATATAGGTCCACAATTACATTATTAACTATTATACAATAAATATCAAAATACAACAATAATAAAGAGCAACAACAACAGCAACAGAATAGGTCAAAAATATAATGGGGTCTAATGAAACACAATAAAGTAATATTAATATCAAAGCCTGCCATTATTTTCTAGAGTAGCAAAACTCATAACTGAGGCACCAGCATCCAAATGGCCTGATGATATGCATTACCATACAAGGAAATGAAAATTATGACTTGATTCTTCCAAGCAGCCATTACCATTTTTAAAGATATGCCTGCCTCATTCTAGCTTTTAGTCTGGTAAACGCTATCCTGCTCAAGCAAAAAGACTTCCACATTGGGCTGGTTTTGTGGGCAAACCATTTTAATAATCAAATTAAGCTATAATTTCTTGCATGTCAGGTCAGATCTCCAGAGCCAAAGGCCTTGTCTGCACAGGCCAAAAAATCCACCCACCCCCCCAACCCATTCTGGTGTCATCCCATTTGGACGACATATGAATTAAACTGGTTCTATTGAAGGCAATCCAGACAGCATCTGGAATGTTCTGCATCAGAAACAGAAGTCTGTGGACCTTATAACATGCAGGGCAAAACATTGTTGAAACATCATCCAAATGTTGTGGAAGCACTAGGGATGTGATCATGCCTGGGGCTTCTAAAGTGTAATTGAGGCTTCCCACTATGGAATCATCATGGAAGGTTCTTAGCAGTTCAGAATTCTTCTCCAAAATATTTGAGAAACACATATTTAGTGTTGGAAAATGAAGACAGCAACATAGATATAAGTGGGAAACCCTTGACCAAAACAAATGCACCAAATAGAACGGCTTCCGGCCACTTTGGAGTGTGGCAGATAATGCAGGCCCCCGCAGTGGCCAGAAGCCACTCTAAGGCCACCTAAGGCAGCCCACAATCACCAGAGAAAGGAATGGCAAAAAAACACTTCTGCTGGCAACTTCTTTGGGACCACAGTGTTGGCCATGGTCCTGGGCCATTTGTGACCCGATCACAGCTGGGGTAATTAGAGGCTGCTCCTAGCCACCCATCTTCTTCATTCCATCCTTTAGATAACTCAGGAACTGGATGCTTCATAAGAAGCAAGGTGTTTTTAAGCATCAGTGTTGTTCTGACCCCTTAGGTATTTTCAGCTGGACTTGTAAATAGGGGTGGACATTTTCCTTTATTCCCATGCTAGAATCTTTTAAACCTCAAGTTTTTTTCCATCCTGGATATTTTCTTTCAAATATAACCTTCAACAAAAATGCTTATTAATTAGAACTAACTAAATTCAAAATATACAGTTATGACCAGCATGGAGTTGCCCATGCTGTGCTTACCAGCTATATAATTGTTAAAATTGAGAAGGCTGTCAAAAAAGGGAAACAGCTCTAATGCAGCACTGGTTGAACATATAAAAGCCTCTCAATTCATTAGTGCCTTAGCATGGTGTAAATAACCACATGCAGACCTATGGCACCACAGCACTATGAAACTACTATGTAAAACAGAAACACAGAGCAGCATACAGAGGCAAACTCCACAGTTGTGCAATGATCAAACTGCTTTGTGCAATGAGCAACAGCCACAAAGATAGGATGCAGTGGTATAGCATAGGAGAATAAACCAAAAGACACACACTACCTGATGAACAAAGGAAAAAAATTAGTAGTATACAACCAAAAGGAAGAATATAGAATAGTCCAAACAACAGCAACAACAACCTCCACCCCAGATGCCAAAACCATACCCCTAAGTCCCCTGGGTACCATCCCTTCAAACACCCATTCACCAATTCTCTTCCATAGCAAACTCAGATCCCAGTAGGACAAACCCTAGACCCCAGGTACCACCCCAAAAAGAGAGTCCCCTTGAAGCCATTCATTGTCAGCACAGTGGCATAGAGGCAGACAGGCAGAGGACCAGAGGGTCATGGAAGGTGTCTCTGAAGATAGACTATCCATTCCAGGATAAGTGCCATGTATACTTGGCACAACTGGTACTGAAAGCAATACACATCCCTGTAGAGACATATGTGATCCACCCACAATGAACAAATTGCCAAGGAGAAACAAGACAGTGAGACAGGGGCCACTGCAACTTATAATCATACATACAGAAACCAAACCAAAGACAGTCCTACATGTCAGGTACAGCACACACAATAGGGAGTCAAAGAGACCAGGATCTGCTGGGTGGTCCAAGAGAGGCCCAACCATTGTCCATATCCTAGTCCACTGACTGTCTCAAGGATGACATGGCCTGCGATGATGTGGATCCTGCTGCTGCTGCTGCTGCTAAAGGACCTGATTCTGTTGCTGTGGGTGGGACAGGCTAGCAGACACAGCTAGGAAGAGCCCAGCCACTGGGACACCACTAACACCATGAGATGTCACACCATCCTTATCCACCTCCACCCTTGCATGGTGCCCCCATCCAGTCTGGAAACATGATGCAACAAGAACAGATTATCATGTCATGCCACATATGCACAAAAGAGCACCAGCTAAGATGCACACAGCACATACACCAGCAGTCCCCAAATGGCAATAAACACCGAAGCAGTATAAACCCAGCAGAGACTAGCACCCACACGATGCCTGTTGCACAATGAGAACAATATATTCAGCATGCAAGACCCACTAGGTAGTACCCAATCCCCTATTATGATTGTGCACAACAAACCATTTTGCAAAGGCATCCAAGTGGCCAATATATCAGTCATGAATAGCTGGTGCTCTCTGCTTGCAGCAGATCTTCATTGAAAAAAATGTAAGTTTATCAAATAATGCTACTAAGTCTATTCTTGTAAGTCAGGTGGTCCTTGAGATTACAAAGCCATTTACCTGTTCTTATGATTCTGGTGGCTTTTCACTTAACATGTACTTAGGGAAGAATTGACCCGTATCTTATCTCAAGAAAACTGAGACATTTTAAGGCTAAAACTGTCATGATCACCTCCACTTACCTTCTTATACTGCACTTCTAAAAGAGTTCCATAATGCCAAGTCATATAAATCGAGTCATATAAGCAATGATGAGTTGACTCTAAATGTTTTTGCTTTTGTCACTTTGTCAGAATGCAGGCATTAAGGAAAAGCAGTCCTGTGACAGAACATCGATTTTCTTGCTCTAAATGCAGAGGGAGATTGCAAAAGCTCATGTTTGCATGTGGGGTGAGGAAGTGGTGAGATGCCTTTCAAAAAATCTACCCAGTTTCCATGAAAGTGTTCCCTCTGTGCAGTAACTTGGTTCACTCACTGAAAACCTTTGTTTCCACTTTTAAGAGTCTTAAATGAAAGTTTGCTCTAGACTGGTTGAGGCCTGGTTGGGGGAAATAGAGAAAGAACTCAAAGGCAAAGTACATCTTTTTAGGAACAGAATCTGAAACTGTTTCTAGCCTATATCCCAAATGCATGTATACACATACAGTAATAGAAAACGATACACATAAAACGTTACATCAGATTCAACCATAAAACCTGGAAAACTAGATTTGTGTGTGTCAGCATGGCAGCATCCAGGGAAAATGTCTCAGATGTAACAATAGGAAGCTGATGATACACAGGCAGGACATGAAGTCACCAAGTGGCAAAGTTACAAAGTCATGTCACATGGGAGACAGGAAATAAGTATTACACACCAGTAAAGAGTTGGGCTAGATACCCCAGTACTGGACATGTATATAAGGGAGGAGCTTCAATACACAGTGTTGGTGGTGCGGTGCATATAGTATTGGTGAAGCATTCTGCCTTGAAAGTAAGATTTTATAAAGACTGGAACTACAATTGAAAGCCTCCTTGAGGGAACTCAGCGTGCTACGATGTCTGCAGCTTCTGTGTGTGGGAGAAGTTCTCCAGTCTGCACTGAATTTCAGTGACTTCTGTGGCACGTGTTCCAGGCACAAAGCTTAAGTGGTATACACTAGTGATTAGAGAAACCCATGTTTTTCTTCTCGTTAACTGAGAGCTTGAGGAGAACTTTTTAAAAAAATATTCGTTCCACAAATCCCTCTTTCAAAGGGTGATTTCTTCTCTCCCTTTCAGCAACTAGCGAAATATTTTTCACAGATTTCTCTGAATGACAATAAAAGACAAGGCGAATAATTACGCTAATTACTTTGCATTTCAAACTCAATTACCATGTCAAAAGGAAGTTTGGCAGAGGTTTAAAGAACATTCCTATGCCTAAAATACCCTGAAGGCACACACACAAAAGGGAAAAATAAACAGTCCCAACAAGAAATGCTAGAGTTCAGGGGACCCTCAAGGACTATCCAGTCCAACCCCCTTCTGCTATGAAGTAATACATAGGAATACATGGCATACTAGAGGACATGTATTATTATTATTATTATTATTATTATTATTATTATTATTATTATTATTATTAACCTTTATTTATAAAGCACTGCAAATTTACACAGCGCAGTACATACAATCTTTTTAATCGGACGGTTCCCTGCCCTCACACTTACAATCTAACAAGACACAACACAAAAGGAGAAGGGAGTAGTGGTGAGGAAGGGACCTCTCTAGTAGCATGTCCTAGAGGACATGTAGTCTGACCCCTGTTCAACATCAGGATGTCACTGGAAGATGGGACAAACTGAGGGTTTTCTTGGCATAAAGAGGAGTTTTGCCATGGGATGCCCCTCAAGCTGAGACAGTGTGACCCACCAGGGACGTAGCCAGGATTTTGGGAAGGGGGGGTCAAGACTAAGTGCCACCATTTTGAGAGGCTAAGAGCCCCCCCAAGACACAAAAAGAGGGTCGAGCGTTTACCCTTGACACCTCGATGGCACCACTTTAACTTCTGTTATGGCTTCGTGCAATGGAATCTTGGGATCTGTAGTTTTGAGGACCTGTTGAGTCATCTGTCAGGTTCCACAACAAACTACAAATCCCAGCATTTCACAACATGGAGCCAAGGGCAGTTAAAGTGGCCAGCTGGATTATTTTTTCAGTGCAGATGCAAACTGAGTCCTTCCTCTGAAGGTGTTTACATCAGATAAATTCATCTCGATCAAGCAAAGTGCAGCTGCTCGAGCAATGAGCGGCAGCCACTCTGTTCATGCTCAGAGGCACTCTGCTCATGCTTTGAAACACTGTATTCCAACTTCTGAGCTGAGTTAAGAACCCAGGCTGCATCCACACATTTCATTCCCACTTCCAAGAGGGATTTTTAATTTTAAGACACACACACACACACACTTTTTAATTCCAAGACCTATCTATCTATCTATCTATCTATCTATCTATCTATCTATCTACCTACCAACCATAATTTTTAATTCCAAGCCATTATACGTTCCTTTCTTTTTATAATAAACAAACCCCTTTAAGAGAATCCTATTTTGGGAGAAAGGCAGGGTATAAAATCAATCAATAAAAAATTATAGTGCAATAGTCCATCAGTGCATGGCTTGCATTATAAGACTTTATACCTTTATACATTTAAAAACAATTAAAATCACAGTAGGCTCAGAGTGCTATAGAATCATGGAATCGTAGAGTTGGAAGAGACCCCAAGAATGGCTATCCAGTCCTACCCCATTCTGCCATGCAGGAACTCTCAGTCAAAGCATCCTCAACAAATTATGTAATGGAGGTGTCCATCTACATTGTAGAAAGATATACTATAGCCTTATTAGACTACAGTTCCCACAGTCTGTGGTGCTCCTCTTTTTTGTTGTTGCAAAAATCCAGAAATGACTGTTTTTGAAAACATGAGTCCATTCTCAGGAGAAATGTCCAAAGTAGAGTCTGAGTCTCCTTTCTCTGGACTTCTGAAACCTAAATTATCAGCTCAGTGTGCAGAAGCACAACATTATTTTAAAAATATTGTGCATTAAATTACCTTCAGTCTATGTCTATGAGATGCATATGAGACATACATGGATCCCATCTCCCAGTATATCCCATTAGACATACTGTATAAAAATATACCAAACTCTGAAAAACTCCAAAATACATCTAGTCCTCAGCATTTTGGGTAAGGGATATTATTATTATTATTATTATTATTATTATTATTATTGCATGACCTTAGCATCACCATGAGAGAGGTGCAGAGAGAGAGAGTTGGTCATGTCTTGCCTCTGAGGCTGAGAGAATGTGACCCTCACAAAAGAGAATGTGGGAGAATGAGGATCTGCTGAACTTTTCCCCTGCCATTCGCTTCTCCTTTTGTCTCTTGTCCCTTTAGATTGCAAGCCTGAGGGCAGGGAAATATCTAGTAATTTGTAAGCTGCTCTGATAGCCTTTTGGCTGAAGAGCTGGGCATAAATAATAATTATTATTATTATTATTATTATTATTATTATTATTGGCAAGGAGAGTGCAGAATTTCCAGGAATGAGAGAGTGTGACTTACCCAATGTCACCCTGTGGATTTACATGGCTGAGCTGGGATCCTCCCAGTTAACCATAGAAATTCACTGGCTGACCTTGGGCAAGTCACATCCTCTCAGCTTCAACTCCAACTCCTAGGTATTCCTTCATGGTAGGTTTTATTCATGGCAGAATTCTTGCCATCACACCCTACTCTGCTCCTAATTGAGGATTCCTGCTTGGCAGAAGAGCATTGCCACTTGGCACCCGACCCCTCCCCTTCTCATCTGTGAGGGTCACACTATCTCAGCTTCAGGGGCATCCCATGACAAAACTCCTCTTTATGCCAATAAAACCCTCGGTTTGTCCCATCTTCCAGTGTCATCCTGATGAGACAGTGTGACCCACTTGGCTGTTGATGTTTGTTGCCTTCTGGTGGGCACTCTCAGTGCTTTGGGAGGACCCTGGCAAAACGGGGCAAGAAGGGGGGGTGTGTGGGTTTTGTGTGTGTTTAGAGGGCTCTTGCAATGAGGACATGCCAGTGTCTTCCTCTGAGACCCAGAGAGTGTGACTTGCCCAAGGCCTCCCAGAGGGCTCCTATGGCCATCCAAGCCCTGAGCTCCCTTTCCCCATGACCTCTTGGAAACATGGCTGTTGTCGTGTGTTGTGACTTTTAGGACTCTCCTGGCATGCAAGGCTTGTTGGGGGGGGGGGGCAGTGCCTCCCTTTGAGGCTGAGAGTCTGTGCCAGGGATATAAGAAAACAACAACAACAACAACAACAACAACAACAACAACAACAATATCTGGGTATTGTAGTTTTGTGAGACATTTAGCCTTCTTTGTCAGAGAGCTCTGGTGGCACAACATACTACAAATCCCAGGAGTTTCCATAGCATTAAAGTATTGTCGAACTGGATTATTTCTGCAGTGTGCAGCCTTATTAGACTGCAGTTCCCAGCAGTCTGTGGTGCTATCAGAGCAGCTTACAAATTGTTAGACATTTCCCTGCCCTCTCTCTCTGCACCTCTCCCATGGTGATGCTAAGAGGTCATGCAATAATAATAATAATAATTGGCACATTCTCTCAGCCTCAGAGGCAGGACATGACAAACCTCTCTCTCCAGCTCTCTCAAGGTGATGCTAAGGCAAACCTACGTTTATTTTGCATTGTGTGTGTGTGTGTGTGTGTGTGTGTGCGTGCTTGAATTTCTTGGCCTTGGAGAACCCAAATCAATGTCTCCACTGCAAGGTAGTCTCCAGATCATAGTGATGTAACTGTATTTCATCAAAGTGATTAGTCATTTTTTTATCATCAAAATACATGTCTTAATCCAAAAAACTGTGGCCAAGACCTTTCCTGCTAAGTTTTGAGATTTCAAGTTCTTCTCTTCTGTGAGAATTTGAATGTCAGAGCATGGCATAAAGGGCAGAAACCTCACCTTTTGTTATCTTTTGTTTTTCAAAGCAAAGCTGTGATTAAGCAAAGTTGGAGCAAATCACCCTAACAAAGGAAATAGCCTCCAGGATGAATGGTAGCTTTTCTTACACAGAATATGCAAATAGTGGCCATCGAGAGTCAGATGAAGGATTCTTCTCTCCCCCTCATTTCGAAATGACTAACCATCAAGATTCTTACTCATTGATCGAGAACTGCTCAGAATTTCTCCTCTCTAAAATGTTATAGAAATTGTTGAATTAGGCATATTTCTCCTAATTTTCGAATTTTGGAGAATATTCTTTACATCCCTAGTATACACTTTGTGTTGCACATGTGTGTAGAACAGTCTGGAACATAATTGTAAACCCTTTGTCCCCTTCCCTCTCCTCACTTTGATGCTTTTTAGATGCTTCCTTCTTTCTGTCTCCTACAACAAATCGCAAAATCCACAATGCATATCTTTATTTGGCCATCTAAAATGCACAAAGGACACCATGCAAGTTTTCATAGCTTTTCTGGTTTCTTCATCAGGCAAAGATGCGAAAAACCATGTAGGTGAAAAAAGGTGATGATGTTAGAGGCACAGACCTCCATTTTGTCACAGATGTTACTTCTATTGTCAGTTAAGATGGTCTGGAGGGATCTCAGTCTAGGGATAGGGTCTTCCCCTTCTTGGCCAAGTGGAGACTAGGAACAAAAGATGATAAAAGATAGGTAATAAAATTTCAGCTCCATTAGCAACAGAAAAGTAACTGTTTCCTAATTACGTTTAAAGCTTTAGAAGGGATGAGATTTGCTTTGGGATTAAATGAAGTAGCTTGCTTCATCTTGGACATATTTTTTGGCTGGAATTCTCATAACCACGTGCTAGCATAGCTAATGTTGACTTGCAGACACAAGAACATCTGAAAGACAACAGTTGCTCAGTCCTGTGGTATAAAAAAGGCTATTGAAAATATGGACATTTTAATAGATTAATCTGATACAAGTTTAGTTGCACATTCACCCATTGATTTCAGCATAGATAAGAGTGACTAAGGGGTTGTTCCCACTAGGTGAAACCCCACGTTCTGAATCGAATCCAAGGAGTGGCGTTCCTATTAGGATCCGATTTAAACCTAGAACAGTTCTAGAGCAACCCGCAATCGTCCCCACTACAAATCGAATCGTAGAGCGGGATAGAAATTTAAATCGAGCTTTCCTCATTTAACGCGTGTTAAAAAAACACTAGGGTCCGACCTACGTTTTTCCATTGATTCGAGTTAGGAACCGGAGTATTTAAATAGGAACGACAGCCTTTGAATCGTGTTAGATGGATGGGAGGAGCAGACTGCGATGGGGCTGGCCTTGGGGGAGTTGCCCTTTCTGTCCCCATCTGTCATGGCTGTCGCCATTTTTGCTTCCCTCACCCCTTTGTCCGCTGTGGTCTTTCAATAAGAGATAAGGATTATTTTTATTTTTTATTTTAATGGTTTACAGGCGCTTAATCTCTTCAGCGCTTTAAGCGCCTGAAGTCCCGGCGGTGGATTGCAACCTCCCCTCTGTGTGGGGAGAGCCCATTTCTAACGGAGGAGAGGCAGGAAGGGAAGGCTCCTCTCCAAGAAGCATTCCCTGCCTCTGATCTCGCCCAGACAGGGAAGGGAAGGCTCCTTGCGAGGAGGCATCTGATCTCGCCCAGGCAAGGAAGGGCTCTGATCAATGGGGGGGGGGGGGGATAGAGCCTTTCTCCCTCCCTTTCTCAAACGGAATCTGCCTTCTCCTCCAACCCTGGAAAGAGAATCTTTGGGAAGAGTGCTCCCTCCCTGCTTTTCCAGCAGCCTCCTTCATTGATCTCTGGGCTCTCTGAAGGGATTCTCCCTGGCTGTCTTTTGGGAGACATGAAGAGGGGATGCTGTCATGGAAAACCTATCCCATAGTTCCTCTGGAAAGAGCTTGGGTTTCTTAAATTCGCTTTGCCAGAAGCCTCCCCCATTGATCTCTGTGCTCTCTGAAGGGATTCTCCCTGGCTGTCTTTTGGGAGACATGAAGAGGGGATGCTGTCATGGAAAACCTATCCCATAGTTCCTCTGGAAAGAGCTTGGGTTTCTTAAATTTGCTTTGCCAGAAGCCTCCCCCATTGATCTCTGTGCTCTCTGAAGGGATTCTCCCTGGCTGTCTTTTGGGAGACATGAAGAGGGGATGCTGTCATGCAAAACCTATCCCATAGTTCCTCTGGAAAGAGCTTGGGTTTCCTAAATTCGCTTTCCTAAATTCGCTAAATTCACAAACAGTCAATGAAATGGAAACGATGCCAAAAGATAAATCGCTTCCAAATATTCCGGATTAACGTTACGTCATTCTGACGTACTATTGATTGACAGCTCCAAATAAGGTATGGAGGAGAAGAATCGCTTTATTTAAACACTGATTTCATGCCAAGTAGGAACGCTTGCAGGTAAAAACTTCGTTTTAAATAACCAGATGGGAACGATGAACAAAGCGATTCGGATAGCGGGATAAGAACAGTGTTATTTTGAATCGATTTTATTAAAAACGTTGTATTTTAAATCGTTTCAAATCTTAAGTGGAAACAACCCCTAATACTGCATAGGGCTAAGTGAATAAGCATTTTAATTTCCATGGAAGGAAGGTGCCACAGTAATAACTATCATACACCAAATTGAAAGGAAAAAGCCACAATTTTATTCCATACTGCTGAAAAGGTAGGGTTGGCCTGAAATGCATGACGTTTGGATCTGGCATTGGCCAAGCCCTAGTTGGCTGATGAACCAAATTGCCTGGTCACAGCCAAGCTACAGAGTGACAAAAGGGGTAACTGGTTCATCCTACGTTCACCTCTCAGGTAACCAGTTGATCGCATGATTGCATTTTAACCCCTTGTTACTGGGGGGTGCTTACCAGTGTTGCCCCTGCAATCGCAACACCACAATGCTCTCAGAATCCCCAGGTCCCCAATGGACTGTTGATCCAGTGCTCCACAGAACAGGAAACCATGCTCACCAGATGCAAGACCTATGCTACCGCCCTGGAAAAGTTGTGACAGCACAACCCTATACCTAATAAAAGGGAGGGAGGGTGGGAAGATTCAAGCTGGAATGGCACTGGACACCTGTGCCACATGGTCTCAAAGAGGCCCCAACACCTAATCCCAAACCAGGAGGCCCAGACGTCCCACCCCTTCCAGCTTCTCATCAAATCTGAGGGAAGAATTGCCCTAGTGCCAACAAATGGCCTGCATTTCTGCCCCTCCTGATGCATGCTGAGAGCTGTAGTCCCAGTGCTGGGCCAGAAACACTGCCCTCCCAACCCCCAGCCAGTCCAAGCCAGACCTTGCTGGGAAGCTGTCGGGCCAAGGGGGCTAAAATGGCAAGCAGCTCACCCCAGCAACCAGGCTGGCCTGGTAAGTCGGGCAGCCTCATTTTCATTAGGGCAAATTGTGTCCACCACCCTCCTCCCACAACTTTTGAGACTTCAAGGATTGAAATGGCAACACAAATAGGCTGCTAACTTTCTGTGTGCAGTACGTGTTTGATCACTTGAACATTTTGGAATTGTAAGTGTAAAGATATTTTTTCCTGTTTGCTTTGTTTTTCTTTTCTCTGCATGATCTATGTATTTCTCCCCTTTTATGGTTAAAGAAATTAAAATTGAATAAGATTATCATGAATCAATATCTCACCAGTGGCAGGTGTTTACCAAATGTTCTAAACGGCTCACAGCTGGACTACAAAGGAGGCTTATGCCATGCAGATGACTAATTTCCATTACCTTAGCACTAACATCTAAGCATTGTCAAACAATAGGATCTGGACACTTCATGGTCAAGAGCTTGTGTAACTCCTTCACAGGTACATTTCACACCATGTCTGTAAGATCATTTATATATCATATTGAAAACTCAAATGGTACACAAAACAATGTCAGTTGCAAATAACCCATTTAATTGCTCTGGATGAGGTCTTGCAGCAGGAGATTTAGCTACAATGGCAGAATTCTGTTTCAGCTGCATCTCGTGATGAAACCCCCATCTCCAGATGAAACTACCTTAGAAATCAGGCAGTGCCACCAACATAGGAATTTCCAAGGTGCTACTGAATGGAGTAGAGATGCATTTCATGTTCTCCTGAGGAGCAAATCACTTTTTGATAGTTGACATTTCTAGTCAATTGAATGACAATTAGAACTCAAGATCTGAATGATCATTTAATGGGCTAAACATCTTACAGTAGTAAATATGCATTAAGAATAATATGTAATAATAATCAAAATGAAATACTAAGAAAAAGAGCTAAAAATCCAAATGATAGGAAAAACATGTTTTCTTTAAAGTTAACTGTTGCCTTTTTCTGCTGCTATCTTTGAAGTCAGAAAGGGCCAAACACCTCCAGACCTGGTAAAAATTTGCCATATAGACAACCATAACCTACATCTTATAGCTCTCAAAGTAGATCATCTCTAAGGAGTTTATCAGACAAGGGAAAATGGAAGTATAATCCAATGGCAATCTGAACGCAATCATGGGTTTAATGTTATTGTGTAATAGACCGCCACACACAAATTCAGGCAATGGGAAGTCAGTCCAAGCGCAATCATGGGGTTTAATGTTATTGCGTGATAGACTGCCACAGACAAATTCGGGCAATGGCATGCTATTTTTGGGCAATGAGGAGCCAGTTCGAATGAAATGAGCAGTCACGTAATTTCGCTAAACTAGCGACTTTACGTGAATGCGTTCTGGCCCCACTTTCTTTTCATTCGAAATTAAGAGAAATCCCTCACATATGATAAACTCCTAAGCAACTTTCACAATAGCATGATTTCAAGATGAATTGAATTTAAGATTAGGCAAATTAGAAATAGAGAGAAAGCAAAACTGACAGATTTGTCCACCTTTAAACTGTTGTACTACCTGGTCCTCTGCTAAACTAAGGTTATACTGATTATACTGGAAGTTAAGTCAAGGATGGCAATCTAGAGACTTTGTAAAGATAAGGAAGAGGAGCTAGAGCCAGATAATGTGAACTGCATAAAAATCAGATAATCCCACCATCATTATTGTTCTCTTCATAATGAGCAGTGTTTGCTAGGCAATATTTCAGATGATATACATAATAATTAACTTCATCTGTTTTGCTGTAGAGAACTAGAAACATGTAACATTTTTCTGGCATAATTATACTAGCTTGATTTTAAAAAAAATCTCTCAAGCATCTTTGGTTTGCCAAGGTACCTTAATTTCCCCTCCTCACATTGCACTTAAGGAGAAATCCAGTGCAGCACCTTAGTGATGTACAATTGCTCCCTGAGCTGTTTCATTAGCCCTCTCTTGAATTCCTCAGATGTTTTGTCAAAGCAGACATTTTCTATTCTGCCTTGGTTTTTGCTTGAGGCAACTCTGCTCACAGCACAAACACAGTTATGGGAAGGATGCTCCATATTTCCCTCCCATAGGACCACTGACAGGCCTCAGATGAATGCATGCAGCTGTATTTACAGGACCTGTCAAGCGACTGGCAGAAGCACCAATCTCTTCCTTTTAAGTATGAACTGAAGAGTGAAGGGGATTAAATCTCAGATCTCTTCTCTTCCCTTGCAAGAAGCTTGTCATTGCTATTTCTAATAATCCTAATGTTCCACTTCTTCCTGGTTTGCCTTATAATCTGCCTGTGAATTTTACAGTTATTTTTAATATTAATTATAGGTACTCATGACAGCTTAATTCTGTCTGTCTAGCTATTATCTATCTTTCTTTCTTTCTTTCTTTCTTTCTTTCTTTCTTTCTTTTTGTAAGTCCTGGCTGGAAGATATAAGAAAGAGGTGTCATCTGAGAGACTCAAATTATATGAATGTGAAGATCTGCAACATTTTACATTACATTGTCCAATTTGTTTAAACATAGGGAGCAATATCTGGAACAAATCCTTGCCCAAGTTTCCCACATCATGAAAGTATTGATCTATTTGTCAGAAGAGCTAGATAAGAATGTGACTACTTTAACTGCTAACAGCATTAGATATGTCTAAGACAGCCAACTTTTGTCTCCATCTATTGTTATTGCAGAAAAGCATTCATAACAACCCCGCAACATGTCTTGGTAACCCTTATTTATAAATTTATGAAATTTGATTCATGATTGCCCGTTTTATTCTGCATTTGAAACATCCAGACAACTATATACAAATAGAATGCCTTGCTTGCTACTGATTCACATATGCATACTTTAAGAGGTTGCACCAGAAAAAATGTCTACAACAGCATGTACATGTACATGACCCATCCTACTACCTGCTGAAGGGGGTTTATTTGTGCTAGCACCTCAGAGAACCTGCACTGGGATCCTTCTGCTACTTTGAGCAGCTGCTCAGAGTAATGATGGGCAGAGTCTCATGATTGCAGCAATCATTGTGGAACTTTGGGTGAGATTATTATTATTATTATTATTATTATTAACCTTTATTTATAAAGCACTGTAAATTTACACAGCGCTGTACATACAATCTTTTTAATTGGACGGTTTCCTGCCCTCAGGCTTACAATCTAAAAAGACATGACACAAAAGGAGAAGTGAGTGGTGGAGGGGAAGGGGATGAGGTCCAGCAGTTCCTCTCTACCTCCAAGGCCTGGACCAAGGCAGATGGACTGGAGGGAGAGCTTGGCTTCATAATGGATTGTTAATCTTCTTCCAGGGAGGCCTGTTGGAGTTAGCCTGCCTCACTAGTAGGATAATACATATAAAATACATAGCAATTCAGGAAATGAGTCAATAAAACAGGCAACAAAAGAACATCAAATAGCAAGTGACAGTTATGCAATGCCTGGGAAAGCTTCTCTGAACAGGATGGTGTTCAACTCCTTTTTGAAGCTAGTTAAAGAAGAGAGATCCAGATCACACTCTGGATCTCACTCATATCTTGCAGGGCTTTGAATTCCCATGAGATTTGCTGTGAAAACTGGCAGGCCTATACAGGCTTGCACACATGGCTGTCCACCTAGTCTCCCATTGTCTGCATTGATTGGCAACAACTCACTTGAGTTTCAAACTGAGATCTCTTTCATCACCTGTTATGGATGCCAGATATCAATGCTGGGACCCTATGCATACAAATGATGTGCATGGTGAGAAAATTCTTCCTATAATTCTATATAGGATTGAATCCAGTAAGTGAAATCCATACATGTATTTAATGTATTTAAATACTGAAATCCCAGACTGTATCATAAGATCTCTGGGAGGCTCACAATAATATTGATATATATAATTTAAAAAGGAAATAATGGGGGGGGGGGGGAATCAACCAAGCAGGAAATAATAGTAGTAGATGATAGGGAGTCTTGGAGATGTCTCATCCCCAAGGTTGTCATGAGTCAAGATCAACTTGAAGGCATTTAACAACAACAACAACAACAAAACTAATGTAAGGATGAGAAAAAATATTAAACTATTCAACAAATTAAAAAGTAAAAACGATACAAAATCATGCATATATGCAGCTTTAGATGGAGCCACGAAGCCACAAAGGCTTTGCTTAACAAACCAGAATGAAATCCATTGCAGCACCACTCAAGCATCCCAGGGGAAGGCATTCCACAACCCGGATGGCACTTCAGGGGAGGACCTCTTCCATGTCCTCAAACAATGCATTTTTTGCAATGGTGGGACAAGGCAGGTGACTCCTCAAGTAGAATACAGTCCTTAGGCAGTCAATTACATTGTGCTTCCATCATCAAACAAAGAGGGGCATGATTTATCTCCTCCAACACCATGCACACCCTCAAAATATTCTTTAGAGGGGAATGCTTCTCCCCGATCTTGTGATCTCAGTAGAGAGACCAGCAATTTAAAGATAAACAGTGTGCTTCGTGGGACATTAAGAGAGGTGGTGGTGAGGCTCAGCCTAACTGAGTCTTGCCTGCCCATTCCTCTAAATCTGGTTGAAATGCTGGCCCACCCTTCTGCCTCAACAGCAGTGTGGGAGTAACTTCTGGTCACTTCAGGGACAGGTAGGAATTTTCTCCCCTTTCCAATGGTATTTTTGACTACCCCACACTGTTAGTTGGGGACTTTGGCAACTGTCCTGGAGTGTGATCATAAATAGGTTCCATGCATAGGCGGGGGGAAATAGAGGTCTAGGTGAACACCTCGGCACCCTCCTAAAGGGTGCAGGTGAGTCTATGGAACTGACTTTTAGATCTTGTGACTGAAAGAGACTTGCTTTGGGAATGGCCTGGGATTTAAAGCCTCACTTAAGTCTTGTATGGGGGAGTCTTGGGTTGGCCTTCCAGATGCAGGCTGGCCGGGGAGCAACCCACTTCTGGATTGCCATTGGGGCTCAGGTATTTTTGGCCAGGGAAAGCTGGGGAATTAGTCTGGGAGCAGACCATCCACCAGCTGTTCCCGCTTAAGTTTCTCCCCCCTGGTTTTTGTAAATCTCAAAAAAATAAAGTTAAATAAGTTGAGTTAAATAAAGTTGTCCATTTTACAACCCAGGTTTTGTGTGTGTATGTGTGTGTGTGTGTGTCTGGTCTCGTTATTCTCTGGGTTGGTCACCAAAGGGACACTCTGGAATTTATTTAAGGGTGGGGGTGTCAGGACTGGAGGATGATGTCCTGCTACAGATGAAGAAACCTATTCACCTGGTGCTGGAGTCCATGCATTGTGCTTTATAATGTTCACATAATTGTGTTTTCTGCTTTGGTTTACAATAAAAGTAAAGATCAATGTAATAGCATGTCAAAATCAAAACATCACTGGCACTATTCCTGTATTAAATATTAAAGACACACACCTCATAATTAGAACTGCCTAGATCTTTGGAAGAACCTTTATCTTCTCTCCTATTTACTAGAGGTAAAATTACTTTTTTCCCTAAGTACTATGTGTTTCTGTTTTCAGCCTTAAAATCAATTATCGCTGGCAGAGAGTAATTAAACAAACTAATGAGATGTTATTTTAAATTACAACCTGACTTTCTTTCAGGCATCTTTGCAGTGAGCCTTAACTAACCTTTTCTGCATTGTTGCATTTCAAAGCACCCCCCCTCCCCGATCTTTGTCGGCTTGTTTTTCTTTTCTTGTTTTCTTTGACTTACCACCAACATTCATACTAAGAAATAATTAGCTAAATATTTTAATTAGAGGTTTCTCAAAGCAACAGTAGGGCATATTCTAAATGGAAAGTTATTTGATATTGAAGGGGGGAAATCTAGCTTACTATGTTGTGTGGAGTTCTGGCATATGAGAAATTGCCTTCTGCAGTTAACTCCAACAGTAGGGTTAATTGCATTCCATTCATCTAAGAGCACCATTGAGTGTGCTGTAGTCATTTAAACGGGTTACTGACCCTTTTCTGCATTAACTTTTCAGAAGTGTGTACTAAAAGGCTCTCATCTGAAGATGATGCAATACCATGGTCAATTATTCTGATGGGTGATGTGTAAGAGAACAGTGAACTGGTACCTCTTTCTTTTTCTCTTGGTAAAGTTTTATGAGCAAGAATGGCTGAACGGCAGGTGTATCATCAAATTATGACTAATGCACATAGATAAAACCCAAGTGCAAATTGTTGTGAAGCTCAGTGGCACCATTCACTATCTCACATCCTAGCCTACTTGTAAGGAAGGTGGGAAGATAAAATGGAGAGAGTTCTGTATGACTTCTTGAGCATCTTGGAGAAAAGCAGAACATAAGAAGAAGATACCTTTTTGGGACTACAGTTTCAAGAATCCCCTATGTTGAATGGGGGGTTCCAGGAGCTATAACTCAAAAAGTAAATTTTGCTAGCCCTGAAGGAATGGTGGAATGCATATGCAATAAATATCTATTAAAAATAGACACACAATCAACACAGAGATGTAACATCCATATACAATCATAGGGACCAAATCAGATTTTCTGAAATCATCTGTACTTTACTACCTGTAGAATGGATGGCATGATGAGAGTGTGAGAACTAAGCTAAGCCAAAGTCAAAATATGAAGTCTATATGCTCATCATGTCTTTCACTCCATAGAAACAGATGTGGCTTTTCAGCCCATGATGATAAAGGAATAATTCCAGTGTTCTTTATTTTTTCATTAAACAAGACTATATTCCAAAAAGAATAAAGGAGGAGATATCTCCACCTGATGCACAGCTGTAAAATTACACTTTCATATGAGAAATCTCTTCCAGTGATCTTTACAGCAGACATATAGTTGCAGTGGTATTCACATGTTTGCAAGATGTGCAAACATACTTGAGAAATTTGACTAGACTTATTCAACCTCTTTTTCCTTTTGGGATCCTTTCTAAACACAGACCTTCTTAGATCTATACCTTAGCATGCCACCCCAGGTCAAGGGTGCAGAAATTCTTTCAGCCTCAAGGTCAATTCAGGTTCAAAACACATTGCATAAATAATCCAATTTGAGACCACTTTAACTGCCCTGGCTGAGTGCTAGAGAATCCTGGGAATTGTAGTTTATTGTCACACCAGAGCTCTCTGACAGAGAAGGCTAAATGTCTCACAAAACTACATTTACCAGGATTCCCTAGCACTGGCCAGGGCAGTTAAAGTAGTTTCAAACTGCATTATTTCTACAGTGTGTTTTGAACCTCAGTTTCAGAGGGATTGATTTCCACTGCTGGCTGGGTCCAAATCTAATGTGTGGAATCAAAAATTTAGGCATATGTAATTGAAAGCTTACAGACATTAACTAAGGAGTTGTACAGATCAGCATAAAGAGCAGGCATGGGGGAAGAGTGGGGCAAGATTACCGCATGGCAGCAGCCCCGACTCCACCCCCATACCAGTGTGACACCACCCAAGCAACCACATGGCAGGCTGCATCACAGTGTGTCTTTAGCACAGCGTTTACATGTACTGCACTAAAGAAGTGGAGAAAAGCTGCTGCCACCATGGCTAGGGTGCCATTTCCATGGTGCAAAAAGGAGCTGCTTTTGGTGGCTTCTTTTTGCACCATGGAAAGTAAGTAAGTAGTAAGTAAAATTTTATTTATATACCGCCTTTCTCAGACCAAGGCCAGATCGGGACATGACATGCGGTTGCTGTGGCCCTCATCCGGTGCTTCCAGGGGCGGCATGGAGCCACCTTTTAGAGGCCGTCTGTCAAGCCCCATAGTCTTAATTGGCTTAGGTGCCATAAATTGAAGAAAATCATTAGATCTACTTTTTTAAATAAAAATATCACGCCAAATTTGAATCTACTGAATCCAACTGAAACACACCACATTTAGGTGCCAAGAATCCACACTTTTAAAGAAAGTAGTGTTCTGATCTGCAACAACCCCAAAAATATGTAAAAAATTGATGCATTAACTAAAAGTGTGCACAAAAATGTGTGCATTAGGGAAAATTACACAGAAGAAAAGTACATGGGAAATGCACACAAAAATGTGCACCTATCTTCTTTTCATTTTTCTTTTCTTTTCATTTTTTAGTGGGGACAGTTTTTTTTAAGCCTTGAAACAAGCCAGAATTAAAATGAATTTATGATCAAGGAAATGAGAAATTCAGTAAATCCAAAACAGTTATATTTCCTCAGATTTAGGTATCAGCACACATGGCACAGGGAAATGTAAGAAATACATTTGTCATGTTTCTCATCATGTATTGAAAGTCATGACACATTCTAACAGCTTCTAAGTATCAAGTTGGAGACCTCTGCTGACACAAGTCTTTCCCTTTCCAAAAACTGAGTTTTTGCCTGGTTACGATTAGGTAAAGAGGAGAGTGGGGAAACTGTAACAAGAGATGAAGATGGAGGTTGAGGGGGAATGGCATAAAACACCATTATATAGCCAGTGACACGGACAGATCTGCAACTGGGCCCAAATGAGGTGTGTGTGCGTGTGTATGCCTTCAAGTCACCTATCAGCTGGTGACCTCAATAATTTCAGGAAGTTTTGTTAAGCAAGGAATACTTAGAGGTGGTTTGCCAGTTCCTTCCTCTAAAATATAGCTCACAGCATCTGATATTCATTGGGGGTCTCCCATCAAATTACTAACCAGGGCTGACCCAGATTAGATCCCAAGTCAGACAGGATCTGGTCCCTTTAGAGAATTTAGGCCGAATAGCATAGGCTGAACTAAAATGCATTGTTTGCACAAGTTCTTTAAAATGATTTTGTTTTCCTTGAGACTCTTGCAAATCAGGCTGACAGCACCCTCTGGATGTTCTTAGAAGAGTTCATTTTTCTGTCACTCTGTTTAGCTGCTGTAGTCCTTCTCTTGTTGTGGCTGTTTTTAACTATTCCCCTCATCACCTCATTTTGCTTACTACTGAAGTCTTTAGTGTCACTGTCTTGACATCTTTGTGGTGGTTTGGAACACTTTTAAGCAAATTTTGACAATTTCTGAAAATCTAGGTATAAATATCAGGTGCATATCCATCTTGTGCTACTTAAAGTCTGAATGTTGAGGTAACATCAAGCTAGCCTTTTCTAGGATATGCAACTGGTGGCCAACTGGCTATCAGAATTTTTTCAGTTACCTCTTTCCTTGGGTCTAACCGAACCTAAAGGGGGATATGTATCGACCTCAATAAATCTAATTCCCAGAATGGGATTTCCTCAGAGATATGTGCCACAATCTGATGTTATGTTTACTTTCAAACGAACAATCATGAAGCAAAGCACATCCAATGAAAAATATATAGTTGAGGAAAGTTAACTAATGACAAAAGGCATCTTCCACCACCTGAGCGAGAACCTTTTCTAAAATCATGCCATAGTCATCATCTACTTTGGCTATGTTTTGTTGTGTTTAGCTGGTTTATTTCTTTTCTCCAACTTGCAAGCACTGCTGCAATTTCTACCAGCATAGAATTAGGAATTATAGAACTATAGCATTAGAGTTCTGGACAGGTATCTTCCCATATTATGTATCACAATTGTTGTTTGATGTCATTTACAGGTCAAGGGTTGGCAAATGAGGTGCATAATAGCTGGAGGTTTCTATCCAATTCTGTGTCATTATTCAGAATTAGGAGGATATTAGCATATTCTTTATTTTACGCTCTTTCCAGTGGGCAGAGCTAACTCTGCTGCTCCAGAGACTAGGAGCAAGAGCAATGGATGCAAGCTACAGGAAAAGAGATTCCACCTCAACATTAGGAAGAACTTCCTGACAGTAAGGGCTGTTCGACAGTGAGTCTCCTTCCTTGGAGGTCTTTAAACAGAGGCTGGATAGCCATCTGTCAGGGATACTTTGAGAGTTCCTGCATGGCAGGGGATTGGACTGGATGGCCCTAGCAGTCTCTTTCAACTCTATGATTCTATGCTTCTATGATTCATTGGCTACTCATTCCTTTCTCAGTTAGGATTTGGGTCCATTAAAACCAAGACAGGGGACAATAGAAACAGAGTTTATTCATTTGAATTAATTTCTTTATTACATTTATATACCACCTTTGTTCCACTTAGCTCAAGGCAATGGACATGAATCTCCTCATGCCTACTTGATTCTCACAACATCCCCATATGTGAGACCATGCAGAGAGCGAGAGCGAAAGTGAGAGCGAGAGAGGGAATGACTGGATCAGGATCAACCCATGGCTTGCTATGGCTGAATGGGGACTTGGCCCTGGATCTTCCAAATCGCAGTCTTTCTCACACCAAAATTTCAAAATAATAGTCTACACAATCATCTCTTTACTTTGATCAAGATTTAGTTTACACACTGGTTTTTATTTTTTATTTTTAGATCAGCTGGAAGACTTATCTTAAAACAATCCCCTATGGGCTTTCTTCGGCACACATTTGGGACTTAATTGAGTTAATTATCCTTTGGATGAATCTCATATGAAAACACCATCAACACAGTCAATGATATTAGAGTCAGATCCTTGATTAATGTACCCAGTAGGCAAAGCTTATTTTTATTGGGTTAATTATTTACAATGTTTCTTAATTTAAAATAGAGCTGTCATTCCACTAGCTACAAAAGTGGCCATTACTTTGTTTCATTTTCATCTAATCAGATATTTAAAATCCAGTGTCATCTTTTTTTTTTCCTTATTGGTGTTCTTTTAATGAATTCAAATAGTCACTTTAATTTAACAAAAGCAAAAATAAAAATAAAACCTTTTTAGTTGAACTGATGTGTGAATGCACTTGTATGCAGAACTTTAGATGTATGTTAGTCTGTTATGGTGCATCATTTTAAAGGACAGGAGCTCCATCTTGTGGACATGAAGAAGCCAACCAATTATGCTTTGTACAATTTTTAGTTCAGAATTTCCAATAAACCCATGCCATATACTAAATACCAATCCAAATGTAGGATTTAATGCTATATACAGATCTCTATCACGGCTATCCTATGCAATCCTGGGAACTGCAGTTTGGCAAGGCATTCAGAATTCTCTGCTAGAGAGATCCAGTACAGTAATTCAGAGAACTGTGCTAGAGCTCTTCACTAGAGTTATAAATGCCTCAGAAAACTACAAATCCCAGGGTTTTTGTAGGATGGAGCCATAGCAGTTAAAGTGGTATCAAAACTGCTATAACTGCATACTGATTTAGTCACATTGTGTGTGCAGTTGCAGGAGATACTAAAACCAGGGAATTAGTTCAACCCTTTATGGCAGGAATGGTGGAAAAAGTGTGACCCATGGGCTATTCAGCCCCTTAATCTCTGACAGTTGCTGACACCTGCTTTATGGGTCATTATGTTTGGTTAGAAGGTTGACTTTGGCTTAAGGAGTCTTGTTGTTGACTGACTTATGGAGACCCTAAGGTAACCCTAGGATAGGGTTTTCTTGGCAAGTTTCTTCAGAGGGGGATTGGCACTGCCATTCTCTGAGGCTGAAAGAGTGTGACTTGCCTAACGTGACTTGCTTTTTATGCTCAAGCGGGGAATTCAGCCCTGATCCCCAGAGTCATAGTTCAATGCTCAAAACACTACACCACATAGATATTATTATTATTATTATTATTATTATTATTATTATTATTATTATTATTATGCTTTATTTATATAGTGCTGTAGAGTTGCACAGTGCTGTACATACAAACAATACAATAGATAAGAGTAAACCTGCCCATGGCATACAATCTAAGAAATAGTCCCTGGATATTTTAGACTCTAGGGTTTTGTGCTAGGCATCTATAAAGTTTGCTACAGCTTTCCTTTCTTTCCAAAAAACACAGAAACGTTTTAAAGCTTTTCACACACTGAATGGCAATTAATGCTGTTCCTTGAGGATGTGTTAAAGTTTAACTATATGATAATGAAATTACAATGTGCTTGAGGAGAGGCTGCTTTACTTTATGCTGTCAGCAGTCTGGTAACTGGTAACATTTAATAACAGCATAATGAAGAGGAAGGAGGAAAAGAAATTGTCTCTACCTTTTATGTAACACCTAACAAAAACAGCTAGGAACAGCTAGGAGTAGCAGTGCATGCAAAAGCTAGGAGTCTTAGTGGACCACAGGGTGAAAATGAGTCTGCAATGTAATGCACCAGCTAAAAAAGCCAATGCAATTCTAGGATGCATCAATAGAAATATAGTGTCTAGGTCAAGGGAAGTAATAGTACCACTCTGTTCAACTTTCACCAGATCTCATCTTGTCACCACAATACAAGGATGATATTGACAAGGTGAAGCATGTCCAGAGGAGGGCAACCAAAATGGTAAAAGGTCTGGAAACCATGCCCTATCAGGAGCAGCTTAGGGAGATGAGTATGTTTAGCCTGGAGAAGAGAAGGTTAAAGGGTGACATTATTGCCATGTTTAAATATTTGAAGGAATATTATATTGAAGATAGAGCAGATTGTTTTCTGCTGCTCCAGAGACTAGGACACAGAGCAATGGATTCAAGCTACAGGAAAAGAGATTCAACCTAAACATTAGGAGGAACTTGATGATGGTAAGAACTGTTCAACAATGGAACATGCTGCCTCAGAGAGTAGTGGAGTTTCCCTCTTTTGCGGTTTTAAAACAGAGGCTGGATGGCCATCTATCAGGAGTGTGTTGGTTGTGTACTCCTGCATGACAGGGAGCTGGACTGGATGGCCCTTGTGGTCTCTTCCAACTCTATGATTATGTGAACTGGGGGGGGGGGGGTAGGGTGGATTCACACCCTAAATATGCATAAACAGATACATTAATAAATGACAAATAAAACCATCAGAAGGCATGTGTTGTAAATAAAAAATTAAAAATAAGAAAATTAAGATAGACTATATGAGAGATAAGGAGATGAAAGCGGGCCTGAACAGACAGGCAAAAATAAAGCTGCTTTGGATCACTTTGGAAGTATGCTATTTAAATCACACACACACACACACACACACACACACACACACACACACACATATTTAGAGTCCAGAAACTGTGCCAAAGCTGTGTGCTAGCCCTTAGGACTGGAGCATGGCTTTGGCATGGCATCTAGCCTCTTAGAACACAAGCATCATTTAAACATCACACTTCCAAAGTGTCCCAAAGCAGCTTTATTTTCACCTTTCTGTTTGGGCCCAGAGAAAGCCTGAGAGAGACGAATTCAGATGTAATGACCATACAACCAGTAAATCCTTAATATTTCATTGCCTGCTACTAACATGACTAAATCTAATAAACAAAACAAAATATTATTGAGAGTATAACTGATTATATAACTTAAATGACTTCACATAATTTTCCTCAAAATGCACTGTAATTGTAGAGTTCTGGTGTGCCAAACAAAGTTCAGTTCTCCAGTTGCATCACATCTGTTTTCCCCCTCCTCCAATTTATGGCCATATTGGCGATGTACTTATTTTCAGTGTCTACAACTCAGATCTTTCTGACGTTCTCTAGACTGTGTTACTTCACTACATTCCAGAACAAATCAGGCCAATATAATATAACCTACAGTTTGTACAAGTAAGTCTTAATCAGGCTTAATCTTAATCCCAGTCCTAATGCAAATTATGTTAGTAAATTAAGATGATTTCTTCTCTATTCCTATCTCAATCAAGGTCAATATTTGACTAGTATTGGCCTCTATTCCCAGTCATTTAAAGCCTGATTCCCTGCTAAGGTAGAGACCAGAGAGGAGAGCCACAGAAAACCTGACATTTTGGACTTTAGGTGGAAAACTTGAAATCAATTATTTTATTACAGAAAAAGGTAACTAATCTTCCTATCATGCAAAATCAATAAAACACTTATGTCTGAACTCTGCAGAATCTCGAACTTCTTTAATTTCCTTTGTGCTTGGCCAAACATTTTAAATGCCATATACTCACTTCTTCAGCACAGTATATGGAACATTCACAAATTACTTTCCTCACTGTCTAACAAAGACCTACTATGATTAGAAACATTTTCTTAAAATTAAATTTTAATCCTCAAACAGCAGTGTTTGCAAAGACGTGCTTGATCCTGTTAGTGGTGATTTATGCTTTCAAAGTAGTACTATATTGCACTCAGCACTTCCATAATTTTAAATAAAGATTTTTAAATGAAAGTGCTTTTGGAACCTCCCTTCATTTTGCTATGTTTACATGTGAAGTTCTGATGTTAAAATAGAGACTTTAGAAGAAAGGGGGTCAGGAACCAGTGGTCTTTGAATAAGTTAGATATTTCTGTGTTCCATTGATCCACCCTATGGCTATTGTGCAGCAAAAGTTAATTTGCAAAAATCAGTCATAATAGCAACTGGTGGTAAGTGGCCATCTTCTGCCATTCAGATGTTTACTGCTTCTGAACATTGGAAATTCCAAACCTCTGAAGGAAAGCTTTTCTATCCCCTTCATATTATGGCCATATGCAGTCATGTACTCTTGTTCCTCCTACTTTTGGATGTATGTCATGTGGTCCTATGAGGCATTACAATGAGAAATGCACAGGAAAGGGACAGAGTCCCTGAAAAAAAAACCCATAATGAGTTATGGAGTTCACCTTAGGGCTGGTTAATGAGCTCACTATGGCTGCTGAAAATCTCTTTTCTTTGTAGACCTGGAGTATTATACATTGGCCTAATCCTGCTGTAGTTGTACATGTAGTTGTGGACACTGACTCATGGGGAAAGAATGTAGTTCACAGAAACAACATAGAGTTTGCATGCAATGACTCCAAAGGTCAGCCCCCAGCATTTCCATTTAAACTTCCAGTTATAAGCTAATGTCAATTATCTATGTCTGACATCCTGGAGAGTAATTCTGAGCAGATTATACTGGCAATTTGGTCCAGTTCAAGGTACCTTTCTATGTCCCTATGTTCAACGAGGGGTATAGGGGATCTGGAGGTGAGGGGAATGCTGGGCTGTATTGTATAGGTAGTTAGAAGCTTGTTATGGTTCTTTCACAGTGTCTTTGGTAATGTGTATCCCCACATGCATTAAGTTGATGTTTCAGAATATTCCAGTGGGTCTTCAATGAACATTGTTGCACAGATGCAAAAGTCTCCAATTCTTCAGATTCATTCACACACACAGTCTCTCACAGTTTTTGTGAAGCAACATTGTTTTCAGATTATGAAGGAAACTGTGAAAATGCTATTCATTATCATAGAATCATAGAATCGTAGAGTTGGAAGAGACCACAAGGGCCATCCAGTCCAACCCCCTGCCATGCAGGAACTCTCAATCAAAGCATCCCTGACAGATGGCCATCATGCCTCTGTTTAAAGACCTCCAAAAAGGAGACTCCACTACACGCCAGAGAAATGTGTTCCACTGTTGAACAGCCCTTACTGTCAGGAAGTTCCTCCTAATGTTGAGGTGGAATCTCTTATCCTGTAGTTTACATTCACTGTTCTGGGTCCTGTTCTCTGGAGCAGCAGAAAACAAGCTTGCTCCCTCCTCAATATGACACCCCTTCAAATATTTAAACAGGGCTATCATATCACCTCTTAACCTTCTTTTCTCCAGGCTAAACATCCCCAGCTCCCTATCCTGTTTCTGAAATGGCCACACACATGTGCATCATCATGATCAGTGAGTAACAAACAGGCATGTGTGGACAAAGCCCCAGAAATGTAGCTAGACAAAATCTGGCCATCCTGTTGGATGTGAGTCCAGTGCTTCATTGACTCTCCTCCCTTCTGCTTCCGTTGCTCATTTACATGACAGCCTTATTTGTAATAGCAGGCACTAATCTAGAAGTCTCTTTGGTTGACATTTCTCATCTCTTTCCTTTCCAAGATAAATAAATAAATCAGAAATTTGGTCTGGAAGTTTCCTCTCCCAGGTTGTTGGCATCTGTCATATCTTTCTTTCACACACACACACACACACACACACACACACACACACACACCCAGTTCAGACAAATTGTTAGCCTTACAGATTGCTTGCAGAGATTCACATTTTATTCACAGGCAAGGTCTACTACTTTAGTAATTCGGTGTATCTCACATTGTTGGATCCATACAAATAATGTCCTTCTCCAGACAAAAACAAATGTGACCCCACACAACACAGCCAGGCTTGAATCATCTCTCTGTGACTTATCTTCTGTGCAAGAGTACAAATCCTACCAAGTAGAAGCACATCCTCATTAACTTTGCTGTGCTTTCCCATTGTGCATTCTTTATCAAATGGCCTGGATGAGCTGAGTAGAAAGATAAGGCCCTGGCATATGTTTGTAGTGTTAGTTATGTTAGTTTGAAGTGAAGCTAACAAGAACCTTAATACTACAAAAGTGTTAAAGGGTTGTGTTCTCTGCATGCATGTTGCTTTGTTCTTCTTTCTGCCTAGCTTGTACACCCCTTTGAGAAAGAAAGCAAAAGGCATGGGAAATGAAATGTCTTACCCTTCTCTTGGACATTTAATCCACTTATATCTTTCTGATCATATTCATCCCATTATTTTTTAGGAAATAATGGGATAGGGTACAAGATCAAATGTTCTTGTGGCTTCCTAAAAATTCTAGAAATCATATGTTAAGAGCAAAAAGCATAGTGTCCACTGTTTGACTTGGAATGTGTTCCCTTTCTTTAAGATTGGTGTTTCCATTTTTGTTATTCAGTTCAAAAACTACTCATAGATGGGAGATAAATAGTTAATAGCATTTGGGAACTAAATGAAAATTTTGCATGGAATTTAGTATGAAACCAATTTTAGGAACTGTAGGTGTTATAGGAAGAGCCAGCATGGTGTAGTGGTCTCAGTATTGGACTAGGACTTCTGGAGTCCAGGGTCTGATTCCCAGCTTGGCCATGGAAACCCACTGGGTGACCTTGGGCAAGTCACACTCTCTCAACCTCAGAGGATGGCTATAGCACCCCCCCCCCCTGAAGAAACCTGCCAAGAAACCCCATAATCAGTTCACCTAGGGTTGTCATAAGTCGGAAATTACTTGAAGGCACACAACAATAACAACAACAGATGCTACTAGTCAAGCTTTTAATTCAAATCAACATCATCCCATGCATGCTGAATACATGTTGCTTTACTTTACAACAATACAAGGGCGGGGAAAGAAATGTGGGATTTCACTCAGTACTTTAAATATATAATCCATCAGCTCCCCTCTTTCATGAAAGGAGTAACAGAAGAAAAGGGCTTTGAAGATTAATTTTTAGAAGTAATTGTTGATATAGCTATACTCTCAAGGCCCTGAAGTAGTTGCTATTATAGTTATATAATTCAGAAAAGACGATACCTGTTCGACAATTTCTTGCAAAGTTACTAAAATAGTAACTTTTGGTTTTTTGTGGGGTTTTTGGGCTCTGTGGCCATGTTCTAGAAGAGTTTTCTTCCTGACATTTCACCAGCATCTGTGGCTGGCATCTTCAGAGAATGTTTGCCTGGAAAGGACTTGGGTATGTATATACTGTGTGACCCTGGGAAAGGAGGAGTGATTTGCATGTATATTATTTTGTTGCTAATGGCAGGCCTCAGGGTGGGAGGATATGCAAAGGAGGATTAATGTCTGCTTGATTGGTACTCACTGTCTGCTGGGAAACCCCTTCCAGTCTTGAAAAACAGCAAACTGAAGACTCAACAAATGCAAATGAGAAATGGGTCAGGGGTTTCCCAGCAGACAGTGAGTACCAATCAAGCAGACATTGATCCTCCTTTGTATATCCTCCCACCCTGAGGCCTGCCATTAGCAACAAAACAATATACATGCAAATCACTCCTCCTTTCCCAGGGTCACACAGTGTGTGTATGTATACACACACACACACACACACACACACCTCTTTTCCAGGCAAGCATTCTCTGAAGATGTCAGCCACAGATGCTGGTGAAGAAAACTCTTCTAGAACATGGTCACATAGCCCAAAAACCCCACAAAAATTTATGGATGGCAGCCATGAAAGCCTTGGACTCCACATAGTAACTTTTGTTTCTTAAAATCTGTTGGAAAGCTAAAAGCCACTCTTCTGTGGCATAAGACATTCTCCTCCCATCCACTTTGTCTCTTCCACACCCATAGAAGTCTATGATGTACACCATAAGAAAGCCCTTAACCCATTTGATATGCCTTTTGTACTCTTTAGTAATGTCATAAGAAACAGACAAAAGAAACTAATTGCAAGTAATTAGTCAACTATCAACACAGATAAAAAAAGTGAATCCCGATCAATGAATTATCCAAGGGAGTGGAGGAACAATCAGAATAGTTAACTGGAGAACTCTCCATTACAGTGTAAATTACTTTTATATTTATGTAGTTATGACATTGCTAGATGATTTGTGTCCGATATTGGAAGAAAGGTAGGATGTGGAAATAAATAAATAAATAAATAAATAAATAAATAAAGATCCCTAAATGCTCAAATGATTTTGCTATTTGACTCACACAAGGATCATAATAAGGAAAGCCTGCAAAGTAATTCAGAGTGTGGAAGAGGGTCCCAGATTCTCTTTTTTCTAATGTGCCCTCAGCTTTCACCTTCTACTACATCACCCTACTGAGGATTGCTTGGCCCATCAGTTTGGAGACAAAATGTGCTTGGTTTCACCTTATTCTTTTTACAGAAAAAAATATATTCTTTTTCACACAGAAGAGCCTCAAATCCTTCTGTATCTCAAATTAATTAAAATATTTTAATGCATCTGTTGGCAATGGAAGCAAAGCTATCATTCTGCTCGGAGGAAAATGTCTTGCTAACCTGATTGTGGTTTGCTTTCTCTTCATTTTTTAAATCATTTTCATTGATGATTAATGCTTAACAAATTTAATAACCAGCACAAAATGAAAGAAACACAATTTTAAATAGAAAAGAAGCAAATGTGTTCTGGCCTTAGAATTTGATAAATTGGTATAGGCTGTGCCAACAATAAAATTAAAATTAAAATTAATTAATTAATTAAACATTAATGGTGATTATTTCCCATCAAGTGTATTTCCCATGAGGTATTATAGGAAATTAGAACTGCACATAGTTCAGTTGCTGGAGAGAATCTTCCCCAATTTAATCCAATCCAAAATGGGCCCAGATAAAATTTTGTTAAACCAAATAGGTTTCAGATGACACTGAGTAGCCCTGGAGCACTCTGATGATTTCTGGTATCTTTTTTGGCCATTTCAGTATAGGGGAGAAAAGCATAGATAAGTGCTTCTCCCTTTCAGTTCAGGATATTTTCTACCGTGTTGTGATCAGGAATTGTTGGAGTAGAACTGAAGTAATAGTTGTAACTTCTAGTCCATGGCAAGAGTTTCGCTAGCATTCCTGAAACATTCCAGTTGTGGTATTTGTGAGGGCTTGTGTGGGAAGTCACTGAAAGTATACTATATTCCCCTGGTTTTCATTGTTTTTGATTACTTAGCTTAGGGTCTGATCTGGGACACATAGAGGCTACAGAGATATTCAGAAGTACCAATAGCTTCAAAGGGTATAGTTCCTTTCCCTGGAAAGCATAGGAGAGAACAGATTTAGAGATCATGTATGACTGATACATTTAGCACTGCTTTCTAGCCTAGGTGACACAAAGCCAGCATTCTCTTGGTACCTGCTAGCCACAATGCTAGTGTTACGGGCTGTTTGCTAGTTGTTCACTATCTATCTATCTATCTATCTATCTATCTATCTATCTACTCATTCTTACCCACCTCTCCCCAGGGATAGAGGTGGGGAACAACTGTTAAATTAAATCTCCCTTTAATGAAATATAAAAATAATATATAAAATATATGCCAGACTTTTTGTTGTACATACAGTATTGCAACTGGAAGATAAAAGCCTCTCAGGACTTTGGAAGAAGTCAGCTGTGCCTGTGCCTTAATTCAGGTTGGTCAGTGCCTGGTTGCCAAATACTGCACACTGGGTTGTGCTTCTGCACTCTGCTGTTTGTGAGCTACTGTTGAGGTCAAGCAGCTCAGACAGTGCTGAACGTTGGCACCTCTGTTTGGGCCTAGTTTGTTTTTGTCATTGCACACCTGAAGTACACAGAGGGGAGCCAACAACAATAACAATTAACAGACAAACATAAAAATGCGCTGGTTAAAAATGCATCAGTTGAAAGAACAAACAAGATGTGCACATATTGTAGAGTTTTATAGTGCTGCAAGAAACAGAAAAGGTCCTTGAGAGGGAAAGCAACCATCACTGAACAGCCTATTGATGAACAGCTACAAAATAACAAGACAAGACACAGGTAAATGGGTTAAATAACGGCTACTTTATTGACCTATTTAAATACACACACACACACACACAAAATATATAACATATTTTAAATTATTGAGACCTGGAGATGAGCAAAACTAAGGGGAGCAACATGATGCATGTCCAGCTGAAGGCCAGGTGTCAACCTGTGACCATCTCCTCAGACTTTCCTTGGGTAAAACACCTGACTCTGAGGGAAATCCAAAAAAGATTGGTTGCTAACTGAGCAGTCATTTATTGGAAGGCAAGTCCAAGGGACTTATCCCACCCAAGTTCCAAGTCTTTGGAAGAGAGAGTAAATCCCCAGGTTGGCTCCAAGGACAGACCCCTTCATTCCCCAGTCTCATTCCCCAAAGAAGCAGTTACAGAACCCAACCCCTCAACAAAAAGATGCCAAGATGTACATCAGTCCCAGATTCTCCCCCCATACCTGTTAAGTGCCAGTTTATTTATGGACGCCATCCATAGCCAATTATCCAAGTCCCAACTGGAACCATATGTGGTTGGCAAAAAGACCCATGTAAAAAAAAGCGGGGGGGATTCCTGCTAACATTGCTCATATTGCATTGAGAGTGGTTGAGCGGATCATGGCATACAAAATTCAAAGAGGACATGCAAGGTGATGGCATGGCCTTAAATACTCTCTGTCTCCACCTCCACCCCCAACATGTGTAGCAGCTTGCAAAGCACAATGCACTCTGGCTTCTATTTGTGAAGGCCTTTTACATTGTTCCCTGATCCCTCAAAGTGTTGTTAGCCATGCAGGTCTGGGAACATATTTCTTCAGTACCTTGCTTGTGAGCCAGGGTGTTCTGGAAAGGCTTCTGTGATGACTGGTCCTTCAGTCATCTGGGAACTTCTTCTGAACCATAAGGGGTTAATCGGGGAGGAGGAACATGCTAATGAGAGATGACATCACATGCTAATGAGCTGTAGCATCATAGCTGATGTAAGGTCTAACTGACCAATCAGAGAGTAGGACCGCGAGATTCAAGAACTTTCTATGGGAAATTTTTAAAAGGCCCTTTGAGGCCATGCGCTCTTTTGTCTCTCCCTTGATCCTCTCCTGAGGGGGAACCAGATGATGTCTCTTGGAGTCTGGGGGACACAGACTCAGGAATGCAGGTAGAGTTGGCAAGGAGCCAGCTCCCTGATTCCAAGAACTCAAAAGGACTACAAATCCCATCTCCCGTGAGTAGTTAGGAATGTGTTAGCTAGTGCGTTTAGGCCTTTTGTTATTTTCAACAATGGCTCGTCTGGAATGAACTCTGTAACTATGTTCTTTGACCTGCAAGGCAAGGAGGCTTTGCAAGAGCGATATAAATTCTTTCTATCCTATTCTATCCCTTTTTAAAATAAACTTCTTTCTTAAAAAGCATCTGCTATCTCTCTGCTCCTGTACACGCGCCTTAACTCGGCTACTGGTTGTTCTGGGTTGGCAAGAAAGGAAACTAGATCTCTCTCTCTCCCCAGCAAGTCTCAGTGTGTGCTTGGGAAATATAGTTCATTGACAATTCACTGAGTGGTGGCAGCGAAAAGTTCTTTTTGTAAAGGGATCCCCTGAGAGTAATAGTCACGCACAGGGCCTTGCCCTCAGGGAGCACCACAGCTTCTTTGGAAAATCACCAGCCCCATTACACAATCAGTTTCCTAAATCAGACTTCCTGTAACATCCTCGCTACTAGGACTCAGTCACAAAGACAAAAATTGCAGAAACAGAATTGTTGGAGGCAAGTTTTTCTATCTGCTGCCTACAACAGCACAATTATGCTAGCATAGTGCACCAATGAGATCTCAGCCAAAATGTTGTTAACCCGTTCAAAATTCTAATTTTAAAATTTTGTTGTTCTTGCTGGGCACTTTCAATTCATTTCTAACTTATAACGAGCCTCAGGTGAACACAGCATGATAAAATGTGTTCAGAGGAGGTTTGCCTTCCTCTGAAGCTGGGAGAATGTGACTTCCCCAAGGTTACTAATGCTAAAACTTGGTCATTCAGTTTTAGGCATTTTTGTTGTTGCTAGCTGAAAATTTTATTGGAACATTAGGAAAGTGTATATCTGATATGTGGCTAAGTTTTGATCTGAAAGTGGGAAGAGATTCTTCTAACATATTGTTTGAAAGCCTGTTTCTAGAAGCATGTTAAATAATGAAAATGGAACAGATTAATTTCCAGTGGGTTGACACCAGGGGGCAGCATTGACTTTGTTGTGAAAAGCTTAATTACAAATGTGTAGACTTCACTAGTCGATAATAATCTCATTTCCATTTAATAAGAATGGGACTTCTTTCTTGAATTAGACTTAATCACAGCTCCAAAGGGCCAGATCAAACTGTCTTGTCCTGCCCAATTGTCTAACCCTTTTACTTTATTTCTGACAGTCCAATTTATTTATGCAAGCGATATAAAGGCATATATCAAATTAGGTATGATAATTTGGGTGAAATGCCAAGCAGAATCAAACAGTCTGTATGCCTGTATGTAAGAGGCTAGATAAGATTGTAATTGCAAAAATTAGCATTTGCATTATCATCTTGTATAATTTAAGGACCTCATAAATAAGACGATGTTGCACTAAAAGGGGTAGGTGTGTCCCCCATTCCCACCTCCACTGCCATATGTGCTCTACTTTATCTCACTTTTATGATGTATGTTTCCCTTCCTCTTTGAGCAATGCTATGGAAAGGGCATCCATTTCAAGCTATTTTAAGGGATACCCTCTCCCCCTCACACACACTTGAATTATTTTATTGGCATTGCAAAATGCTTAGTTTCCTTCAAAGGCCTATATATATATATATATATATATATATATGTGTGTGTGTGTGTGTGTGTGTGTGTGTGTGTGTATATATATATATATATATATATGAAACTTTCACATTTGTATTAAAATGTGATATTGGTTTACATTCAACAATGACTGTCCTGCCATTACTTTTCTACACTATATCATTGGTTTCTTGATAGCTTCTATCTCTCAAAAGGATCCCAATAATAGATTACAGTCAAACAGCAGCTTGACAGTCTAAATAAATATATATTTGATTTTCCTGTTCATTTGTTGGACTAAAATTGTACACAGTTTCCTAATCTTTAATGAATCTTGATGAATCTTCACCTTGATGGATTTTCCACTAAATTATTTTGTCTCAATAGAACAGAGCCATCTTGGCATCTTTTAAAGTCTTTTAAAGTCTTCAACAACTGCATTGGGGGATAAGGACTGCAATCAGAAAACCAGAAAATCATGTGTCTCTGGGACACATGATACTGTACAAAGGATTGCCACATAAATTAGCAGTCAAATGTTAGCATATCTTCTATCTTTCCAGGATATTTATTCATTATATTACTATATTGTGATGTCCCCTACCTTCCCTCAATAGTTCATAAAATCATATACTCATAGAGTTGAAAGAGGTGATAAGACTCATCTAGTCTAACTCCCTGCTATTCAGGAGGAGACCACTAAAGCGCTTCTGAAACATACTCGTCTAACTTCCACTTAAAGACCTCCAAATTTGGAGAGTCTACCACCCTTTGAGGTGATCTATTCTGCTGTCAAATATCTCTTACAATAAAAGAAAAAGGAAAGGTTTGATAGTATGGCTCAATGAGAGCAAAACATCCATTTTGAGACTCAATTAGGATAAAAATTTATTTTCTTCTTCAGCTCAGTTGGACAGCTGATCTCATAATTTTCAGCAACAGATTGTGTACTAGGTTGATGCAAACATTCTTTGACCACCGCATTTAAAAAGTAAATGAGCTCTGACAAACGGTGATTTGGCCAAGAGGAGCAGAACTCTCTGCTTTTTCAACATACAGGTGGCCAACTTATTATCATGATGCACATGGTCTAATTATTTCCTAAATGAACGCCTGCAACAGGAGATGTGACCTTGGCTGTCAGAAGCTCTGTAAATAAAACCTAGACACATCTGCCTCTTGCAGAAGATCTGTGGCCAGAACAGCCACTCATATGTATTTTGAGGTAAAGCTAATACCAAGTTTGAACAATGATATTATACATAATCATCTTTTGAGTCTGTTAATAGCATTGATTACACCTTATTTAAAGCCTATAGATATCAAATTCCAATTCAGACATAGAATTTAGTCTTACTTATTCTCCAGATGTATTTACCATCATATTTGATTGCTTCATATCCTTTTAATTGGACCAGGGGAACCATTTGGGGCAGGGGTGGTGACTGTGTTGTGATACTTCACATCAACATTGATTATAGGTGGCCTGCTTTTTTAATTTGGTTCTATGCATAAACCCTATCAGGAGCTATTGAATAAATACTGTATGTTAATGGAGAAGTCGTACAGTAACCATCCTGCTTGCTTATTTAAATTACTCCTGTCAATGCAAATGGGAGGAATACCTGAAGATATTAAACTTTGACAAGAAGCATCATGGACTAAAGAAGTTTTTTTTTGTAGTTCAGGACTTATTGCACACAAAAGTTGCACATGATTGTTCTACACAGAAAAAATTAGCTTAAAGAAAGAGTGTTTCCTTTCTTTCTAGGTAGATTCTCTTTTATGTGTTAAGGCTCTCCAAACAATCCAGAACACTGATTTTTTTATGTGTTCTAGATCATGTAAAGAACTTTCATTCATTGAGGAATATCCCCTATTCACAAAGTTGTTCACCATGTGAGGAAACAATGGGAATACCCAAGGAGGCAGTGGAACTAGTAACTATAGCATTGTACATTCTAAAAATACAAGTTTCCTTCTCCAATTTAATCATTAATTTATTCACAAATGCAATGTTAAAACACATCAAGGTTTTCCACTCCCACCTGCCATGAAAATTTGAAATGGTAACCCTGCCATTTGGTGCATCTTCATAACCATTTACAAAATGGTAACTTATGTTTGGAAACATATGACAAGCTTCATTTCTGTGTCATTTAATTAGGAGAGTTTTTAACAGCCGCTATGTCCCCATATTTCTACTCAGGTGTGAAGAGGGTAAAATTCTTCTCATCTCTTATCAATAGCAACCCAAATAACTCCAAAGCCTCTCACACTTTGGCTGCAATCCTACATGGCTCAGCAGAAAATAGTAGTTCTGCACATGGAACTGCATTGCTCTGAACTAATAAATACCCTCAGATGTATTGTAGAGCCACTGAAACTCCTCCATTACTATTTTGTGTCTGGGGGAGAGTGGAGGGATTACAGAAGCATCTGGCCATGACATGAAAAAAATTACATACCTGTATTACAGTGAGGTCCTTCAAGGTCTCACCAACTGATTCAATCATTTCGCATCTGACTAAAAAGGTGATATCGCCAGTCATGTTTGTCATTCCCCTGACTCTTCATAAAGCACTTAATGGCTATAAGGGTGACTTCAGGAGGTCTAAAGGGAGTGGTGATCACTGCAAGGGGACGAAAGGAATGCTGACCTCTACAGTGATGAAAAACAGATATATGCTGATGTAAAGTTAACTGGTCCCACATATGTTAATAATAGAATGCCAGCCAAAGAATAGGGAGTCAGGTAAGGCCTAGTGGCCTAACATGCCACTAACAATAACTTAGGCAAATCCCGTGCAAGTAGAAATTGAATTGTATTATGCATGTAGACTGGGAGAGGATTCTGGGTGACAATAAGTTAACAGGGTGTACAGATGGTAAAAAGGGCTATTCTGCTTTGTATTGTAACAACCCCCATATGTATTATTTCAATGAACACATGTATGAGTTGAATTCTTGTAATGTTTCCTGCTCCAGAGAAGGAGAGATGTGCATGAACCTAGCATTGAGAACAAAATGTGCTCACTTGATACTATGGATCTTTGTAAAGCACAGAGCAAGAACAGAACAAAAAACTGGAAAGCACATATTCACATTGAACGAGGTAAAGGAAATGAACTTCCATGTACTGTTGATGGTCCACAAAACCTTATTATCTTACAAAGCCCAATATGTTTCAGCCTTGTCACAAATTGGCCTTCTTCAGGGACTATTACCAGAGATTTCAGAAGTTGCAGTCTGCCCTCTCAACAAAGTGGACACTCTGAGTATTAGAAGGAAGGCATTTACAGATGGGTGTTTCACATAGAAAAGAGAATTTTCTGCACATGAAACAACATGAAAAATAATATTTCCCCACAGAAATATTACCATGTATTATACACTCCTTTACCTTGATGTCACCCAGAATTTCTTCCCATGTGTACAACACAGAAATGTTTATTTCTGTGCATATTTTTTTAAAAAAAGAATACAAATCATCCACAAATTTTATGTTGAACAAATTCCCAATTACAGCCTTTTTCTGTACAGAAAACATTCTTGGCACAGGAATTTTAGCATCAAAATCATCTTTTCCATGCAGAAAATATTGTTTCCAGTGCAGAAAATGCTCACCTAATGCTCACACAAACACATCATGTGAATTGTTTACAGCATCAGTCTCCAACTGCAAAAATTCTCATCAGTCCAGGATTGTTCTTGTCAGGGTTTTTAAATCTTTTTTTTTAAAAAAAATCAAATATTATTTCCACCCCACTGCTGGTATGGAATTAAAAGACTAAAACCAGAATATGAAAGTTTCTGTCTAGATGACCATCATTCTTCATCAGATGGCATCACTTTCCTATGATTAGTATTTCTTAGGAGAGTAGATAAAGATTGGTTGACAGATATTACAAAAGAATAATTCCAAGTCAAAAGCTGGTGTGGCACAGTGGCTTGAGCATTAGATAATCACCCTGGAGACCAGAGTTTGAATCCCTGCTCAGTCATGGAAACCCACTAGGTGATCTTGGACAACTAACACTCTCTCCACCTCAGGAATGTATCTCCTCAGAGGAATATATATCCTTTCTGAACAAAACTTTCCAAGAAAACTCCATGATAAGTTCACCTTGAAGTCAGCATACTTTCGGAATGACTTGAATGTATCCAACAACAATAATCCTAAAGTTGGCAACAGTATTTTAAAGTGGTCATATGGAGGAAAATACGGTAATCTGGAAATAATATAATGTGTTATCTTGCAAGCCTAGTAAAATGTATTTCCTAGCCTAAGCCTAAAGTGACATGCTGAAAGATGCAGTATGGATAAAATACTTAGCACCTGGAGGCCCGGCATGTTTTATAGAACCATTCCCTAAGCCCAATGTTCCACTTGCCTTAACATAATGGACTTTTATATGCAGTTTTCCAAGTAAAGTAATAAGGAACATTTTGGGTAAAGGTGATGGGGCCACTGTCTGCTGACTACAAGACTGGAGATGAAATGTTTAAAAGTTAAATAAGTGTAGTCATACTTTTTGAGCAGAAGGTTGCAGCAAAACATCATATTAGAAAACCTCAGAAAACTCACTGTTTAGCACTGCCAGCCAGATTAGTGGTTCCCTGCAGAAATGTTTACAGTGTTTTCAATGGGATTTGATTGCACAGAAGCTGTTTGTGCAAATTCCTGTCAATAACAGTAGGCAGATTAATACTGTGCATGTTGCAAAAGCAGTGTGGTATGTTTTTATTTGTTTTGCTTCTTTACTGTCCAACATGTAATACATGAATATACATCCATTCATTAGAAAATCTCATATGAAGATCAAGCAAACTGAATGATGTGCAAATATATATAAAAGAAAGCAAATAGGGCTTGGATGAATGCTTCGTTGCAGATGTCATTTATAGGGAGATGGTCCAGAGCTTGCAAAGTTACTTTTTTACTACAACTTTCAGAATCAACCATTGGCAGGACAATTTTTGGTGTTGTTATTTTGGCCACACACCCTGGAGGATTCTCACTAAAAAGGTAACTTTCCCAAGCTCTGACTAGAGTAGAAAACGTTATTTTTACAAATATAGCCTTCATACTTGTATTTACGATTTTCACATTGTTTTGCCATTGTTGATGGTAAGGACAATGCCCTTACTCTCTGAATTAATTTTATCTCCCCATAGGAATATCATCATCTAGTTCATTCTCATTGGTTACATCATGAAAATATGCCAAAAAGAAAGAAAGACGAGTGGTTATTTTGAAAATATCTATCTATCTATCTATCATCTATCTATCTATCTATCTATCTATCTATCTATCTATCTATCTATCTATCTGCTCAACTTTCTAGCCATTTGGAAAAGCTATTGTGTGTGTGTGTTTAAACAAAGCCCCCAGATCCCAACACAACAGTCATAACAATGCAGATTCTAAAGAGGACCTTATGTTCTAATTTCAACATCCTAGATCACCAAGGCATACCAACTAGGTGAATATGCTTTGGAATAAGGAACAGCACACTTGTCTGAAGTGCAACAGTCTACATTTTGTCATCTTCCAGAGAGATTTCTTGCTTGATCTGCTCTAGGACCCATTTATTTGTCTTTTTGGCTGTCCATGGGATCCTCAGTGGTCTTCTTCAGCACCACATCTCAAATGTGGCAGCTAAAAAGGCCAATGTGATTCTAGGCTGCATCAATAGAAATATATTGTCTAGATCAAGGGAAGTAATAGTGCCACTCTATTCTGCTTTGGTCAGGACTTACCTGGAATACATTGTTCAGTTCTGGGCGGCACCGTTCAAAAACTATGTCGAGAAGTTGGAGCATGTCCGGAGAAGGGCAACCAAAATGGTGAAGGTTCTGGAAATCATGTGCTATGAGGAATGACCTAGGGAGCTCTGTATATTTAGCCTGGAGAAGGGAAGGTTAAGTGGTGATATGATAGCCCTGTTTAAATATTTGAAAGGATGTTATATTGAGAATGGAGCAGGCTTGTTTTCTGCTGCTCCAGAGACTAGTACCAAGAACAATGGATGTAAGCTAAAGAAAAAGAGATTCCACCTCAACATTAGGAGGGAATTCCTGACAGTAACGGCTGTTTGACAGTGGAACACACTCCCTCAGAGTGTAGTGCAGTCTCCCTCTTTGGAAATCTTTAAACAGAGGCTGGATAGCCATCTGCCAGAGGTGCTTTGATTGTGAGGACTTCCATGACAGGGGTTTGGACTGGATAGCCCTTGTCATCTCTTCAAAATCTATTACGATTCTATGATTCTATGAATTGATTTTCTTCCTATCTTCTTTCTTAACTGTCCAGCTCTCACATCCATATGTGGTAATAGGGAATACAATGACTTGTACGATTCTAACTTTTGCGCTGAGTTGTATATCTTTGCATTTTAAGAAACTTTTCTAGTTCTTTCATAGCCACCCTCTCCATTCTTAATCTTCTTCTGATTTTCTGGCTACAGTCCCTGTTTCTATCAATGTTTGATAGATATAGGAACTCTTTTACTATTTCTATTTCTTCATTGTCTAGGTGAATTTATGTAGATTTTCCGTGTTCATTATTTTTGTTTTCTTTACATTCAACATTAAGCCTGCTTTTGCATTTTCTTACTTGATCTCCCTTAGTAGTTGTTCCAGGTCTGGGAGATTTTCTGCTAGTACTATGGTGCCAGCTGTATATCTTAGATTGTTGGTATTCCTTCCTCCTATTTTTACTCCTCCTTCTTCTGTGTTGAGGCCTGCTAGTCTTACATTTCTTATATGTTCATCATATAAGTTGAACAAGTAGGGTGATAAGATGCAGCCTTTTTTGACCCCTTTACCAATTGGCAACCATTATGTTTCCCTTTGTTCTGTTCTGACAATAGCCTCTTGTCCTCAGTACAGATTCCTCATCAGGACTATCAGATGTGTTGGCACTTTCATGTCTTTAAGTTCATTCCATAGCCTTTCATGATCTATGCAGTTAAAGGCCTTGCTATAGTCTATAAAGCACATGCTGATTTTCTTTTAGAACTCCCTGCTATGCTCCATTAGACATCATATGTTTGCAATGTGATCCCTAGTGCCTCTTCCTTTCCTGAACCCTGCTTGGACCTCTGGAATTACTCTCTCCATTTATGGTTGGAGTCTATGTTGCAGAATGTTGAGCATAATTTTGCTTGTATGGGAAATTAGTGCTATGGTCCTATAGTTGCTGCAATCTTTTATGTCTCCTTTGTGTGGATGTAAACATTTCAAAAGTTTAAGCACATAAGTGGTCCTACCATTAGGCAGAGATTGTTCTCTGCCTTAGATAGCAAATGATGAGGCAGTGAGGCAGCCTTCTGATTACTGCTCATAACCTTTCCAGCTGCTCTCCATTGCTGGAAGCTACACAAACTTCCTGGAAACCCTGAACTTGGCTGTTGCATCAGGATGTGGTAGGGACTATTCCCTTGGTAGTATTGATGCACAATTCATCTGCTAGTACAGTCATCTTCAGTATATGATCTGGGAAGAAGAAGACATCTTTTTCTTTGCTTCACATAGCAAAATATCTGGAGCAAGCCCTGCGTGTGTGCTTAGTATCTAAAGACAAGGGCCAAAATCCTGCATAGTCTACATATACATAAGCACTGCAGTTACGGTGCTACATACTGAATCCTGGCATGATGTCTCCAATCCCCACTCACTGCACAGCAACCACTAAAATCAATGGGAATCTGTTCCACTCAAGAAACAGCTAGCTGCTGTTTCCACACTCTCTCATGCGTAATTCTAACTGTGACAGGCAGAAACAGGGATCCTCTTGCAATTTTGTCTCATGCAGGAGATTGCTGGGAGTCAGTAGGAATAACAGATGGTTGCTTTCAGACAGACAGAGGAATAGATGCCCATCAGTCACAGCTGCTGCTGTAAATAGAGATTAAGGAACTTTCACAGTCACTACTTAGCTCCTAAACTAAACTAAAGGCAACACAGACATTATGAATATATAACAGTCATGAGTAAATAACTCCAAGTTACACATTTGCAACTGGATTCTGCTGATGTACTGGAACCAGTTTTGTTTTATTTCATTTAGCAGATAAATCCAGGAGTTGTATTTGCTTTTGTCTTGCCATAATACGTGGCTACCTGGTGTGATGGATTATATTTTACTAATGGACATAGTAGCTATTTAGTGATCTCAGATACAGGTTGTGATATAAGGCAGAGAGGAGGCAGAAATAACTCAGCTCTACTAAAGTTCATTCCATGTTGGAAGATGTGGTGAAATAACAGAGGGGTGGTTTGGGAAAGAGAGTGGAAAATGTGTTTATAAATTAAAAGGAATGAGAATGCAGCCTGGCTTGAATATGAAATAATGTACTGTTTAACTAGTCAGTGTTAATGCCTGCTATATAGTTCTCTGGATTGGATCTATAGTTACTGACTAAAGGTTTTCTGAGTTTCACTACTGAAGGCTGATTTTCTGAACTAGGAGCCCTGCTAGACTTGACAAAGTAGGAAACGTGTATACTATAAAGCCCAGTACTTTCTACTTAAAACTGTATAGAGGAATAAAAATAGTCATGGAAATGCAGAAAATTAGTTTGCTTAGAGAGCTTCCCCATAAATCAATATGCCATAGCACCGTTATTAAATTGAAGGAGAAGCTAGAAAGTCAGATTGGCATGAGGAATATTTTTTTCTTTCTTTAATCAGGTAACATTTTGTGGGGGGGTAAATAGCTGCAGGAGCTGACATTTCAAAAACCATTTGGCATTTAAGAGAATGGAACATTGCCACCAAACTGTACACAGATTGCATGCATTATGTTCCTCATATTTCCTTGATTGCACCTACCTGATTATTACAGGATAAGGCTAATCTCTCATCATTAAATAATAATAATAAAAAAATCCAAATTCATCGGTCATAAAATGGATCCCTTTTTTGTCCCATTTTTTTCAGTGGTGGAATTAACCATGCAGTTAGTTTTCTTGGAATGCCAATTTACTGTTCTGTATAGACATTGTCTGGTTATTGATCATTTTATCACCAATAATGAACACCCTAATCATAAACTACAATTACACTTTAATTGCCATGACAATATCCTGTGTAAGCCTGAGTTTGTAATTTGGTGAAGCACTACAGCTCTCTGGCTAAGAATTCTACATATCCTTCCATAAATTGCAAATCCCAGGAATCCACATATGAAAGAAACCATGCAATTAAACTGGAATCATAATGATATAAATCTGTACCATGAAAGGGCTTCAATACTGTCACTGTTTTTTTCCTTATAATTTATCATACAGTCACAATTCTATACATATCTACTCAGAAGTAAGTCCTATTGAACTAAACGAGAATTATCACCAACATGTGACTTTTGAGGTAGATATTGAGCTATCTAGCTGACATTTTTTAGTGTTCTTACACAAACTGGACTCCTTTCCCTTCACCTAAAATTCCAGTAATATAGGAGCAATGTACCTACATAAAATCATTGGCTGGTTTCTACAAAGGAACCTACAAGTAACTTTAGAGAGGTAAAGAATATTGACAAAGTTTCTTGTTCTCAACAAGACAAGCTGTCAACCTGCCATAAATTATGCTCTTCCCCACAAGCGTTGTTTCCAGCACAAGAACAAGAAAGGGACTTTTTTTCTCAGCAAGGCTTGTCTAATGTGTGCTAAAACAACTTGGTGCAAAACAACTATTTTATCATTATATGAAGCAACACACTCACATATCAAGCACAGGGTAATGTTGTTGATGGCCAGGGCCTCAGGGTGGGAGGATATGCAAAGAGGGTTAGTGTCTGGTTAATTAGTAAGCATTGTCTGTTAGGAAACCACCTGACCCTGGGTGGTTTCTCATTTGCATTTGCTGAGTCCTGATTTTGCTATTTTTCAGGACTGGTAGCCAAACTTTGGCGTGTTACAGACCGCCCCTTTGGCAGCTTTCCTCGGCAGCTGCTGAGGCCCCGATCTGCCGCTTTCCGGGCCGCGGGGAAGCGGCAAAGGGCCCCTTCCGTGCAGCCTGGAAAGGGGTGTCCTTGGGGCTTCAAGCCCCAAGGACACTCCAATGGCAGCAGGGACTCCCAGAAAGGGGCCGCTCGGCCCCTTTCTAATTTGCGTCGCTGGTGCACCAGCACACGGCTGCACCAGCGACGCAAACCAGGAAGGAGCTCCGTTTCGGCGCTCCTTCCTGCTCCGCTGAAAGGGTGCATTAAGCGCCCTCAAGTGGAGTGATGGCGTCACGTCCGCGCCACCTCGTGTGGAACAGCTGCCGCCATTTTGTGCACGCAGAGTGCGTACTAGGGTTAGGGGGTGCGGCGGAAGCACTGCCCCTTCCTAACCCTAGTACGTGCTCTGTGCGTACTTTAATGGCGGTCTGTAACCCGCCTTTGTTCACTTTAAGGGTTTCTTCTTTCCTGTTGAAGTTGACCAGGTGGATTTCAATGGCTTCCCTCTGCATTCTGACCTGATAGTTGTTGGCATGGTCCAGAATTTTGATGTTTTCAAACAGCTTTTTATGCTCAGGATGGTTTATAATGTGTTCTGCTACTGCAGATTTTTCCAGCTGACCCAGTCTGCGGTTTGTAAGGTTAACTTCCAGCAGAGTCTCTCTGGAGGACCTAGAGATTCCAAGAGAGGACATATTAATCAAATCTGTGAATAATTAGATCCACAAAAATCAAATCCACAAATGTGGAGGGATGACTGGAAATACAAAGTTTAAAAAATGATTTAAAAATTTCAAAAAGTTAAAAACAATAGGCATTAAAATTTAAAATATATTTAAATCTCTATACAAACCTTGCACAGCATATAGCAAGATTCTATTCTCCACGTTGATCTTATAGGGGTTTAATCTTTACATTTCAGGGAGAGAAAAAAATCTCCATTTATCCTTTAACAATAAATTTGATATGGTGGTATTGCAAGAATAACACTTGCAACAAATTCCTAGTTTCACCTATTAGAGATAACCCATATAGCAGATGAATCCAGTTAGTAGAACAGCTGTTTACACATAGTCTAACACAAATGTTGCTACTGATATCTTACAACTTCAAACAACAACACATTTGTCATGCATAGTTGATGTATTCACCAAACAGCTTCTTAATTCTATTTCTCTTAATCATTTCTTCTTCTTTTTATTATCATACTGAAATTCAAGATTACTTGCCAGGAATATAGATTTGGCCAACTTGCAGAGTGTGTAAACACTGCATATAAATGGTTTAAACATCATTTTCACCAGTCCCCCACCCCACTATTTTTGCAGGAAATCAGATTTCTTTTCTGTGCATGCTTAGTCAACATCCATCTGGACTTCAGGGGCATGTATAAAACCCTATTACTGTAGCTTCTCTGGAGGTATAAACACCAACACTGTTTAGTATTAACCACTTGTTCTGAATGAAACTGTAGTCAAGATCTTTCAATGGTCAGTCTAAATGAGATGGTAGTTTATTAACCAATTTATGGTAATATGTTTAAATTACTTTTAAGATGAATGAGAATAATGATATACTGAAGCAAATCAGAACAGAGCAGTACTAGAATGATACTCTGGGATGGAGACATATCAATCCATGCATGAATTGTTGGCCAAGTCTATTTTTCTTTTGATTTACATTGCAGTAATTTCTAACTTAAGTTTTGATTCACAACAGTCAAAAAGTTTTCTGCAGATCACGCTACACACTACAGTAAACATATAATGAACAATTTGAATGCATGTGTGTAAATGTGTACAGTATGTGTGGATGTGGATGTAGATGTTTGGAGTCACGTAGAAGTTTAATTGTTGAGCTAGGATTCTGGAAGACCAAAATTTGAATTCCCACTCAGCCATGGAAACCCACTTGGTGACCTTGGGTGAGTTATACTCTTTCAGCCTTACAGAAAAGCTAGGGAAAACTTCCACTGCATAAATCCTGCCAAGTAAATCCGAGGATAGAATCTTCATGAGTCAGAGTAAACTCAAAGGCACATAGCAACAAAAGTATTTCTTTTAAAGAGAACCTGATAATTTTAAAAATAAAAATTGGATGGAAGATGTTTTTGAAATTCTCCATCCAGCTATGCTGGTCTGGATCTGGAATCATTGCATTCTGTGCTTACTCTATAGAGTAAAAATAACCCACCAAGGGCATGCTTAATATATCACATAGTTTGATTCTGAGACAGAAGTGATACGTTCTTGTCAAGAGTGTGCCCACAATAATTACTGAATCAACAACCAATGTTGTATTTGAAATGTCGTGATTCCTAGCTTTCACAGCCATAAAGCTCTGATTTCTCTCAATTTCCAACTATTTCTGGGTGGCAGCAGAGAGAGATTTTGTATATCTATCTATCTATCTATCTATCTATCTATCTATCTATCTATCTATTTGGGAGGAGTGACATTCTCTAATTGGTTTGGGAGGGAAAGCTAGCAAATTCTTAGAAAATCTTTTTTCAGATACTGCAATTCAGTCCATATTTCATATGTTATATTATTACTTTATAGTGGTGAAAGAACAAAACAACAAGCTTAGAAAAGGCCACTAAAAGGAGTAAAATTCACACCTACATGTTTTCTATCCATTCATAGGAACAATAGTGATTATTGGCATTAAACAATGCACTGGGATTGCTTCTTATTTGATGCATTGGAATGGATTAGTACAGTAGCACAGGAACACTGAGACACCATTCCTGATTATTTAAATATGATAGAGGATCATGTCCATTGCTTCCAAAAAAGAGAGGAAAGAGTGTGGTTGATAACCTGGGGTAAGCTAGATACTTTGAAATGTCTCCTGCTCTCCATGGCTTTTCATGTATTTATTTTCTAAATAGAGTTTCACTCTAAATTCTATAGAGACACTTGAAGAAATGTCAGATGTCTTGGACATGAAACCTGGTTTTGATGGTTTTGACTTGCCAGTTTACCACTGTGCTAGCTAAATGACTGTCTCTGATCTGAGTCTCTCTTCTGCTGTAAACTCACCACATAGAGAAGGCACTTCATCAGACTGTCAATATGCAATATAGGAGATTATACATTACACCGAGGGGATGGGGGAACAGATTTGCACTGAAACACTGAAAGTCTTATCTAAATTTCCCCCTCCTCCCTCCTCCTCTTTATCCTTTGCTGCAGTTCAGTCCTACATTCTGTTGTTGCTGCACCTTGCTGTTCATTGAGTCATTCATTTATTTTTATTTATTTTATGCTATCTTTAACTATGTATAAATATCTTTCAATAACTAATACATCTTGAACATAATTTGGATAGAACAGTGATTTAAACTAAAAGAGATCACTTCTACTGGGGTTGGGGGGAGTCTTCATCTCATAAGAGAAACCTCATAGAGGAAGCCTTTGTTCAATGGTGGCAGCTCTGTCCATCAGAATGGAACCTTTGGACATGCAAGTTCAAGAAAGGGTCATGTTGGTGTATGAGAGCTAGTGTGATCTTGTGGTTTGAGCATTGGACTATGGAGATTGTCGCACTGCTTTTTCACGATCTGGGCATGGTCTGAGACTGGGCTGGGACCACATGTTATCGCACACAATGCATCCATTAGAAATGTAACATTTGTATATTGCATATTTTCTCAGCCTTGATGTGAAAGGATGAAGTAAGTTGCCCTGTCAAAACAAATAAATAAACAAATAAATATGGTCAACTAATTTGAACCTGTTTGCCTTTGGGGACTTTTTTGTATGTAAAAAGCATGTTTGTTCAAAACCCTTTTTGTTTTTGTAAACATTTAATCTCACACAGTGGGGAGAAAACGTTTGAAACCTTCATTCTTGCATGGGAGAATGGAGGAAAGTGGATGATGTCCCTGTGCAGCTTCCTCACCAGAAAAAGCTTAGGCAACAAAGGCTATCAAACAAGTTCCAGCCTCCAAAAAAAAACCCCTCTCTCTCAATAAGGAGAGAATGTGAGATCACCACATATGCTCGAGAATGCTGCTTTTTGTGAAGAAACTGCAGAAACCTCAGTGGTCAGAGAGAAGTTTGACCAGGGGTGGGTAGGAATAACATCCATCTCAACTGCTTTAATGGACAGTCAACCTGAGAAAATCCTCACTTTCTTAATTACAGTATGTAGAGAGATCTTGTAGCACCTTTGAGACTAACTAAAGAAAGAAGTTGGCAGCATGAGCTTTCATAGACTTAAGTCTACTTCTTCAGATACAATTTCTTAATTACAGTTTAATTGCTAAATTTATAATTGAAGAGAGATCTTTCTATTGGCTGTGAGATGAAAGCCTTGGTGAGTTGCTTCTTTCACTAAACAACAAGGAAGAAAATAACTATTGGCAGGATCTTAGTTTTAAAGCAAAAATCTCAGTAAGAATGTGGCTCAACACAAATTCAAAAGAATAAAGGTGACAGTAATTTTAAAAGGCAGTAGTTATTTTTCTTTTCTTTTTTGAAGATGGGGAAAAGATTTGCTTTGCTCCAGTCTTCTGGGACTTTGCCTGTTCTCCTGGAATTCAAAAAGATTTTTAACAGTGGTTCTGAGACTATTTCTGTCCATTCTTTTAATACTCTTGGATGAAGCTCATCTGGTCCTGGAGACTTGAATTCAATAAGGACTGGAACAGATGACCTGTTGAAGCCACCTTCCAGGCATCTTGGCATTATGGTGTTGATATGCCACATGCTCCCAAGCTGCCAAGAAGCCACCCGGAAGCTGGCTAGCTTGAAGACACGCTGCCAGAGCATCCAGAAGGTGCCCTGGGTTGCGGAGGAGCTGCCAAAAGTGGCTCTTTCCAGGCCCAAATGGGAGTGAATATTTTCCGCTTTTATTTGGGTGAAGTTCAGGGTGGATTGGGGCATGTGTTTGCCATGATCTCAATATGTCTCAACATCTTCTCAGTTTTCTCTAGGTTGAGCACTTTGTTCTTTTTGGGAGAATTCTGAAACAAAGAATGTGTTGAGTAGTTCTGTCCCCTGTAACTTTGGCCGAATACAGACTGGCAGTTTGCGCCAGCCTGGGGCCGAAAGTAGGGTTCAGGAGAGCAGAGCGTCTGCACACTCCCGAGCCCTACCACACTGTCCGGGCGCCATCTTGGTGCATGCCCATTCAGACGGCATGTGCAACAACGTGCCTCGTGCACCATGTCCAAACAGTGCAGCTCACAAGGGACATCACTGTGCCACTCCAGGGTGCTAATGGCACCTTGCCAGCGGCAGAGGAAGGAGCCGCATTTTGCTCCTTTTTCCAGGCGCATTGTTGCCGCATGGTTTGGTTGGCGCAGCCACAATCTGGGGAGAAAGGGGTGCCCTCTGTCCACCCCTTTCTCTCAGTCTGTACTGGCCCTTTGTCTCCTGTTAACATTTCTCCATCTTGTCCATACATCAGCCCTACTATTAGGTACTACAGTGCACCCACGTCATATGTGGCTTTCAGATATGTTGAAAGTTGTGCGGGAGCATGAGAGGTGCAAGGGGCAGCACATCCCATTCAGATTAATGGGGCATGCGCCCGTGGTGCACGCACCACCACACCGCTACACTGCCGCAAGCACAAGCCCTATTCACTTGAATGGAGCTTGAGCATAGGCAGAATTCGCCTTACGCGGGGGGGGGGGGGTCCGGAACGGATCCCCTGTGTATGGTGAGGTTCCACTGTAATTAGAAACATAGGACAAGATGAAGGAATCTTGGGAATAAAGCTTTTAAAATAAATACTTATCTTAAAGGCATTTGTTGATGATTTGGTGGTAATTCTGAAAAATCCTTTGGAAGATATTGAAGTGTTAATTGAATGATTACAAGATTTTGGTTTGTTGGTTACAAGATTTTGGTTTGTTTAAGATAAATAATCAAAAGACAATAGATGTTAACAAAAATATGAATGGAGATCAAATTGAATTGATTGACAAAAGTGATTTTAAAATTGAGAAGTAAGTTAAATATTAATATTATGTTGTTCAAAAATAATTGTGGTAAAACATGGAATGGAATTAAGAAGGACATGTTAAGATGAGAGAAGCTAAATTTGTCATTGTTCGAGAGAATTCTGCCTAGAATGATGTACTACCCACTATGGAAGAATGGTTGTTGAAATTGACAGATTTAGCAAATATGGACAAATTGTCTGATTTGATTACAGAAAACTGTTAGTGAGATTTCCCAAAGTCTGGAAATCCCCTATAGATTTTCCGGAAAAGAAAAGAAAAGAATTCACTTGGTAATTTTGGGGTTTGATGATTAGGAAGAATAACCCACCAAAAGAAGAGAATATGCTGTAATTGCCAAAAAGACGATTTGAAGTCACTTTCTTCTTCTTTTTCTGTTGTTCTTATTTCTTTTTTTCTTTCTTTTCTGAATTTATGTAATTTTAAAGCACCCATCCACCCTGGAAAATAGCTGGGAGTGGGGCTGGATCCATCTTTCCAAACCCCTTTCCCTGTCGGATGACTGCCTGCCTTGTCCAGGCATCCATCCACCTGGGAAAAGGGTTTGGAGAGATGAATCCATCCCCACCCCTTTGCCTGAGCAAGGCAGCAATCTGACCGGGAAGTGGGTGAAGTTGGCACAGGCACCTTCCCGGCTTCTCCCTCCTGGGCTTTTTCCCCCTGAGGGGGAAATTGTTTGTGCACAGCAGTCTTGATCTTGCGAATAATCAAAATTGCTAATGTTAAGTCCACAAATGTGAAGGGAGAAGTGTATTTCAACCTTAGAGGAAGGCAATGGCAAATCTACTCTGTATAAATTTTGCATAGAATATGATAAGGATTTCTTAAGCTGGAGTCAACTTGAAGCAGATGGCAACAACAAAAAACTTAATTAGGCTTTACTCGCTATAAATAGGTGCCTACTTGTGCTTTCTCTTCTGAATGCAACTAATGTAGGATGCAAAACAGAAGAGAAATGTAGATGTAGTTGCTTGACAAAACAGAACTGACATTTACATTCCAGAGCAATTTAAGGAAAAGCTGATTTAAGCCACACATGTCAAAACACCCAGGGAGTGTTGATGATAGAAAATTTAGAGAAGATTCTTTAGAAGGCACTGACTGGTAGATAACATAGGACAGGTATCATAACATGCTTCCCAGCCTCTTTTGCCATGCCCTGAGCACTAGCTACTCCCAGGAAATTTGTCACTGCAGTGGGAATGGCAGCAAAAAGAGAAGCTGCTTTCTTTGTGCCATAGCAGTTTCATCCCACTTTAACTGACATGCCTGCATTATATAGAATCCTAGAATCTTTGACTTGAAATCTCTAATCCACTCTCCTGATTTGCAACATTACTACTATCTTTCAGAGAATTCTATATACCTTATGAAACAATAATTCAGAGGATTTTATAAAATGAAGCTATGGCAATTTAAGCAATAATGATTTGCTCTTATTGCCCTGTGTGATTAAAGCTCTGGAAGCAGAATTCCATATGCATACAAGAAGAATCAAAGAATCAGAGGTATTGTTAAGGCATGCAGCTTTGCCAGAAAAGTCTTGGTAAAAGGTTGATATTTCCTCAAGTATGTGGTCAGTTAAAAGATATATGTTCAAGTTTCCCAGAATTCTATAAAAATAATTCTAAACAACAACATAATCAACAACAACAACAACATCCAGTATGGTGAAGAGGTTTCAGTGATGGACTATGACACTGGAGACCAGGGTTTGAAATCCCACATGGCCATGGAAACCTACTGGCCTTGGAGAAATGTTCAGTTTGTGAGTTGGCTAGCCATTTTCCGAATTGTGTGTTCACAGAACATAAAATATATATTTTGTTAAGAATTTCATTAACATGTAATTATATTCTATCCTTAATATGTAATTAGTAGTTCAGCAGTGGAAACCCTTTGGTTGACCTTGAGCAGGTCACACTGTCTCAGCCTGAGATGAAGGAAAGGGCAAGCCCCCTTTGATCAAATCTTGGCAAGAAAACCTCATTATAGGTTTGCCTTAGGGTCGCCATAAGTCAGAAATGACTTGAAGGAACACAACAACAACAACAACATTTATATTTAATAGTAGAGGTTCAGATAGCATTGAATTGTATAAAATCCATTTGAGCTAAGGAATGTATTCTTCTAATCTTCCAAAAGTAAACAAAATAAAACAACAAAAAAAGTCCTCACACATTCTGAATGGTATAAATAAGCCACACAAATGCTTATTTCTTCAGGTATCCATATTAATTTGAGCAAGCAGATTTAACCACTTGCAGTGGTGTCCCAAGTTATTTCAGTATAAGTTTATTGCTTGGAAAACACTTCATCACTCAAGAACTAAATAGCTCTGCCTATATTTTTAGCCATCAGTGTCTTAAATGGCCCCATAAAACATATCTGACCAATAGGTCGGCCTGCATATAGCAGTTAAAATGTTTATTCCCACTGTTGTTTTTGCAGCAGTTTATCCAGATAGCTTTGAGAAATATGGGTGGGAGACTCTTGGAGAACTGTATGGAAATGATGGGTATTCCTGAACAACACTGAACTATTTATTGGCCCTTCGCCAAAACCCCTAACAGTCGCACTTATAGTAATGTATTCTCTTTTTGTATGGTTTGTTGTTGTTGTTGTTAAGACTGGGAGCATGGTTTCTATTATCTTTCCACATCATAATATACGTTGGAAAATAAGATATTATACCACAAGAAAATCTGGGTTGCCACCATTCCCAAGTAACAATCATATTATGGTCTTGTGACACATTGGAAAGGGGAGAATTTGCACATCTCCAATAGAGTTGCCAGATAATAAGGGGGGGAAAACCCTGTTCTGCTCTGATTCCTTCCACAGCAACTACTATGTGCTGAGTGTGTATATGTTCTGTGTATTTGTTGTGAGACTCAGTTCCAACATATTTCATTATTTATTTGTATCACATCTGCTTCACTACATTCAATCAGTTCTAGCTTTATTAGTGGAGTCACAAATCTGCCTAGGTTTTAGTGTCAGGTTTAATGGAACTGTCCAAGCTGCTGAGCTTTATCCCCAAAGAGGTTCAACATTCTGGATAGGTCCTTTAAAGTTCAGACCAAAATTTAGAGTGGATTCATGGCCACACTGACAAGGAAGCCTCCAGCCACATTGATAGTCCTTGAGATGTTCCTCAAGGAAAAGAAAATCAAACTCCATGTTCTAACAGCTATCTTTTTATTATTATCATTTTTCAGGATGGACTACCTTTTTATTTCCTCACAATACCCTGATACAATGCAGAGTTTGTGCATAAATAAAGGGATATCTGCCAACAGAGAAGATCTCTGGAAGAGATAGGCCCACCATCCCTGAGCAGATTAAACACAGAATGGATGGGTATAAAAAAGAAATAGTTTTAAAGTGTCCATTTAGAGTCATTTGTTGTCAGCACATTAGATTCAGAACACATCTAAACTGAATGTTAGGTAAATCATAGGTGGAGTGAAGTAATCACATTTTATAGCAGATGATGGAAGGGAGCAAAAAAGAAAAAGATGTTACAGGAGTTGTGTCATGAAACCTGCCCTTCTCCCCTTAACTTCACCTTCTGCCTTTAGATGTAGTTTAGGATGGTGTCCCATCAACACTGGTGAGTAAAGTGTCAGTGGCTAGTCCAGCTGGCTTTTGTATCTGGGAAGGAAAGAAACGATCATGTTCCTTGCCTCAGATAGCAAAACGCCTTCTGACAGCTCTGGCCCCCCATGGTGTTCAATTTATCATTCATTCTGAAAAGACCGCACACAGCAAGAATGGCTTTTTGTGGCATAGAAAGTCTACTTGTCTGATCTGTGTGCAGCTATAGTGACTATTTAAATACCAGAAGTTGGGACTAATACGCACAGATACCAAGAATAAAGAAAACTGAGAAAAAAGAGTTGGGACATTTTTCTGGGTCGGGATGTAGCCTGTGTGAGTCTCTCTCTCTCTCTCTCTCTCTCTCTGTGTGTGTGTGTGTGTGTGTGTGTATGTGTGTGTGAGAGATAAGAGAAACAAAAATAAGGAGGCTCTGGACAATCATATTAATTGTGTTTTCTAATATAACAATGATGAAATATGAAATAAATCATTGGTACCATGGGACTTAGAGAGAACAGCAGTGGAGGTTGTTCTGGTTGATCTTAGAAAATATGGCCCTGTACAAATGGGCCCTTTAGCACGTACTGGCGACGTGCTAGGGTTGCCTCAGAGTGCCGTTTCCAGATGCCCCGTAACCCTAGCACGTCACCAGGATGTCATAGCTGTGTGTCACCGTATACACGGCATGCACAGCCGTGATGTCACTGCTGCATGCTGTCCAGATGGGCACACATGGTAGCGATATGTTCACGCCGCCACAGGCAGTTTGCGGGAGCGCTAAAAGGAGCCACTTTTAGCACTCCTTTTCTTTCTGTGTAGCCACGCCATGCAATTTGGTTGCTGCGGAGTGGTTACATGGAATAGAGAGGCGGCTCCTGGCCGCCTCTTTCTGGTGGTGTGTATCCCGCCTATGTTTTGTTATTTGAATTGTTCAGAAAGACTCTTTATAACTTGTTAAAACAGCCCACCTCCAACCTATAAAGTCCAAAATAATATTGTTACCTGGGGTGGTGAATGTCCAATACATCTGAGAGCTGTCAGGCTGAGAAAGAATGTTCCAAAACACAGGATCTCATCTTAACAAGTGTTTTAGTTAAGTGTATCTGTATCCTTGTTTCCCTTCCAACCACACCAACATGTACATTTTGTTCATTTTTCTAGTGCACTCTTTGTTAAAGATGAATAGTTATCTATTTGAGTTAGGTTACTGATCCACCATGACTACAGTAATAAGTGCATAGCTTTTTAGGACAATCATTAAATCAAGGAAGAGGAATTCTTCCTCAGAAGTGGTTTTAGTGCTCCTGATCATATGCAAAACATTTCTCTGCACATTTGAATGCTGACTGCTTCCCTGCTCTTGATCAAGAAGCATGTATCTGCAATGATAGTTGGAAGAGCACATTTTGCATGCAGGAACTGGGGAGACCAAATTCAGCCTGACATTTCTAACTGAGAATATCACATATCCAACAACTCCATTATTCTCTGCACCCATCTTACTTTAATTGTTTAAGTCTCGTAACCTTGTCTTGAGAGGCTAATGAAATAAAGTGATATTTACACTTATTCATTTTGAATAAATGAATCATGGCTTTAAAAAAACCTGGTCTGGCTCAATGTACAAATGAAAGGATATACCTTAGAGACCTATGAATTTCTCTGTTGGATCATCTGGAGAAAATGGTACAACATTATGACTACCTTTCTTCCATTGGGCCTTTTCAGGTCACAATGCCTGGGCATCTACAGAGGCTTCAGAGTGATGGTGAGATGTATAACAGAAAAGGGAAAGAGAGAGAAAAGGACACATCATGCTTAGCAGGCTTGCAAGGAGGAGGTAAGCCTGAAAACACTATGAAAGGGGTATCTAAAATTCCTTGAAGCTTGGGGAGAAGCCGTTTCATGAAGGAGAGAATGCTTCAGAAATATTGGAAGACCCATTTTAACAGACTCCTTTTCTAAGAAACTTTAGAAAGTTAACAATGCATGTCACATTTTCAGAGGATAGTGCAGGACAATACAGGCCATTATTCTGGTCCAATTAAACAAAATTATGAACACACTGATGTACATTTCTGTAAAGATTTAATTAGACATTAGACCCTTCATGAACAACAGTAAGCTTTTCATTATTGTGTGTGTGTGGGGGGGGACATCTCATAATATCCCATGTGCTCCTCCACAGTAGAATTTCTGAGCATATCAGCTCTTGTAGACTCTTAAAATTAAGCACAGACACAAACACTGCTCTCTTCAGGGAGAGCAAACTCTGAAACCAGTTGCTAATATGCCTCATCCTGACATCCTTGTGTTATATATATATTAGCATATAGACTGTGTCTGAGAGCCTGCATTTGTATATGCACTAGATTACCACACTACACTCTTATAGTGCTACTATTCCACTTTAACTGCTCTGGCTGCTTCCTGTTTCATTTTGGAATTTGCAGTTTAGGGAAGGGCTTTTAGAATTCTCAGCCAGACAGCTTTTAGGTCTCACTGAACTACAAACCTCAGAATGCAACAGGAGGCAGTCAGAGCAGTAAAAGTGGAACAGCAGCACTATAAGAATGTAGTGCGATAATCTACGTAGTTATGACAATTGAGTTCTGTCATAATAGGTATGGCTGTCAGTGTTTTCCTCCAGAAACCCAGCTATTTAACCAGTGAAAATCCCAAACCAAAGGCTTTCTATGGCTCTGCAGATAAATGGAAATGACAGCTGCAGTGCATTCCTGGTTGTGGGGCACACTGAGACAGGCAGTTGGAGATACATCTTGGGGTCTGGCTGTTCTGCTTCTCTCAGTGCACCTTGTGAATGGTTGAGTGCTTCTGACATCATTTTCCAGTGCTCCAATCTTCAATATCTTGGAAGCCATTTGGATGACCCATGGCTTGGCTTAAGAGGTAGATTGGCAGGGAGGGGGTCACATCAGTCATTAACACTCACACACCTGAATTTCAAAGTTAAAAGATCATAACTCTGGTTTTAAAATCTCTTTTAATAGTGAACAGGATGCCAGCCTATGATTTATTATTTCACGTGGAAATAAAATGAAATATATAACATGAAATTATAATGTGCACCTATTCAGCATATGGATAAATTAGCTGCTGTCATAGCAGAAAAATACATGATGCTTGATTTGATTCCTAATTGCAGTGGATAACTGGCTAAATATCCTTCCCTGGCTATTTAATTACTAGTATGATTCTCCCCATCCCTGGCTCTCTGTTCTGTTAGAACTACAAAATTATGTTTGTTTGGTTTTATTTCTTTTTTTAATATGGAAAGGTATGCCTGATAGTTCCATGGCAGGTCTCAGAGGAGCAAGTTTCTCATTATATCTCTAAAATAATTCATTTGCTGTCTTCCAGTTCAACATATACGTATATAGATATGCTTCCAACTCGTTATACCTTTTAATTGTGCTCAGGGGAATGTATTAGTGTCATTGAGTTTAATACGCAGACACTGATCCATTCTCTGTGTGATTTTGCTTTGCCTAGTCTGCCTTCATTAAAGCAGGCTTGAGGTTGAAATTTTACTATTACTTATCAGCTGGTACAATCCACCAAATCTAAACCTGATTTGCAGGCAGATGCCAAATGGGCTTCTTTCATACATGCAGGGAGATTAGCTGATTGATTGTTCTGTCTTGAATTGCTGCAAAAGTGAAGATTGACAGTTGAATGTCAGAACCAATTGATTCTGTGACAAAAAGATGCACCAGAATCACGTGAAAAGACTATATGAGTCTATGGGATTACATCCATATTGGTTCACTTCCTTAAGTAGGTAAGAGTGAGGAAAAATCTGCCACATCTTTTGCCTTCACTCATATCTGATTTTTAAAAAATAAAAGACAAAAGACAAAACAAAAACAAACAAAGAAACAAACACAAACCCCTCCCCATGGTAATAAATTTCTGAATTTGGTTAATTCTTCAAATAAAAACCTAAAAGAGAAACAACTCCACCCCATCCACAGTAGCTGAATTCAGTAGTTACAACTGTTCCTCATACAGAGAGGACTATGTGGTACCTCCATGCCACATAGGTGTTAAAAATAGGAAATGCAGAAAACATTGAAAATGGTAGTAATTCTAATTACTAATCCAGCAACAGCAACAGAATATTTGAATACATGGAGATTCAAAGCCAAACTTTCCAGAGCTAAACTCTAAAAGCCCTGAGCATCTGTGTATGGATTTCCCAGTTTTGGTTTACCTTACATTCTTTTTTAAAACAGTCTAGTTCTTTTTTCCTAAAGAGAAAGAAATTTTAAAAATTTCAAAGTTCTTTTTTTTTTTTTTTAAAAAAAAAGTCAAACCAAGCAAAAATCTCACTAATCTTATTGGTTAATCTCATTAATCTTATTGGTTACATTCAATGTTAAACATATTGTATATACTCATGTATTAGTCTAGAAATTTTAGTCAAAAAATTGACCCCAAAAACCTAGGTCAACTTATCCAAGGGTCAAATGTAAATGCTATACTTTAACTCTTAGGGAACCATCCCCTGGTGAAAGGCAAGAGTGCAATCTGACCTGAAAGCATTGACTTCCCTCTAGTTTCCCTTCCAACCAGCCTTTAGTGTGAGCCAAAATAGTTATGCCTAATATTGTAGGTTCTTTGGCATTGTTTTCCTTTCCTGCATCATTTAGATCATTTGTTGCATGACCCTAAGTTTTACCCTCGACTTATTCAAGGGTTATATCAATATCCATAATTTTGCCCCCAAAACCTGCCTTCGACTTATACGTGAGATCGACTTATAGTCAAGTATATATGGTAAGTTGTATTTATAAGTGAATAAACTGGGGCATTTTAAAGAACTTACTGAATGACTAAATGGCATAAAGGACTTTATCACACCACCAACTTTCCTGCCACAATTGTGCTAATTTAAGAATGGAAGCATACCAGTTTGACATAATTTCCTATCACATTTCTTTCCCATCATAGCACTTTTGCAATCCATTATTGCATGTTTTGTTTTCCACATTGCCAAACACTGTCTGTGCAAATATGCTGCTCCTCTCCTTGCCTGAAGTGTGTGGCCTTCCAGCTTCAGGAAGCTGTTGGTAGCCCCATTTGCTGCTCTTCCCCACTTTCAAAGTGTGGGGCTGCTGCAAAGCTTCTGGAGGAAGCAGGAAGAAAAACCATCCCAGCTTTTGCTGTGTCAGAAACCAGCTTCAGGAAGCAGTTGACAGCTTCAGTCACTGCTTCTCCATCATTCTGAAATGTGAGACTGCTGTGTGCATATTCACATAGCAGTGCAGCACTTTGCGAGGAAGCAGGCAGAACAAGCCATTCCGGTTGCCAAATGTTGGCACTATCACTGTTAGGGGGAGAGGAACCGAATCACACCCACTCACTCCATGTGACTTCCTGAGAAACAGAACTACTGCAGAAGGGACCTATCGCACGAAAGCAATAATGGAACAGCAACAAGATTGAGACTCTCTATTGACGGGTTTTGCTCATCAATGAAAAGGTGCAATACAGTAGCAAATAGAATGGAAGGCAGATGCAGGATGGACACAACATAGTGGGATAGGTACCAGCCAAAGATGTTTTCATCCATTTAAATCCTGCTTTTTAGCTTTATGTGGTAAAGTCAAAGTTTGTATTCTGGACATTGATAGGCCTGACTAATATAAAAGCAACATTGCTAATTTGTTGGGGAAATGTTTAGACACAGAAAGAAATATAAGCAGCATTTTATTTCAAAGGACTGTTATATCTTGCTGTTTGCTTCTTGCATTTCATCAGAGAACAGAGAGAATTTCAATAAAGACAGAATGAGGTCTTAATTTCTCTTTTCATTTAACTATCCATTTAGGGATAGAGGCAACGGGAGCTGATATTTCAGGAATAGTACAAAGGAAAATAAAATTAAAACCTAATTCATTTTCCTTCAGCATGCCCAGCTAGCATTTTGTGCAGAATGATGCAACATTTCTTGAAATTTTCAACTCTATTGCATCTTATTCATATTATAGAGAACCAGACAGAAGCATTTTGATATGTATTAAACCTTTATTGGCTGGTTTAAGTGGAAAACCATTTATTAAGTAGGTGAATGTGACAATTTGCTTTAGCAACTTGATTTCCACAAGCATTATATCAGATGTGTATGGAGCTTTTATACATTTCTGCTTTATTTGCTTCTAGCGTTCACATTTCTTTAATAAATGTTTATTGCACATTTCAGTACAAGAAACCCACCCTGGACGGCTTATATAAATGTAAGACAAGTTACTTTTGTTGAATGCCTTCAATTTGTTTCCAACTTACAGTGACCTTAAGGGGACCGAGTATCAGTTTTTCTTGGCAAGATTTGTTCATAGGGGGTTTGCCTTTCCCTTCTTCTGATGCTATGACTTGCCCAAGGTCACTCAATGGGTTTCCATGGCCCAGCAGGGATTCGAATACTGGTCTCCCAGTGTCCTAGACCAACTCAAACCACTGTACCATGCTGGTTCTCAAAGTAAAACAAGGTAAACTATCATTTCAATACAATTAAAATCTGTAAGATCTAACTAGACATTTAAAAGCAACAGCCATCCATCATCATCATCATCATCATCATCATCATCATCACCACCACTAGGACTCAACGCATATGAAAACAATAAAACATAGAATGGAACTGGAACGTTTTGAAGTTTCACTTAATGGACACATTTTGAGAGCAGCTGTAGTGCCAAAATTGGTAAGCAAGAAGGGCAATAAAGCAAAACAGGAAATGATCAGAAATTGTCTGGTTTGGGGGGAAAATGTGTATTTTTGTGGGTATCTCTATGGTTAACATACTCAATCTTACAATCACAAGGTCAGCAGGTCAAGACCCAAGCACTATGTGATGGACTGAGCTCCTGTCACTAGTCCCAGCTTCTGCCAACCTAGCAGTTTGAAAGCATGTAAAAGTGCAAGTCGATAAATAGGTACCACTTTGGAGGGAAGGTAACAGTGTTCCATGCAGTCATGCTGACCACATGCTGACTCTTTGACAATGCTGGATCTTTGGCATAATAATAATGATAATAATAATATTATTTATTTATAGCCCGCCTCTCCCTGGAGGATCGGGGTGGGTTACATTAAAAAATAAAACATAGTAAAATAATAACACAATCCTTAACTCACAGTTTAAAATACAACAGCATAAAAATCAATTATTAAAATCGCAATAAAAATTACAATAAAATTTAATCCCCATTACAATAAGGCAGTTTAAGGGAGGGTAAAGAAGGCATGGTTGTGGGACAGGGGAGAGGGCCCATGTATTAGTCTGGGAATGCCCGCCAGAAGAGATCCATCTTGATGGCTTTTTAAAAGGCCCCAAGAGATGTTATGTGATGGATCTCCTCCAGTAGGTCATTCCAAAGTTTAGGAGTGGCTGATGAGAAGGTCCTCTGGGGAACCACAGCACGTCTGGTCTTCATCTTTAGTAAATTTTCCCCAGAGGACCTGAGTGTGAGGGGTGGATTGTATTGCAGGAGATGTTCCTTTAAGTAAGCTGGACCTAAGCCATGTAGGGCTTTAAAGGTCATTACCAACACCTTGTACTGTGCCCAGAAACTAATTGGCAGCCCGGGTAAAGATTTCAGAACTGGAATTATATGGTTTCCCCTGTAATAACGGAGATGAGCACCACCCCCTACATAACTTAGACAATCTTGTCAAAGAGGAAACCTATGCCTTTTAAACTATACAGAGGTGCTCTGTGACTTATTTAAAAGATGACTCATGGAGGTTTCCAAGAGAGGTGCTACATCCCTTTATGGAGGTTTAAACTGAAGAAACAAGTATGGAAAAGGGGAAAGGGGCAGATAAATTTCTTTAAAAAACTGGATTTTCTTCTGCTGAGAGGGGAAAATCATTTGGTATTTTATAGGTAGAGGGATAGTACTTTGTCTTTCTTCATGGATTGTTGTCTGACTCAACTTTGTAAGTATAAAGTAAGCCCTGCTAGAACATAAAATCAATTTAGTATCACTCTTCAACCTTTATACATTCTGAGTAGGCAATTTATTCATGTTTAGTTTAATGAAACTAAATATAATGAGGACATTTATGTAACCAAAGAGATTTTTACTTGTATGAATTGTGGCATTTCCTCTCTCTGTTTTCCAGGAACACTATTAATCTTAATGGTAGACATACATTATTAGTCATACTGAGTTATTGCACAATAAATCTGACAAAATGAGCTCTCGACATGGTAGAAAAGAAGACCATTAACAATAAACATAATATTTAATAGAAGATGGCATAATGATAAAAATGTACTCAAATGCTGCATAATTAGAGAATTTCACCACTAATCTTATCTGCAGATGGCTGGTCTAAGTGAGAGATGGTCCAAATTTGGAGGAGTGATCAGGAGATTAGAGAAAAATTAGCACTAAGTTGTTCCTTTTTGCTGCATGACTGGGTCTTCTGCCAAGCAATGGAATTGGTTAGAGAAGGCAAAGAAATAAATGGTTCTTCTTGGTTTCATATTCATGCCCTGAATGTGTGCATTTTGTCATTTTTTGAGGCATAAACAACAGGACCCAAAAATAAACTGAGGGATTACTTCAGTATACTGAGAGATTTGTTGAAGATTGGTGAAGCTTAATCGCTTTTTCTTTGAACTACATTTCCTGCCAGGACACTGGTCTTAATGGGTTTAAGAAAAGGTGGGCTGGAATTAATGACCACAGTTATGAATGCATAACCTACAGATACACATTTATGATTGGTTCATATTCAGAATCCCTATAAAGGGATGTAGGGAATACATAGTGATCATGAAAGTCCTGCAATCTGTACTGGGCTGCAAACGACAGGGTTTCTTTTCCTATCATTTGGGACACCCCACTCCTATAGGCTTTCTGTCACTCCTTTTTGTGCCAGGAAAAGGCCAGATTAGGGCCATGGCATGCAGTTGCCATTGCCCCAAGCTGGCACACAAAGGGGTGGTGTGACGCCGCCCCTTTAGGGCCATCTGTTTTCGGCCATAGTTACTTAACTAAGGCTGAATCTCAACCACAGAATTAATGTAGTTTGGAACCACTTTAACTGCCATGGTTCCATCCTATGGATTTGTAGTTTGTTATGGCACCAGAGCACTCTGACAGTAAAGGCTAAATATCTCACAAAACTAAAAATCTCACGGTTCCATAGCACTGAGCCATGACAGTTAAAGCAGTGTCAAAGTACATTAATTCTGCAGTGAGACAACAGTCTAAGTATCTCATCTAGAATCATGGTCAACATCTGGGAAAGGAGAAGACAAAAAACTGAGCAGGAGATCCTATGAAGGAAAAAAAATAGTAGTGGTTTAGGTGAACAAAGGAAAGAGGATATATCTGGCATCAGGAAGGTGGCAGATGGCCAATCAAAAGCTGAAATGATGGAAATGGAGTAAACAGACCAATTAGAAGAATGTCCTAATCTGAGGAATTTTGCCACGAAGATAAAGTTCAACTTTGTATAAGTATACCAAGAGTGGGATGGGAGGTTATTGTAATGTTGATATAGATAATTCAGATATTTAAAAGTCATTTGGAGGGTACAGTTTTGGTCATCAGTAGTTTCTCTTTGAAAACCAGGGACAAAATAGTATTGTTAATCCTGGAGAGAATAAACTCATGAAATCAGTTGAATTTACTGATGTGTTTACACAAAATTTCAAAATTAATCAATTAACTATTAAACAAGCTGGGACTAACCAACAGGATACACGAAGAGTAGGAGGGGGGAAATGCATGTATTATGTGTATTTTATTATTTTTTTCAGTAATATACCTTTGAGTATATTAGGGTTGCCATGAGTCGAGATCGACTCGAGGGGAGTTAACAACAACAAATACCTTATTATTCCTCCGCGAAACAGTTTAGTGATTTCCAGGTAATTTCCAATCAACCTGGCTTCAGCAAGAGAACAAAAACATGCACCTTTAGGAAATAGTCTAGTCAGTGCACAGTGCACAGTGACCAGTGTTAGTACATCTGCACCTTAGGAATGGAATCATTTAGATGCCGCCTTTTCTCCAATAATGGAAGTCAGTGCAGTTTACAGCATATAAAAAAACAATGCAGATTAAAAGCATCTACAGAAAAGTATAAATATAAAAGTTACTTAAAAGCTAATTAAACAATTTATAAAGTTAAAAACATTTAAGTACTATATACAAATCAAAAAACAGAATTGCCAGTTTTGTTGTTGTTGTGTGCCTTCAAGTCCTTTCCAACTTTATGGTAACCATAAGGCAAACTTATCATGGGGTTTTCTCAGCAAGTTTCTTCAAAGGAAGTTTTCAGTGCCATGTTCTGAGCTAAAAGAGTGTGACTTGCCCAAGTTCACTCAGCAGGTTTCCATGGCTCCACAGGAATTCAAATCTTGTACAAAAGGGTCATAGTCCAATGCTCAAACCACTACACCATGCTGGTTCTCTAAATAGTATAGCACAATATTAAAAGTCCATCCCAGTCAACCTTCTAAAATCCTGGTGACTTAAGAATGCTTTGGTTTGGTTTAAGGAGGACACAGTTTCCTTGACTTCACCAGTATCCTGGATGTGTGGCTTCATTCTAGGAGACTTTGGGAGGGACCTGGAGCTCTGGAAACCCTATTCCATATCTACTGTATTGCAGTGTTGCCCAACATCAGGAGTAGGCAACTTGTGGCCCTGTAATGTTGTTGGAATGCAATTCCCGCCATACCTCACCATTAGCTGTAACAGCTATGACAGATGGCAGTTTCAGTCCAACAACACATAAAGGCCCAAAAGGTGTCTACCCCTTCATAGAAATCACATGGAATAATCATGGACCTCCAACAGGTGCATAGTGTATGCTCAGACCATTGTCACAAGATATTATCAGATGTATGGTGAAATACAAAGTGAAATGGTCCATGCCTCCCTAAAATATAAGAAATACCACAGCTTCAGAATGACAAGCTAGATAGGAAACTAACTTAAAGAACAGAATGGCAATTCAGGTACACATTCCTTTGCAAGATTCATATCCTTCCCAAGAAATGATTCTACTTGCTAGCAGATGCTCTTTTCCTCTGGATATTTATATCCTGTATAAATCTTTTCCGATCACCCCTCCCTTCACCACTCCTATCCTGAAGGGCAGTTTCTCCATGGAATTGGGCAGGATGACATTGATCAATTGCTACAGAACATCTGCCTCAACACACCTTCTGAAGACTTGAATTTAAGCCTGACCCTTCTTGAGGACATTGGCTGGACTCCTAAATGTTCTGCTCTGAATGGGTAGTGCTTGCTAAAGAGAAAGAGAGAAACAGAGAGAGAATTTGTGAGATGTTGATGATTATATATATATATATATATATATATATATATATATTGATTGCATATAACATAAAACAATTATACTCTGGGCAGGAAGATTGTGGATTGTTCAGAAATGGGTGAAATAAGTATGCATCAGATTTAATATAAAAATAGTAAAGACAATTTATTTTTTATTAAAGAACCCACAAAGGAACTAATAGCATCAGTGTTCAGTCCAGTATTTAAGAGGGGCTATACTGGTTGAAAACACTTTTTTAGATCCATACTCCTGTTAACATTGGGGAAAAAGTGGTTTAATGACCATAAGGACAACATACAGTCAGAGCAGGCCCAAACATTTTTGGTCTCTGAGAACAAAAAGATGCTCCCCTTTCCTGTTCTCTTGGTTGTACAGTTAGCAACTGCACTGATCATCATTGTCTCTTTCTTCAAGTTGTATAAAAGAGTCTGGTGCCAAGATGGGGAGGGACTGTTTTCCATTTCTTTCTTTTCCTTCTTGATCTCTATCAGTTGGAATCCACTCAGTTAGGGAAAATTTTCCCCTGTGTTGGAGACCTTTCAAATTCAAATTTTGCCCTAATCTTCCCATAATCTGGCCCTTTTTTCTTCTCATATGCCTGTGTTCCGTTCTTGAGGAGGTACATGATGTGATACTCCCTGTGGGATCCAGAGGAGGAGAATGCAAGGTTTGATGTCTTCCTATGAGGATTAAGTACTCTCTTTACCATTGGAAGGAGAGATTTCATATCACCCTTGGGATGTTGCCTAAAGTGCCCTAGGAATGTGCCTCACATTTATTTAGTCAAATAAATAACTATCAAAGATTAATGTGGAGATGGAACAAAATTCCAAATAAAAAACATGTAAAAATAGCACAGACTGGAAATAAATTCTAAAATGTATTGTTCCTTTTTTCAATGTGCAGAATGACCAATTCTCTGCTAGTAAATATAATCAGCTCCTATTAGGGCCTCTGATGTCATTTTGCTCCCTGCAAAGGGGGTGGTGGTGATCTGACACTGTTGCTGCAAGTATGCATAAGAACAAACAGCTGGTGGGAATAGAAAAGGGCTGCAGAATCCAATTTACCAATTCCTTGAATGTGTGACTTTTTGTGTGAGGGGGAGTTGTGCAGTCCATACAGCCAAGGAAGTATATGATCAGTGCCTTAGAAATCTCCTGCTTACCCCCATGGCATAGGGTAGGAACTGCTAGATTGGATCTGGCAGCTTCTTTCTCTAGCCACACTTCTATGGTTGAAGATAGTAACCTTTGCATGCTGAATGCACTAGCTGATTGCATATGTTGCTCCAGGAGTTTTAGACTCTCTATAGGAGTATGGTCACTTCTTGTTTGCTTGTTTACACACCTCTCTCTCTTCTTAAGTCATGTATGCATCTCTCTTGTTTTTTTTAGGAAACTTCCTCCACCTTCCTTTTTTCATCCTCCACTGAAGATGTTGATGGAAGCTTCTCTTTTTAAGAGAGGCTCAGTCCTACTTCGATCTAGCATGTAGATTTTTCTTCTTCTTCTTCCTGCCTACCTCAAGAAGCTGAACTTGTGTTTAATTATGCATGAGTATTTAAAAGTAGACTGAGATTGATTATTTTACTTAGCTAAAAACATGTGTGGGGGATGTGGCTGGTCCCGCCCTTTTAAGTTTCTGCCTTAGTGCATTTTTAAACTCTGCTAAAAGAGATTCACGAAATGTCAGTTTTTAACTAAACCCAACAGCCACCTCTTCTCTCTACTGCAAACGCAGTCCATTAAGTGAAAGGTGACTGAGCCTTGTAGGATTCCAGTTTCTGCATGAGGCAGATTTTTTGTTTGTGTTTTGTTGCTGAAATGTCGGATCTGCATGTTCTGTATTAATATTCAGAAATAACTGCAATATCTGTTAGATGAGGGGCAGTTAACTGCCAAGCATGGCTAAGTGGACATGGCTCCCTGGCGAATTCCAGAAGAACACAACTCTCATTTTCATCCTCAAATTGGGGAATGATTTAAAAAAACAACAACGTTGAGTTGCCACTGACAGGTCCAGGGTTCTCAAGAAGAAACTATTGTCCATTTCCCTGTATTTTCAGGGATTTTGGAGCCTCAGTTTTTTTTCCCCTCCAAGAGCAGGGAAAGATTTGTTTCCCCTGAAACTTCTCAAGATTTTGATAAATGTATCTCTTGCCTTGAGCTTCTACAAAATCCCACGGCTTTGCTTACGTATCTCTGCAAATATTTGTTCATTCTGTTGGAAAGCAAAGGGCTATAGACCCTTTTCTCACCTTTCACTAGACATTGTTTGTAAACATATACACATTTCCCTTTCTCACTCTTTCTGTCGCACACACAGAGGCACACCACAAAATTAGTCCAGATAATATTGATCTCTTTTTAACACATGTGTTGTATCATCTAATTGATTTCTCTAAGTGACAAAGACAAGCATATTAACAAATGAAGCATGAACGGGGTATAAAGTGCACAAAATCCCTTGAGAAAATGCTCTTAACCTTTTACACTCAACTTTTTGTTTGGACACTGTAAATGAAGCTTGCAATTTCTGCGTCAACTGAGCTAAATATTGGCCACCAGTGAGTTTATCTCAGACTAACTGTGCTTAGGTATCACTAGAGGTGAAGTTCTAACTCAAGAAGTGTTCTCAAGAAGAGCTTTCTAAGTGAGGAAGAGATTCAAAGGAGATTTGAGTGCCTTGCTATCAATTTATTGTAACAGACTACTATAGAGTGCCAGGAGCACCAAAATATTCTAGAAATATTTCTAAAAACAGAAATTCAGAGTCAATAGCTCAAGCATATAATCCCATTAACAGTTCATATTTCAAAGCAATGTATTCATAAATGGAGCATATAATCAAGGATTTTTTTTTTTTTTTAGTCTGCCCTTGAAAGATTTATTCTGGTTCAGTATAGTCTACATCCACATGAGGATACCTGTGCTATGCTGAGGGGATGTTGGGTTGAAATTTAGTCCTTCCCTAGCTCCCTGAACTATACCTACGGAACTCATGCAGCACACAATATAGCATTCCTCTAGGGCTTCTTAGTATAGGTGGCCAAATAGAGGCAGGAATAGCTCCAGTCAATTCCCTCCTGAAAATCATACTGAACCCCTGAAAATTTCTTTATATAGTTTGTGAATAGGCGGGTGTTGAAACATCAACCCAGCTCTATCTACTTCAAGATTTCAGTCTTGAAAATTATTCTGCTTCAGAATATCATGATTTGCTGATGTTATTTTTTCCTACTGTAAAGCATTAGATTAAAAATGTGGCATACAGAAGATGATTTAACTCATAAAAGTTACAAAAAGGTAACTTTACTATAGGTTGACAGGTTTTTTTTATATATATACACTAGAGGGTTATGCAGCAGACTAGATGGATTCATGAACAAACTGAAATGGACATGTTCCTTAAAGCCTGACATCTTTACTTTGAGAGTTTATTGTCACTCATGAGGCAGGCTGCTTTTCATGAAGAGGTACAACTGTGCTAGCATCTTGTTCTGAACTTGTTCCTTTTGTTAATCTTTTGTGTGCATAGAAAGCCTGGGGCCAGATTGCTGAGACTGTCACACAAAGCAAACAGTTTAAGGGAGAGGAAATAACAGGCTAAGCACTAATATTGGGAGGAAAGATTGAAGGACATTTGTACACTGGCAAAAGCGGATGGAAACATTATTTGGAGATGTAGCATTTCAAATTCTCATGAAGCTTGTTGTTGTCATTATATCATTGCTTTTCTTGTTTGCAGCATCACAGGATCCAATTAGATATGATGTTAAGCACTGATTAAACTCTATCTGTTTAGCTTTTATTTACTAAATAATGGCAGCAGATGGGTTTGAGTGAGTGATACATGTGTAGATCATAATGTAGGGTAACAAAGGATTTAAACTTGGTGTAGTCTTAATGGGAATCTCAATCTCCAGTGAGTGCTATTTACAAATGAGAAAATAATTGGCAGGTTATTCCAAGCTGCCCTCCATTCTCAATGTCCAAGCGAGAAAGAAGGAAGCAATTATAATTTATCTGAGTTATAATCCCTCCCCAAAGAATAGGGACTGGAAATTTCCAAAATGTGCACCCTATAATTAGAAGGTAGATGTGTCAGTCAACCAACCTCTCTTCCTGCTCTTTCATCCTCAGTACTTACAGAAATAAATCCTAAAAGGAAGCTATTTCTGGGGAGGAAAGCCCTTGACAGAATACTTATGTTTCATCCCAAGATAAGAAGCATTCAGTAACACAGCAGGGGAGTGTAAAAAGGAATAGTCCAAGGGTCATATAATACCAGTCAGTCAGTCACAGCAAAGGGCAGAAGCAAGAGCGTAGTCACAAGGCAAGTCCAGGGGTCAGATAACCAGTCATGAACCCAAAGAGCAAGGAACACAGGAAAAACAAGGCTGCAAGACTGGTTGTGAGCTGCAAAGAATCTCTGCAGCTTGAGGTCTTTCAAAAGGTCTTAGCTTCTCTCAGCTGAAACCTATTAGCTCTCCTCTTGGCTTCTAGCCTGGAAGAATGCCTCAAAGGCGCTGTACAGATGGGCCCTACGGGGTGCTGTCATTAAGTGTGAGGGGCGGCGCTTCCAGACGCGATTCACCCCTCGCACGTGACAAGGACGTCAAAATGGCAGCACCCTGTACATATGGGCGCTGCCATTTTAACGTGACGGACACCTAGCGTCTGCACGTCCTGGTGTCATTTTGACGCCGCTAGTATGGCATTGGCGCACTGAAGCATCACAACCACGCCACAGAATGAACCCGCTTTTTGAGGGTTCTTTTTGCTGCACGAGGGAGCTGTGCGGTTTGCCTGCTGCAGCTCCCTCGCGCAGCAAACCAGGAAAGTGGGAGACCACCCTTTTTGAGCGGGCTGTATCCCGCCAAAGACTCCTTGACCTGCCTTCTCTCCACAGGTCCTAGCACCTGCAACCTACAGTCCATAGAGTCTGTTTCTCCCTCAGCAGCGTCCTGAGCCTGCTGATCCCGGCAGCCTCAGATCTGCCCCTGTCTCAGCATTCTCCATGTATTCAGAGTCTGAGTCCTCTGACTGTGCATCTATGTCAGGCCCAGAGCAGTCCATGACAAAAAAACCCAGTTGGATCATGGCCAAAATATCTGTACTTCTGAAGCACGGTAATTAACTTCATGCAACATGCAATATTGGTTCTGTTCTCCAGCTTGAGAAATACAAGTTTTGATTCAATGAGACTCAAATTAAAATGAATTAAGAGTCATACTGGAATACAGTATAATCTTTTACAAGATGTAGTTGCCACAATGTACATAGTCTCTATTGATAGTGGGTTGGTACATTTTTTAAATATTCATCCAGAAAAGGAAATTCTTGGGTGGGGGGAGGATAAATTCTCTGTTTATAGCAATTTAGTTATTTGCATATGATCCTTCTCTATGTTTTTACACAGGACAATACACACACACACACTCTCACACACACATACACAGGACAATATATATTTACTCCAGTTGACCATTAGTCTTACAGTATCGGGAGTATTGTAAGGTGTGTGCATAACATTTTCTCCCATAGTATATGACATCACTCCTGGTTTCCTTGCCTGCATACACAATTACTATAAACTCTTTTGACAAATGATTGACTACAGTGGTGGAACTTGCTGTATATACAATGTCTCTTCCATAGTAAGATGCCAATTGTATAGAAAATAGTGAAAGGAGATTTAATCTCTTTTATCAGTACTTTCTACACCTTGACAAGAGAGGACACACAGAGATGAGGCACATTTTCCTTTTTCCTAGGTGTATATCAAAGATGTTATAAATCTACATTTGAGAATACAAAGGGTAAATAAGGATCCAAATTTTCAATTCCAAAGAGATATATATCCAAAACAAAAGCTTTGGTTCATTTAGGATTTCATATTATTCATGATTTCAGTGGCAAATCAGTATGCTGTTGCTTAATATGCATAACAGTCCAGAAAAATATTAAAGCTAAATTAAGTGAAATAAATATATTCTCTTTGCAAAACTTCCCATTAGCTTATATTCACAATATGTGAAGGTTGCTGTTCTAATTTGTTATCTCTTATACGTTTCTTTGGATTTATCCTCCCCAACCCGGGCTGAATATCACTTTAATTCAGAACCTCCCCTCTTTGGAACTCTTTTATTTCTGCTTCTAACACAGTTTTGTACTGTCCTCCCCCTCCCTCCTTCTTAATGATGGCTTTCCCCTTTCCCTCTATCCTCCTGTGAGTTTTGCTTGGCTTGTCATGTCACAGTTAATGTGCACTGCATTGGTGGCATGCCCTGAAGATGGTTCCATCAAGACATCAGCTTTTGGGGATAAATGACTGACAGCCGTTCTTCATTCTCCCCTGTTTATTTTATATCTTCTGCAACACAGGTGGCAGAAGCAAAATATCATCATTAAGGCTGTGGTGTTGTCAGAACAATTTTTCATGAGCTTCAGGACATTTGCATTAAATGTAGCTGTCACATAAGCAATTTGAAGATCTGAAGTGCTGTTCATAATGGTGCTGTTGGTTTAACCTTCTCAGTTCCAGGGAAGATCTGTTACATTGAGAGCCATGTTGAAAAGTAAGGCCATAACCTGAAGTGAAGCCTGGCTTTGCATCCCAGTTTTTAGCCCCACAAACAGGAACCTTCCTTTTGCTGATGTCGTTAATGAGTCTTCAAAGAATGATGAGCTTCAGCCATGTCATTGATCTGTGATGGGAGCCTCCTGGTGGGATCATGGATGGCACTTTTAAAGAGGAAACACTTCTCTTTTTGCATGAAAGTGTTCTCGTAATTGTTTTAAAAAGGGCCCTTTTTAATAATGGATCAGATCGTTATTAAAAAGGGCCCCTTTTTAAACAATAACGAGACCGCTTCCATGATGAAAACAGAAGTGCTCCCCTTTAAAAGCATCATCCACAATCCCACCAGGAGGCTCCCATTGCAGATCGATGACGCTGGGGTGATGGGAGCAGAGCAGGAGGTAAGTAGTGTGATAAACGCCATAGAAAACGCTATAAAATTAATGGGGTCACCATAAGTCAACAGGTGGCTTGAAGGCACATGCATTCGCAGGCTTAGATCACTAAGACCATCTGACAAAAGATGACTCAGGACTCATTTTAAAGTACAAACTGGAATTTTCCTCCAACCTCTCCTTTCTTATGACAAGGAAATGGTCTAAATGATAAGACCTGGAGAGCAATCATAGCTTAACTATCTAGTGTACCTACAGTGAATGGAAACCCTGCCAAATTGGCTAAGACTGCTACACACACACACACACTCACACCATGATAATGTATTGTGCAGTTTCCAGAGATATTGGGCAATTTGTTTGGATTTGAAAGAGTACAAATGTTGAAACTTGACTGGCTTTCCCCTTTTCCTTTCTTCAGACCATCTAAGAGTCATTACTGGTGCTGAGAGGGGGAAGGCAGAGGTCACATACACACCTACCCTTTGCACACATACTTTTTTGCACACAAGGCACACAAGTTCTATCATAACTTCAAACACATGGGACCTTTTGAACCCTCCATATAATAACAATAAGGCCATGTTTTCCCCTGCCCAGGGGTTTCCCCTTCAGTCCAAGTGACAGCCCCCAAGTTAGAAAAGGCAAATACAGGCAAAGGGACAAAGCAAGAGTGAGACCCCTTATAGATATCCTGGGAGGGAGGGAGCATCTTCAGAGGACGTCCCTCATTTTGAATTCTCCTCATGGCATCCTTCATCAAGAACCTGCTTTCCTGCATTCTCTTGCTCTACTCTTCAGTCATCCAAGTTACCCTGAATCTTCTTTTCACTGAAGAGAGAGAAAATCCATGTGTGTCTTGGGGCTGAAGAACGTGGCCTAGAAGGAGCAGCTGGAGGCTACTCCAGCTGTAATCAGGATGGGACCACAGTAACCACACGACCCGCTCCCGAAGCGGGCCACCACAGCAGGAGAAGATTATATCCACGCCTTTTGGGTCCAGCTTTCCCCCACTTAGCATGGCCTTAGAGCAGCTTTCGGATGCTTTGGGGGCATGCGTCATGTAAACACCATGCCCCCAAACCAGCTAGAAACTGCCTTATTTGGCCCATGCGTTTCAAACCAGAGTCTATAATCCCTTAAAATTAGTTGCTTAGATTAGATTGGTCTGTAATAGTACCTATATCCATGATGGTGGACCTATGGCATGCATGCATGGTCCTCCTCCTTCCCAGCCTCCAGCTGCCTCTCTGGAGGCAGCTGGAGCCAGGAACGGCATGGGAGGAGAAAGAAGAGGTGCATACCTATTCCTCCTTCTTCCTGACCCTTCCCAGCCTCCTGCTGCCTCTCCAGAGGCACCTGGAGGCTGGGGATGCCATGGGGGGAGGAGGAGGAGGAAGAGGAACACATCTGTTCCTCCTCCTTTCTGATGCTTCTGAGCCTCTAGCTGCCTCTCTGGAGGCAGCTGGAGGCTGAGAATGGCATGGGGGAGGAGGAAGATGCACATGCCTGTTCATTCTCCTGCCCCCCAGACCTTCAGCTGTTTTTCAGCTGAATGCCTGGGAGGTCAGGGGAAGAAGCTCCTCCGCAGAAGCCCCAATCCCAGAGGGTGGAAGTCCTAGCCCTGGAGGACGAAAGTCCCAGCACCGGCACCAGGTAACACCCAGTGCTGGAAGACCTTTTAGTTCGGGCACTCAGCCCCTAAAAGTTTCACCATCACTGACCTATGTCATGTTTCTCTTCCTTTATATTGGGAAACCGCTTGTATTGAATAAAGAATTTTCAGTCAAAATTACTTAATAATTTTTTTGTGCTTTTTTCAACCTGATTTTCTTCTCTCCCTCCTTCTTTCTCTTTTTTCTTCTCTCTCTGTGCTATTCTAATTGACCATTTTAAAAACTATTCACGTGTAGGTTCCTGCGGAGAGTTAGTGCCCGGGAGAACTTTTTTCCTAAAATCAGTAAACCCAGAACACTGCACAGTCTTTGGCTTCATTTTAATATACATTAAAAAGCCCCTTCTTGTAAAATGTTTGACCCTTTCTCCTTCCTTGTAGCCATAAGGAGTTGTGCTTTGTTCAAATTACAGCTATATCAATATTCCACATATGAAACTGATGTAATATATTCCAGTAGAAATGCCACAGTAATAAATGAAATGATCCAATCCACACTGAAGCCAGTATCATATCTCATGTAATTTCTCAAGCTGATAGGAAGTAGTTTCCTTTCTTCCCTTCACTGGTTGGAAAATAAAAAAGTTGACCTTTCTAAACATCCAAACTATGACAGGGTGTGTGTGTATGTGTGTGTATAAAATAGCTGCTGATGCATTTGCATCATATAATCTGTGTAGCCAAGCCATTCACAATACATTTGTATCATAAATTAAAACAGTATACTTTGACTTTCTAACAGGATGTTTCATTTTGCTTTTGTTTTTGTGCCCCCCCCTCCCCCCAGACATAAACCATTTGTGCATGGGAATGTGAACTGTCAGTGTAAAGGCAGTCTTTCTTACTTTTCTGACTCTTCTCCAACTCTGGTAATATGGAAAATATATAACTTGAACTGAGGTCTTGTGGTTTTGCTACATCTTAGAAGAAGAGATAACACCATATATTAATCTTCATCTCTTGATTTGTTATGCAAAGATGCCAAAATTAACTTGATGCCATTTCTTCCATTCTGTTAACATTCATGAGGAATTAAAGAAGAAGATAGACTTGATATCTTGTAGTAACTATATTGGGGAAATGTTTCATGATGTTTCATAACTTTATTATTTCATAATATTATTTATTATGTTTTATTATGGTAATATGTTTTGTGTGCTTCCTGGGTTTTCCTCAATAAAATCACTGTTGGTGGTGTCAGTCAATGGTGGAGCTCAATTATTTTTTATTTTGTCTTCTCAGTGGATAGTTGATAGTTCTGGTTTAGCATGACTTACATTTGTTTTCAGGTTCGAGACATCGGAGGCAGAAAGAGAATGGCCTGTACTTCTATGTATATGAACATGTATCTTTATATATCTAAAGCATCTATAGCTGTGCATATACTCTCCCAAACAATAAATGGTTGAAAGCTACCTTGTAATTTAGAATATGTTGCATATTCCAAGATTTCTACCCTGAACCAACTCTCAGTGATTAATATTTGTGAAAAGATCCTCTGTTTTCCACACCCAGGTTTCTATGACAATGTTTCTTGATTCTATGAGAACCAAGCATTAGGAGACCTTTCTGTTATTAAGTGCCATCAAGCTGATTTCAACTCATGTCATCCCTATGAATGAGAGACCTCCAAGTTCCATCAAGAGTTCCACCCAGGTCTGGCAAACTCAGGGCTGTGGCTTCCTTGACTGAGTCTATCTATCTGCAATACATTCTTCTTCTTTTACTAATGACTACCACCTCGCTAAGCATTATCAGCTTTTCTAGTGAGTCATGTCTCTTCATGATATGCTCAAAGTATGACAGTCTCAATCTCACCATAGCACAATGCATCTTTTCGTGGTGGTGCGATTGCATGCTCTTGTCAGGCAAGAGGCTATGCTAATGACAGTAGTACTGCTGGTACGGTATCCCATGTCAGAAAGGTTTTTGCTGAGGAGCTAGACTAAATGTGCCAAACAGCTACTGGATGCCAGCAATAGTGTAGATTAAGCTAGAGGAGGATCTCTCAGACAACAACATGATGCTATAGCTAACACTTATTAGTACTGCATAGAACCAAACATAGTAAACCACCCCTGAAGCTTTCTACCTTGAAAGCTCTATAATTTGATTAGAAGACCTCTAGAGGTTCATATTTCTAAACCAAGAAATATGAATTACAGCCACATCATTACTTGAGAGTCTCTGGAGACAACTGCAGCATGATTTATGAAAATAAAACAGGGAGGACTCGTTACTCTAGATGTTCAGTCAAACAGTAAATTGCAACGTTTTAAACAAAGTTAGTGAGGAAAGTATTCTTAACTAATGAGTGGTGCACTATCCACTTGTCATGGTCAATGAATGAGCTAGTGGTGATGAAACAAGTGAGATGGCAAGTAGAGTGACACTAGCAGCAAGCTCAGAGTGGTTCGCATCAAGCATATGCAACAGCCTATTTAAGGGCCTGTTCCATGGCAATGCAGGCAGCAAAAACTATTTTTTCTTATTTGCCAGCATTGTGTCAGCAAAAATCCAGCCAACTGAGCTGTTTTATGTGGTTAGAGATTTCTTTTACACAAGAGGATAATGTAGACCATTACACAGCCAACTATGATAAAATAGTTCTGATTTACTCTGACTTGGACTCTATAATTAATATGCAGTTGGTGTATCTTTGGTCCTGCTTGTCCAATATTAATGGGTGCCTTTCTACTTGTACAACTTGAAGATGTGGACAGGATCCATGAGGTGTCAGCCACTACATGTGTTTTTATCCTTTCCTCTCCATGTTTTGTGTATGTGTGGAGTGGCCTCACTAAAATAAAGCAGAGTTCCATGATGCCTAAATAATTAATAATTAATAATAATTTGTTTTATTTATATACCGCTATTCCAAAGATCATAGCGGTGAACAGCAAGTAAGCTAATTAGCAAGTAAGCTTAAAGGAGGCAGTTGTAAGACCACTGCTGAAGAAAAGTCTTCCCTGGATTTCATGGTATTGCTCAATTATTAGCCAATTTCCATCATTCCATTTCTGGACAGGGTAGTGGAGCATGTGTTAGCTTCCCTGCTCTAGGGATTCATTGATGAGATAAATTATCTTGATCACTTTCAGACTGGTTTCAGGTCTAGCTATGGAAAAGCTATGTATTTTTAAAAAACTTTTGTAACCCTCCTTAGGAAAAAAATGGGATTTAAATTGAACAGGGGAAAAGATGGGATGTAAAGTAACAACAATGATAGCAACATTTCCCTATCTACTTCATTCTATTATTTCTATTTTAGAAAGAAAATGGCATGCTAGGGCATTACTTCTTTGGTAATTCTTTGATAATAATATGGCACAAATATGGTACCTGTCTCTGACACAGTGAGTATGTGTGGAGGGGGGAATGCTGGTCTACCATATCAGATAGCTTGAGAAGCACTGTGGTAGGTTACAGAGATAAGTAAAGACTATGAAAAACAGTTCAGCACTTTGGAGAACAGTCATGGCAACTGTCATCAGTAGAGGGATATAGGCCTCAAGGCAAGGTAACAGAATATGTGCCTTCAAGTCATCTTTCGACTTATGTTAACCACATAAATTTCATAGGTTTTTCTTAAGCAAAGAATTCTCAGAGGGGTTTTTGCCAGTTCCTTCTTCTGAAATGTAGCCTATGGCACTGATATTCATTGGTGGCCTCCCATTCAAGTGCTAACCAGAGCTGACTCTGCTTAGCTTCCAAGATAAGGCAGGATTTGGTGTCTTTAGAGTATTTAGCCTGCTTAGAATATCTAGAGGAAATAGTGAAAATAAATAACCACTTGTGAAATATTTAACTCCCTGCTGGATTAGATTTTCTTTTATTTCTTAAAATGTTCTCATCTAGAATAACTGTCAAATTTTTGTTTCAGAGGCTTCATGTGATTCAGCAAAACTCAAGAGATATAGCTGCTTAAATCTTCTTGGAATATATTAGAATTTTCTGAGTTTGCCAGCTTACATTGTATGTACAGATCTGATTCTGGGTGTTTAAGAATTCCCAGAAAGAATGACATTTGGGAATGAAAATGATAACACAACCTTTCCCAAAGTTCAGAATGGACAACCCATGAATGTAATTCTATTTAATCTTTTTTAATCCCTTCTTGAATACCATACTGCAAAATACTTTGAATTCTAATCCTTCCAGAAGTCAGCACTGAAAGTTGTCTGCCAAGCTCTGCTCCTACATAACAGCTTCTAAAGAAAAATGGGAATCAGATAGGAGAACTGTTAAGTGAGCAAAGCAACACTCTTGTGTGATTGTTTCAGAAATTTATTTTCTTAACAAAGGGATGAACCTCATCAAGTATTGTCAAAGGTGATCGCATCAGGATAAGTCATGTTTAACCAACAGAAACTTAAGTGCCCTTATGTGAAAGAAAAGAACTGTCCTCTTTTCTATATTTAGCCTGATTTGAATCCATGGCAGAAGTGTGTTTGCTTGGTTGTGCTCCTCAGTTTCAGGTGTACAGTTAACAGTTTGGAGCTGTTGGGGTTGGGGTCAAATTCTTTTCCCCAGAACTCTCTGCAGACCACAAAGACTTCTTAATTTGTTAACTGCCTCGTGTTATTTGCTGGGAGAAAAGTAGGATATGAATTAAATCATTCAATAAATGTATTTCAGGATAAGTTAATGGAAGTCCACTTTTTGTTAAAAAAAAGGTGGTGGGGGGGGCATCGATAGATACACAACAGTTGAGATTTCACATCACACTGATGGAGCATACATCTCCACTAGGCCTAATTCTGTTCTTTAAACTCATCCTATGGTTTTTACTCACTATTCTTCTGTTAGATCACACACACATGCACATGGATACACACATGACATTTAGTGGGCAGGGGAAAGCAGAAAGGGGTAGGCTCAATTTGGCTGTGTTCTTGTAGCCAGATGCATAAGGATGTTATTATCCAGGGCTTTCTGTAGTTCCTTGTAGGTTCATGGGATTGCCTATTTATCTGCACATGTGGCTACATTAAAACAACTGGTCAAATGGCTCCCACCCACCCCCATCCCCCAGTTCTCCCCTGTCTTCTAAATGTGTGGGGAAGAGGAACCTGTATTAAGAATAGTAACTGAAAGTGCTGACTTACTTCAATTACCATGACAAAAATAAATTTTAAAAAACATACAAAGGTGTAACTTTCCGTTATGTGTGCATATGTCACTAGCAGATGTCAGCCACCAATTTGTATTAATGTCTGATACAGGAGAATTTAGACACTAACGTTCTCTGAAAAATTTACACTTCCAGTGAGAGAAAGCTGGAATATACAGGCAAATGTATTAACACTTGGTTTGTATTTGCTATTCAAACCAAGTGTAAAGCCACCTGGAACACATGTCTGTTTAAACCTTACTGAGAAAGTAGTGAATTGAAACTAGATGTCAAAATCTGAGTGGACAGAAAGGGTTCTTTTCCAAAAATTACTGTAGCTATTTTATGAATCATTTTATGAATGTTTCCCCCAAATTGCACCGTGGATGTTTAGAATCATTCATAAAGTGTGACTTATGTATAAATCGTCTTCTGTGTTAGAATCATAACATGACAAATTAGGATGCAATTCTAAATACATCTATGACTGAGGAAGCTTGCTTGAAAATTATGGTGTGCATGTGCGTATGTGCGTCAGAAGGTGCCTTTTGCTGATGCCATGTACTTAGCTATAGTTTATATTTTCAGTTTCCTCCTCCTTCTTGACATCAATACATTTGACATCAGATCACAATGATGAGTGTTTGCCTTAATACTATACTAGGCCAGAGTTTTGGACTTAACTAAAATCCTGAAATATTCAAATACAATCCCTCAAAGGGGTCTAATTATTACCAAAATAATTGGCAACAGAGAATACTCTGCAATATGTTCCATAAAGCAAACCAACAGAGAAGACCATAGGCAGTTTATCTCCCCATCCCTGCAGTTAGGAATGTCACAGTCAAGGCATTGAAGGCTAGGAGCCCTGGTGGCGCAGTGGTTAAATGCCTGTACTGCAGCCATTTACTCAAGACCACAAGGTTGCGAGTTCAAGACCAGCAAAAGGGCCCAAGCTCGACTCAGGCTTACATCCTTCCGAGGTTGCTAAAATGAGTACCCAGACTGTTGGGGGCAAATTAGCTTACTTGCTAATTAGCTTACTTGCTGTTCACCGCTATGATCTTTGGAATAGCGGTATATAAATAAAACAAATTATTATTATTATTGTTAGTGGCTTTCTCATCAATGAAGCAGTGAAGGCACTCTGTCAGTTAATCCAAACTTTGAAGGAAGTATCCAAGGTGCTAAAACTATTTGAGGGAGTAGGGTCAACACCTTAGATAGCTCAATTACAACTCAGACCTAACCCCAGAGCAGATTCTCTACTCCACTGACATGGAAGCTGCCAACTGCCAGCTGCCATAATATTTAAATATACACAGGGTTATGAGAAAGTACAAAAGAGCAACTGAGTTTCTGAGATTATGGTCCAGACAAGGAACTGACAAGAATAGAGTACCATATATACTCGTGTACATGTCAGCCTCATATATAAGTTGAGGGCAGGTTTTGGGGACAAAATAATGGATTTTGATATGACCCATGGATAAGTCGAGGATAAACCTGAGGAGCATGTAAAAAAGGTTCTAAAGGATGAAGCAAAGGAAAACAATGCCAAAGAACTAGCAGTGATTAATTTATGTAACTTTATAACTTCCCATAAACTTTATATTGTACAAATCTTATGAATGCAGGTTTGATCATGTAGTAAAGCACCAACTTCACATTTTTTAAAAAAATTCATTGCAAAGCAACATCATAACACTGTTTAACATAAGAATTCGCCCCTTTTCACTTGCTGCCCCTCACTCCTGGAACCTTCTTCCCCCACAAGCAAGAGCCATCACTTCTTTAACCAGCTTCAAAATGGAGTTGAAAACCATCCTGTTCAGAGAAGCCTTCCCAGGCATTGCATAATTGTCGCTTACTATTTGATGTTCTTGTGGTGCCTGTTTATCAAACCATTTCCTGTATTGCTATGTACTGTATATGCATTATCCTACTTGAGAGTATGTATTTTCCTGGAAAATGATTACCCATCCATTATGAAGCCAAGCCCTCCCTCCAGTCCATCTGCCTTGGTCCAGGCCTTGGAGGTAGAGAGGAACTGCTGGACCTCTTACCCTTTCCCTCCACCACTCCCTTCTCCTTCTGTGTCATGTCTTTTTAGATTTTAAGCCCGAGGGCAGGGAACTGTCTGATTAAAAAGATTGCATGTATAGCATTGTGTAAATTTACAGCGCTTCATAAATAAAGGTTAATAATAATAATAATAATAATAATAATAATAATTGTCTTTTCATTGAACTGATAGGAACAGTTTGATAAAGAATGAATGTATGTAGTTGGATCATGTTATAACAAAACATCCAATCCTCCCCATCTCTCACTCTCTTCCCCCCCTCCTCCCCAGCTTTTGCCATGATCCCAGCTTTGGCAGGGAGACTAGAGATACAAACCTCCAATTCTCCCTGATCTCTCTCTCTCTCTCTGTATGTCTCTTTCAGTCTTTCTCTCCCTTCTTCCCCAGCTTTGATTCCAGCCTTGGCAGGGGGATTACGGTATTGCCCGGTATATAAATCTGCTCAGGATTTTGGAGTCCATTTTGAGTAATAAATTTTTCAACTTATTGACGTTTTAAACAATGGAAACCTAAAGCCATCTTGGGGTACTTGATGTCCCTTCTGGCGCCCTGATCTGGTGCAGTGGATTTCACTTTTCAGGCAATAATGCCGTTTTCCTTAATCTATGCTCTGAGTGTACATAAAGGAGATGCTAAAAGGGCCTAAAGGCACCAGATACCATCTGAATTTGGAATCTCAACAGGGTTAGTGCTTCAATGGGAGGCCAGATTCTGTAGACTATGGCCCTGAAGGGGCATGCCACAGCCCTGAACTGACTATTTGCCATAGTTGCAATACCACTACTTTTTGTGGTGGCAAAAGGGTGCCCTTTTCACCACCACTGCTGCTTTGCTGCACTAAATGCCATGCCTCCAGAGTGCCGCAATGCTGCACCCCATCTGGTTGGGTGGGCAGCATAATGCCGTCTTGGGGGTGGCATCGGGATGTGCATCATCTAAACACCATGCTCCCATGCCACCCCCAAGACGGCGTTTACACCTGTCTGTTTTGCCCCTTAATTTCAGAGGAAGGAACTGGAAAACCTCTGAATGTCCCTTGTCTAAGAAAACCCTATCCAATTCATGCAGTTGCCATAAGTTGATAGGCAACTTGAAGATACACCCCCCACAGACACACATGCAAATACACACACACACACAATGTTGTAAAAATCCATCAGTGACCCTAAAGGCACCAGATACCAGATTTGTTGGAAGCAAACCCAAAGGAAACTGAATCTGATAAACACATTATAGCCCCAGAACTTCTCATTGCCCAGGGATGTGGCCCATACTAAAAGTCATTAAGAGGCTCTACTATTTCCCAAACCTATTAGTATGAAAGAGCGCTACATGGAGGGATCCTGCCTCCTATAAATTGGAAACATGTGTTTTCCAAAGATCTAACAGCCTAGCTTTTCTTAGCAGCAATGTATCTTTCTGGTGTAAAACTCACTTCTGGTGTAAAACTCGCTTATCATTGCCCACAAGCTTGTCACCCATACTTCTCGGTTGCTTGAAGCTGTGATGTGATGTGTTTTCTCAGGGGAAGCAAAGTGTCTTCGTCTGTGGTGCTTAGACTCAATGGGTATTCCCTGGAGAATTTTTACCTCAGCAGGACCTTTGTCCACTGAGGCTGGCTGAAAGCTGTGTCAGTCCACATGTCACTTTATTGATCTCTACATGAGAGCTAGACTGCTGAGCAGCCTTTCTTGTTGTCAGTTTTCTTAATTCTTGGCATTTGGGTTTGTTTGTTTCAAGTGTTTCAAAGAGTTATAGTGGTGGTTGTTTTTTTAAAAAAAATGTCATTTACATTTTTTTTGTGTCTGTGATAGATGTGGTACCAGTGTCATAAGAAGGAGGCACCAAATAATTCAGATTATCAACTGTGGCTGGATCATGTGTCTTTGAGAAAGATTTCACACATTAACAAAAAAATTCAATGCTTTTTCAATGTTTAGTCTATTTTTAAACATGGAGTAGCCACATCAGCAGGCAAAATTCTGCATTCTCTAAAAGGTTGAGAGACTTAATTTATCATACCCATCAGTGCAACCGATGCATTCAGATAGCAAGTTGCATCAATTATTTCAGCTGCCATTAATTTCACTGAATGGTTTGTATTCTGACTTACTGAGATGGGTAAATTGCATCAAAATTGTCACCTAGGTAGTAAAATAGCATAGGCTGGCCTTGCCCTCATGTAACTTCTGTTTATTCATCACCAGGGGACCATCCCAGAAGATTGTGTTCTAATATAATTTGTAAGAATTTGGTATTTCTGGAGCCAGCAATACTTTGGTGGAAGCAAACCAAATAATCATAATAATTTAAGCACATAGATCAGAGGGTCCTATGCAACTTCCATCAGTCTCAGTCAGGATGGCAAATAATCAGGGATGATGAGATTGCAGGTGAAGAATATCTGAGAAGACACAGCTTCCCATAATCAAGTGTATGAGAAGTTGGGATGTTTCATTTATGGCATTCTCTGTTGTATTAACACCCACACATTCACCTTTCCTATATAGAAAACAGAATGTGAGGATTTGATTGAGGCTGCTGCCACACTGCAGAATGCAGTCTGACACCACTTTAACTGCCATGGTTCCATCCTACGGAATCCTGGAATTTGTAGTTTGCTGTGGCATCAGAACTTTCTGACAAAAAAGGTAAATATTTCACAAAAATATAAATCCCAAAATTCGATAGCATTGAGCTATGGCTGTTAAAGTGGTGTCAAACTGCATTAATTCTGCAGTACAGATGCAGTTTGAGGCATTTCTTTTTTCCCTTTTTGTTGAAGTTATTTCCATTCTCTTGTTAGATATCTTTATAAGTAAACATCTGTGCGCATTTTATTTAAAAACACCACAGTCTCTGGGCTTGACAGGTGTCGGTGGGCTTGACAAACATCAACACAGACCCACCTCCCATCTCAGATTTCCTTATCCCACTCCTCTTCACTGTGTGATCTCTTTTCATACATTCAGCTTGCTCTATAATGTGTTACCAATTTCTCATAATAGCCTGGCTTTCCCTCCCCTTCTCAACAGTGGGCCTGTTGACTAAAAACTCCAGCAGAAATAGAGAACAATGTGATTTTGACATTTTACATACTAATTGTTTCATTTACCAGCATGCATAATTATACCAGATATACATTTATAAATGTAGGTGACAGAATGAAAGTATTTTAATATAACGTCTTTTTTAAAAAAAAAATCTAGGTACAATTTACTTCACAAAATATGAAAACAATAATTGTACAATTATATGATACTTAGCAGAAAGTAAGAAATCCTTTTTTATGGTTCCTTCAATCCTATTTGCATGTAATTTGCACAGCATAAATAACAATATCTTGAGGTAATTACACAGTTACTCCTCAGAATAAAATTAAATTTTAATATGCCTTTTCAATGATTACTATGAAATCTCTCCTGAAATACATCTTACACAAATCTAAAAACAGGAGTGAATATCAAAAGTACATCAGACTACATTTGTGCACCATGATTGTGAAGCACACATTTGAAATTCTGATTCTGTGGTAATATGCTGTTCTTAACAAACAGGGCTGGGCAACTTGTGATTTTGTTGGACTACAAGCCACAAACCCTACCACTCACTTCAGCTTCAACATTATCTTCTTTCCTTCTTGTTTACAATGTGATATTTATTTACTGAAAAATCTTTACCTTAGCATGACTACTAGCATGAGAACCTGTAACTTATTTGGATATTATTTCTAAATTTATGAGACTGAATGCTTTGCAAGAGTCATTGTGGACCAGAAGCAAACAGATTAGATGTGGGGTTGAGAAAGCCTTGCTTAGGGGTGGTACAGACTAGCACTTTGTGCTGGCTGTACCCATGGTAAGGACTGAACATTTGCATGCTCAAAGCCCTTACTGTGCCACCCGGACATCGGTGAGTGTGCATCACCACGGTGCACACCATGATAATGCATGCTGAGTTCAGCACTCAAACGGTGCTGCACAGAAGGAGTGTCATGATGCTGCACTGCGGTGCTTCCGGGCGTCTATTTGCTCCTTCCAGAGGTCGCAGTGTGTGGTTGCCACAGCCTCCATATGGGGCTCAAAGGGGCAATGTTGAACCAACTGTCTGTAGAGGCTCTTAGTTACTGTCAGTTTCACACCTTATTTGAAAAATAGGTGCCTTAGAGAGGAGGTTTCCACCCCCCTCAGCTGAGAGGCTACATGCTATAGAGAAAATGCTGCTCCATCTGTAGGTATGGATGCCTTTTGACAATATGATGCATCCACTGTCAGACAACCCTGTTGTAGTGACAAAAAGCTCTGCTTTACTTGTGGCACTTGCAATTGTTCTTTGCACTGGACATAGGGAACAAAACAGTATGTTGGAGAGTTGGGGAATATTATAAGCCACATTCAATTGTTAAGCCCTATAATAGTTGAGTCACTGGAAATAGAGTTGCCAGAGTAGAAACTGGAAAAGGGCTCCTGTACCTTTACTGGTTGAGTAGAAGAGAGAATTTAGCAGGTGTAAATGATCACAGAACCAAATATTGAGCAACACCTACTGAAATTCCCTCTTCTACACTCCCATTAGAGAGCCAGCGTGGTGTAGGGATTTGAGCATTGGACTATGACTCTGGAGACCATGGTTCAAATCCCCACTTGTCCATGGAAACCCACTGGGTGGCCTCAGAAAATCACAGTCTCTCCACCTCAGAGAGTTTGCAATTGCCACCTCTCTCCCAGAACTAATCTTGCCAAGAAAACATTCATTCATTCAGTCAGTCAGTCAGTCAGTCAGTCTGTCTGTCTGTCTGTCTGTCTGTCTGTCTGTCTGTCTCTCCCTCCTCTCTCCTGGAACCTCAAGGGATCCATTAGCCTTCAAGGGCGGACCATTTTAATAGGTCCTCCACCCTTGCAGGAGCAGATTATAGCTGCAGTGCTAGCCCTGACCAGAAAATAATCTGCCCATGACAATTTGGAAGTATTAGTTACCTCCACCCACAGATTCATATATTCCAAGCTGAAAACCACATCAAGGGTGTGACCTGCCAAATATGCCGCAACAGGAACAACAACACACAGCCAATAAAGGTAGAGGCAACTGTAAATGAAACTTACTTAAGCATTGTCTTACAAAATTTACATAGGTTCGGTAGGTTATTCTATTTGAGATTTATAGATTTAGGCCAATGGTAAGTATCATGTGGCCCTATAGATTTTGTTGGTACTTACCCTTAGATATGCTGGCTAATTACTTACAATCCAACAACATCTGGAAATCCACATGATTCTCATTCCTGATTTAATCCCATGGATCCACAGGATTGTAAATCCCCTCATTTGCTATCAACACCCCAAAGCCTTTCCAACCTGGAGTTGGCATAGTTAATTGCCACCCAGGATTGTTCATTTGTGATATATGGGAAGGAAATGAATTGAAAAGGGGGGAAAACAACAAAAGCAAAATGCTGCAGAAAATGAACCAGAAAGACATGGATTTAATAGTTTATTTTTCATGGAATCATTCCCTAGCTCTGACTGGCTGCAGTCTTATTCACATTTTAACCAAAGTAGCCATGTAGTATTTCACTTCTGAAATGAGTTATAGCACTTGCAAAAGCTGCTTTCCTGCCTCTCTTACTGAGAGAAAGTGTAAATACCTCCCATCTGGATTTCTCCAAACTCTCTTTTATAAATGAAATCCAATTTGATAGTAGTCATGTTATAGTAGCTCAGCTATATACAACAAAATTCAAAGCCCATAAGAGCACTACCTTTATTGGACATCCAAAATACACTGAATATATCCTGAAGGTTTTCAAAGTTCCACTTCTTCATTAGGCAAAAGATATTTAAAAATCATACATAAGAAGAAAAGTTGTGATATTAGAGTCATAGTGTGACAGAGTCTGTCCTGTTAAAACAATATAGTGTATGAAGGGTATTACAAGGTTTGAGCTTTCCTCTCATTTTTGTCCCAAAGTCCAGAAGCTGCCACACATACTGTAAAACATTGGCTCATATAGTTCAGTACTGTCTATGCTGACTTGGATGAGCTCTCTAGGTTTATCACCAGAAGCTTTTTCCAGTCATATGTGGACATTTCAGAGGTTGAATTTAGGATCTTTTGCATCTGCTAGAACCAAACTATGCCTGAATTGTGTCCAGGTCTGTGTGTATTCCTGAAAGAATTGCTATTCTGCACTCAGGCAATCCAAGTTATGTACTGAGCAAAACTGAATGCTACCATCTGCTCCGGCTAAGAAACTTTGATACATATGTTTCACGAAGTTTACTTTGCATAATTTATTCTTGTTTTAATTGTTTTGATGCATTGCTACAGAGCAAGTAGTGCTTGTGGGGAGGAACAAGAAGCTAAGAAAATTGCAAAAGCCCCCCCAACCACAACTTGAGGAAGACTTATTCACCCCCTCTCTCTGACTTCTGAGATTTTAGCAAGCATTGCCTCCATGTGCAAATGGTCCTTTCCACCTCATAAGAACTAGAAATTCATTCTCATTCTTAACAGCTAGGAACACTGTTAAATGAATCTAGATTCTGCTCTAAGAGATTCTGCAACCAGTACCATCTTCTGCACTCCTTCTGAACTTTCCTGGAATCGATCCCCTGTCTTAAATTGTGTAACTATACTACAGATGAAGACAGTGAGAGAAGGGGAGGGAGAAGGAGGGGAAATGCAAGAGAGGACACGTTTGCTTTTCAGAGTTATACTTCAGAGATTTCAGAAGAGTACAATTAGCACTATGCTGCCTAATTATGCTTCTCTCACAGAAGTCTCACAGGCATTTTTCCCCTTCTGCAGATCTGAAACAAAGTCCTTTTATTTCTCTTCCCCCACATGCCCTGCTTTTTGTTTCCCTTGATAGTCTGCCTCAGTGCCTCCCTGGTGGCTCTCAGGACAAATCTCCCCACTTTCTTTCTTTGACAGGAGCCTGCCCTGTCCTCGGTTTCTGTCAGTAGAATCATCTGACACTGTCACCTTCTCCTTGCTAGACTTTCTGCAGCCTGACAGTCTCAAGGTCTGAAACTGTCACTTTAATCTCAGTAGACCCTGGTGCTAATTTTAAAGCCTATTGCTCTGATTTACACATACCACAGTACTCCAGGAGTAAGTGTGAAAGGGCAGGATGGATGGCCAACCTATGAGGAGGAAATCATTTCCCAGGAATAATCTATTAAACTAGTGAAAGAAGTGAGATCAGGTCTGATTCTTTGTTTTCAGTGGAAACTTAAGGAACATTTAGGTCATTTCCCCTCCCATTTTTCCCCATTTGATCTTATGGAAGGACATTTGTTACTTATAAATTTAGTGTGATGTAGTGCAGGTTTCAGGAAAGTGAACAACCCTCTCCCCTCATCCAAAATTCAAGTTTCACCAGCTCCCAAACTATTCTGATAGCATGTGAATTCTGCCTAAATATGTTCTGGGGGCAAGGATAAACTAAGGACTCTGATTTGCAAGATCTACACCTTGTTACTTATTACAAGAGCCACCGAATTCTGAAACCTGGAACAAAAAAAATAGTATAAATAGTTAAACTCCTTGAAGCCAATTAATTTATTCTGAATACCAAAAAATATGGAGCACAGAAAGAATTCTTTTCAAGACTGTTACAGTTGTCTCTCCATATCATAGATTCAACCAGCCATGGTTCAAAAATATTCACTCCACAAAAAATCCCAAAAGCAAACTTTGATTTTGTTGTTTTATATAAAAGACACTATTTTACTATGCCATTGTATATAATGGGATGCAAGCATCCATGGCTTTTGATATCCTTAGGTGGATTCTGGAACCAAGGGCCCACTGTACAAACTTTTTAATGTGTTGCTTTTTGAATTGTCAAGGAGTCAACAGTCACCAAGGAGTGACCTGATAGTGTCTGACCTTTTCACTGTTTGCCAGCCTGATCTTCCTGTAAAGTATTGGGAGGACTGGGGTCTAAGGATAAAAAGTAAAGGTGAAGGTTTCCCCTTGAAATGAATGTTTACTCATGTCCGACTGTAGGGGGCAGTGCTCATCCATTACTAAGTCAAAGAGATAGCATTGTCTGAAGATGACTCCAATGGTCATATGGCCAGCCTGACTTCACAGAATGCTGCTATCTATTTATCTACTTACACTTTTACATGCTTTTGAACTACTAGGTTGTCATAAGCTGGGACAAGTGATGGGATCTCACTTCATCACATAGCACTTGGGCCTCATACTGCCATCCTTCTGCCCTTCTGTTCATCAGAAGTAGCATTTTAATAGCTAAGCCACCACATCTCTGGGTCTAAGTTTAAAGTCTAAGTATAAAGATACCTAAATTCATACAGATCTGCAAACTCAGATTATTACCTCCCCCTATTCCCCAGTTGTATTATGATTTTTCTTCACATACAAGTTGTATTGTTCAGGAGATGTAGTTGCTAATACATAGATTTATTGCTTGAAGACAGCTCAGACATTACAATAGAGAACAATACTCCCAGATTAGGTTACAGTCTTATACCATCTCACTAGGAGTTAGCCCAGCCCCAGAATTCAGCAAGTTCTTTTGTCAGATATCAGCTTTCAGTTGCATGCCCAGCGAAGTTCAAACAGACATGATTAGAATTGCATTGCTAATCATCAAAGTGACCCCCATGCATTGTTCAGATTTTAGTAATTTTCTGAGACATATATAATTTAGTTTCTACCACAAATGATGAGCAGTTGGTTTAATATAGTCTAAAAATTATGGTTCATTATTCTTTAAGAAATGAAATGATTTTGTTTCTTTTTTATCAGATTTTTGTTTGTTGAAAATAGCAGGGACAGATAAATAATTGGAATTTGTGTTACAAGCAAGTAATATTCCCCTATAATTCTGAAGCCTAAATTGCATTAAAGACTTTCAATTAATTTCTTCTTCTTTGCCTCTCATCACCAGGACACAATATTTCATGTTTTATCCAAGACTTCTATCAGTTGTATTGTTATCAAGGCAAAAATATTCTAATTTCAGTAAAGGACTGAAAAGTGTTTTCATAAAATTGTGCTATGCTATATTAAACTATCTATCACAGACACTAGGAAGATTAGAAGGGTGTGCCAATAAATAATTAGACTGCATGCTTCAGAAGTGGAGTGTTGCTTTTCAGAAAACTATAGATACAGTATCTGAGTATGATAAGGATGTAATGGTTCATTTTTTTAAGGAAATACATATCATACCCAAGCTCTTTAGAAGTGGAATTCTACAAGAAAAATTGCATAGAAGTAGCCAATTAAGCCTCTCAAAGAACAGATTGATAAGTTATTTCCTGGCAGTGGTATTGATGATGTGCATAATTGAAGTGATTGAACCTCTCCTGTTGAGCAGAGCACACAATCAACTCTTTGCCTTATACCTGAACTGTGGACAACGAAGCAGATTGGGTGACAACTAGAATGCAAATGGGGTAAAACATTATTATTATTATTATTATTATTATTATTATTATTAAGCTTTATTTATAAAGCACTGTAAATTTACTAAGTAATTAAAAACAATGAAGACCCTACTATCTGTGGATGTGATGATGTCAAGGAGGATTTCTCTCCACCATTATTCTATTTTTACAATCCTTCAAAATCCAAGTGATTAAGAGCCTTGTGGGATCTGACCCAGAGGAAGATTTGAAGGAACCATCATAACTGTGCTACACCTGTTAGCTTAATTTAGGTTATTCAACCAGACCAAAACAAAATTGAGAATTTAAACAAGAGATACAAAGTGACCAAACTCAGACCTGGTACATACCTTTAAAACGGCCCAACTTGACTTGGTCCATTTCCCTCTGGAGGGATACTGCAGCCACCAAAGCATGTGGCGTCCCTCCAGAGTAAAAAGAACCCAGAAAAACCAGGTTCTTTTTGGGTCGCCAGATGGACGTCACGAGTGTACCAATGGTGCACTCATGACATAAGTGAGGCACAGCAATGTGTATATGCTGCACATTGCTTACATCAAGATGGCGGCGCCCATGTGGACGGGATGCTGCTATGATGCTGCTGCCATGCTGTGCTAGGGTCAGGGCCTATGCAGTTGATGCATGGTCCCTAACCATAGTATCGCCAGCGGCACGCTGATAGCAAGGGTCCACTGTGAGTATGAATATGACAATTTCCTTAATTATGTGGGATTAAGATGCCTATCATTGTCAAACTAGTAACTTTTACATGGCTGTACTGATTAGTTGTCAACTGTAAATTACAAAATGGCTAACTGTCAATTACAGTGAGCCCACTGGATTGGTGGGCTAGCAATCTGCAGATTTGACTGCCTGCAGATCATTATGTCCCATATTATTCAGTTGCAGTGCATGCACTTAGACACATTGATGTGGATATGCAGCTCATCATTGCCCACTGAATAATATGGGGTGTTGACTGTCCACATTTTTCCTCATCCACAGGACCCAGAAACAAATCCCATAAATGGAGGGTGACCACTTTAACATTCCATACCTATAGCCACTAAAATGCAATAATGAGGCTGAATGTGAGTTAAGAAGTATAGAGAGATCAAGTGTTCTCCAAGCCAAAAGCACACATAAAAATGTAACTGAAGACCTGAATTGTTCCCAGGAGGCAATCTTATTTCCATCAATCAACTGGCAGACTGAAAACTCAAAAGTTCCAAAACCTATTGAAGTGAAAATGCTCTGACAAGAAAGTTCTTCCATTTGTCAAATACTGAGAGAAAGCCAGTTCAATGGCCCTTTTTGGATATTCATGGGGAAACCTATTTCCAGTAACAGTAGACAGGACTGAAGATATGTGGTACAGAAAAAAAATACATTGTCATTTGTCACTAAAACAATAATGAAAGTAAGACTACAGTAGAGAATATTGGATTTCCTTAATATTGCTTCATCATTATTCCACAGTTCAATTGCACTTTGAATTCCATTTTGGTTGTCTTCCAAAAGAAAGGAGAACTTCACTTTGATAAAAAGATGACCATATGTCTGTTCAGAGAAATGCAGAGCAATATCCATGGTAACACAAAACAAATAAAAACACTACAGCTCCACACCACTTATTACAACAATTTGCCTTTAGGGAAAATTATTTATTAAAATACATTTTACAAGGCCTTTAAAAGGCCATCAAAGCAACTCACAAACATCAACTGCAATCATTTAAACAATTACAGCAGACAATTCACTAAAACACAATTCACAAAACTAGTTTTTTGTTGTTTTTGTCATTTATTCTTAGTGCCTTCAGCTTGGCTCCAAGGTACAGTGACCCTATCAAGGGGTTTTCTTGGTAAGATTTATTCAGAAGATTGTAGCCAATTCCTTCCTCTAAGGCTGAGAGAGTGTGTCTTCCCAAAGTCACCCCAGTATTTTCATGACTACAGTCCAAAATAAATTGCAGAAATAATCCAGCTTGACACTGCTTGGAATGAAAGAAGAAAATTTCCAACAATTTTTGCTGATCTTTTATTCTTCTCAAGGGAGTTTCTCAACTATCAGCAAATATTCTTTCCATCCTTACAAGACATCTCAGAGTACGGACATGCAGGTAGGGATGTAAAGAATATTCTCCAAAATTCGAAAATTAGTAGAAATATGTCTAATTCGAAAATTTTGAAAGCACTTTATAGAGAAGAAATTCTGAGCACTTCTCGATCAATAGGTAAGAATTTTGATTTTTAATCATTTCCAAATGAAGTGAAGAGACGAGACTTTGAGCTGACAATTCGATGGCCAAGATTTGGGTATTTTGCGTAAGAAAAACTACCATTCATCCTGGGTTTTACCAGAGGCTATTTCCTTTGTTAAGGTGATTCCACCCCCCAACTTTGCTCACTCACAGCTTTGCTTTGAAAAACAAAAGAGAACAAAAGGAGAGGCCTTCTGCACTTTATGCCATGCTCTGCCTTTCAAATTCTCACAGAAGAGAAGAAGGGTGAAATCTTAGCATTGGATCATCTCATCCAACCCCATTTTTGGATACATCATATTCTCTTATTCATGGATATTTTGAACTCTCCTTGCCAAAATATATATATATATATATATATATATATATATATATATAATGCAAAATAAAAGTAGGTTTGCCTTAGCATCACCTTGAGAGAGCTGGAGAGAGAGGTTTGTCATGCCCTGCCTCTGAGGCTGAGAGAATGTGCACTCTCCTTGCCAATTATTATTATTATTGCATGACCTTAGCATGACCATGGGAGAAGTGCAGAGTTGGTCATGCCCTGCCTCTGAGGCTGAGAGAGTGTGACCCTCACAAAAGAGAAGAAGGGGCAGGGTGGGGTGCAATGGCAGGAATTCTGCCATGATGGATAAAACCTAGCATTCGAAGGGATTCCAAGAGGTCATCCAACCCCCCTCTTCTACCATGAAGGAATACCTAGGAGTTGGAGCTGAAGCTGAGAGCATGTGACTTGCCCAAGGTCAGCCAGTGAATTTCTATGGTGAACTGGGAGGCTAGAGTCCTGATCCCAGCTCAGCCATGTAAATCCACAGGGTGACATTGGGTAAGTCACACTCTCTCATTCATGGATATTCTGCACTCTCCTTGTCTATTATTATTATTATTATTATTATTATTATTATTATTGCATGACCTTAGCATCACCATGGGAGAGGTGCAGAGTTGGAGTTGAAGCTGAGAGCATGTGACTTGCCCAAGGTCAGCCAGTGAATTTCTAGGGTGAACTGGGAGGCTAGAGTTGGGGTACCCTCAAGGACCATCCAGTCCAACCCCCTTCTGCTATGATGTAATACATAAGAATACATGGGATCCTAGAGGATATGTAGTCTGACCCCTGTTCAACATCAGGATGGCACTGGAAGATGGGACAAACCGAGGGTTTTCTTGGCATAAAGAGGAGTTTTGCCATGGGATGCCCCTGAAGCTGAGACAGTGTGACCCTCACAGATGAGAAGAGGAGGGAGGGGTGGGGTGCCAAGTGGCAATGCTCTTCTGCCAAACAGGAATCCTCAAGGAGGAGCGGAGTGGAGTGCGATGGCAGGAATTCTGCCATGGATAAAACCTACCATGAAGTAATACCTAGGAGTTGGAGTTGAAGCTGAGAGCAAGTGACTTGCCCAAGGTCAGCCAGTGAATTTCTATGGTGAACTGGGAGGCTAGAGTTCTAATTCCAGCTCAGCCATGTAAATCCGCAGGGTGACATTGGGTAAGTCACACTCTCTCACTCATGGATGTTCTGCACTCTCCTTACCTATTATTACAATTATCGTTATAATTGCATGAGAGTTTTGCGCCTTACCATCACCATGGGAGAGGTGCAGAGAGAGAGAGTTGGCCGTGCACTGCCTCTGAGGCTGAGAGAGTGTGACCCTCACAAAAGAGAAGAAGGGGCAGGTTGGAGTGCAATAGCAGGAATTCTGTCATGGATAAAACCTACCATGAATGAATACCTAGGAGTTGCAGTTGAAGCTGAAAGCAAGTGACTTGCCCAAGGTCAGCCAATGAATTTCTATGGTGAACTGGGAGAATGAAGATCTACTGAACTTTTCCCCTTCCCCGCTGCCATTCCCTTCTCCTTTTGTCTCTTGTCTCTTTAGATTGAAAGCCTGAGGGCAGGGAAATGTCTAACAATTTGTAAGCTGCTCTCATAGCCTTTTGGCTGAAGAGCTGGGCAATTATTATTATTATTATTATTATTATTATTATTATTAGAGTGCTAATCCCAGCTCAGCCAGGTAAATCCAGAGGTGTCCCTGGGTAAGTCATATTGTCTCAGCCTCAGGGACATTCTGAACCATCCTTGCCCAAAAGCAAACCAATCATAGAATAAATAAATAAATTGTAACTTTATTATTTAAAGAGGCTTTCGTGAAATGAAACAAAACCAAAGGCCAGAACCATCAGCATTCATTCATGAAGGAGACAAAAGGAGAAGGGAATGGCAGTGGAGAAGGGGAAAAGTTCAGTAAATCTTCATTCTCCCAGTTCACCATAGAAATTCACTGGCTGACCTTGGGCAAGTCACTTGCTCTCAGCTTCAACTCCAACTCCTAGGTATTCCTTCATGGTAGGTTTTATCCATGGCAGAGTTCCTGCCATCGCACCCCACTCCACTCCTTCTTGAGGATTCCTGCTTGGCAGAAGAGCATTGCCACTTGTCACCCCACCCCTCCCCTTCTCATCTGTGAGGGTCACACTGTCTCAGCTTCAGGGCATCCATGGCAAAACTCCTCTTTATGCCAAGAAAACCCTCGGTTTGTCCCATCTTACAGTGCCATCCTGATGTTGAACAGGGGTCAGACTACATGTCCTCTAGGATCCCATGTATTCCTATATATTACTTCATAGCAGAAGGGCGTTGGACTGGATGGTCCTTGAGGGTCCCCTCAACTCTACCATTTCTTGTTGGGGCTTCAATCACAGTTTATTTGTTGAGACTGGGCTTTTTTTCCCCCTTTTGTGTGTGTGCCTTCAGGTTTTTTTAAGCATAGGAATGTTCTTTAAACATCTGCCAAACTTCCTTTTGACATGGTAATTGAGTTTGAAATGCAAAGTAATTAGCGTAATTATTCGACTTGTCTTTTATTGTCATTCGAGAAATCTATGAAAAATATTTCGCTAGCTGCTGAAAGGGAGAGAAGAAATCACCTTTTGAAAGGGGGATTTGTAGAACGAATATTTTTTAAAGAAATTCTCATCAAGTTCTCAATGAACGAGAAGAAAAACATGGGTTTCTCAAATCACTACATGCAGGTATATGGGAGACATATAATGTGAAGACACTTAATCCAGCTAAGAGTTTATAGTAAGAAAAATTGTAATCAGATCTTGGATTTAGAATGAAGGAACAGAATCTGTTATACAAAAGGCCTGAATGACTCCCCAGAATGCCTGGCTTGTTTTCCAGGTAATGATGTTGAAGTCCTTGCACTTCTATAACAGTTGTCAAAATTAGTTTTTAATGTGTATACATAAAGGTACATTTTTGTGGACGGAGAATTTGAACCATGAAAATGCTTCTTCTACTTCTCAAGTTTCTAGTGTAGAGAAGGAAGAACTGATGGAGAAAATAAATGAGTGTTGAGCATGGGATCTATATTAAAGGCTGTCTATAGCATTAAAGGAAATACAGAGAGCTTGGCTAATCTAGGAAGTGGAGATAATTAATCAGAATATCTGAATTTCTAAAATTTCTTCATATACAGAATGAAAAGAATGTAAGACTAAGTAACCGCTATGATCTCTAAGGAATAGCGGTCTAGAAATAAACTTTCATTCATTCATTCATAAGAAGAAAACCAAAACTGACAATTTTGATTGTGTCCAGGACTTTGAATACTGAACTCATAACATTCTGGATGTAGTCCTTCTATATTTAATCATGTTAATGCTGAATTAGAATTTGTTGTTGTTGGTGGTGATGGTGGTGCCTACGAGTCATTTCTGTCATGCTGACCCTAAGGCAAACCTATCATGGGGTTTTCTTGACAAGCTTCTTCAAAGTTGGTTTGTCATTGCCATCCTCTGAGACCAAAAGAGTGTGATTTGCTCAAAGTTATTCAGTGGGTTTCCATGGCTGAGCCGGATTGCCACCTTTTCCCCCACAAGAGGTTGTTCACCCAATGCCAAATTTGGCAGAGAGATCCAAAAAGTTCCTCACTGTATTGGGAATAAATTGATAAATTAAATTTGTCCATCATAAATGGGTGATAATTATTTTCAGGTTCTTTTTGAGGAAATTTGAAACATTTTCAAATGTGTATGATGGGGGGAAGAACTTTAAAAAAATGGATACAGGATAAAGTGAAGCCTAGACAATTCCCCACGTCTGCCTAAACATTCACCTCCTTGCTGTGTTGATACCATAAAAATAAATCACATCACTGTGACAAGTCTTCTAATCATCTTGTCCCTCCTGGAAGAGCAATCTTTAATATGGAAGAAGTACAGTTTGCCTGCGCCATACGCGGGCACACTATATGCGGCTTTCAGCTTATGCTGAAGCCGTGCAGCAATAGAATGAATGGTGCATGTGCCCATGGCGCATGCACACCACTGCACTGCCGCATCTGAACCCCATTATATTCAATGGAGCTCAAGCATAGGTGTTTTTCGCCTTATGCAGGGGGTCCGGAACTGATCCCCCGCGTAAGGCAAGGGTCCACTGTAATTAACAGTGTAGGCCTATTCAGACATTTAAGAATCAACAAATGAAGTACCAACATATGTCTTCAGTTCCATCACTCTCTTCACATGAACAGCAATAAATTTTAATTAGCTTCAGTCTTCCAGATTGCCTGCACATATAGCAAAAGCTCTTCTACTCAAATTTTATCACTATCAATGTAAGAAGAATGAAGGAACTGGAGATGGGGAGGGTAGCACAACTCCATCAACGTGTGGTAATTCAGCACCTTTCTTCTTCCATTTCCAGCAGTTAAGAAAGCCACGGAGCACATCACTACACAGTGACCCTCTTTAATCCAGCACTGCCGTATGTTACAAGCCTCTGTGTTCTGTGGTCCACAGTGCTGAGATTACAGCAAGCTTCAAACACAATAGTCTATGGCCTCAGATTTTTTTTTTTAATAAAACCTTTAACTTTCAATTTCTACACACTGCTATGAGGCCTCTTAAATTAGGCACAATGAAGAGTTTCAGCATACTTTAATCCAGCCCTTGTAGTAAATCAAACCAATCTGTCAGCTTCACTTTGAAATTTGAATTTTTGGGAATATTCTGGTGAAGAAACTGAAACTGAAATGAAATTCTCACTGATTTCTAGGACATTTGCAAACATCAGTTTTATGATCTCTCTTTTTTGGAAGACTTAAAATTCTCACCCATTCCTGTAATAGAAAAGTCACAGTTTTTAGAAATGAGATCTAACTCTATAAATCCGGCATTTTTAATATGGTTAATGAACAGTTCACAAAAGCTCCTTCATGCAGATCGCCAACACGTGAAGGGGGCAGCATGTTAGCTTTTTTATCCTAACATTTACATTCTACTTACCCAGCCACTGATATCATCATATTCCAGGTAACATTGGAAAAATGGGGAAGAGTCACCCAGTTCAGTTTCGAATCCCAAATGGACAAGATACTCATGGGCAGAGAGAACATATGTACCTATATAGATGAAACTCTCAGCATGTGGACATTGAATTGTTTTGTCAGAAGACATAAAGATAGAGTAGAAATTTGTCAGACATTTGTGTGCATGGATGAAGCTATTGAGACTAATGTCATGTCAAGAAAAAATGGGCGTATGCATGCTATTTCTGCTCTGACCTATGTCCATGCCATTAAAGGATGGAGAGCCACTGTGGTAGATCAAGGCCTAAGTAAATATAAGCACCCCCCAACCCACCCCAAAGCAGGTCTCTTGAAATGAATGTGTATAGGCAGGGACCAGGGATTCCCACAAAGATCTAGTCAATCTGGATTGAGTGTCTGAAAAATCATCCGCTCTTAGGATGTTGAACATCAATGTGAACATTGTGAACAAATGTTACATAATGTCCCCAGGAATAAAAGATATATAACCAACCATAGGGGAGAGTAATTTGGGTGATTCGTTAATTTGATAAACAGAGTTAATGAAACAAAAAAACACTAAGCAGTTGATAGCTTCAGTGCAAACTGAAGAAAATTAATCAGACTTGTAAAACTTAAACTGCAGCATTTAGATTACAACCTTGCAGAAATCACCTGTTTACTGAGGAATGAAGACACTCTTTGTGAGTTACTGGACACTTTTAACAGTAGGGCATTTAGTTGCATTTATATTAAAAAGTGGAAGCCAAGTAATTCTTTCACCTTTGGCAACTGCATTCAGGTCTGCAATCAGGGATTTTGAAGAACTTAAGAATCATTATTAGCCTCACATCACAAAGGCTTCCTTTTCCCATTGAAATTTCCTATTAGCCTTCTAGAATAATTTTCTCTCTCCCCCCCCCCCCCCCCGGCTTTATATGTAACAGTGATGGCTGGTGTCTAATATGTCAGTGGGGTGATGACTACACTCTGTTTTTTTTAGTCTAAAAGAGGTACTGTAGATACTAAATGCTGTCCCTCCAAATAGGCACACCACTATGGCTAGTGACTTTAAAATTCTGATTAAATCTAGATGAGATCTCACTGGCATGGCAGCATTCAGCTGCCCTTGGTGTACAGGTATGCATATGTATATGTGGGCACAGGTATGTTGAGATGGAAAGTCATCATACACGGTACCTAACAAGTAAAACCTACTTCCTTATCCTCACCCATACAATCTAACCAAGACATGACACAAAGGGAATAGGCAATGGCAGTGTGGGAGGGGATTAATGGTACTGCCTCATTGTCTCTTACCCCTCTGACAGGGCAATGGTAGTTAGAACAGGAATCTTTATATGAGACTTACTTAGTGTTTTTTTTTAATTGCACTTATATCCCACATTTCTCCCAAAATGGGACCCAAACTGGGATCCAAACTGGCTAATAAAACTTTGGGGGGATACAGATGGGCGGCTCCATGCCTAGAGTGGCTTCTTTTTAAGAACACTATAATGGTGCTTGTGTGCCATGACGACGATGCTTCCAGGAGTGCCATTTGGGCATGCGGACAACAGTGATCATTGTTGTGCACCCCATGTGGGTGGAGCTGTGGCAAGATGGCACACTGGCACCACTAGTAGGGCTGGGAATGTATGGACGCCCAGCCCTCTGGAGCCCTAAAATCGGCCTTAGGCCAGGGCTTTGTACCAGTCTGTACTGTGCCTTTGAAATCTTCAGGAAATGTAAATTGAATTACAAAACCCTTTTTAGTTGCCCCCACTCTTACTCTTATAGAAGTTTACACATTTTTTAAAAACTATATTTTGCCTTAAGTGACCTCCATGACAGTTTCCCTTTTTTCCTTTCCAAATACAATGTGTCAGAGCATAATTCAGAGGAAGGATTACAGAGGTATAGAGGTCTTAGGCTAAACCAGTAGCACCTCCATATAAGAATCTCCATCATCAGTGGTACCTGAAACCTTGAAGAGATGATATTGAGCAAAGCGAACCACTAGTCTGACTATTGGTAGATCATACATTTGAAACATGTTCTCCTAAAGGCACCTCATATATAGAAACATATTGCTTAAAAGTTGACTAGGAATCTGTTATGTGTATATTAGTAGGAGAAAAGAATCATGAATAATTTGAAAGTCTTAATGATGATGCCTCAAAGGCTTGGGTTACACTTGTACTGAATTTTACCATGGTATGATAATGATACTTTTAAAAGAACACTATTTATCATACTATATTAAGTAAAGTTTTTAAATTCAGCATATTCAAATCATTTTGCTTTTACTCAACATTTTCCATTATAATGAGCCTTCTACAGGGGTTTAGCAGGCTGCTTAAAATTCAACTTGGCATCTTAGCCAATGCATTTTTTATTCAGGAAATTCAATTAAGTTAGATCTACACTTCCTTGCTCTGACAAACTACCTCAGTTCATGTCTTTCTCTTTGTAATTACCTTAATGGTTTAGCTGCCTACCATTATCCAAGGCAAACTGAAAGTGCTTTGGCAAGTTTATCTTGAAAAGCTTCTAACAGCAAAGGCTTGTTAACCCAGTGTCAGGGCTCATTGAAATTGCAGTTAGACACTAACATAGCCCAAGAAGAAAAAAATACAATAAAAAAAGTTTTGCATTGTCATTACTAATGAGATATAAGCGTCAGTAAGAAATCTGAGCAAGCTGTGGTTTATATAATCATTTCATATCATATACCACAAGGTAGCTTTGGTATGTGATAGACATCCTACGCCTGCAAAGTTCCATTTACTGTCCAGGCAGTGAGACTTCTTTGGGGTCTAAAGCCCAGTTTGTACATTACCACAGTGGCATGATGGCTGCAATTCATATAATTAAAATATTTACAGTAGTATTAAATATAGTAAGGCACAATTTAACACTTCATAGTTGGGGAAGGTGGCCTGTTGCATTTCTCATAAAAATATCAGTGCTTGCATACCATTTTGCATGACAATTATTAATGCACACTGGATTATCAGATAATTTTTTTCCATTGTGTATAGAAGATTCAGATTACTGGGTCACTAGTGGTGCAGTCAACAGTGGAACACAATCCCTCGGAGAGTGGTGGAGCCTCCTTCCTTGGAGGTCTTTAAACAGAGGCTGGATGGCCATCTGCCGGGGATGTTGAATGAGAGTTCCTGCATGGCAGGGAGTTGGACTGGATGGCCGTTGTGGTCTCTTCCAACTCTATGATTCTATGACTAAGAGACTCAACAGTCTTGAATCTGTGATAGTGTACTATAATGGAGGATTAGGATACAATGTGGAAGAACAGAAAGGGAAGAGATAGTTTTACAGTGTAAATAGCATAAGTATCTGCATTCAGCACCAGAATTCAAGGGATACCACAAATGAGACCAAAGTATAAGTTCCCTGGATGTGTCATGGAGAAAAATACAAAGGAGTCTAGCCATGGCAAAAACAAGAGACATACCAATAGGCACTGTGCTATATCATGTCCCACCATCTTTTTTGTAAGACCACCGTGAAACTGGATGAACCACTTTAAGAGAAGGAGAATCCCATCACTGGCTTGAACATATGAGGGGTCCAGGGAAGGGTTCAAAGATGTTGATAGCCTTGATGAGCTCATCACTTAGAGTGATAAGAGAAATGGAAGATAAGAAAAATAGAGGGAATATCCTGAGTTTCCATACCACAAACTCATCAGGACAATCTCCTGTACAAAGAACAAAAACTACAATGTTTCTAGATACAATCACAAAACTAGAGGCTCAGTACCTGTCTGACAGCAGATCAAATATTTCTGTGCTTCACTTCTTTGAAAGAAGCATGTTTTGAATCAGGTCCCTAATGACAAGTCCGGAAAGGGTGGGGCAGCAACATCACCTACAAAACTGTGCAGTTGAAATCTATTGCCATTGCTGGAACCTCTTTCTTCATCTGTACAGTTACCCTACTAATCTGATCTTCTTTATTCTCAAATAATAGGTCTCTTCTATGTAGAAGGTGGTGGTCAGAACATGGCACCATTGATAGCTTTCCCCTTGGGTGAAGTCTGTAACTAAAGATAATGACAACAACAAAGTTTAATAAAAAGAAAAGAGGGTGGAACAGATGGGCAAAATAAATAGGTTTTCAACCATTTTGAATGTGGGGTGTTTAGAAGAAGCACGCCTCAAAATCAGATAGAAACTGGACTGAAGCAATGCTCTGGGGCCAAAAACATGAGCAAACAGAAACCAGGATGGTCTGGCTTAGTGCAGAAGATGCACATCTTCACACCTGTATATATACTCCCCAATGCAAGTGTGGGGCTGTAGCAAGGCACAGAAGTAACAGTGTGATACTGCAATGGATTTAATTATAACATACACAACCAGACAGCCCTCCAGGGGCCATGGGGTGAAGGGAGGTGAAGGGGGCATGTATGGGAGTTTGCCAGTGCCAGTGCTTGCACACCAATGCTCCAGTGCCCTCTACAGGTGGAGAATTTCACACGTGACTGTGTGAACTTTCAAAGGGAGAGCCATCCAATGGGATGGATGACATGTGGACCAATGTGGGAGGTATTTGAGGGTTGCTGGCAATGTGTTGTGCAATGGTGTAGATGTATGGAGAGAGTCAAGAAAAAAAAATACCCAGTGACGCAGCTTGATGCCACACCATTAAGTCAGTTGGTGTGCATTTGTCCTGTCTTGGGAATGGGCCATGCAAGCAGCAGGGTTTCAACCCACTTAGGGAAAAAGCCACTTTTTCATGCCTGTCTGTTCCAGGCCTGGGTTGAAAAGTCACGAGGAACAAGGAGGGAAGATATTAGCATTAAAATGCTCAGAAACTTTCTTATGAAAAAGAGCATCTGCACACATCAAGAAAATTGTCATTTTCTTATTTATTTATTTATTTATTTAATGCATTTTGGGAGGGTTTTTATTAAAAACTACTACTACTACTAAAAATAATCTGCACACAGACTGGTTTGGGTTTTTTGTACACACAAACACATGGCTTTATACAGAATACTATCTCTGTAGGGGAGCTCTCTGCAAAATGCTGGTAATTCACAGTGTGTTTTACACACTTTTTGGCATAAAACATAGCTCCTAAAACATAGAAAGTCAAATAAAAATAGTCAAAATGTCCATAATCTCACCTTTGTGGGAAACAGGTTTTGAAATTGTTTTTTTGTGGGTTTTTCAGGCTATGTGGCCATGTTCTAGAAAATTTTCTTCCTGATGTTTCACCAGCATCTGTGGCTGGCATTCTACATTTTGGAAGCAAAGATTGACATCCCAAGAAGACACATTGGCCTGTTACAGACTGCCAAAATAAAGCTGCTTTGGGTCTCTTTGGAGGTATGCTATTTAAATGATGCATGGGTCCTAAGAGTCCGGAGGTTGTGCCAAAGCCACACTCCATTCCTAAGCACTGGAGTGCAGCTTTGGTGCAGCTTCCGGATTCTTAGGGTGCATGCATCATTTAAGCAGCATACCTCCAAAGAGACCCGAAGCAGCTTTATTTTGGCAGTCTGTAACAGGCCACAGTTAACCCCCCTCTCTGTCCATTTGTGCTTTGGAGTTCAGCTGGGAAAAACATGGCTACTTTATTTTTAGAAAAGAAAACCAACTACTTATAACAGATGTGTTTCAGCAGAGGGAAATAAAAATGTCTCCCACTTCAACCAGGATGAATTAGCAGAAAGAATCCTTGCTACAGGTAAATTGGTTCAACTTCTATGTTTCTGCCGTTATCTTCCCATAACTCTTCACATCTTTGAGGTCCACCACCTTTAGATTTCCAACCATGACCTACTCTTTTATACAGCTCTGCCTGTTTTCTCTTGCCAGCCCTTAAACCTAAAACCTTCCCAGAATACCTGGTTAGTGCCACATCATTTTCCTCCAAGTCACTATCCCAGTACATACATCAGTTTCCCATGAGGTTTCCAACTTCATCCACTAACCTACCATCCTAAATAAAATATCAATTTAAATTTGCCTCAATGGTTCTCTCTTCCTGTTGTATCTCAGATGACAAAATTTGGATAGCTTATGGTACTCTGCAATGTGTCATGTATATGAAACAACAACACATATAATTGATAAGATCTAATAGTATATTCAAAAAAGTCATCCATGCTCTTGAATTCAGCTAGTTAAGGTACAACTTTAACAGTGTTACTTCCTCTATGTATTTATTTAGTGTATGTGCATTTATTTATGTATGCATGTATTTATATCCCACTTTTATCCCATTGTGGAACCCAAAACAACTTACAACTAGTTGAATAGAACTGAAACCAATCATTGTAATAAATATTAATAAAAACATCAACCCAAATCTATTGTTTCTCTTTTACATAGATGAAGCCTGGCTACACTTACCTTCTCCCCCTGCCCCCTATTCAGTGAAACAGTGAATAGTGCAGAATTGATTTCCCCTTCCAGAAATGACAATTCTGTTGGAATAGATCCATCAAACTTGTAATATTACTTTTGCTGCCTTTAGCTGCCATCTTGTGGTAGGTTAGCTTCATCTCAGGCACACCCTTCTGAACTATGTGAGATGTCTCTTCCAAGCCTGTGTTAATAGTTACCATGTAGGAGCAACAAACCAATCCTTCTACAAAATAAAGGGATTTCCATGCAGGTCCTGTTTATTTATACTAGAAAGTGAAAATGAGAATAGAAAACAGAATCTTCACTGGCAGTTCTATGACACTGGGTCATCAAAGACATTGAGAAGAGCAATTTTTTGATTTACACTAGATGGTGTGTGCAAAGTTGTTGAAGCAGTTGGTAGATTGGCAAGGGAGATTGGCACTGGCAATACCAGTTGAGGGGTCTCAGTAAGTATGAATAGGCTGACAACATGGATTCATTGAAGCTCTCAGACCATTAATGGGTGCCTGATCATGCCAATCATTAATGCCAGACTGGCATTAGTCTCAAGGAGCAGATACTTCTTGAGAAGTTCAATGTTCACTGCTTAATAAAGGGGAGGGTAGTCTTGCAAAGGACAGAGGCAACCTGAATTTCAAAGGAAACATCTTTTTCTTTTGCTAATAGAATTTATTTCCTGGACTTTAACACTCTTCATCTCCCAGAGCCCACATGACCAAAAGAATGGTCTCCAGTGGTTAAATGCCTGTACTGCAGCCATTTACTCGAAACCACAAGGTTGCGACAAGACCAGCAAAAGGGCCCAAGCTCGACTCAGGCTTGCATCCTTCCGAGGTCACTAAAATGAGTACCCAGACTGTTGGGGGCAAATTAGCTTACTTGCTAATTAGCTTACTTGCTGTTCACCGCTATGATCTTTGGAATAGCGGTATATAAATAAAAAAAACAAAAACAAAACAAACAGGACAACCCTCCATACTATCTTAACTGAGAACAACAACATCTTGTCAAAATGTCATATTTTCACTTTCTCCTGTATGGTTTTTAACACATTTGCCTGATGAAGAAGACACAGGAGCTTCTTGTGCATCATGCATTTTGTGCATTTTGGTAGGCCAAATAAAGATTTTGCTGTTTAGTGAATTTTGAATGTTATTGTCCCAGATTGTGATTAATGTCACTGAAGTACTGTCAGTTCTCATCCACAGATTTTGAATATATATATGGAGAGAGAGAAAGAGAATCCAAAAAGCACACCTTGATTTTGTCATTTTATATCAGGTTCACTATTTTATTACATCATTGTATATACAGTAATGGGGCTTGATTTTGGGATCCACAATGGGTCTTGGAACCAAAGCCCAGTGATACACTGTACCACTGTAGCTTAAGAAGAATTATTTACTGGATCAATAAAAACTTGCTAAAGCAATTCTGAAACAAACAATTCTAAAATCAAGAATCCAGCTCAAACATAGAAAGTAAAATCTTTCTACTTTCAAAAAGAAAAGCACTTTCCTAAACAGTAACCATAGGGGAGGCCTTGATTTCTATTTGATAGTTTCTCCATGTATGAGTGTGTGTGTATGTGTGTTATCTTTGCTGTCATTCTCAACATTTAATTTTACAGTTTGCATTTGTACAGTATGTCACTAAGGGGGATGCAGACAGCCCAAAAGGGGTGACTTAGAGTCGCCTCTTTTAGGCTGGATCGGGGCCAGGGCAAAGAGATGTTCAACCCCAATCCATCCAGATTCCACCCCAAAAAGGAGCAGATAAGATCCATTCAGTTTGGGGGCAAAAAAGCACCACCCTTTCCCCTATATAGCTGGTATTTGCTCCGCAAAATCCAGCTCTAGGGTAAGCGAGATCTAAGCGCCACAGCCCCACATGGGACAGAAGCTGGCTGGCATGTAATCACCAGTCTGATTTTTATCCTACTTGGGGGCATGGTGCTTCAAAATGCCATGCCTCCAAGCCAGTCCCAAGCGGGCTCAAACAGGCTGTTTGTTCATCCCCTAAATCAACCTAATTTTGTTTAAGAGGAGGAAAGTACAATGGGATGCTTATATTTTACACCAATTTCTTCACATAGTATAACAACCAGATCCTTTAACATTGCTATACAAGTTAATAGGAAATTATGTATGGAGTCAGATTTAATCATACTTGAGTAAATACATCGGAATCAATAGGTCATCAGCCAGGCATCCCTTAACTCATTTAAGTGTCATTGATTTCAGTGTATCTAATCTAAATATGACAATGATTGTATTAATCCATGGTTCCATTGTCAGGCCTGAAATGAGTTTGAAATAGATCTAGATAATCCATTTCATTTAGGAATCCATGGATGGGAAGGCCACCATATTCTCAAGAACTTTGCTCCAAAAGAGATGTTGGAGACTGGCTGGTAGTTATCTAATCCAATTGAGTTAGGGTGGGTTTTTGATGATATTACTGTCATTGCTTTGCCCCTTTGCCTGTATTTGCCTTTTTTAACTTGGGGGCTGTCACTTGGACTGAAGGGGACACATCTGGGCAAGGGAAACATGGCCTTATTGTTATTATAAGGAGGGTTCAGAAGATTTAGTAAACATCATCTAAGATGCCTCCATGTTAGGCACTGATACAATTATCATCACATTAATATAAGAATGATTATATTTAAGGGAGTATTTATAAGTCTTTAAAGAAAAGCCAGGGAAAACTGAATTGTGAACAACAGTTTTCTTGCCCATAAGTCAAGGACACAGCCTAAAAATAGGATATCACCGAAACAATATTATAAAATACAGGAACTTTCCATGATTAATTTTGAGCAAGCAGATGCTTCTGTATCAATATGCACCAAAAAGAAAAACAGGCAAGATTTTCTTAATTAGTTTCATGAGAAGAAATGGGAAATTATCTTTTAATGAACACGTGAATGAATGCTCTTCTGGGCATACACAATTATTTTAATGTGGAGATTCAATTTTGGGCCATTGTAGCAAGCAAAATTCAGCTCAAGGCAAAACTAAATCAAACCCTTCCATCCTCTGAAACCTTAATGAAGCCTACAACTATTGGTCTTAGGCAGTACTAGAATTAATAAATACATGTTTGTTTGCATTTAAGGGGGGGGGGGCAGATGAATTCTACTCAATTGCTTATATGCTTTCTGCTTCCCCAAATATTTCAGACTCAGGTCATCTACATGTTTTCCTAAATAACATGTTGAGAATGACTTGGGCTTCATGATAAAACAGTCTAGAAAACTCTTAAAGAACTTTCTCATTGTATAGAGCCTTTTGCTGAATTCTAATCATGTTTCACATGATTCTAGATTTACCAGTTGACATATCCTTTTATCTATCTGTCTCTTTTTCTCTCTAGGAGAGGCACTAAGGAACTTTGTTAGCGAATTGTGAAGATGCATAATGGGACAATGACAACAGAGTCCTGTTGTGTATTGGGTTCTGTTGTACATATGGTCCACTGTGCACCGGTTCTGTTGTGCATTACTCCCAATGTGCATTGGTCACTTTGCTGGTTCCTGCATAGTAATGTAACAGTATTCCCTTGCTGAATACAGATGTTGCCAAACTGTTCAGTTATATTTCCTGCAAATGTAAGCAAGCAAGTGAATTCCAAGTATAGTTTCACACACACATGCACAAAGGAGATTATGCAAAGCCACTTAATTTTTGGACATAATTGCAATGTCTTCTATATAAAAGGCAACTTCTTGTGCAAAAGGCAGGCAGTGAAAACAACAAGGCAAAAAAAAAGTTGCTTTGCTTTTGTGAAGGTTGAAAATCTTGGAGAGACTGACAGGGTTTGTTTGTTTTTGAGATGGGATGTCTTAACTTGTTGAAATAACCAATCTGTCAAGGATGAGAAAATGTATAAATATTCTTTCCATGCCTAATCGTAACCTCTTGAGCTACCCAGGAGGCTACTGAGCTCAACAGGATTAAAAGCAACCAAGAGATTGAAAAGAACCAATAGGGTTTAACTGTCATTTCTACTGAACAAACCCATAATTTGGCTTGACCACTTGACCAAGGCTGCTTCAGTCTCATAGCTATAGACAGAACAGAGCTTGGAACATAAGACTTATAAACCAATTTGTTAATGCTGACAGTGGACATTAATTTTCCCTCCTCAGCATTAATGATGAAAATCATATAATTTATTTAATTATTTTGTAAAGTATTTTTTTTATTTTAATTTTTAGGAATCTACGGAATTTGCAGGGAATAACATGTGGGTTGTCACTACCGGTACCCTATGAGCATTTTGTTAAGGGCTCATTCAAAAGTGCTCTTTTATCATGTTAAAATTGCCTTCCCCAACTGGTTACATTTTCCAGAAGGAGTGAAAATCCCACAGTATAACTGTTGGCTGAGAATAGAGGCACTCTAGCATGTCTGCAACCTTTCAGATTGTGAAAGATTATCACACCTCATTTTGCAACCAATTTTGTTAAAATATTTGGGAGCTTCTGAACATATACAGAAAAATATTCTGCATAACTGCTTTGGTGTATCCTCTATGCCTTCCAAAGAAGAAGAAGAAGAAGAAGAAGAAGAAGATCAGTCACTGGTAGAGCAAGCTTTGCATAAGGTATCCAGGGATCCCAAGTTCAGTCTATGGTATATGAAGTTTAAAATATATATTTCACAAGTCTAGTATTCTTTGTGCTTCAATACTTTGTTTAAACCCCTTCCTTTACACTGTAAGGCTAATGAAATAAAGTGATGTACTCATTCATTTTGGTTTTGCTCTCAGTTTCATATGTCACAAGTGAAATGTTTGCAGCAACAGTTCAAGAAGGAACAGATAGGATCCAAGGCCTGCGGAATGTGCAACCATGAAAATACCCCAATCTGCCCTTGCAACCAGCCCATGCTTATCCTCTGTGGCTACGCCCTAAAACCACATGACTACCCCCTCTTGTCAATGAAGTGTTTTATTTATTTATTTGTAATGAAATGAATGTGGCAACTATATACCCTTTTAGCTAGGAGTAAGTCTCCTGAACTCAATAAGGCATCTTCTGAATAAACATGGGGGGCAGGGCAGATCATGGCTTTTGCTAGCAATATCTTTTTGCTTCCAAATGAATTACTTGTTCCAGTGAAACCCCTAAAGATATGTGACCCATTTTGTGTTTGGGAAAAATGGTATGAAGAGGGGAATGCAGAGAAAGAGACCAAAAAGGAGAAGTCAATGCATAAGGATATGGTGGTATGGGATTTAAAGAAATCCTTTCCCTGAATTATCCTAGTTCCTAGGATGACATGAGCAAAACACACAAAAGGATTACAAAAGGATTCATTGCAGTTCATGCCATATAATATAATATAATACTAGGCATTAGTCTGATTTTTAAATGAGCTATCCAAGGAGCTGAATCCTATCCCCCAAATAGGTTATTGTTTTGAACAATTCCTTTAAAATTCAGATTTAAATCACAGATTAATAATTCCACTGATACGGAAGCAACCAGCCACTGCTGCTTATGACTTTTCTTAGCACACCAAATGTCTACAATAATTTTCATACAGGGCACTTGGATGGAGGGACACCAGTATTTAACTCTAAAAGGTGTCACATCCCGAAAGGGCTTTTCCCCCATACACATTCTATTCCTGCATTCCCTTCTGGAGTTAACAATTTATTCACCCTCCTTTTTCTTGCTTCTAAAATCTAGGAGATAGCAGGCAAATTGAAACTGACCAGCCAGCAGAGAACCATGTGATGCATTTCCTCCAGCTCTGATCCCACTTATCTTGAGTCTCTTATGTCTCAGTGCATCTGGCAGAAAGAGAGAGAGAGAGAGAGAGAGAGAGAGAGAGAACCATCCCACCTTTAAAAAAAAAAGAATTTCTAATGACTTAAAATATACAACTTGTTTAATAACTGTAAAATTAATTGGCAGGCTACACATTTTGACCATGTTTGAAACCTAACAAAGGTGTGGGACAGACCGCCAAGAAACAGTGGTCTGCCAGTGCCCATTTTTGCTCCTCAGGGACAGCACAGCCCGCAAATGGTGCACCGCCACTGCAGAGCAAAAGGAACCCTGAACCCTGGAAATCAAATCATATTATTATGGTAAATGTCCAGCTCCTTTGCTTTAACCACAACAATTTTTGAGACAACAACAACAGCAGAAAATGTGATTGGGACATTTCATAAAAATAAGAAACCTTTCCCCCATTCTTTTATTTTGCTTATATCATTTTTCAGAAGGTTGATTTGTGGCACTTTTCCAGCCAAGGGATTGCAAATTATAGAGTCGTGTCTCCTCTAAACTAAACTAGCATGAGATGATGGCTCAGCTGTAATTCATTGCTTGTCACCTATCATAGAAGTGTTGAATATTTCAAGCCTTCAGGGGAACTTTTGCATTATGCTTGGCAAATTGCAAAGTGTCATCCCAGATAGCATATAACAGAATAGATCACCACTTGGACAAAGTCAAGAGACAAAAGATCTTAGAGAGTTATCTTGACATCATTAAACCCAATTACATTTTTTTAAAAAGAAAGAAAGTAAAGAACAAGGAAAGTATATCTTCCTGAACAATTCTGGTTTCAGTTATTTCCTCAGAAATCCCATTAAAACCAAAGTGACTCAAACCTTTATTCCAAAATGGGAATCAGTAGAACATAGGCCCATTACAAATGGGCCTTTGCGGCGCCCCTGTCACGTGCTAGGGGTTGGCCAAGGACCTAGCGTCCACATCGGCCTCACCCGTGATGGGGGTGTAAAAATGGTGGCACCCTATACACACGGGTGCCACCATTTTTACGTGCCGGATGCATAGCATCCGCACATCGCGCCCCGGATATGACACCGCGAGTGCGTGACTAGCGCCTTGCGGCATCCCATCCAGGGCGCAAGAACAAGTGCCATTTTGGGCCTTCTTTTTGCTCCGCGAGGGAGCCGCATGGTTTGGCTGCTGTGGCTCCCTCATGGAGCAACCAGTAGCGGCGTAAGACCGCCCATTTTGGGAGGTCTGTAACGCACCATAGATTCAGAGGAACAAATAGTAGAAGGCCAAAGAAGAATCTCAAATGAAGCAATTGACTTTTTATTGATTTATACATTTATAGTTGTTAAGTTATTTATACATTATACATTGATTTGTTTGGTTTCAGCACTGGACTGTGACCCTGGAGACTAGGGTTCAGTTCTCAACCCAACCATGAAACCCACTGGGTGACCTTGCGTAAGTTGTATGTTCTCAGCCTCAGGCAATGGAAACCACCCTCTGAACAAATCTTGCAAAGAAACCTCCATAAGTTAGAAATTACTTGAAGGTACACAACAATAGTGGCCGCCCGACTCGGCGGGCAGGCTGCGTTGCTGCAAGGGGCCAGCCGATGCAGGGCTGCCCGGTCCAGTGCGCCCCAGCATGCCTTGCTGGGGCGTGTTGACAGCCTATTGGCGAGCCGGGGGGTAGGAAGGGACTTCCGCCTCCTCGGGGATGCTCTGGAGGGCGGAGAGTCCCTCTTGATGGTCGCCCTGGTCCTCCAGGGCAGCCGATTGGCTGGCTGCCTTGAAGGTGGGGTGACTTCTCTCCAGGCCCCTCCTACTCATGGCCTATTTAAGGCTACATGGTGTTTTCCCTGACGCCATTTGTTGCTCGATCCCCCATCCTCCCTCCCTAGGATGGGAGGCTTTTCCTTCTCACAGCTGCTGGGGCAGCAGCATAGGTCCTGGATCCGGTGGATGTTTTTTCCAGGGTGGCATTGCACTAGATTGGGAGTCTCTTTGGGACTCAGGAGCACTGAAAACATAACATTGTGGCCATTGCGGGGGCTATAGTGTGACAGCGCCTCCTGGTGACTAGGGGCTTGATCAAATATATGTGATCAGATGGTTGCATGGATCAAGAAATGGCGTCTCCTTAGCCCCTACGCCATCCCGATGCCTGGCTGTTACCTGGTATTTTGCTACATCATACAACAGCGGATAGTACGATGTTCCAGATCCAGACCTCATGCTTCGGGCCAATCCTACCTTTGGTTGCTGGTTGCTTAATAAAGTTGTGGCCTTTCCTCCATATGCTGGCTATGTTTTTTCTTGTGGCGGTGCCCTCCCAGGAAACAACCAACATTTTAAGCAAGGACCTACCTGTTGTATACTGGGGGGGTCCATGTTGCACTGAACTTTCTGGTTGGCCGCCACTGCTTCAAACAATGCCATCCCAAAACTAGAAGGATGGGTCCTCCTTGTGGTGGATATGGAGCCCTGGTGGCGCAGTGGTTAAATGCCTGTACTGCAGCCATTCACTCGAAACTACAAGGTTGCGAGTTCAAGACCAGCAAAAGGGCCCAAGCTCGACTCAGGCTTGCATCCTTCCGAGGTCGCTAAAATGAGTACCCAGACTGTTGGGGGGAAATTAGCTTACTTGCTAATTAGCTTACTTGCTGTTCACCGCTATGATCTTTGGAATAGCAGTATATAAATAAAACAAATTATTATTATTATTATTATTATTATTATTATTATTATTATTGAAGGGAAGAGCAGAGCAAGGCACAAGTTAAAATTATAGAAGATGAAAGCCTTGAAGTGATTAGAGGAAATGGGGTGGACAACCTGCAGTTGGGGTAGATGCAAGTGATCTCACCTCTGTCTTACTTTTGGCTACGTCTCTCAGATTGGCTGATATGAAAACCTTGGCTCTGATGTTTAATAAACCTATGTCACTTGCAGCTCCACAGGAGCATTTCCTTGTCTTGAAAACCACCAGGCCCCGTATCCCCTTAATCTTCTTCTGACTATTCATTGCATACTCAATGATTATAGTAGTTATGAATGAATGAGCTATATGATTATGTTTGCATTAAAGTTGTAGTCAACCTTTCATCCCATACTTGCTATATCTGGCCCCATGTCTTTGTGAAAACACTTATTTTCAGGGAAGTAAGAATCCAAAGTATTGTTATTCTTGAAGTTAGGGATGTAAAAATATTTGAAAGTTGTTCTCATTATTGATGAAGGCTCAAAACACCAAGAGACTCAGAGTGTGTGTGTGTATGTGTGCCTGCTTGCTTGCCTGCCTGTTTTCAAGTAACCTGTCAACTTATGGTGGCCCCATATGGTTACCAATTCCTTCTTCTAAAATATAGCCTACAGGCTTGGAAGATAATGTATGAAGATGAAATTGACAGAGAAGGATGTGAATCTAAATTATGTGTACAGCTAATGACTGATATGTATTGTGTTTTGTTTTTTGTCAGGGATGATGGGAGTTGTAGCTCTTCACCTCTGGCTCGAACTCACCACCGTGTTATGCAGCGGCGCTGACCAGTTTTGGCCAGTGATTAATGCTTTTCTCCAAAGCAGCAGAGTTTCAGAGAATAGGCTGAAGACCCTGACAAACTCTCCAAGCCTTCTCACTCTTCTTCCACAGAAGACTTCACACTTCTCCAGGATTCTGCTGGCTCTTGTATCTTCACTCAAGACACCAGACAACTCAGTAGTCTTATATAAAAGATCTACTTTATTCTACTATATACAAGTACTAATGCCCTCACAAATCACAATCTCTACAATCTCCAAACTACTCACAAAACTCCACAACTACCCACAAAATACATTGGCAAAACATAGCAATTATTATAGCCATTGTCAAACACCACCCACTTAGTCAGTTTCCACCCAGTGGGCGTGTACATCCATTTTGATTGGTTCTCATAGTTCAACCCATACTTAATGATTTCATCATTTCACCTTGTACACTTAACGATTCTCAGGTGTTTTCAATTGTACACTCTACATTTCTGTCCTTGGCATTTAGGACTGCTAAATTACATTAGCTTTTACACCTGTGTGGCTTCTTAATTGCTTTTGCTTAGTCACTGTGACTTTCACATACATGTTTTATTTCTTCTACTGTATATCCCATGTTGCATTTTCCTTAACATTTTTAACATGTGCTTATATATATCTCCTACAGAACCATGTAAGTACTATCCAAGGATAATGCTGTTTTACTTCTAAGATCAAGTGCCTGTTTAAAAAACTGTGTAAGGATAAAAGTCCAGTTATGTTGTTGTTGTTGTAGTTGTTGTTCCTAAAATGCATCTTGTATAGAAAAAAAGCTCTTGTTGTCTTTATTACTTGTAATACAGTCCCCAAATTTTAAAAAAAACAAACCACTGGAAAATCTGAAAACACACTGAGGAGAAAACACTGAATAAATATCAATCTCTACTCCAAATACATGGAGTTTACTTGCAGTACTGCACCATTCTGTATTATTGTTCTTTTTCTGTTTCTTCTGTTGTTGCTGCTAACACCCACACTTGATATGGTTGAGGAATTTGATGTTTGCAAGTTCTGATTTGTATAAACTGATCTGATCTCCACCTCTGAGACTGATGTGTGAATTGAAAGGTAACTATTATCCATCACAATTCACTCTTCTCTGAATGTCGCAATGAATTTCTCAACTCAGAAAAAAAGGTATATTGTAATGCATTTAAAAATGTGCACTTTGGCACAAAATTTGCTTACATTTTTATTAAAGATTTTAGGGCCTGAATTCACTCTGATTTTGCACATCTCCATGGTTTTGTATTGTATTATTTAATGTTTTAACTAATTGAATACTTGAAGCACATGAAGATTTTCCCACAAATAAATACACTTCTCTGGCATTTTGGATTCTATCCAGGTATTGCTTCAACAACAAATCATTTTCAAAGTTAAGAACTAGTATCTTTAACTTCACAATCACTCAAATTATCCACCCAAAACAAATTGAATTGGCAGGGGTATCAAACATTACCTAATGATTCATACTTAATAAATGTGAAATCAGTGTGGAAAAGGAATGCAAGTAAATGTAGTAAGCAGCAATTCTGTTGTTGTCTGTGCAAGCACATACAGTCATAATCTTACACCCAATGTGACCTTTTCAATTGTGGCTTTCTATGTTCTTGTTCTTCTTGTTGTTATTATTGTTCTGTGCCTTCAAGACATTTCTAATTTATGGCAACCCTTAGTAAGAGGGGTTTGCCTTTGCCTTCCTCTGAGGTTGAGAGGATGTGACTTGCCCAAGGTCACCTAAGGGGTTTCCATAGCTGGGTGGGGATTTGATCCCTGATTTCTAGAGCCATAGTTAAATGCTCAATCCATTACACCACATTGACTTTGGTCACTTTCTGTGGTCACCATTAAATGCAAAGGTGTCTTAGACTGTGTTCATACACCCAGTGCTGCCAGTGACCTTCTCCAGTTGATATACCACACAGTGGGCTATATCCAATTATGTACAATGTTCTGAATTGTTTCCTCATAAACTGGTTTTAAATTATGTGGCCAAGACCTATATGGATCATAGCAACTCTGGTTCATCTAACTCAGGGGTGAATCAGATGGGCCAAATAAAGCAGTTTTCACCTGGTTTGAAGACTGGGCATTTAGATGATGCACACCTCCAAAGCGGGTGAAAGCAAGTTAAAACTGCTCCCTGGGACCAAAAACCAGAGCAAAAAGAGCCTGGGATATTCCAATTTAGCCCAGAAAATGTGCACCTTCGACCCTGCAAATAAACTCCCCCACATGAGAGTGGTTGTGAAGGAGTGATCCAACCAAACCCTACCCTTAAAGGAGCAGCAAGTACAGACAGTGGGGTTACAACACACTTCTGAAAAATGCGGGTTACAGCCACTTTTTCCTGCCCGTCTGTTCAACCCCTCAGTATTGTTTACACTGATGAATAACAGTTCCCTATGGTTCAGCCTGGGGAGTTTCTCAGTAATACCTGTGGAACCTAGGACCTTCAGCATGCAAACTGTATACCCCAACACTTCCCCAATGGGATTAGTCTTACCCATGTTTGCATAATTTTTCTACATACAACATTTGTAGTAGCATATCACCAGAGAGATTATATTCTATGAAGTTTAGTGGGTTGGTGAATCTGTGTGTTCCACATAATGATGTTTAGAGGCCAGCAATGTAATTTTCCTCCAATACAAATAAACTGGGTGGTCTCAAATAAAGCTCTAACACTTTTGTAAACTTCACAATGGAAACCTCCATGTGGCAGAGATTGTTGTCAAGAATTTCCCCCCTTTGGGTATAGTCAAATTCATCCTACCTCCTAATTACTGAATTTTCAGTTCCCCATCAGGCTGAATCCATTTCTTTTTATTGTACTTCTTGAGTCAAAGCCTGAGTTTAGTTCACTGTCTTGACAGAGAAATATGAGCTTATTCCACTTCATGAGGCTTTTCTCTTTTTCATGCAACTGACAGTAATGCTTCATGACCTGTCTAAGCCCCAATGTGTTCCTTTCCTCTTCTTCTTGTTAAAGTACCATACCCCTGGGTAGCCACAAACCCAAATTCCCTTTGGCTAAACACAGTGGGCTAAAATAGGAAACAGCAGGGGTTTGTAAATATACATCCATGCTTCAAACACGTCAGTATAAAATATCCCCTATGACCCAGATCCCATTTTTATTTATTTATAAACCATGTCTTATACATCTCCATCAGGTTTTCTCAGGAGGGTTCAGTCTGAGTCCAAGAAATGGTAAAAATGCCCTCAAACACAGAAGTGCACCAATGCCTATAGAAAAAACTCTCCCCCAAATGAACTAGTAACAAAACTGTTGAAGTAATCTGAAATGGAAAGCAACAATTGTGGCAGGCTATCATTTTCTCTCCCTGTGGCCAAAAATATATGAAAACGCTAAGCAGTTATTTATATGTTTTGAATTCTGCCTCTCTCCCAAAAGAACACATTATTGCAATGTACTGATAACAACAGAAAAAAAAGTATTAAAACACAATAAAATAAACTATATTTAAAAAACCTTCTTTTCCATGTTGAAGGTAGTTAGACTAGATAACTCCTGGGATTCTTGTTCTACTCTATAGTTGTATGATTCTATGAATTAAAAATGGTTTGAAAACATATCCTTTAAAAAAATGGTGCACTGTCTCTTAAAACTCCTTACTTTGTCAGGCAGTAAGTTGCTAAAAGCCTTCCTGAATTAAAAGGCTTTTGCTTAGTTAAATCTCCAGTCCTGAAACTTAGTCTGCCAGTCATTCTCTTTGAACCCAGGCTCACAAGGCTACTCTGATGATTAAACAAACAAACAAACAAACAAACAAACAAATAGAGGAAGCATTGCATACATGTAATAGTTTAGGGCTGGAATTTACCACCATAGTGACAGGTTCATAGCCTAGACTTATGCTTCCATAACTGATTCATATACACAATCAGTGAATATCACTGCCACAATTGTAAAAGTCCCCTAATCATGCTTTACTGGGTAGCAACCACTGTGGGTGATGGAGGTTTGTCCTATAGACTGGGGTGCAGCAAACTGACTTCTCTCCCTGCCAGTGATTTCTGATGAGAGGTGGTATTGCAACAAGGATCTTGCTTCTATTTGCTGCAGCAGAGATTGTAGGAGGGAAGGGGCAGAAACATCAGTATGCTGCAGCAGGACAGGACAACAGGACAAAAGACCTCCATTACCTGCAGCAGCTGCTGCCCAGCAAAGTAGGACTGATGGTCTGACCAGTAGTCTTATGTTCCTATGTAATTATTGAATATGTTGTTGTGTGTCTTCAAGTACTTTTCTACTTATGCTGACTCTAAGGCGAACCTATCACAGGTTTTTCTAGGATTGAGAATGTGTGACTCACCAAAATCATCCAGTGGCTTTCCATGGTCAAATGGGATTCAACCTTGGTCTCGAGAGTTGTAGCCCAACACTCAAATCATTACACCACACTGGCTCTTGTATAGTATAATGTAGTGTGTGTGTGTGTGTGTACACAATTTAATAATTTAATTAGCTTACTTGCTAATTAGCTTACTTGCTGTTCACCGCTATGATCTTTGGAATAGCGGTATATAAATAAAACAAATTATTATTATTATTATTATTATTATTATTATTATTTAATAATTCCTTCTCCTTTCCCTCCTCCTATTTCTATCCCATCTTTTTGTCCAATCTAGGATTCAAGGCAGCTTCCCAAAGTTAGAACAGACATAACAAAAAGACAAAAGCAGTTAAAAGAATTATCATTAGGAAAAAAAACAGAAAATATAAACAACACAGTGTGTTATGAAAAGCTCTTTCCCCTGAGTAATCACACTTGGAAATCTGCTGAAGAGAAAAGTCCTCATTTGTGTATCAAAAGTCACAAAGGATGACCTCTGCTATGTTTCCACCAAATGTATCTGTGAGGATGATAGGGCAAACAGAAGGATCTTCCTAGATCTCAAAATATGGACAGGGTCATATGGGAGAATACAGTCCATCAGACAACATGGAAGTGAGTCATATGGGACTTTGTATGTCATCACCAAACACAATGAATTGCAGTTCTGTATAATAATAATATTACAGTCGGCCCTTCTTATACACAGATTTTTTATACACAAATTCAAGCATACACGGTTTGAAAATGTTCAAAAAAGTATAAATTTCAAATATCAAACCTTGATTTTCCATTTTTTATAAGGGACACCATTTTTCTATGTCATTAAATTTAATGGGACTTGAGCATACACGGATTTTGTTATCCACGGGGGATCTTGGAACCAAACTCCAGCGTATAACAAGGGACCACTGTATATGGTAAGTATAATAAGCACAGAGCCAGTGTGATGTAGTGGTTTGACTGTTGGACTATGACCCTGGAGACCAGGGTTTGATTCCCAGTGCGGCCATGTAATCCCACTGCATGACCTTAAGCAAGTCACATTCTTTCAGCTTCAGAGGATGGCAATGGCAAACCCCATCTGAAGAAACCTGCCAATGAAACTGCATGAGTTTCATGCCTTAGGGTCGCCATAAATTGGAAATGATTTGAAGGGATGTAACAAAAAACAACTAATGGTAAATAATGGTAGAGCAATTGAGTGACACGCATTGGATGCTTTTACTGCTTTTACTGCTTTTGCTAAATCTTTCCCCACTATTAATGCCACCCCAATTCTTCTTAGATTTTCATTTCCTGAGTAAAACACTGGGTAATTATCCGACTCAAAATGTCCCATTCCTGTCCACTTTAGCTTACCCACCCCAAGTTTTGCAATGTTTATATGTTCAATTTCTTGTATACCTTATATGTTACCTAAAGATCAGGACCCTGATCACCCCTCTCAATTTTGATACAAGTTTAATATTAAAAAGGATGCTGAGGTGGGTCACCTGGAAAACCAACCCCACTGCAGAGACATGGCCATACCATAGTTGGAAATCTGGATGGAAACCTGGCCATACCATAGTCGGAAATCTGGATGGCTGCAGCATGGGAAGACGCAAAAGCACCCACCACAATGAGATCACTGAAAGACATCAGCTTAATCTCTTTGTCTATGGAGGGTTGTGATGGGATTCTGGCCAAAGAGGGTGGTTGTGTATACACAGACAAATGACTCTTCTCCAGTATAGTACTGGACATGATTTTGAGTATATATACCACTACCTAGGCACTAGCAATTTGGTCTAATCTGAAGCAGGACAGAATCTCTGTTCAACCTCTGCTAAATTCCTCAATAAGCCAGCCACTCTATTTGCCATGGCAGATATTGAGCTATCTCTGTTCTGGACACCCTTTGATTGGAAATAAGCTTCAAGATTACCATTAATGAGCCCTCCACTTTTCACCTTTGCTTTGTTAGTTCTTGTGTGTTGCGTGTGTGTGTGTGTGTGTGTGTGTGTTATTACTTTGTTAATAAACTACAAAACCTATTTGGAATTGCCTCTGGAGTTCTCTGTGATTTGGAACTGATATACAAAGGGAAAAGGTCCCAGGCAGAACATTGTTCCAGGCAAGGTTTATTCTTATTTGAGCTATTAAAATTCCTCTAAAACATATTAATTTGTGGGTGCCCTCCCAGTACTCCCAGCTTTTGGGGTAACACTACCTTCCCCTGATTCATGCTTTTCACATTCCATGTTTCTATAATATGTTTTGCATATCCTTGGACTTTCCTTTTATCTCAGAGCACATCAATAGCTGAACATCCTTTGAGTTTGAGTCCAGATGTGTCACTGCACCAGAGATTGTATATATACATTACTATTCATAGTTGTTTTCATTTTTAAAATCTCTTTATTTCACAGATATACAGTGTCTTACACAACACATCTACAGCAAATATAACCGAAGCTATTAAGCCTGACAATAATAGTATTCATAGTTGTTTTCTGATGTACTTCAATAGCTCATTGAGTTCCTTCCCACTTTGGAGTGTGATCTTCTGACACTATCTCTTGTTTCATTTTGCATGGTCTCATTATAGATTTTTCATGGTAATAGACATTTAAAAGGGGTTTACCATGCCCCCATTGGTGCAGTATTAACAAGTTTTAGCTATGGTGCCACTGTCATTGTCTCTGTGCTTCCTCATGCTTCACCAGTGTTACCCTGCACAAATGCTGCTGCCCAGTAGCTAGCTGGCAAAGTTAGTCTGGCTCCTTAGCAAAGACTTTTTGACATGGGAAAACCTTACAAGCAACACTCCTGTCATCTGCATAATCCCTACTAGCAACACTGCTGCCATATGCTTCACAGGAGTATGCTTCACAGGAGTATGCAATCCCACCACTGGGGAAAGGTTGTGTAGTATGGAGGTTGACAGACGAAGTAGGGGTTAACAGGAAAGCAGTAGTGTAGGTTTCAGCAACATTAGGAAAACATGGCAATGTCTGTTTAACCTCATTTAGATGCCTACCTGTGTGCAACCACACTGGAATTTGAGCACTATGCTAGTAACCTTACTTCACACAGCAACATTTTTAGCTCCAATGTTTCTTCCCCATGCTTCAAAAGACAAGGTCAATTGTATGATTTCCCCTCATCTAGCTATTAAATTGGGTTACAAGCTGTGACCTTCACAGCTGCTTTCATCCAGGATTGTGCAACCAACGAGTTTCCTGCTGTCTCAAGCTAACAGACCATAGCTTTTTAACTTCACATCGTGGCTGTTCTTTTTGCAGCTGGCGATCTTTGCTTCTGACCCTGCTAGTTTCTTTTCATTACCTCCTTGCCTGCAGTTTCCAAATAAGCGGTAGTCTGATAAACTTGAAAGGTGAGGCAATGTAGGTTTCCTAAGAAGACAGAATTTGGTTCATTTGCACTGTGATTTTTCTGTTCCTCCTTCTCCATGGACCAGTTATATTCAGTTCTGCTTAAACTCCCAAGTCAGGTTGATTCTATTTCCCCTGCCACTTGCCTTAACTAACACCACAGTTTCCAGAAGTGTAAAAGTTTGTGCTGGCTGGTGCACTGACTGTTTGGTGGTTAATGTTAAGGATGGGTGAGGATTCTGCTTGCCTGATATTTTTCTTAAGAACTTTTCAAAAATTGCACATTTCTTCAACAATTTGATTTAAGGACATTGACACTTAAAAGAAAAATGAATGGTAAATTTATCTGACGAACTACAAAACTTTGCACACTTAACAGCTGTCAATCCCAGGAACACTGTCAAGGTTGAAATCACTATTCTGAATTTCCTCTAGTAGTGGTCCCCAAACATTAGTCCTCCAGATGTTTTGGACTTCAGCTCCCAGTATTCCTAACTATTGTTGAATCTAGCCTGGGCTTCTAGGACCTGAAGTACAAAACACCTAGAGGATTATGATTTGGGAAGCACTGTCCTATAAGGATGGAAAGAAAATAAAAAATATATATTGTCAAATTAAAATTGTCAAATATCCCCATTTCCATTTTGCTTCAATGTTGGGACTGATGGGAATCTTCATAGGACATGTTTACACAAAATTTATACATGGTTATTTTGTCCAGAAGACAGCATTTTGTGAATATAAAACAGTGTGCTTGTATAAAAAAATATTGTTTTGTGAACAGAAAATGTTTTTCCTGTGCAGAAAATACTGGTTTCTGTGTATACACACATTCAGATTTTACACATCAAATAAGTCCTGAACTGCACTTTCTCAGAATGGGAAGGACATTTTTTAAATGACTTGTTCCTTCCTTCAAGAACAAAATCAGCACTGCATTCTGAACGATTCCAGCCATGCAATCCAGAGTCTTTTTTTAAGACTTAAAAATAAATCCCAGCACAAATATTAAAGACAGATTTTTGCATCCAATAGAAATAGGTGCCCAACAGGAACTGGTACAATAGACATTAAAGGAATGTATGATTTATATGACTCTTCGTGCCTTCATTACAGCTTCAACTACAGAGCTTCCTCAATTGAATGAAAGTCTTTATCACTAACTTTGAAACTGAATAGACTGTTAATATAATGCTCCTTCATTATATTGTTCTGATTTTGAAAAGGATCTGATAGAAAAGAATTGAAGTACAACACCATGGATGATCAGGAAATATCAAAAATTTGGGTTGCTGTCAAGAGGAATATTATTGCCCAGAAAGGCTTTTGCAATCTGCCTTATAAAGAGTTAATGATGAACTAGGTCCCTGGTATTTAAGCACACTTGCAACTGATTGGTTGGTGCTTTAGGATGCCTCAAACTGTTATCCAACTCTTCCTTAACCTACTTTTTATCTGAATAATAATTATATCCAAAAATAATTCTGAAATGATTCATTAGGTTCCTGCTAGAGATGACTGTTGGTTGGAATGGCATGACTTAAGGGACCCCAAATGCTCTTTAATGTAGTTTCTCTCCTAAGAGAACCATAGTGTCTGCATTTATATAGCACCTTCTATCCCTGAGAAACCTAAAGCACTCTGCAGACATCAATAAATTATACATTCACAGGAATTACTCTGACCACTTGTGAAAAGTGGGACTAAAGCTCTTAATAGCAAAAGACTATGACATATTTCATTTTCTTGTTGCATTCTTTCTGGGGGAAGGGGAGGTGGGGGGGGGGAGAGAGATGAAAGAGAGTTTTACCTATGTATTTTATTTTATTTTTATTTTATTTTAGCACTCAGAATGGATTGTCTGTTCTGGAGGCAGTCACAACCAGATTATTGTTTATATGTAGCGGAGAGTGTGAAAAGTGCTGTATAAGGGCGGAAGGATGTGCCAGGCAAATAACAGGTTGCTAACATCAGAGAAAAAATGGAATAGTTAACTGCATGGTGCTAAGTCAAAGGATTAAAAAAAAACCCCGGTCATCATAGCAACTGAAGTGCATCAGCTCTGAAAAACTGACAGGCTTTGTCAGCTGATGACTAAATAAATGGATAATCCAAATAAGATGTTGTGGGCTTGCAGATGTCAGGGCAAAACAGATAAAAAAAAATACCTGTTACAAGGAACACAAGGTTGTGGCTGAAAATAAGGCCTCTGCATGTCAAGTATCCTATCTACCTCTTTCTTTCCCTTCCAACCAATTCCAGGGCACTTGTCTCTGTGCTAATCCAGTGTCTGATGTCAGCAATGGATGAAACTTAACCCAGACAAGACAGAGGTGCTCCTGGTCAGTCTAAAGGAAGAGCAGGAATCAGGGATTCAACCCCTGCTGGACTGGGTTACACTCCCCATGAAATCTCAGGCCCCATACAGACAGGCCAAAATAAAGCTGCTTCAGGTCACAGCTTTGGCACAGGTTCTGGCCTCTTGTGTGTGTGTATCATTTAAACAGCATACCTCCAAAGTGACACTAAGCAGCTTTACTTTGGCTGTCTGTATGGGGCCTCAGCTTCACAACTTGGGTGTGTTCCTGGACTCAAAGCTGAACTTGGATTCCCAAGTTTCAGGAGTGTCCAGAAGTGCATTACACAGCTAAAACTGGGGCTCCAGCTGCACTTATTCCTTGAGATGTCAGATCTGGCTACAGTGACATGTGCCTTGATTACATCCCATTAGGCTAATTGTAATGCCCGCTACATTGGTCTGCTACATTGGAAACTGTTCAGAAACTTCTGCAGGTTCAAAATGCTGTTGACTGGGGCAAGTTATGCATGTCCCTCAAATATATCACTAATCTGAAATTCAAGAAGCCAAACAGCAGCAAAAGATGGAGTTTATGACACAAGTACAGCAGCAAGTATGCTGTACTTGTGAATTAGTTTTCCTTAATGCCTTCATGCTTCTGCTAACATAGAGCAAGCACTCAGAATAAATGATGCCCCATAAATTTTGAGGGTGAACTCTTTTTTGAAATCTCCATTACACAGATCCTACTAATGATACAAAAACAGAGTCGATATTACAAAATGACAGCTTCTCTGAGACAAATGGAGTAATTTGATTTTAGCCATTGTCTATATGATTTCTTTGCCCCACTAAAATATGGTTCTTAAAATTGCAGAAGATGTTTAAAAAAGCCAAACAGAACAGAACAAGGAATATGAGCAATTACCAGAAGTTGATATGTCTAACTTTGTCTTGAATGCTTCTTCATTAGATTTAATATTACATAAATATTTAATATGTTCATATATTTCCTTTATGAACAGGGTAGCCGTATATTTATTTTACAGTTTTTTTCTTTAAAGGCAGATTTTTCTTGTAACTTCAGTGATTAAAAGTAACTCTAACAGCAGGCATGCAAATAAATGTTTTGATGCTTTTAAAAATTAATAAATGAAAGTATATGTGGCAGACTGATAAAAAGATCTGGTTAGTGGTAAGGGTAGGTTATACCACATTTTTTTTACCTGTGATTTATTTTAAATTTTACATTTCAGGCCAGGATCAAACTGATTCCTTATGCTGACCAAAGAAGACCATCAAAAAAAACTCTAGGAGGTGGTGCCACTCCATACACATCTCTGGGTGTTGTGTGACGTCAAGTCATTCCTGACGTACGGTGACCCTGAAGTGAACCTATCATAGGATTTTCTTGGCAAAATTTGTTCAGACGGGATCTGCCTTTGCCTTCCTCTGTGGCTGAGAGAGTGTGACTTACCCAATGTCACCCAATGGGTTTCCATGGCTGAACAGGGATTCAAACACTGGTCTCCAAAGTTGTTGTCCAGTGCTCAAACTATTACAGTATGTTGGCTCCAAATACACATTTCACGTACCCAACATATCTAGTCTTAAGGGAGTGAAGAGAACAAGAGTTGTGAGTCTGCAAGGGTTTAGTAGAGAGGAAGTCAGGTGCTCCAAGATGAATTTATGGATTTTTCCATCAGCAGAGGGCTCCATGAGATCCTGGCCTTAATTTTGACTTGTAAACTCCCAGAGAACATTTAGTGTTTTTAATATATATGTGTGTGTATGTAAACCACATAACATTTAAAACTGTATCATATCTGAACAGTTCTATGTCTGTTAGGAAATGGGACACAGCTTTTCCAACTTGATGAGTTTTTATAGCACATTTCTCCAAATGTATATTCACCTTCATGGCAAATACTCATAACCCCCTCCTATATCACCAAATATGTAAGTAAGTAATGGAGAACTGCCTCTTGGGAATGCCATTCCCCCATTTAAATTTAGATATCTTGTAGTACCTAAAGACTAACCAAATTATTTCAACATATGACTCTAAGGACCCCTGCTTTTTTCATCAACTACATAAAAACATTAAATGTTATTTCACCATGCACACCTCATTCAACCCCAAAATACCAGTTTCATGTTTCCTTATTGATACTTCCAATTTGTAAATTGGAATTGCAAACAACTGGCAAATATAACCCATGGATTCCAAAGGCCGGTAGAAAATATGATAGGTGAAGCCCCAGATCCTTCATGGATTGCCATTGCTTCTGTAGGGTGCTACACATTCCTGATCATGTTGTATGGGTTGACAGATTTCTTTCAGAAGGGGTGTATGTAGAACTATGAACAGTCCTTGATTATTCTGAGTCCATTCTAGCTGCTTGGTTGTACCAGGGAGAAGGCAAGGAACAGTAAGCTCGGTATTATACAGTATGTTTTTTTATGAACAATAGAATCAATTCTACCAAGCATCTTGTTAAAGAAGTCTGATTGAAAAGGCATTAGGGAGCATGGGGTAGATGAACAGATTTTTGATTAATAGCACACAGGTTTGGTGCAAGTGATCTTGTAACCTGAGGCAAAACAGCGACGATATCTCCCCAACAATCCAGCTACTATTTATTATTGAAATCCATTTAAGGCATTTTGGCACACGAAACATCACAAGCATGTATCTGTTCATTCCTGGGAATAAACATGAAATAACCAGTAAAGTAATTGAAAAACTAAAACTTTGCAGGCTTTCTGTGATGGCTAAAGTTTTCTGCCTGAGGTGACTGACTCATTCAGGTTAGTGATGCAAGACTTTCAAAAGTGTTGGCCATAAAGGAAAAACATTTGGGCTCCCCTTGAAAAAGAAAAATGTTTTGTCCAAACTCTAATGAAGATTGAAGAGAGGGAAGCATCAATGTTCCTCAGCAAGCTCATACATTTTCTTTGAGCTATTACGGAAACGTGTAACCCAAAGTGACCACTGGGCAGCCAGTTAAATTAAGGACATGCACTTGAAAGGGCAATAATACTATCAAATAAACCTTGTCCTGATTTGCTTTCTGCACAGATAATTGCCTGCCAGTGGAAATGACAAGGATAAATGGCATTAGTCTCATGATCTCAGCTATGTCAAACTGAACTATAATTGTAGTCACTCTTGGGGGAAAAGGTTACAAAGTTTGGGGTGTTTAAATTTTGGTGGGAGGTTAAAGTGAATGGGGGAATGACAGAGGTTTAGAAAATCATGCATGATGCACAGAAAGTGGATGGAATATATCATTTGCACTCATTACAATACATTTGTAATGTGCTTTGTGATATTGATCTTGGATCTTAGTATTGGGATAGAGTTGGGCTATAAATAAAAATAATAAAATACAGCGGGCCCTTGATATCAGAATCCAGTGGGGTTTCAGGTGGTTGAGAGCTGTATGGGGCACTCCCTGCATTGCCATAGCCAGACCTCAAAGGGAATCCAAAATGCAGTCCTGCGCCATTCTCTCCATATTGCGTTCTTGTGCATATAATAGACACAAACTTTGCACTACAATATGGATAGCATACAATATTATATTGATCCTGGTAAAATCCACCACTGTCTGTCCCCAGTGACTTTGAAAATCAGGCCTTAAACTGTAAGGAAAGTGGGGTGGAGAAAATAGTGAACATGTCCCTACTAAGCAAGATCCTATAGACCTTTGACAATGACAATCCTGGCTCTATACCACAGCCCTGCCTCTGGCATTTTAGTAAAGGGAAAATAACAGACATACTGAAATTTGAATCTACATTTGATCTTCTGACAACTGCTGATTAACAGTTTTAATTTTCTTAAAAAGTGCACACTCATATCCATGTGTTTGGTCCTGCTGCTTCCCAATCATGCAATAACCAGTTGTGGCTGCTTAATCTCTAAGGCCCATAGTCATTGCCTCTTGCTCATCCTCTGCTGTATTAAAGCTACAATTCAGATGGAAACTGCTCCATGAAATGTCTATGATTTCAATATGGACTCATGCTGATTTGCCACCTGCTAGCCAATCTACCCATTTAATGTATGCTTCCTCTACCCCCACCTCACTCCAGAAAACTGTTTTTGTAAAAGCATGAAGCTTATTCATGAATGTTTGCATGCCACCTCCCTATACACTTCTTCTGTAAGGGAAAAAGAAGTTATATATGAGTGGTTTTTGTCCTCATAATCATGTGCTTCCTGTTCCAGGAAACTCAGGGTGTGTAGTGACCACACTTTTATTAGAGTGCTGGTCTATGATTGAATTTGCCTTTTCAATATTAACATTTTAAATGCAGAATATGCATCACAGCAGAGAAAGTTTATTAGATATAGAAAGAATTGAACCCTAACATTGAAATCAGGAGCCCAGATTGAATGATGTGTAATGCTATGGAAACAAAAAAAGAAACTAAGCTATGTGGGTTTTTTTCCTGTGCGAAGTATTATAGTTCATATCAATAAAATAATGCTTTCAAAAGGCTTCAGATTTGGGGGCTAATTAGAGTATGAATGAAGTGATTGCTAATAGTGTATTAACATGTGCCATTCAATCAAATTTGGATTTATATTTGCAAATGTATCATCAGCTCAGATGGATTGGAGAGACTGATGTTTGATGTTCTCATTGTCTCAGTTAATGATGTGAGAAGAAAACACAGTGCAAACAACTGTGCATCATTTGGAAATACACATTATTACTTCAGTTTCTATGAATAAAGCTATTGCACTGAATGTAACAGAGGAAGGCCATAAATGTGATCATCACTAGCTTGTTACTAGTATTATAGTCCTGATCCTGCATGAGGTTAATAAAGATCAAGAATGGCATCAGGCTGCAATCCAGTGTATATTTACATTGCTCTGGCTCATTGATTTGATTGAGATTTAAGCGTCCTAAGGGTGGGATTGCAGCCAAAGGCATTTTTCACTCCCTGACTTTGCTGCAGCAACTTTGTTGCAGGTGGTAAACTCAACAGAATAACTGGTTGGATTTTGATTTCTGAATGTTATGAACTGAATATCACTGAGAACTTTCAGCCCTCAGAAAAATGTTAATCTGAATCTCCTATCATCCCTGAATGTGACACTGATGGCAGTTGCAGTATACGAAACAGTGGAAGAGCACAAGTTCCCCACCTTGACTTTTCAACAGCATTTTGAAAAGTAAAAGATGATGATGATGATGATGATGACAACGACGAGAATGATGATGCTGAGTAAACTTCCAGAATACTTCATTTAGCATAGACACTGGGCAAGCTTTGCTTATTACTATCTGCCTATCAACTGTTGGTGCCACCAAATTGTTAGGAAGTGTGAGAAGTACCATGGGAGGGGGAACAACTAACAAACAGGATGTCACTATAACTATACACTATGCTTAAACCCCTACAGAGTAGCATGTAAATACAGAATATAGAATAAGCATGCAAAGGGGGCTAACCCTAACATCCTTTCTCAACTGCATGAACATCTGATGTCCATATCTTGATTTGCAGTTTCTCCAGCAGTCTCTTGGGCTTAACATTTTGTTCTCTCAGGAGGTAGCTGTTACAATAGCTTCATTGATTATCAACAGAAATAAAAATATATCTGTTTCTACCAAATGAGAGCACATTAAACGGGCCACATATCACTGCATCTGAGATCTAGCACTTTAGTGCTTCTTCTTTCAGTTCTTAGCTGAAATGGGGGCCTAACTGCCTTTTCTTCAACAGAAGTTGCACATCTGCTTGCACCATTCTGTTAGGTAGTTTGCAGTTCAGAATACTACATCCAGTCCCTTTAAAATAAAATTACTTCTTTACATTTGGACTTTGTGAGACCTGTTGCTGAGAGTGGTTGAGTCTTCTTGGTTGCACTCCTTTTGTCTTATAGATTGAATAGTTGGAATGCTACTATTGACTGGAATCCTTTTGGAGAAGGTACAGTCTCTTGCAAAAATGACCCTTTCTATCACATTTATATCAGTGGACTTCTGATTGGCTCTTGGGTGGAGCTTTTCAGCTGTCCTTCTCACTCAGTAATGTGACCAGTCTGCATTTTGATAATGGAGAAAGGATGAAGCACTTTGTTCAATGGATTCCTTTCTGAGCTGTGAAATAGCATCACCAAATTTCAGATAATATTCAGAATAGATAGTAGTCAAACTAGATGATGGAGGCTGAAGCAGACCTTCAGTCCAATCTGGTTTATGATATTTTCCAAAGACTGGCTCATTTTCTGTATGCATATATAAGAGAATAAGGTTCTGAGTCATATCTAGATTGCATCTCAGTTTATAGCTTCTCATGTAATTGTTTAACTTGTTCAAGTACTCATTTGGGACATCCACTTCCTTTCCTGTAGTATATGGAGAAAGAATTGTGTCTATTTCCATACTGTTGCTATCACTTAGCCAAAGTAAACTCTCTAAGAAAAACAATATAAAGGTAGTCCTTTAACATGAATGTCTAGTCATAACCAACTGTAGGGGGTGGTGCTCATCTCTGTTACTAAGCCAAAGAGCCAGCATTGTTCAAGGACTACTCTGGTGGGTATCTGGACAGTATGATTTGCACTGAATGCTGTTACCTTCCCACTGAAGTAATACCTATTTATCTACTTGCATTGTTTCTAACTGCTAGGTTGGTAGAAGCTCAGACTAGTGACAGGAGCACTCGGGCCTTGAACTGCCAAATGTCTGATATTCTGATTGTTAAAATTGGCATCTTAACCACTAAGCCACCACATCCCTTAACCTCTGTTACGCTAAGCTGAAATCTTCTAAATTTAGGTGTGGCCCTGTGGCCCCAAACGGATGCTGTACTCTGGGCAGCCATGATCCATGATCCTAGCTGTCGCATCAGCATGGGAAGTTAGCTGAAGTGATGAATCCAGAAGTACCCCCAAGCTGCTGATACAGTCCCTTAGGGGAAGTGTGACCCCATCTAGGACTGGTGGGATTCCTTGCCAGCATCCCAGATTGCAGTGGATTGGTCCAAAGATGCAGCAAGGGGAATAGACCATGGCTGCAGTCTTCCTTGTCCGGTTGAGTATTGGGAGGGGGTGTTGTTTACGCTTTGCTTGTGTGGGCTGGTGGATAGGTGTCTGACCATTTGCAGGCCTTGGGTCACTTTCCCCCACTCTCCCAGATTTCATGTGTGGCTGGGGGTTGGGCCCTCTCTTTTAGTAATTTTTGCCTCACATGCTTTCCCTGACCAGGTAGAACCACAGCTTGTTTTGGGAAGTGGGGAGGCTTTATTGGTTCCCCCTAGCAATTAAGGACCTCATCGTATGGGCCATGGGGAACAGGCCCGGTGCAGAATGGAAGTGGGTGGGAAGGGAATGGAAGGGGGTATCATCTATTTTACTGCACACCAGAATGCCACCAATGCCACCAGAGGTCCCCGTTCTGTTTCCCATCTGTCCCACAGAAGGCGATTTTCAAGAACTGTTCTGAAGGTGAGGCCTCCCGGTCATCTAATCCATACTGGGGTCACTTGGCCATGGAGTTTTAGTTGGTCCACATCTTTACCAACTAATTCCCAACTGGTAACACTATCCTATGAGCACTATGCCTTTCCCCCAGGCAGGATGGTCTTGGTTTCCATCCCAGTCGGACGACCAGCCTGTAGGTTTTTCAGGGATACTCCCTATAAATCCTTTTATGGGAGAGATGTCTACCTTTAGGCTTCAGACTCCATTTGATTATGATTGGTCTATAACCTCTGGAGATGTTAATCTTCCTTTAGGAGACCATCTATCCAAGTCCACTAGAGATAAAATTTTAAAGGAAAAATTTATCAGCATATTTTCCCTCTTATATCGGGAGATCAATAAGAAAGACAGGGAGGACTTGAATGATAAAAACAGGAAAAGCTCAATAAGAGAAAGATTGAATGTAACTGGTTGAAGTGGCTATCAGACACATTTATATATATGGGCTTTATAGCCAGGTCTCAGCCCATGTGAACTGCAGCCCTTATCCAGTATATGGATATCATACATCAGGCCTATGTTGATTTTTCTGGTCCTGCTGGTGATGCTTATCATATGTGGGCCACAATTTATGCATTTTTGTGGTGGGACATGATGCATTCATAGTTGTGGATGCAGCTCATGACTCCATCCTGACCAACACAGGGAGACTGTTCCCACAGCAGTCATTTGGTCCAACAAGACAGGTTCCTTTCATTTCCAACAAGGGTAAAATCAACCGCAAAGGTTGTTGTACTGGGAATTTGGTTCTCAAGGGGTGTGTATATGAAAACCCTGTAAATGCATTAGTGTTCACTGTGTGGACAAAGTTGCTCGTTTAGAAACTGTAACAAGGCTAAGACTTCATAATCAAGTCATATAGATCAACTGAGTACCAGAAAGCCAAATGCCAACCTCCCTCCCCCAGTGGAAAGAAAAGTAAAAGCCTCCTTGAAAGATATAGCAGTCAGGTAAAACACCTATGGCACCCTCTTGCAATGAATATTAGGTCTTTGAAACTAACTTTTTAGGTCTTGTGACTAAAGGGGTAGGGAAAGAGACCTTCCTTGGGGTTGACCTAAGGTATACACCCTTACTCACGTCCAATGAGTTGAGTGAGGAAATCTCAGGTTGGTGTTCCAAATGTGAGCTGGCTGGGAACAACCTAATTATGGGTTATCCCTGGGGCTCAGGTCTTTTGCCCAGAGATAGCTGAGGGGGTGGTCTGGAGAATAGACCATCAGTCACAGCTGCTCCCACACTAGGTTACTCCCCCAGTTTTGCAGATCTCTTAGAAATACATAAATAGTTAAAGTTTAAATGAAGTGGCCCATTTATAACCCATTTCTGTGTCTGGACTTGTTATTTACAAGTCAGCAAATTATTTATTTTTGCCAATTTCTTCAAAATCTGATGATGATGATGATGATGATGATGATGATGATGATGATGATGAAATTTATTTCTTTTCCATGTCTCTCAAGGTTTTGAGGCAGGGTACAACATGTTAAAACACAAAACACAATGTATAGTGGCTAAATGAAATAGATACAATTAAACAGTTTAAAAGTGCCTCTCAGAAAAAGAGTCATGGTAACTTTAGTTCAGCTCTATCATGGTTGAATGCATAGAGATTTGAAGCCAGACTTCCAAGGCATAAAGATTCAAAGACTTTTGCCCAGATACATCGGCTTGTTTCACTTCATCTTACAGCCAGGATTTTAAACTCTCCCCCCAAATATGAAGACATTTGTGAATTTTAGTAAATTCTTAAAAAAATGAACAGGAATGAAGCTCTTACTTGTTCTGCAACACAAATACTCAAGTAAATCTGTGTCTGGATAACAGGTATGAAGAATTACTTATTAGATCCCCCCATGGGGATTACATGTAACTGACAACATTTGAGGAAAATAGGGAAGCATGAATTCCTGACAGTTATGAATGAAAGGAGGAGAGAAAATACCACATCGTTGTTAGCTGAGGTTAACAGAATAACAAGGATGGGTTAAATGTGTATGTTAAAAATGTCTTTACATGCTATTGGGTTTTGTTTTGTTTGTTTAAAAAAATCAGTTTATTTGATTCCTTTGCACTGTTAATGGAATGAAAGCTTGCATTTAAAGAGGAGGAGGAGTGCTTTCATTTGTTATTTTGCCCAAGGAAATCAAAGCACTTAAAAAATGTTCTGCCTCTCAATATTTCTTTGAGGAAGGTTACTGAAATCCCTGATGGCAGAGTACATGTCAAGGTAAATTCACTTGGTATTCATCTCTCTTTGTTGTTGTTGTTTTTCATTGGTAGTCTAATGATTTATAATTAGAGGAGGTACTAGTACTCATCTTCAGAAGGAGAACAATGTACTTGAAGGATGCATCTAAGACACCAGGGACTATCAGTCCATTAAGCCCCACAGATGTCAGCTTCTTCTCCAGCTGTGTAAGAATGAAAACATCTGTGCTGCCAGCTGGTGGGAAGAGTCCTGTAGTATGTAACCTGAACAAGCAACCTGAAGTGGCATAATATGGGATTCAAATCCGACTCAGTTAGAAGTGACCTAATGAAATACATTGCACTAAAGTCAATCTTTATTGGATTTAAGCCAAACATTATTGACTTAGGACCAATCAATTTTCAAGAGTTGGTTCTAAGTATGACTAGGTCTGGTAATGAATCTTCACTTAAGCTTCGCTGAACTTTCTTGAATCGGCCCCTTCATCCCCACATGCTCAAATGTTGATATCCCCTGCCTACTCATCCATATACATACCTCTGTCAGTTACTTTCTAAAGGTAATTAGCTACATTATAAAGCTGAGGCCCCAAAAGTAGTTAGTAACCATTCTAGTTACAAATGTGCTAAATTGCAATATTTGCTAAAATAGCTAACCTTTTAGTTATGTAAAAAATAGGTTACAAAATAAATTTAAGCGAGGAAACAAGTTATAATTACACCACAGAGAGGGAAGGTATCTGTAATTATGCTACAATCTTAATATAACTGTCATGTTTTAGTTACTGCAAAAGTGAAATGATTACAAGTATATAGTTATTTGTAATAGTTTACTTCCAGGCTCTGCCTAGCTTCTCTCTTCTAGCCATCATTATTTGTCTCCTACTTGCTTCTTCTTCCACTGGATGCCTCACTTTCCTGCTTCATGTTTTTTCTCCTTTTCCTGCCTTTTCCATTTTTCTTTCCCCATGACTTCCTCTTGCATAGAAAGAATATAATACCTGGTCAAGGGTGTCATGTTATTTAAAGCCCTGGAAATTCCTGTCTTGTCTGCTCCACCAAGAAAAGGTTTCTTGGGAGACCCATTCCCTGAAGAGTAATACAACATGTGTGCTGTCTTTTTCTTTATCTGTTTCATTATAACACCATGAAAAATTGGCATATTTTCCCATTATGGGAAAGCCTCATAGATGAGCTGGGAAGACTCTTTAATATGGCTGAGCAAAAGAACAAAACAAAACCCTCTTAAACAATTTACAGGGTGACCAAATCAAACTGTTTTTTTTTTTAATGTTTACAACTATTTTGGTGTGTTCCTGTTACTTTTTTGATCACATTGTCCTGAACTGTATCTGTAGCTGTTTACAAGGAACCTGTACCCTTACATCAACAGGTGGATTGACACAAGAGCAGTTATCAAGCAATGAGCTTTAAATGGTCATTTTTTTCTCTGCTCACAAAAGATCGCTGCAAAATATGTTGAAGACACATAACGACAACAATGCTGGGAGAGACAAGCTTGATGCTTTGAACAGTGCATGGGTTATGATTATTGAGATCCACAGTACATTGTGCCATATCAGGAGGTTAAAATTCAAAGGAAATTAGTGCAGTTCAGACCAAGAGACATATCACGATAGTGCATGAGTGTCTGTGCCTTCAGGTTGCCTGTCTACCTGAGGTGACCCCATGAATTTACCGTTTTTGTAGGCAAGGAATACTCAGATGTGGTTTGGCTAGTTTCTTCCTCTAAAATGCAGTATACAACACCTGGCATTCATTGGTGGTTTCCCATCCAAGTACTAACCTTGCATATCTTCCAAGAACAAATAGGGTCCAGTGCTTTTATTTTATTTAAGCTTGACTAAGTCAGTGTAGGCTTTTTAACATCTGAATGTAAAGAATATTCAGAAATTGTCTCTACCTTGATGAGAAAAAGGGTGTTGTGGTTGTTTAAAGAAAGAGGGTGGTATCTTGATGTAGTGTTGAGACATCCTGTCAAGAATATGATTTTGCACTTCACTGCTTTATTTGATGAACATTTTTTCATGTAAAAAATAAAAAATGCACAGAAACTCGTGTGACTGACTTTTGCATAAACATGGTTTTTGTTTGTTTGTTTGTTTGTTTATCAATAAAATCCCAATGTATAAAAAAATCATTAACAGGATCTTAATCTCACCCATGATGTATGTGGGGTATGTGTGTGTGTGAAATTATTTATACTAGAATTAAGAAAGCAAAAATAAACATCCCTAATTCAAACCCATGAAGTATGGCATACATATCTGCATGATATGGCAGGAATAAGTGAAAAGAGGAACCCTGGGATGTAGCACCTTAAACTATACATTAAACAGTACCTGGGAAAATAACAACACAGCTTATATTATGAGCTGTCTTGGGTTCCTTTCTAGGAGAAAAACAGCATGAAAAATATGAATAAATAAATAAAATATGTAGATGTGAAGGTGACAACATGGCACTGCCAAAATCTCTCAAAATCTTTCACTCCCTTCAACTGTGTGTCACCACTGTCACTATTTATATGAAGGTGAGACTGACTCACCCAAATATTTTTCCCGGATGGCACCACAATGGGTCTTCTTATCCCACTGCTGCCACCAATATGTGATGGCTCCCTAGCTGCCACCAGATTCACGACAAAATGTTCAAACATAAATCCCTTGCTTGAGTGACTTCCACACTTTTCTTTTACCTTTGGGCCACTCTATAGGAAGACGGGACTCACTATTTTGAGTGTTCTGAGCAATAAAAGTCTTATTAACCCTGGTAGTGTTTGGCTTATAGTTTCTTAAAATACCCCAAGTGACCACACATTGAACCGAAGCAAAAGAAAACTTTATTTACAAGATAGCTGGTTACAGTATCTCTATTCTGGAGGATTCAGAGTTGATATGTTGTCCGTGTGCTTAAACAGTTACAGTTTCACATATGACTCTTGACTAGACTCTGAACCTCCAAACTTTGTTGCTATTTTTTGTTTTTTCCAGCCACACCAATTCACTTTCCACACTTGACCTCTTTAGGCCAGCCTGGGTACTCAAACCCCTTCCCACTGCCCCTTTTAGTAGTGTATCTCAGCCATCTTGACTGTTAAAACCCCTCAGAGCCTAATAAACCTCTAATTCCTAACCCAGAGCTCTGCTTCTATCTGATCCCTGTCCAGTTCCATATCTCCTCACTCAGCCTATTTATACTTGCTCATGGGAGTAGTGCCCACCTTTTTTCATTCTGATCAGATGTTGCCAATACTGCAATATGCCTTTTCTCCACAGTAGGGTTCTGGACAAATAGCAACTTGCAACATTTACACTAGCATAATACTAAGCAGGGAATTAGCAGAGAAACACCTGGTGCTGGTTAGCACACTGAAAAACAAACCAAACATAAATTTCCTTTGAGTTTCCTGCTGATGAACTGAGAAGTGTCAATAGCAGCATCATTGGTTTTCAAGGATATCTGACATTGTAAATGATGTGCTAAAAGGAAGCACAGTTATTTTCTCTCCTTTTTCTACATAAACATGCAGTAACCTCAAGACTAAAAGACAGCTTCCAAAACCATAAAACAACCCAGCTTCTTGGTAATTATATTGTTTTATCAAAATAGGAACATTCTCAGTAAAAATGTACATTAAAAAAACCAACCCAAAACTTTCAAATTGTGTTGTGCTTGTCACAATACCCTGTCACATTTTATTTATATAGCTTTATTGGGCTTCCTTTGACCCAAAGTGTGGATTGGGGTTACACTTTTCCTTTGATCCAGGCTTAATGTCATTATGGCTTAATGTCTTTTAAATTTGAGGCAGATGAATATTTATAGAAAGCCCTCACCGTTTCTATTAATTTTAGTGCTGGGTTGGCTTTCATTTATCATTTTTCATGTTTTTCTTCCTTTCTCAATTCTGTTTATATCCCAACATGTCTCCAGTGAGCTCAAAATGGTATACAAGGCTCTCCTCCTTTGTACTTTATCATTACAACAATGTTGTAAAGTGGGCTCAACTGTGTATGACGGGTATAAGGTCAGCCAGTGAGTGCAGCTTACTGGCTGAGTGGAAATTTGAGCATGGATCTTTGACCTTTCAAATCAAGGCCAATATGCACACCAATATATAGTTCATCAACGTATATGACAGACACATGATAACCATGGATTTCTTCGAAAACTCTCATGAGTATTCTAAAAAAATAGGCAGCATTCTCTCTCTCTCTCTCTCTCACACACACACACACACACACACACACACACACACACAGCTGAGCTCACATAGTAGTGACTGCTGCTGATTCTATTTTGGGCGAGATTTTTTCATTCAGATCACATGTACACATATAAAATGATCTGTTCAACAAATGTAAACATGTTTTTATACAAGCTCTCAGCCATACTTCTGTGAAATTGGTTCATAGATTTTTATGTCTGCTTCACTTTTATGGTAGTCGTGTTATGCATCCTGCATTTTGAGGAAAAGACGGAGTTTAAATCTGAATAGAATTATGCTGCAAAACAGGATCTACTGCTTCTCTGAGACATCCAGTTCCTATGTTTTAAATTTCTCTGTGTTCTGTGGATTGCATCATAATAGTTTCATCCAGCTTTAGCCCAAGAATTCTGGCATATAGATTCATATAAGTGGGCCAGTGGTGTAGTTTACCTTTATATTCAATGAAGATAGCCCAGAAATGTATTTCTGGGTATTATCAGTAGGCCTGATAAACAAGTCTAACTTCTTTAAGTAAGTATATTGCATTGGATTCGAGAGGTTGTGAGGCTTAGAGACAAACTGTTTCTCATCAATAAGTCTGCAATCCCTTGCTAAGAGGCTTTACTCTTGAAACCCTCTTGGGGTTTACTAAATGAATTTAAAGCAATACAGATACCTCCCAAATCCCACAACAGAATTCAAAAGTAAGCCAAATAAGCTGCAAGAAATAGTAGCAGAAGGCAAAGTTGAATTAATCAAGACTGAAAAAAGGTATGTGTGCCTGTCTCTGTATGTTCTATAAGTGCTTTTAGCCAATCACTTGACAAATCCAGAAAGAAATACGGAAGGTGAAAACTAAGAACTGTGGTAGTTCTGCTTGCAGTTCTTCATCCACTTAGTTTATGACAGAGGTGTAAATTTGATCTCTCTGAATTACTAAATAGCTCAGTCTTAGCAAACATTGTAGTAGTTTGGTGTGTGTATGGATCTTGACCACCAACACCAGTGTGAAGTTCCACTTTGTTTGAAATTACAAATAGGGATGTTTGGCTTCTAAACAGCTCCAGAGGAATAAAAGTAATTCTCTTCAAAAAGGGAAGAATCTGACAATTTGAGTGTCTCAACCTTTTAAATGGTTTACACCTCTATTTATCTCCAGTCTGAATAGGAAAGAGGTTGCAAATTTTCATAAATCCTTCAAAATGCAAAGTAAAATGTATTTGGTTTTGCTAATCTGTGATTGTCTATCCCAGATAACTTCAAATTCATTTTTAAACAAGTTTTATGCATTCAGGCTTTGAGTCTATCTTGAATCTTTCTCTCAGTTGTTTATATAACATTAACAATGCATCCCCTCTTTTGGTAGTTCCTCTCTTGTCTTCATCTTACATTAATCTCTTAGAATTTTCAACACATTTTTATATATCCAACATCTTTCTTTGGATGTTTTTCACATTCTATAAAGGGCTTCATGCAATAAATTATTACTTAATTGTAATTGGAGCAAAAGGTAGCTAAAGAGTCAGTGATTAAGTGGGCACAGAATATTGGAAGAAGCATATAAAGTTGAACTTTTTTGTGACTTAAAAGAAAATTATTACAAAATGTTATTTTATAAAATGTCTAAAAATGAGAATAGTAATTGCTGGAAATGCCAAAGTAAGCCCAGAATATTTTCTCATATGTGGTGGCAGTGGGCCCAAGCAAAGAGATGCTAGTCAAAGTTACACATACTGATATCTAATGTAATACATATTAAATTTCAGATGGAACTGAAGCTTTATTTGCTGATCATGAACTAGACAGCACCACATACTTTAGACAACAATGATACAAAGAAGTATTGGAGGATGTTGACCTATATGGTGACTGCCACAAGAATTTCTTTCCATAAAACATGGAAAGGAAAAGAAACATTGATAGCAAAAGAATGGCTAGTGAAACTCTACAATATGGTGGACTTAGATAAATTAACGATGTTGATCAAAGCCAAAACATGAAATAGATATGTGGAAGATTAGAAAGACTTTATAAAATTGTGAAAACAAAATTGGGAGAAATCAAAATTCCTTTATTTTGAAGAGCAACCAGTAGCACTGTGAAAGACAGTTGCTCAATTCACTGAATGTAATTCTTAAATAATTAAATAATATATAACATTTTAGCATCTGTAATGTGCTTGGTTATCTGTTTTTGTACTTCCACATTACATTATTCCAAGGTTAAATCTCTGAAAATTTTTATTTTTGTTTTGTTGTTAAGCCAAACTTCCACATTGATATGAAAATAATTATTACAAACCCCAAGTACTACAATGTATAAATATAAAAGACATTATGAATGAGTTGTAGAAAGCAGAAGGGAATAGTTTGGATAAAGGAAGGGGAATGATAAGACTAGGAAATTAGCTCTGGGATGAAAGAAAGTCAAGGCACAGTCTGAAGTGGTGCTGTCTAGTATATTGAATAGCCTTTATACCATACTTGATAGCTGGAAAGGCTCTCAGATGTCTTATAGATTGGATAAGGAAAGCAAGACAGCCCTTGCTTTCAGCCTTACAACCTACAAAGACACTACTCAAAAGAAAAGGGAGAAAAGAGGGAAGGGAAACAAGAAAATCCAGACAAAAATCCTTAATGTTGTGAGGTTCCTTACAGGGAAAGACAAAATCTTTCCCAACATAAGAGAAAGACAGAGAAGTATTGTCCTATTTAGGTGTGTATGAACTTGTTAGCGTGAACAAGTGAGAAGGATGTCTGTACTATTCCTACTTTCTAATGACAGACTGAACCTTAGAGCATTGACTCTATGTGAACGCTTTTCATATGATTAGACCCTTGAAGAAATTTGTGAATCTTCTTCTTCTTCTTCTTCTTCCAAATATGAGCTGAAATAAACCCCTTGATTTTCCAGATTTGTTCCCAATTCATGTTTAGAGGCTCAATGGCTAACAGAAACTGTTTGGTTTTAGCAAGCAACAGGAATTACAACAGAGGCCTGAGGTAGCTTTCTCCCTTTCTTTTCATATTTAATAGACAAACTTCAGTCATATCTGAATGGGGCTTTTATCACCTCATTCTTCTATTTGTGTGCATAAGAATCTAATTTAAATGGAAAATATAAGATGTGGACATTACTACTGTCCATTGGTACAGTGAGGCTGTAATAACTGTTATTAAGGGCAGACATTCATTTGGTCCCTGAACATGGCATGTGAAGATAGCATGAAGAAGATGTACATAAGTATGCAGGGGGACATAAATCTTGCCAAAGCATAAACAAAGCTTTACACATATTACATCTCTGCCTGTCACATATTTCACATATTCAGTAAGATGAGCGCTTTCTGTATGATGAACTGGCACTATCATAAGATCACTTGTTTGTATGAAGGAGGTATTACACATTTACTATCATAGATCATTCCCTGTTGTCACATTAGCTTATCATTTAATAAGGCAAGATTCTCTTGGATGTGATATGAATGGTCTGTGAGATGGACCCTTGATAATGTTACTACACAAAGAAGGATGTTTTTGGTGAATCAAAATCTGCATCAAGTGGCCTTATGCTTCAGTGAGCATACTTTACAAAGCAAGAACAGGAGGTCTTCATTCAACTGCACTCTAGTTCTGACTGTTGCAATCCCAAATTAATAGTAAAACCTGCACTGAGCAATACCAAAGAATTCAATGAGGGTCTTGATGTAAAAAATAGAGGCAGTGAAAACAGAATGAAACCAAGAAACCTGGTCAGGATAATAATAAAATTCTCAAATCTGCTTTGTAATTTCTTGTTTATGGAATAGGCAAAGTGAATTTATTGTAGCCCAATGCACACTGTGACCTCGCCAAGAATATTCTGCAGTGGAGGAAACACATTTTGGAATGTCCATTACTCCAGTATGCACATAATTATACAGCAAAGTGCAGTTCACACTAACAAAAATCCTTCATGGGATGACTGCAAAGACTATCAATGTGAGCACTGAAGTCATAGCTCAAACAGGGTGCTGAAGGCAATCCTGTTAAAGTACATGGTAGAAAACTGATTTCGTGTTTGGAAATGTTCAGCATAAAAATAAAAAATTAGTCTTCTATGGAAAACATAACTTTACTTCCACTACTTGCCCATAATCAAATACATGATATAATGGAGAAGAGAGAAGGAAAAGAATAAGTGTTAAAAGATGAGACTGCAGCAGAAGAAAATAAGTAGGGAAGAGCAAACAAACTAGTAGTCAGCAAACATGCAAAGTAGCAATTGGTGAATATAAACATGCAAAGTTTGCTGTCTAACGCTTGGACCCATGGCAATGGAGTAGTCAATCTCTTTTGCATTGTGTGGATCTACCAAACTGGGACAGTATCTACCACTGTGATCATGAGCAGGTTATTCAGAAACTGGGTTGTTGGAGGTCAGGCAGTTGCAAATATATATATATATATATATATATATATATATATATATATATATACACACACACACACACATACATACATACATACAGTATCTCATACTTGGAACTTGATTCCTTATTCTTTCTCCTCATTGATGGTCTTACCTCTTTCACAGGTGTGTGGACCATAGAGGAAACATAATCTGCTGATATGTGGGCAAAGTTTGACTTTTTGGATGGCTCAGTATGAAAAGTATGTCACTCCTGGTTCACAATTTGACTTCAATGAATGGATAACTATGGAATGGCAGTTTTATGGAAATGTGAGAGTAAATTTCTACCAATTGAATTTCCTGACAAGGCAGTATGGGATGACAATCATGGGGTTCATGGGCCATATTGCAGCCTTATCCCAAGAACCAGTTGTCTCCTACTGGTCCAAACAATCTGACATTTCAGGGAGGCTATAAATGTTTGAGGCCAGACATGCAGTTTAAGAGGATGCCATGAAAGGGAGGAACTTGCAAAAAGTGACAGGAAGTGATTTCTGCTTGCCAAAAAACATCGCTTTCAGGCACACCAGATATGCCAATGTGGCATGCAGAAATCTTTGGAGTTGCAGATTCAGTGCTTATGGTCCACAAGGAAGGTAGTAATTTCAAAGGTTCTTAAGTTACTATTGGCCTACAGGAGGACAAAGGAGAGAATACCAGTAGTGGTTTTGTTGTAGTTGGCCTCATTGTGCTACAGAATTTATAGGTACATGTGGTTAAAGTGAAAATTTGGTAAAATATGATGTTTTTAAAGAAATTTAAAAAAAAATTAAAAATATTGTTTTTATTAAAAAAAAAAAAACAAACCTGGGGCCTCTCCTTTCTCCTCCCACTGAACCTCACCCATCTCAGTATTTTAAAGGGACACAGGTAAATGTGCATCCAATTTCTTTACAAAAGCAGCTTTTTCAGGAGCACTGGTGTCACAGCCTAGTGCAGGTGTAGTGCACAATGGGGCTCTTGGGCAGTCAGGCTGAAACACCAGGATATCAGTTTTATTCATGTTCAGCTTAAGATGGTGAGTAATAATAATAATAATAATAATAATAATAATAATAATAACTTTATTTATACCCTACTTTTCTGTTGCCAAACAATAAAAGCAGACAGAGAAACACTCAACAGACAGTCCACCACAGAATTCCATAAAAGCTATGGGATATCTGATTGTCATCTGCATAGATATGATATTGGAAACCCACCTCTGAAATAAGAAATCCAAGTGGGAGTGTATGTAATAAAAAAGAAGACAACTCAATAGTGATTCTTTAGGCACCCCTACAGTTACAGGGGAGGTTATTGGCATAGCTCCCTGAAATGAAACAACAGAGGAATAATCCAACAAAAAGATTTAAACAAGGACAGAGCATTCCCTGTTATTCCCAATGATGCCAACCATAGTAGTAAGATCTGATGAACCAATGTGTCAAAGGCTGCAGAGAAATCCAACAGGATCAGCACTGATGTTTGTTGCTGAGCCTTTGCAACTAAAATGTGCAAATCTACAGTGCTATATTATTAATAATAATAATAATAATAATAATAATAATAATAATATCATTTACTACATGAGTCAGAGCCATTTCTGTGGAATTACATGTCCAAAATCCTGATTGAAATGGATCAAAAAGAAAGTCGTGTGTAATCAAATAAAGCATCAATTGGAAAAGGGCTGCTCTCCCCAAAACTTTAGACAGAAATGGAAGGAGAGAAACAAGAAACAGGACAATAATTAACACAATGTGAATGATCCAGGGAGGGTTTCTTGAGTAATAGGCACACAACAAAAGCAGCCCAGAAAAAATACCCTTTGGGAAGGAACAGTTCACCAGGTGGGTTATAAAAGGCAGAAACACAGGCAGAGGGACTGAATAACAAAAAGAAGGAAAAGGGTTAGTAGGGTAGGAAATAGGAGAAGAGGACAAAACAACATGGTGGCTTTTATAAAATGGGAAAATTGGAATTTTGCCCCGTGATAATGCCATAGCCCGAGCCAAAGGCTAGGTAAATCAACTGATGGCAATGACAAAGGAGTACCATCCATAAGAAATGATACAACAGTTGAGGCCACCTTCTGGTCAAAAGTGGTCTGGATGTGACAATTAATAGCTGATAAAGTTATGATACCATTTATTTCCATTGTACATGTCTTAACTGTTTAAAACCTGGTGGGTGGGCAAGCCACTCTCCCTATCCCTGGCAGTTGAAAAGTGAAATAATAAGGGACTACTGAATAATCTGTTCCCCTTTCATAACATCTCAAATCTTCTGCCTGATCCAGCTATGCAATGGTAAGCCTGGCCCTTGAAATGGGTATCCAGTTGGTGGTGAAGACTGTAGAAAGCCATGCTATTTAAATTTTTGGAGCCACAAGAGGGCAGCAAATTAAACTGTGTCCAGAAAAGATATAAAATAGCTTATTTTAAGGACTGCCTTCATCTCATCTTAACATGTGCTTTGATTATTCCCAACTCCCGAGGTCAACTGGTAAATTAGAGTAATGTGTTCAGTAATGGGTGTTGATATATGAGTAGGAAGGTTAAGGTCTCTTGGCTAATATTCTTTACTGTCAATCTAAAGGAGAAACGACTGATGCTGCACATCTTAACTGTCCTTGTAGATAGGTTATGTTTCAACTTACAGCAAACCAGACAATGTCTCAGACCTCACACATCTAATTTGGAAGTAGTTGGTACCATGTGTGTGCTATGTCAGGACAGCATGTTTTATGGTTATTTCTTTGGTGAGGACTAGGCCTTGGAGTGGATATATGAATTGTTCATTATTTCTTCAGTCAAGACAATTTTCAGTGGGGGAGGGAGGGAGAAAAGAAAGCCTCAGATTTTCATGTTACATTTTCATGTCAAAAGAAGTACTATAGTAATCATTTTTGTCCTTATTTATGAGCTCATGTAGCAGAGAAGATAAAAGAATGTATAAAAATGTGATACAGATTGGATCTGAATTCTAAGTTCTTATCCCAAACTGTCAGTTCTGGTATAAGACACTTTAAAAAAAATGCAAGTAACATCGACATTAACAATAGGGAACAATTTGTCTGAAGCCAAAGGATCCCTCTAACTCTGATTTACTTCTTGCAGATTTTTAGCTTCTCTGAGTGCAAAGGCATTTTCTATGTCAAAAAGCAGATATAGCTTCAAAATCCTTTTTGCTATAGTTATTGCTTTTGGATTGCATTACTTTTGGGGGATAATATAGGAAGCAGAAAGTGATAGCATGTGTAACTATACAATAAGATTGCCAATGAAATAAAGTCACTAATTAAAGTCCTTAGTATATCATGCTTATGAGAAAAGAGTAAACCAAATTAAAGGCTTATACACTTAGCACTGAAAGATGGGATTGGATGAGAGGAAGATAATGTCTATTGTTATGTGCCTTCTTGTCATTTCTGACTTATGTTGACCCTAAAGTAAAACTATCATGTGGGTTTCTTGGAAGATTTATTCAGAGGCCTTTGCCTTCTGTGGCTGAGAAAGTGTGACTTGTCCAAAGTCATCTAATAGATTTCCATGGATGAAGGGTCCTTGATCTTCAGTATCTTAATCCACTACACCATGCTGGCTCTTGTTATGGGGCAAGTCTGGCATATCTTTAATGTTTGCATTCTCATTTTTTCTATAAGAATTGATTGCTGAAAAGTGAAAATATTATGGTAGTTTGGTGTATGGATGGACCTTGACCACTAATGCTTAAAACTGATCTTTTTTCCCCTTTTATCTCTTGAGTGCTTATTTTTCTTCTCTCTGTTCCACTTTTTATAAATTTTATGCCAGGAAATAAACAGTGTGAGACATGAAACTCTTGAACCTATAGGAGTTTACATCAGACACCTAAGGTTGGAATATAGTTTATAAAACTTTTGCCATTAACAATGGCTTTCTCCAAGTGTTATAATTTCTTTAAAATATTACAGTATGAAGGTGGCATGTTCCTGTTTTTGGACAGTTTGTTTTACTTACATGAGATAGGTTAATGGAGTGGCAAGACAGAATATATAAATTATATGGCATCTATAAATTATGGGCTACAGGCAAACTAGGTCTATGTTTGTATGGAATCCTGCGTATAAATGCACCAGTTAAATATATTTATCCCAACTTCATTGGAATTGGGTCAGAGGTTTGACAGACTTCTGCACAGGAAACAATCTGAAATTAGATTGCCATAATACTTTTTTTAAAATAAGATTTGTTGTTGGCCACACTTGCTGAAAACGTCTGTAAATAATCTTAAGCACTGAAGCAACATTATATCAGTCCTCTTGTTGTTTGGATGGCTGCTTTTAAGGTTGATTCAAAAATTGTCTTGGCTTTTAGGTGACATTATTTTGCATTTCCTCCATGAGAAGAAACCATCTTCTCTTTCATTCCACTGATATTCTTAAATCAGAGTTCTGTTACATGCAGGAAGATTCTTTAGTTCCTGTGATGGTATCACCCGACCACTGATATCTTTTGGAATTATCAAGGGCTCATAGAGGTAAACTGAGTCCTCTACATCAGAGCTGGGTAGAATACTGACCTCCAGAGGCTGGACTGCAACTCTTGATCTTCATGATTTGCTATGCTGTCTAGAGCTGCAGGGAAATTCCGGCCCAAAAAAATCTGGAAGGAGGTAATTTGCCTTGTTATTTTTCTGTGACTTCATGTTGATTCCAACTTATGACAGGGGTTTTGTGGGAAGATTTATTCAGACTTGACATCCTCCTCCTCTAAAACTGGGAGAGTATGGCTTGTCCTAGGTCACCCATTAGGTTTCAATGGCTGAACAAGGATTTAAACCCTGGCCTCCAGGAATGTTCATCTAATAATGAAACCACTTTGCATATTCCTGATCTCAAAGGTGAGAAAATGTGATAGGGTAGGGAATACTCCCTATAGCCTGTTAGGGAACACAACTTTCTGCCCTCACAATTGCAAAAATCTAAACAATTTTACTAGGAAAAATTATACATGGAGAACACCATGTTTCCCTTCAGATCTATGCCACCAATAATCTGGGAGGGAAACATAAGTATAGTTCCTGTATGATTAGCAGCACAATTCTAGAACTGTCTGCTTTCTCGTGGCAAATGCAAAAGGATGTGTGTTTTCATAAGATACATTGGGTGAGATAAGGATCTCCCTCCCCATTATACAGTCTCTCCCTTCATGCTTCTGACCCATACTGATAAATGTCCTTGTCTTTTCTTCCCCCCACCTTAACAGGACTCTCTCACTGAAATAGCTTTTAACAGGTGGAAATGCAAGAGCCCTTCTTCATGACTGTAACTTCATAGTGGTGAAATATTGGCCTGTTACAGACTGCTAAAATAAAGCTGCTTCGAGTATCTTTGGAGTTATGCTATTTAAATGATGCATGGGTCCTAAGAGTCCGGAGGTCGTGCCAAAGCCACACTCCATTCCTAAGCACTGGAGTGCAGCTTTGGTGCAGCTTCCGGATTCTTTGGATGCATGCATCATGTAAACAGCATACCTCCAAAGAGACCCGAAGCAGCTTTATTTTGGCAGTCTGTAACAGGCCATTGTACCTGTTGCATTTTTGCTGCAGCTGTTCAGAGAAACTGTTTTCAAACAGAAAAGATTTATGGCTTAAACCTGTTTAGAACTCACTCATGAATGATTAATCCCATTTATCCAGAAGAGGATCTTAGGTGCACATATGGAGAGTCTGCATTTTTTTAAAAAATGGCTCTTTCCACTGAAATTTGTAGTGATGGGAAAAGGTACCTCTTCCATTTTAACGTTATGTCCTCTCCACCTTATATTTCATAAAACACAGCTTGACACTGAAGACAATCGTGGTATATTATGCTACTTGGATTACTGTGTTTCCCTTATTTCTTCTTCCTGGTAGTGGTGAGGAAGGCAGTCTCATCTACCATATGAACAAAAGGTATGGTTGCTCTGCGTTGTTTTTGTATGAGTGAGTTGTACAGGATCTTACTACCTTGACATGTACCACTTGTTCTAGTATGGCCAAAACTTTACTTATGGAGATAGTGAAGGCATGCACAGGGGATAAACAGTTAAAACAGAGCACTGCCAGTGGAAACAGAGAAGGTAAAGCCCAAGGTTACGTTTTTTCTGGCAACAGAAAGAAGTTATTCCTTATTCTTTCATTTCATCCTTTTTCTTTTTAAAGCAGACTTATCTTACAGCTTCACCATTTCTCAAGCTGTCAGTCATGACTCCTGCTTCACCAGGCTACAATGAAGATATACTGGAGTAGTCTAGGAGCAGTTAGGAAAGTCACCTGGCTCCACTTTGATACCATCACAACTAGATTATCACTTCAAAGACATGCCTAGCATGCTTATGCAGAATCCAATTCTGGTCCTGCAGAGTGTACACACCTGCAGGGAGGGACTATCTTTGCCTACCTGATACAAAGGAGACCATACAGAAAACATGTTTCAACACAAATGGTACAGTGATTTGGAGATGTGGGGTGGAGGCAGAGAGCATATATTTCTTGTGTACATTAGCTGAGATTTCCTTAAAACAGAATGATTTTTCTTTCCAGGACAAGTTCTATTGGCAGATATCTGGTACTGCAATGGGGTGCAAATTTGCACCAGAATTAGCAAATCTACTTATGGATAGCTTTGAGCATCAGTACATATTGAATGAAGAGAATATCTTCAAAGCTAATATACTGGAATTCAAAAGGTCCTTTGATGATATCTTTATCATATGGAATGGCTCAGTGAATGGCCTATTAGAATTTCATACATACCTCAATAGTGTACACAATACGATTACATTTGAGTTGAATTTTGATTATGTCAATATTAATTTTTTGGATGTAGTGGTGGTTAAAAGAGGAGTCTCACTGATAACTGACCTCTATAGGAAAGAAACTGATACAAACTCCTTCCTTAGATATGATAGTTTCCATCCACCCCACGTGAAGTGAAATCTACCCTATTCGCAGTTTTTAAGGCTAAGAAGAAACTGCTCTGGCCTTATGGAATTTGACAGATAGGCAAAAACTTTAATAGAACAATTTGTCATCCGAGGGTACCCCAGGAAGGGTTTAAATCCGGCTTAGTTTAAAGTAAGAAGTATGGAAAGAAAGAGCCTGTTTCTGAAGAAACAGAGAAAGCAAGCACAATCCAGAATGATTATAACTATTACATTTAATAGACACACAAGATACATCCAGACAGCTATCCTGAAATATTGGGACTTACTCCAGGACATCCCAGGGTGTTCAGAGAAACCTATATTTGCTTATAAATGCTCAAAGAACCTTGCAGATCACCCAGTACACTGTAAATGTATAGTCAAGGAGGCTCAGTCAAGCCTGGTGCAAAGAAAAACCAAAGGGAATTTTCCATGCTATAGTTGCAGTGTATGCAGAAACTGTGTAAAAACAACTGAATTTGTGAATCCTATTAACAACAGAATTTATTATTTGAATGAACTGTACACCTGTGATACAAAGGGGGTCATATATGCTATTCAGTGTCCTTGTAACCTTCTCTACATCGGCATGACTACCCGTAAAATCAAGATGAGGATTTCTGAACACAGGAGCTGCATAAGGAAGTGGAGAACTACTGCACCAATGGTCCAGCACTTTGTACAATTCCAACATTCTGATATGGACATTAAATTCTGGACAATTGAGAAAGTGTCTGGTACTGGGGTTAATTTGGAGAGGAAACTCCGAAGAAGAGAACTCTTCTGGATTTTTACTTTACAGACACAGAAACCCTTTGGCTTGAATGAAAGCTGTAACTGGATTGAAATACTGTAACTTTACCTTCTATCTGTTCTTGGCTTGTATACTTGTATATTCGAACCCTTACATGATTGTATGTAACGGTTAATATTTGATTCCAAGCGGATATAAATACTTACAGGATAGCATCCCATGATAAATGGCTTCAGGTTGTGTTATACAGGTGTGCTAGATTTTTGATTGATAGAGTGGTATAAAGTTCCCCACTTTTAACAACTAACTGAGATTTATTCTGCTGTGGTACATCCAGGTTACAGTAAGTAAGGTCATATCTATAATATCCCCTTTAAAAATTCTCTTTACTAAAATTCAGAAATTGCTTATATATATATTTTCTTGATATGTACCTTTTTAAGGTTTATATTGGACAACTAATTACTTACCTTTACTGGATGTGCCTACATACATTGTTATTCCTCCTATGCTATTACAACAGGTATATTTGCAATTGATTTATCTACAATATGGTCATATATATATATATATATATATATATATATATGATAATCCACCGATATCACTATTTATCTTTCCAGCATCCTTTGACCACTGAAGAAGACTTAGTGTCAAAATGTGTTTGGTCATTTTAACCTATTTTTCATTTGTAATGGGCTTGTGCTGTTATTCCTCCCATTTGTATCTATGGAATTGATAAGTCAAACATTTCCCTTCACTTTGTCTATTGGTTGGGATTTATAGTCTCTTAGCCTAGTATTTATTGGATATATCAGCATTTTTACTGACGGGTTTGAGTATTATTTTATTCTACATCTGGTTTCTGCACACAGACCCAAGGATCCCTGTCTGCCTAATAGTTTGGCAATAGTTTTAACCCACCCCTTTTACATATAACCCATTCTTTTATTCTGTTCTTAATAAAATTGAGCTATACTTTGATGCATTTCCCCCTAGACTTCTCTGTTCTGCCAGAGAGTGTATAAGACCTAGACACTCTCACCATTCTCTCTTTTACTCAGCCCACCTAGGTTCAGTGTAGCCATTTGGCTGGTTGCTTTGAAGTTGGGTAGGAATTTCCCCCTTTTCCATGGACTTTTGCCTAAACTGTATTGCATTTATGATGAGTGTGGGTCACTGGCTTAGGGAGATTTCCTAAAACCAAGTAGGCCATTGTATAGTCAAGGAGGCTCAGTCAAGCCTGGTGCAAAGAAAAACCAAAGGGAATTTTCCATGCTATAATTGCATAGAATTAGCCATGGAAGAAAGAGGAAGTAGCCCATTGAGCACATTTGGATGTCCTTTTTAAGGCCAGTGAGTGTCCAGGTGAGTACACCCTTAGTCCACAAGATCAGTCTAAAGACTCACCTGTTGTTATTATTGCTGTTGTGTGCTTTCATGCTGTTTCTTTCTTACATCAATCCTAAACTAAAGCTATCACAGGGTTTTCTTGGAAAGATTTGTTCAGAGAGGTTTTTGTTTTTGCCTTCCTCTGAGGCTGAGAACGTGTCACCTGTTCAAGATCACCCAGTGGGTTTCCATGGCTGAGTGGGGATTCATAGTCCAGAGAATCCAAAGTTCAAGTGGACAAAACAATCCTGAGCACAGTCCCAAACATGAGAGGAGAGTTGCTAGAAATATTAGTCCAAAGTACATATCAAAGTTTGGAAACCAAGAAGCCAGAAAATTTGACCAGATTGCATAGACCTTTTGAAGCTGTTGTTCTACAACAACAAAATGGCCTGAATCAATTTATAGCCAGCAACTGATCTGCTCAGCTGGCCTCATTAGCTTGACCTCCTGTATTTAAAGTGGAGTAGGATCTTGCTTGATATTTTGCTCTGTGAACTATAATTTACATTGCTTGAGAGAGCAGTGTGTTCCTGCTTAGTTCTCCTGATCTGGAACTGTGTCTGGGATGGACCAGGCTCTGCCTTTGGCACTCCGTGGCAGGAATATTAGCTTCCTCTTGCTCCAAATGTTGTTTATAATTTTGTTTCCCCCTTCCCCTTCTTTTGTCTCAGGAGGCCTCCTCTAGGTAGGACATGGCACCTGGTGCCACTATGGTGACGAGAGTAAAGCTACTCTTAGGGTCCTCTTGGCATATTCCTTAATGAAGTCACAGGAATTGAGGAAGGGATATCCCTGGAAGGGCCTTCCATATAAGCAGGTTGGCAAGGTAGCAACCTAAGTAGTTGGGTTGCTCCTGGGCTTTGGGTGCTTTGCCCAGGGATAGCTGAAGAGGAGGAAGCCCTCTGCCCCAAGTTCACCAATGGTAAAGCTCCCCCTATGTAGTGGAAAGGTTGAAAAGTTAAACAGTTATAATAAAATGTCCCCATTAAACCCAAGCATGGTGTCTAGCCTCATTATTCCGGTGTGAATGGGCAAATATGAATAACTGTGCATTGATCAGAGTTTGAAAAGGGTACACGCACACATGCATGCACACACACCATATACAGCTACCAAAATTCTACTATGCTGTTATCATGACAGCTGTGGGGATTTTGGGAGCTGTGGTGGTCCAAAAGTCACTTTTTCAGGTCTTGTGTTGATTCCACATTTTTTCAGTTCAGCCTCCTGAAAAACCTATGCTAATGAACTTTCCTCCTTCATTTCCTATCCCAGAATTGAATTCAATTCACCATGAAGCTAACTTTGTGCTCTCAAGAGATCATTAGCATCCTAGGACACATGCCAACTTTTTTTTGGAAACAACAGAGTATCAAAAGCAGTCTGCGGCATGGCAGAAGGATCTGTCACTCAAAGGGGAAAAGGAAAACAGTCTATTGGACATCCCCAGTCCTTTGGGGACACCTTTGGATCCTAGTCCCTAAATGGTTCCCACTGGTCAATCAAAATATATCTTCCACTAAATTTTATACATCACAATTAATGGTGCTTTAATCACCTCCACTAAACTTTATGAGTCACAGAAAGAACATGAGGATCTTGTGAATGTAATTTTAAAATACATTTCTGGTGAATATATACAATGTTAGCATTGTATATGTTTATTGCACCATCTTGGGCATGCATTAAACCTACATGAAATATAGCCTCATTTGCCTTTATGTATTTTATTCTCTCCTTGGGAAGCATATGTGAGGCAAAGCTGTCTATTAGTATTACTACTTCGTAGCTCTCTATTAGCATTGGTACTTTCCAAGGGCAAGGGGACAGAGAAAGGTTTATTTATTTATTTACTATTCAGTTAAGAACGCTATCAGATTCCTTCATTTTGACAGGCAGGATAGGCAAGAATAAATGGATATGTTACTCATATTATTCACACCCTTCTCCACTAAATCTGAAATTCAAACAATTAATCTATGGAGTGGTAATGGAATTTTACGTGTACACTTGGCTGATATGGACTTTGCAGCATTAATGTCAATTATGTATAATATAAAAAATGCACCTTATCCTGCCTGTTAATGCATTTTTGTTAATAGCCCAGTAACACTTTCTACTTACAGGATCTTATCCATAGGCTAGCAAATGCTCCAAAGGAGGAGTGAATGATTGGAGAGATTCAGTTAATCTCTACAGAGCATGATTTATAATCCTGTCTACTAAAGTTTGAAGATACACCATCCCCTACTCTCCACTGTGGAAGGAAGACAACCATTTTGGACTTTCCTTTTCTGCATTTAATGGACCAACACAGAGTGTTCTTATCATTTCTCTTTTTCTCTTTTTTACGTGCTCCAAAGTGGATGACAGTAAGATTCTGAAATAATGAAATACTTTCACTACAATATGTTGTATTCTAATGCAAGGCTCTTGACAATGAATGCAAGATTATTTTAAGAATGCATTAAAAGCTCTGTACTTCAACAGAGTGTTCAAATATTTTACAAATCCTACTTTATTTGAATTATTTTATTGCATCTCTGCCTGTGTTGTACTAGCAGTGCTATTACTGCAGGAATATGGGCATTTAGGAAATTAAGCATTGCAACAACATCCAGCCATGGAGGGAGAGATGTAGGCCCAACTCCATCAGGCCTGACCTGAACTAAGAAGCATAGCCCTCCCTCCAGTCCATCTGCCTTGGTCCAGGCCTCAAAGGGAGAGAAGATTTCTGTACCTGATCCCCACCACCATTCCCTTCTCGTTTTGTGTCGTGTCTTTTTAGATTGTAAACCCAAGGGCAGGGAACCATCTAAATAATAATAATAATAATAATAATAATAATAATAATAATAATTGTAAGCTGCTCTGAGAGCCTTTAGGGCTGAAGGGCGGGGTATAAATATCGTAAATAAATAAAAAATAATAACATTTCAACATTTCAACATTCATACATTTTCAACCATGATGGCAAAAAGAAAAGGCAATTCCAGTAGGCCTTTAAAGTCGTAAATAGAAACAAAAATAAACACAATCCTATTAGTTAGCCTACTTTAGTAGAATTTAGGATTAGTAATTTCAAATTCTCTCTCTCTCTCTCTCTCTCTCTCTCTCTCTCTCTCTCTCTCACACACACACACACACACACACACACACACACAGATACATACATGCAGAGAGAGGTATAATATGGATTTACACTGGGGTGCAAATATTCCTCCAGAAGTTGTTGAACTGAAACTTTCAAGAGCTGTAGCTAACATAGTCAATAGTGAACAAAGCTGGGTGTTGTAGTTCAACAACACCTTGAGGGCCACATGTAGTGGGTCGTGTTTTCTGCAGACTGGCAAGGAGTAAAGTTGTTGATCTTCTAATATGCCCTTTGCAATTGTTCTGACAAAGAGCTATATATTATAAACTGCTTAGATTTCTATATGGATTAGTTTAGCAGACTTCTTTCTCTCTACTTGCATTTCCCATAACTATCTGAAAGCTCCCTGATTAAGCTGTGCAAGAGAGAGACATCATATTTATAGTCAGTATGAGGCTGTGTCAGGATCTTTACAGATAAGATGCTTCCCCAAAACATTTTGTAATATCATATTTTTGAACTAACAGCACAACCAGCTCTGAAGGTATGGACTGACAACATGAAGTAGCAAAAGAACTTGGAGAACTTACTTGCTTCACTTTGGACTATTTTGGGGGAGAGGAACCATTTAATTTTGAAGGTGGTTTAAGTGTCTCTAAGGAATCTCATAAATTCATCTGGATTTCACCAAAAGTGTTTATACACTTTTATTGTAGACCCTCCTGCAATCTTGCTGTTCCAGCCTCACTGTCTCCAACATATCTACAGCCACAGGAAACAAAATTGGGATAGACATGCTTCCTGAACTTGGTGAAGGACTCCACATTTCCTTCATTTCCAAGTTAATGTTTCATAAACTGTACCTTGTTCCAGTTTCTCAAGGACTGTGGAAAATAAGCTGCATATTGATTCATGCAGTCTTTTAGAAAAATAAGACATTGGCAGAATTTTGCAAACTTGTCTGCATTGTACCCATAACAAGAAATCAAAACAGAGATGTTCTGGTGTTACAGGAAATATTCTTGCTTTAAGAAAAGACATAATGTTTTTTGTTTTTTTTTAAAAAAAACATACTATACTATGAAAATTTGTCTGAGATCCACCATATGCAGAGTCTCATTTAGATTGTATATACAGAAAAAGAAATTAGCATACACTTTAAAGCAGAACATTGAGTTCTGCAGAGTATTTTATTTGATTATCTAATTATTCCTGCCAAGGATTAAGCAAAGTCTGTGAAGTGAAGTGAAAAGTATTAAATATCAGCATCTCCTGCAGTATTTAAGCCCATAAGAGCTCTGTGAAGAGAAAGTGTGATGAAGAAGTGGTAAAGAAAGGGGGACACAGAGGTGCATAAAACACATTCAGCTGAGGTTTTTGCAACCCTGACTTATATGCAAAAAAAGAGGGGGGTGAGAAAGCTCAGCCTTCTGTTTCCTATCTATAAAACAAATGTGACAAAGGAATTAAAAAATACTCAAAAAGGTGCAGATGAGTGATATAAAAAACTTTCCTGAGAATACTAGAGGGATGAAAATCTTTGTAGTTTTGGACTTATTCTTCAAACATATACACCCCTTATATTGTTTTTGCACAGATGTTTCTTGCATAGAAAGCATGGTTTTCTGTGCAGAAAAGGACATTACTGTAAAAAGTGTTTCTGAAAATGAACTGTGTATATATATATATGTGTGTGCGTGTGCGCGCGCGCTCATTTGTGTGTAGAAGCACATAGGCCTGATAGTCAGCATTTTATAGTTCACTATATAATTTGCATAACGAATTAATAAATATACAATCTGCAAATTGGGTTGCCTGGATTGGAGAACTAGATTATGGAGTTTATGGCATTACAAAAAAAACCGACTTACCATTGCCGTGTTCAAGTCTATTATGGGATGCAGTCAGGTATTATTGCATGCAAAATGCTGCTGATGCTGCCTCCTGACTGCAACCTGCCTAAAATGCACACTCAGATGGCTGGTTTGTAAAGTCAGAAAGCTCCTGATTTTGCAAATAAGCCATCTGAGCAAAGCTTGTAGGTGGGCTGCAGTCGGGCGGTGGCATCGGCAGCATTTTGCATGCTTTAACCCAACTGCATTCTATAATAGACTTGAACATGGCAGGGGTAAGTCATTTTTTTTGGGGGGGGGGGTAATGAAA